>JAEIFL010000145.1:0-656245 GCA_018901835.1 Scaptomyza graminum | reverse complement strand
CTCTGCGGGCCTGGCGGACATGAAGGATCCTCGGCTTCTGAAGTGTGTGACCCTCTTTGTGATTCGAAATCCGAGTCTCCATGGACTGCGGAATCGCGCCACATTTTGAGCTTAGTAGTGGCAGTAGCTATACAACCGTCCTGGCCTGCTCCAACCAGTACGGAGGGTGGGTTGCTGGCGACACGCAGAAAGGATTTCTCCCCCCCGTGCCCGCCGGTGGTAGCACCCTTTTCCACCGACGTTTGGGTTGACATCCCAACCCGAGTTGCGTCCTTACTCTTCTCCATCTTGATTTTTTGTCTGGGGAGTCTACCCATAGCATTTTAACCTTACTGCCAAGGACCTCGAACCATGGTTTGCTCTGCACCCTCGCAGTACCGAAGCCTTTGAGTGGTGTAGAGCTCGCCTTAGCTAGACACAGAACTACCTCTTCACATACGCGTAGATCCGCAGTACCTTTGTTTGTTTTGGGGCAGAGCGGCGTCCGCTTCAGTTAGCCGCTCGCCCTCGCAGCGCCGAAGCCTTTGAGTGGTTTGGGGTTCACTTTGGCCAGACGACGCCCTGTCCCTCCACAAGGCAAATAGCACCAAGTACCCCTCGTTTGTTTCGAGGTAGTACGATGCCCATTGCCCAGCCGGCCCCCTCGTGGAGGGTTCAGTTGAGGATTTTGCCAGTGTTTGTGTGTGTCTGTGCGTATTTATGCGTATGCATGTGCGCGCTTTGTTGTTCTGCTGGTGGCGGTCAAAAGCAAAAGAACAAAAAGTAAATTTAAATGGTTTTGCAATTGTTAACACATCGTTAGTGAGTTCGAACACACATTAATTTTTTTTAAATTCAATTCAAGTTTATTAGTTGGCAGGATAATAATTAACGGCTGTTTGTTTTGATTTAGCACCTAAAGCACAAAATTACCAGAAAATTTATTGTATTGTGCAACTCTTTTTCACTTTTGTAGCATTGCTTAGAACTGAAATCGTTGCTAAGTTACACCGATTTTGTAGTCATAGGCAGGGGTCTAGCAAAAAGTGTAAACTGTATTCAGTACAAATTGTTGTTGGGACTGCTTACACTTTTGCACTTTTACACTTTTACACTTTTACAACACAAAGTGAACAGCCTTATTATATCACTGAAATGATTTAAGTATATATATGTATATGTATAACTAAAAGACTTGTTATCTTAAACTTAATGTAAATATTATATTACTGATGTTATGAAATGATGATATGTTCCTGAAATAGTTTTTAGTTGATTTATCGAAATGTCTCCACTTGATTCTCATTATATATTATAATAAATATTGTTACTTTTAAGTCAATAAAAAGTTAAATAAACTTGTATAAAAAGGATATAAAAACATTTTCTTTTTAAACCACCGATCAATTGCATTTATTTATTAATTTATCTTTTTATAAATTGCAAAGATAAATTCAAATTTTAAAGCGTTTCTTTTTGGTATTTTCGTGGTATTAAATGAATATTCAAATAGTATATTTCGGTATTATTTCGGGACCAAAATAGTATATTTCGTTATTGACGGCGCGGTCACCCTGACTGTAACAGTACGACCACGCAACTCCTCGAAAATTGCAATACTCAAATTGCAGATTTTCGCGAAACTGCTGTTCAGAAAAGTTAAACTGTAAAAAAGTACAAACAAATTTCTAAATTTTTAAAAAATTTAATTAAAAAAAGTTGGAAATCCTTCCTTTAAACACAGTCATGTTCGATTTACTTTAATTTTAAAGGTAAGCAAAGGCATCTTTTTTGAAAAATTTTTCGCAACTGGCCAAATTTTAATAGGTTACGTTAACCGAGGTCGTACTGTATTTGTTTTTATTTAATATCCATTCATCATCACTAAATAAAGGTGAAAATGTGATATACGTTGGAGTTATACTCGTAATATGTTAAAGCTACAAGATTTTGTGAAAAAAATATTTTTTAATTTAATTGCAAAAAAAATTGGTTCTTATTTAGTGAATTTGACACTTTTTTTTTGTCTCTATTTTTAATTTTTAAATGGCAACCGTGCTCATAGCCTATTTCATGAGATGACAACAACTTTCGCCATTGACATTTGCGAATTGTTTTAAGCATTCTGGGCTTGCTGAAGAAAATTTAGATGGTCCCAGCAGCTCATTCTCAAGTGAATTCTGAATAGATTTGTCCATTCAAATTTTAATGACGAGAGCTTAACGCACAGCGTATCTCGTTTAAATAATGCTGTGCGCGACTGTTTTTATATGTCAAAAACTACTAAACAATCAAAAATCACTGAGTATTTGAATTAAGAATAAAAAGAAAAACCACATACATATGTACATATATGTATGTAGAAATTAATCTTGTTATATTATGCTTATGAATATGCATTATTATTTACGACTTATTATGAAAAACCCATGCTTTTGAATTAAATTTATTAAATTTCTTGTTTTGATTAAAAAATTAATTTGCTTTATTTTAAAACCTTTTACTAACATGGCAACCATAAAGTAAACAAAAAAAAATTTTTTTTGCTGCTTTTGGTTAGAGCGTCTTCCGGGTATAACGACCCAGCAAAGGAATATGTGCGTTTTCGGATGGTTTTCTGACCCTTTATTATGAGCATTTATCATCATAATGTGTACGAAAAAGAGTCCGGAATGAGCGTTTTTTTCTATGAAAACGGTCGTTCTTATAAGTGGAAGATTTCGGACTCTTTTCTGACACTGAAATAAGTGCTTTCACCCTCCCATTCAAGCACATAAAATCCTCCTAAAATCCTCTATTCAGACGCTGATTGGAGTGCAGATTAAATTACAAAAAGAGCACTTATCTGTGGGGTTTGGGAGTGTAAAATGCGTTTAATAAAAACTTATTTTTTTTTTTTTTTTTAATTTTTTTCATTATATTTAAGCATATATATATATGTATAATAATGTTGAAACTATTAAATAAGGTTAAATTGAAATGTAATTTAAAAACTTTGTTAAACATGAAAAAGATTTGCGAAAACTTACTACGTAGTGCAGTTGTTATAGCCAGGGTTCGAACACTCTTTTTGGTGTTGGTTCCTTTCCATGAAAATCTGACTGCCGCTTGGTCCATAAATATTTTTTTCCAAATTGTCCTTAAAAATTTTGCTGGATCCGAAATATTGTAAATTTTTTAACATTTCGTCTTCCTAAAAATAAAATAAAATTTCACCAATATTTTATAATTTGTCATTGTTTTAAAAGTGAAGTTAGTCTTACCAGTTGTTCACACAATTCTGCAGAATTAGCAACTTCCTCCTCAAACTTTTCAATTTCTTGAACGCTGCTGAACGGCTTAGATGGTAGCAACAAACGTGGCTTATTTCCGTAAACAAGCTTACGTTGTGATACCACCTCAGTTAAAATGCGTGTTTGGATCTTTTCGATATTTTCTTCCGATTTAATCAATCGCTCCTTAAGATCTGAAATAATATATATTTATTAAACAACCTTAAAAAATAGTGGTAATTTCATACCTTTGTTTTCCAAGAGCAGCACCTCTACATTTTTATTTAATTTGACTAACTGCTCGTACATTAACTGCTGTAAATCTGAAAATGTAAAAATGAGCTTAGTTTATTGTTACTCAAATTAAGTTTTTATAATTATACTTAGTAGAAGCAAAGACCATATAGTATAAAAGACAGTGCAATTGGTAAGAAAAACCTAGTCCCAGGCCCCCGAGCTAGGCATTGCGGTACTTTTCTATGTTCTGCCTGTGCGTGAGCGCGATAGCGGATAGCATGTGCAGCCGTTCTTGTTTCAGCACTCAGCAGCCTGCCAAGCGGCGGGCCAGCGGCAACCGAAAAGGGTCAAAATGTGTCGTGTGCGTTGTTTACATTTCTTGCTTTGCCTGCCTGTCGAGATTTTTGCTATTTTTTGATATTTCTGTCGTTGTCTGTCTCTTTCACAAGTGAGCTACTGAATACACTTTCGAAATTTGTGTGAATCTTTGCTAAACTGTGTGGCATAATTGTTGGCTAGTGTCATAGAACTAAAAATATGAAAGAGTATGAATGACCAGCAATTTTCAAACTGAAATTTGGCTGTTTGTGTACATACATGCATATCCAAATTCAATGTGTGTGTGTGGCAATTGTATATCATTTATTGACTTGCCACAACTTTAATGATCTGACAATTTAGGCAACAACTATACATTAATTTTATAGTTTAAAAAAAGTATTGTTTAAAAATATTTTAAAAATAAAATAAAAGAAATAACAGCAATGCATTTTTTATGAATTTCTCTAGCTGTTTCCTAAATTGTCATATAATTAAAGTTGTGGCAAGTCAATAAATGATATACAATTGCCACACACACACATTGAATTTGGATATGCATGTATGTACACAAACAGCCAAATTTCAGTTTGACAATTGCTGGTCATTCATACTTTTTCAAATTTTTAGTTCTATGACACTAGCCAACAATTATGCCACACAGTTTAGCAAAGATGCACACAAATTTCGAAAGTGTATTCAGTAGCTCACTTGTGAAAGAGACAGACAACGACAGAAATATCAAAAAATAGCAAAAATCTCGACAGGCAGGCAAAGCAAGAAATGTAAACAACGCACACGACACATTTTGACCCTTTTCTGAGTGCTGAAACAGAACGGCTGCACATGCTATCCGCTATCGCGCTCACGCACAGGCAGAACACAGAAAAGTACCGCAATGCCTAGGTCCCGGGGCCTGAGACGAAATAACTGTTCTTCTTCGTGTTACCAATTGCACTGTCTTTTATACTATATGGTCTTTGGTAGAAGGGTGTGCATAGCTGGACGTTAGCTGCGTGTATGTTCGTTCAATCTCCGGTGACGATTGAGTAGACTGGGTATTACTTCCTAAAAACTCTTCATTGAAGTCCCTCATTGTGTATCACGGGAATAACAATTATGGAATCTGCTGACGACGAAGTAAGAATAATTGCTTTCTGTGAAACTTCCGGTACTTTGTGAACACTCAGTATATCACTTAGTACAAGCTTTTCGGAATATTTTATGCCCAATAGGCTTGATTTTAAGGGTATTGTAAATAAATCACCGTTTACAAAAACTTCATTTGATAAAACACAAATTTCATTGTTTTCTTCGACAAAATTATCAATTTTATAAACTTTAGAATTGACAATGTAAATTTGGTCAGGAGCATTTATGGACATATATATATATTTATTTTTGACTGATCTTATTTGTCCTGCAAGACTTGTTTTCAAAACTTCATTTGTGGTGTCTTTTTTTCTTAAGGTATTGATGCTGTGCTCTACAAGACGATTGTATATTTGAGAAGTAACATGCGTTCCTTTTTTTTACCATTTTCTTTACTTTGCCCAAATAACTTTCATATTTGAAAGCACTGAAAGAATGCAAATTTTCTTGGTAAAATATAACTTCATCTGCCAAATGCGATAAACAATGAAAATTATATTTTAAAAATGTTTCGTCGTAGAGCTCTGGCAATTCACATATAAAACTATTAAGGAGTACTTTGGCACATTCATTTTTAGTTAAGCTAAACTTGTCACTCAGCAGAATTCTGATTGCAATGCTTAGTTGAAGAAAGTGCTCATATCGGCTCTCTGTTAAAACACCTTTCAAAACTACTGGCCCAGTGTATAGTAGGAATTGCCTAAACTCAACGGCTTTCCACCTATCCATATCTAAAATACTTCTCGGCTTTCTGGCAAACTCCTTACAAATATCTGCCTTTAGAGACATTAACTTATAATTTAAAATATAAATATTTTGTTTTGATAGGGAGTAATTCTTGCCTCTTATTTTAATCCAACCATTTAACAAACTTTTCATAACCCCTAAGCACACCGTATGCATGTAATCGAACGGAAATTTACGGACCATGTCTAGAGGAAGTTCTTCAACCTTAAGTAAGAGTAGAATGTTATGATGCTCGCCATTTATTCTGTTTCTAAATTGCTCATCTGTTCTTGGTGAGCTGTTTCCAAGCCTGAATACTATCCTACGTTGAAAGTTGTCACCTCGTTGTTGACATTTGGTACAACTGAAGTATCCGCTATGACTTTTAGTTTGCAGGAGCATAACAAATAAATGCTCTCACCTTAATTTCAAAATGATTTGTCTTATAAATAAAACCATTACATATAGACTAAGCTCAGAAACGAATAAGTTTAGATATTCGTTTACATCTTTTGGCTTGCTGTCTCCACAAAAAACACCAGCTAGCAATACGGGGGAAGTTTTATGAATATTAATTAATATTGGCCAAGCCTGCATTCTTGAACTTTTAAAAACAGGCAGGCCATCAATATTTACATTTAAGAACATTGCCTTATCATTAAAAGAATAATCTGTTAAGCAGTCAGCGATTCCATAATGTATATATTCACCGCCGTTCATTGTAACACAAGAAACATCTCTAGGAGTTTTTTTTAAAGTTTTGGAATCGCATGGCAAATCACAATTAAAATTTCGCAAGATTTTAAGAAGTTCGTTTAAAGCAGAGCACGAAATATTAAACACTACTGCCCAGTGAGCTAGTTCCTCACGCAGAGATTTAATGTCACTTTCAGAGTCTTCAGAATCGGCACTATTGTCTGTTGAGTATCCATCATTATCATTTTCCAAATCATTTTGGTCCAATTGATTCGCAACATTTAATGATATTGGCAAAGATGGCAAACTCTCACTCAATCGTCGTTTTTTGCCAATTAGCGAATTGATTATTTGTGTTGCCTCATTGCGGCTTGATCTTTGTACACTCATTTTTCTTCTTTTTCTTAGTTTTTATTTAAAAGTTAAAATTTACCACTTTTTTATTTAGAATAACTTTCAGAAGCCACGCCGTTCACGTTAAGTTAACAACAGAATGAATGTGTAAATTGTCTGTGGTCTTGCATATCGCGTAATATCGCGTAATAAATTCATTCCGTTATTTTGAGCAAAACGACAACCCAAAACATATGTATATATGTATGCATATATATATGTATATGTATATCAGAGATTGGCATTCGCTCATTACATTCGAAACCGAAGGTAAAGAGAGAGTTTGTACAATGTCCGTCTGTCTGTTTCTTTGCAAATATCTTGGTCAATGTCTTCGGGACATTGTGTCAAAAGGAAAAGGCAGGGATTACGCCTATTGGGAAGCTAGAGAATCGATAGCAAGTCAGTACACCTCGATGTGCAAACCGATACACGGTCAAACAAATTCGATAGGAAGATAGCTGGTGACTTCACCCAAAGATATATATCACAAATTTTGGTCCAACGATCCAAATTCTCCCCACGTCCTTTGAAAACCGCTTAGGCCTGCAGCTTAGCCCGTTTTTAAGCAAGACCACCTAAAGATCTACATCAACAATTTGAACAGGACATGTTTATATTTTTGTACAGTTTTGAAGATAGAGCTACCAAGTTTGGTGGCTATTCAGCGGGCGATGTCCTCCAAGATGTGCATTAAGCCCTTGAGCGTACCCGTTGTTATAGAGATATCGAGTATACCCCTGTCCGAGTGCAACGTTTTCGCTCATTTTAGTATGCTTGAGCGAGTGAAATCAACTTTGTTTTTTGCTGTTTGATCAACAAAACCACACTTATGGACTAATTATTATAATGACAATAATAAGTCTACTGAGCTCTGGAAAAATCTGAATTTTTGGGGGCGAAAGCAGGTTCTGTTATTTGGTATTAAGGGTCGTAAGCTTAAGCGCTCCATGTCCAAAACATTGCTTCAGCCGTAAAACATGGTGATGGTAGCGTTATGGTTTGGAGATGTATGGGCTAGTGGAGTTTTGAATCTTATTTACGTTATCACAAAAAATATATCAATATCCTCCAACAAAATTTGCACCAAATTACCTTGAAATTGGGACGTAAATGGCGTTTGGCTCCACCAGGACAACGACCTTAAAGATTGTGCCCACTTTGTGCTCCAAATTGTTAAAAGCCATTTGAATTCGCCACCTAAATCCCCAATCACAATCCAATCGAGCATTTGTGGGACCTAATGGAGCGCAGGGTTGAGCTACACACCATTACCATTACACAAGGGCGTCCCCAGACCTAAAGGTAGGGGGGGCAGGCTAAAAAAAATCCTAAATAACTTGATAATTTCTTTTGAATAGTGTTGCAATAAAATAATTTAAATTTAAATTTAAATAATACCATACAACAAATATTATTTATTTTGTACATAAAAACAGACACTGTCCAAATTTTAAGGGGGGGCTGCCCCATTAGCCCCTACCAGAGGACGCCCTTGCCATTACACCATTGCTCGGACACCGGCCAGACTGCAATAAACTGACGCAATCCGCAGTTCTGCTAGTTACGGTATTCAAGTAGGGTTGAAAATTGAAGAAATTAATGTTAAGCACTTTATTATGGACGTATCAGGGGAAACAGTGTTAAGGTGTTAAGGGTGTTTAGCCAAGTCAATTTGATTAAGACGAAATTGAGGAACTGCCTTAACGAAGAGACGTTCAATGCCATTTTGACCGTCAGGTGAATATGTATATACGTTATACATTATTGCAATATATACATGAATTTCGTAATTTTCAGATTCGGATTGCGTCGGCACAAGCTACATATGTAGCAATAATTATAAGTTGCCAGAAGAGTACTTGGCTCGAATAGGGTCAATGGCGACATACGACGCCAGGGAAGAAGCAATTGATTTTATCATTGAAAATGTCTTAAGATTACTAGAATAAAGAATAAATAAATATAAATTTACCAAAAACCAATTTCTTGTCCTGTTTTGTCTTCTTTTTTTTAGATTTTAAGCCTGTTTTTCCGCATTTTACGGATATTTTTGACTTTTTTTTCGAAAAATAATTGGCATCACTGCTGTGAATTGGCACTGAGCAGAGAATTGAATTTAATTAATAAATAAATAATTTAATTAAAAAGTAACTAAATTAAATTAATTCTTTGCTCAGTGGTATAGGGCTTAAAGATATGCCTTAAAATGTCATTGCTGAAGAATGGAACAAAATAATCAAAGGCAAAGGATTTCATGAAATTGATCCAATCTGATGAAATTAAATCAGAGGCTTCCAGCGAATTTGTGTTTGACAAAAATTATAAAATATTTATTTAAGATGCGACTCATTTGAAGGTTGTAAACGAACTAAACATAAAAAACTAAAACGTTTGAGACATACGCTCAATTTGCGTATTCTCTCTTTTGTTTTACATTCTTTTTCTTATAACTGTAAATGTGCTCTTTTTCAATTTGAGCATCAATGTATACACACTAACATTGGATAAAATTCAACACAATCAATGCTAAATCGGTTGGATGAAGTTATAAAATCCAAAAGATAACCGACTTTATACTAAATTCTTATCACCTGGTAAAAAATTGAACTGATCTGTTGATCTATTGTTCTGTACGCATACGTTTCTTCATTGATAAATTTTGTAAATTTTTTTTTATATTATGCAAAGTTTAAGAGCTAGGAAGTTGCATCGAAATAAAGCTTAAATTTTTTACTATTTTCTCCGGAAAGAATAAATTTTTTTGTGTTTGTACGCATACTTTTTCTGGCAAGTGTATAGATGCTCAGTTCAAGTTGCTGCTTCAGCAATATGAATCAATCTTGGATGGTTCTTGAGCATAATTCCCTTTAATGCTGGTTTAAATAATCAAAAAATGCGGCATCAAATAGCGATTTTTAGTTAACGCAACATTTAAAACAGAAAATGTTTAGCGGAGCGACACATTTTATTAAAATAGCTTACTTGACACAAAATCACGTCAGCCTTGCATCGCAATAGTACTGAATTAATCATATTATAAAAACACCACTAACGAAATTAAATTGGTTTGTTATAGCACATGCGCCTTGGAAGTATGTGTTTTAAAATTGTTTAATTGTTTATAAAAGTATGAAGCTCAATTTGCCGTTTCACATGCGTCTACCCAATCGTTATATACATCAATGGGTTCGGATAAAAAGTTAATTCCAGTTTGAAAGTCCTCCAAGCAAACACGACACGTTATTTTGGCTGTATTTCGTCCTTTATCCCTGTAATGTTGATAACATGGAATAAAAAGTTTGAGCAGTATTGAAATATACGTACTAATTACATTTTAACTTCACATGACTTCTCATGGTTACAAAACGGACAGTTGAATTGTTGGTCCAAAGGCTCAATGTTTTTCCTTTTAGGTGGTGGCTTTCTTTTTGATTTCCTTCGGCCCATATTAAATAACACTTAATGTTTTATACAAATGTTTGGTATTGCAAATTGTTATTTACACCTTCACCGCTGACGCTTAGAGATGTTAGATATCATCGATATATATCGACCAATCGAAATGCCACGGTATCGGCACTTCTTTTACTTATAGTTTCACTACAATTCTATGGTGTTTACATTACGGTTGCTTGTTGAGTTTTGCGTTAAATGGCAACAAGCATCTTCTTGCCCATACAAATAGCATAGGGGCCTAGTGGTGACAAAAAGTTGAGTTTAGTTTGGCTATAATAAGAGACTGCCGCCAGTAATGACAACTTGATGATATACAATAAAATTTAAAATAATGGTAGAATTAATAAAATAAGAATATTTAATAAATTCACTGCGGCTTAAATTTGAATTGTTTATTTAATTTGCATTCCATTGAACATAATAATTCCAAAAGATTGCTTGAATTCATATTATTGTTTTAATATAATTATTGTGTATCAGCGAAATCAAAACAAGGCAGCCGCTGTTCACCTCACGCATAACGCATAACGCACTTTTGTGCCAATGTAAACACCAAATCTGCTTGTTTGCGTCGATGACGATATCGAAAGCAAACTCACTGTAGTATAAATGCCCTATTAAATGCCCGTTATTTTTTAATAATATATTTGAATTTAGTAAGAAAAAACACAGCAAACAGAACACTTTGGCCGCCCGAAAAGGAGGCAGTCCTGGTGGACTTGTGGATAGAAAACATCGATGATTTGCGTGGCCAACGTAAAAACACGCACGTGTTTCAGGAGATGGCTGCAAAGTTTCGGGAGCTCGACAGCAGCATCGAGTCGACGGACGTGCGCGCAAAGGTGGATAACTTGACGCGCAAATATAGGTAAAATGTTTAAGTTATTAAGAAAAAAAACAGTGAATAAAGTCAATATTTTTTTCAGAAAGGAGAAAGAAATAATTGGCGCAAGTGGAGGTGCCACATCCTCATGGCCACTTTTTCCAAAAATAAATGAGTTTTTGGGCACATTTGCGATCAACAACGTGCAGGAGCGGATGCTGCAGTCAACCACAAGGGGTATAATCGAGCTCGACCCCGAAGAAATGCTGGTTTTGAATGAGGCGACACCTACAAAGCGGCAAAAACAAGCTGACAAGCAGGATGTTGTTGAACTGCTCAGGGAACGCAATGCTACCCATAAAAAAATTCAAGAATCTATTGAAACATTCACTGAAAGTAGCATTGCGTTCCAAAAACGAATGTTGCAGTTGATTGAGAGGAACAACAACAACTAACAATACTAACCAAGTTTAAGACTGGTAAAACTTAGACTTATTTATTAAAATAAATAGTTGAAAATTTGAAATTCATATTGGTATTTATTTATTTTCTTTTTTTGTTTTTAATTGTTATTCAATGATCTTGCAATGGCTGATCTAATTTGCTCCGGAGGAGATTCGAAGTCAGTGGCAAGGTTTGATTGATCCGGCTGAATTCGGCTATTAACATTCGCAGCATCGTGCCAATTTGCATTTATTTCACTGTTGTGATTGTTTAATATATTGTGCAAAATGCAGCAGCACATTATTAAACCTGCATTGTGTCTTGGGCGGCTGTCTAGCCCTTTGTATCATGAAACACGCGTCACGTTTGCAAGTGAAGAAGAAGACGCTTGATGTTAGATGTTGGCAATGTGAACACGAATTTCACATCTTCTCATCGTTCCCCGTGATATGCCCTAGTCACTAGGGCCTAGTGTGAATAGCCTATAACAAGAGATGACAGTCAAAAAATCTTCTTATCTTGTACTTGAACAAATTATCGAAATTAAATTAAATCGTTTAATAAAATACCTTACTAAAAACGCAAGCCTTACAAATGGCACTTTCATTCTTAATCTCAAACATATAAATCTAATTTTGTATATTTTAACAGCAACCCACCATTAGCCCTTGGCGAAAGACAAAGACATCAAAATCTCATTTTTTGCATTAACAGTTATGTGACTTTAGCTCATTCTCCGATCTTTACTATACAGTTTTTGTTGCGACTGCCGTCGCAGAGTGGCGCCATTTGACTTTTTTCGTTGCAAAATTCATAACTTTTGAACCAAATAAGAAATTGATCAATTTTAAAAGCATTAGACAATTAATTAACCTATAAAATGAGTATTTGACAACAATTCTACGATTGTTCACTTTTTTACCTCTAAACAAAATAGGGGCAAAAACTTGCAGATAAGACTTTTTGCATTCGATTAAAGCTTGTTGTCGCATACAACCGAAACTGATTTTCGGTTTCGTTCGGTGGCTGTTTTTGCGTGGGTTGCCACATACAACTGAAACTGAAATCGAGCTGAATAACGGAAAAAATTTATTGTGCCTCACGCTGTACAAAGCTTCGTTCGAGTTTACGAACTCTACCAATTTTTCCTAATCCTCCACACTAAACCTTACTTTCGACATTTTTGCAATTATCAATTGTGATTACGCATAAAAAACATACAGAAATGACCAAGTTGGCTGCGTTTCTAGAAATCAGCTGATCGCAAATCAGAGGAGCACAAAATAAATAATCGATAGGCAGCAACCGAATAAAGGCAAAACTACTTGTTTCGGTTGCAAATGTACTGAATTCGGTTTCGGTTTCCGTTGTATGTGACAACAGGCTTTTAGGGAATAATCAAAGAACTTATTTTAAACATATGACAGGTATGTTAGGTGATCGTTTTTGTTTTTATTTTCAATCAAAATTGAGAAATAGTGAAAAAATGGATAGTTGGCAAATATCGATTTACCTGGCCAACCGCAAAGGAAACAGAACATATTTTTTTCATTTTTTCTTAATTAATGGATCTATCAATAGAATAAAAAATAATGACGATCCTTTTCCTAGTTTTTGAGATATTGTATCGCAAAGCCGACCAAATTTCTTTAAAATTTTGATTTGTATGTAATTTGTATTTTGATTTTTGCCACCTCACTTGTTCTACGGGCGCCACTGTGCGTCGTCAGTAAAATTTATGTTGGTTTGGCCTTAAGCACTAACCAAATAATGTTCTAGATACATATGTTAATCTTTCCTAACACTGGTTCTGGGTCAGTCACGTTCAGAGTGAGAGTGACCCATTCTCTCTCATATTTAAAATGAGAATGACGAGAGTCACCCAACCTCTCTCGCAGATTGTTAAGTAATTTATAACACGTTTCAGTGTACAAATTTAAATAACAAAATATTTTTGTATTATTTTGGTGTTTGCTCCTTAGTAAGCGTACTTTGGAAAACTCTCTTGTAAATTGAATTCTTTTTAATTTTTATACTTTGTCTTTTCCTTTTAGTTTAAAAAATTAGCTTGTTTTAATCTTATTATGTTTTATTTTCATCCTTTAGCTTTCACTTTTACCTTTTTTTTTATACTAATTGTTTATTAAGTTAATTTTTGATTTATTTAAACCTAATTTCAGCTCTTAGTGTATGTTAAAATGTATTATTATCAGGGTGACCGAATATGGTATTTTAAATACTTTTTGGTATTTAATTAGCTTAGATTTTGCCCAAGTGTATATTTGTGGTATATTGGTATGTATATTAAAGTATTTTTGGGAAAAAATTTGGTATTTAATAGTATATTGTTTTCGGTCACACTTTTCTTAAGCTACCAAGAAAGAAGTTGTGTTAAAAATATCTAAAATAGTATGAGCAAAAATTGCAAACAAAAATACAGGGATGAGTGGGAGACGATCCCCGAAAACAGCAAGTGGCTTGGGAGAAGCGCTAATAAAGAAGACGCCTTCTGCAAGGCTTGCAATGTTTCCATTATGAGCAGATTGGCTTCAATCCGTCAGCACGCGGCAACACAGAAACACAAAGAAAAAATTGAATTTTTCTGTGGAAAGTCCAATGTAAGTGATTATTTAGATTTAAATCACATTCATAAACAAATTTTGAATTAAAATTGTAAATTGATCTTTCTTTAAGGTTGATGCATTTTTTAAAGCTCCGGACCAAACACTGTTTGGCGCCGTCAAAAAGGCGGAAATTATGTTTGCCGCTGCAGTCGCTGAACATGATATACCTATGCGGGCAATGGACCATCTCTCTGAAGTTGTTAAAATGACATTTCCCGACAGTGCAATTGCAAAAGCATTCAACTGTAAACGATCCAAAACTGCTTCGCTTACCTTTTTAAACCAACGATCAATTGCATTTATTTATTTATTTATTCTTCAAATTCAATTTTTAAAGCGTTTTAGCTGTAATTCTTTTTGGTATTTTCGTGGTATTAAATGAATATTCAAATAGTATATTTCGATATTATTTCGGGCCAAAATAATTGTTTCTTTCGTTATTGCCTGCGCGGTCACCCTGATTATTATGGTTATTAAATGGCGAAATACAGGTACACTCAGTAGTTCCTATAGTAGGTAATATTGCTTTCCTTTTTGTCCATCATATTATTTTTATTATTTTGTATTCTGACCGAGCTACTAGCATCATGCATGAGCATGACAGCTTGCGCGTCGTCCAATATCAGCATCTAACGGAACGACCTCGACAAGATTCGAGAGCCACTACTTGGTTATCGTAGTTTTGAATGAAACCAACATTTTTTTTAATGTTGAATTTTATATACAACATGGAAATATTGGCCACAACGACCAAGCTGCTTAAACTTACATCCTGTTAGGGCTGCAAAATGTGCGAAGGCAATGGGATCGGTTTTCCTGCTTTAAGGACCTAAAGTACTGCATGGACCTGATTGATGCCTTTCAATATGCAATGGTTTTTAGTCGATTTGACATCTGTATGTGTAAATCGCTGCTTAACGGTATAATCAAATTATCGTATTTTCATGTGCGCCGCCGTTAAAAAACATTTTTGTTATTGTACTCCGATCCTGCGTACCATCGAGAGCGCACAGTCGGCTCGACATCCGAACTGCTATGGGTTTTCTGAAGGGATTTCTCGCGAAAGTTAACAGCAGTTGCGAAGCCAAAAAACCCTGTGAGCAATGTTTCCTCTAGTATTTATTTGCTCGATAACACCCTTTAAACAATTGTACCACTAACAAATTTCCATTGCAACTTACATATGCATTTTTCCATGTTAAATTTGTATGTTATTCCAAGTGAGTTCTCGGTCTTAGGAGGCGTTTTTCAAATAAATTCAATGATCTCTGCAAAGGCATTTTTTCTTCTACTCTGTTCCCTATTTCCGTTCGACATCAATTATAAATCTAACTTACCACACATTCTGTCATCATTGTTTTTCATGTTTTAAATCTTGCAGTGTAAGATTTAAGCTTCAATTAACGACCATGTAGATGTTTCTAGAACGTCACATTGGGAAGAAAAACAAACTACCGAAAACTCTCAAATTCACGATTTTCGGAGTTTTCGCCACAATTTTTCATCATCAACATCCTGACAATTTTGAATTCGGGATCGTGTCCAGCGTTGACTTGTGTAATCAATTTAAACAGCTTTAAAGACAATTTGTATCACCCGGTAAACTTGCTCTGGTGTGCCGTGGTTATGCCAAAAACTGAACTGATGATCAGCCATGACAAAAATAGATATGTACCATCAACATCCGACAGTCTTCCAAGGAATATTATTTTAATTTTTAATAATAACCGTTAACGTTGGTACACAACAAGGTAAGCTCATAAAAACGCATTGCTATGGCCTTGATTGAAATTTATACAGTAGAGCCGTAGGTTCCGAAAGCTAAGATTTACCGAATTAGAACGTTACAGTTAAAAGCAAACGACTGGGGAATACTCTGATCCAGTAAATCCTCTCATCGGTATAAGGCGAAGACCTTATTTTGTCTGCCAGACGTAGTAAGAAAACTATAAGTAAATTTTTGTTTCAATAATGTGTGATTTTATTTTAAACTTTTGTAAAATGTATTTGTTTATTTTTTTTTTCATTCATTACAAATATAGAAATAATTTTTACTCGGATAAATCATCGTCAAGTCCAGAATATTTGTTGGAAGACTGCAATACCTAAAAATAAATATTTTAAACGTTTTTTTATATGGAACATAAAAATAATATTGTATTAATTAAATTTTATAAATTAATTGCTACAAAAGCTCGTGATCATTATTAAGTGAACCTACAAATAAATAATTGCTATACACATATGTAGCTTATGCAAAAAGTAATTGTCTAAGGAAATAAAGCAAACTCAGCACGCGCATCAAAAGCATAACACAACGTACTTTTTTATAATTTTGACAGCGGCGCAAATCTCTGGTGCTCCATACTACTATGTTAGAAATTTAACTCGTCATATGACTCTAATTTGTAAACAGTTATGGATCAAATTAATAGGCGTACTAGTCGATATAATGACTCTCCACATAAGTGACCTATGGTCTACTGGTCGTCAAATTATTTTTATGCAAAGTATTTCTCCTTTGGGCAATTTGTAAGTTTTCCTTTATATGATATCAAAATTGAAAACAAGTGAAAACATTGCAGTCGGGCGTAACCGCTGTGAAATATTCTGAGACCAATATTAAAGCATATCGTGAAGTTTGTTTTGAAATCAAAAAGATCAAATATCGTCATCCTACAAAATTTGGTGCCTTTTTGAAGGATGACTCTAAAATTTAAAGTCTAGATGAAAAACTGTGCAAGATATTCACGGCTCGTTTGGGCGTGGCATACAAACTTCTCTCTTTATTCGAATAAAAATAACTGCGTTTGAATTGAACACAATAACAACATTGGCATGTTTCTGATGTCATAATAGGGGTCTTCACACGTAAGTTGTTATTCGTTATTCGATAAATTTGTTAAAGCTTGCCAACTGTGAAGACTCCTTTTTTCAGTTGTTAATCGTTAATCGTTAAAATATTTTTAACACTGCTTATGTCAGTTGTTAATCGTTAAAATATTTTCAACACAGCTGGCATTGCCTTTTATTTCATTTCATTTCATACATTTCCATTTATTACCGAATAACGAGTAGTTTGTCGGGGCTGCCAGCTCGTTAAAGTGTTATTCGTTAAGCCGGCATTCTGTTAAATTTACAAAAACAAAATACATGTAAAACTTTAACGATTAACGAATAACGAATAACAACGTTGCGTGTGAAGACCCCTATTAAAAACTTAATAATTAACAAATAATTTTACTTACAGGTTCACCCGGCTGAGATGTATTCTTAGCCTGAAAATGTTCAGTTCGAGGTTCTCGTTTGTTTTTATTTTCCTCCCTTATTTTCCCTTCATTGCTCTGGCCACTTTTTGATTTAGCATTCTCAGATCTATGAACAGAAGTTAAGGATAATTGCTTATACAAGTTACAAACAAGTTTATTGGTAGACAACATTGGTACATTACCTTTCATATCGGTCTCGTGGTTTATTCAATTTGTTATGATCTGAATCTTCGTTACGTATTTCATCTGTTAAAAAACGACATAAATTATCATAAAATAGTTTACTACATAAGTTAATCATCGAATTATATTTACCCTCAACTTCCGAACTTATTTTGGTATCGCCGCCGGTTGAGGGATCATTGTTACGGCGCCAGCTTATTGCATTGGCGTTTTCACTATCGTTCTTTTCAAGTTGAACTTCCGACAGTTTCTCATTAACTGCGTCTTCATCATAACGGACCTTTTCTTGTCGACGTGCTTCAGCTAAACGTTCTTCAATCTCCAGCTCTCTTGTGGCAGTATCAACAGGCTTAGCCGATCCAAATACATTTACAGAAGGTGCACCGCTTTGCTTAATATTGGCTTTAGTATCGATGTCATTGTCTTGTTCAGTATCTGGCGTATTAACTATCTCCGGTAAAGGTAATGTCCGAGGCTTTAGATTTAACTTTGGCCGCTCTTCAGAAGTAGCAGCATCTTCTCTAACATTTAAATCCACGTTTCTAGAACGATATACTTTATCAGACGTTTGATCACGATCGCGGTCCCTTCGTGGAGGAGAAAAATCAGTGGACTGCTGACGGCTATTTGTACGCCATGAGCCCGGAGTATTATCCTCTTCTCTTTCCGTGATAGGTTTTCGTTCACGGTTAAAACCTCGATCGAAATTTCCAGAATATCCTCCTCCTCCTCCAAAGTTACTTCCATTATTTTGACTATCTCGTCTCCAATTGCCAGAATCGCGGTTTTCATTACTATTTCCAAATCCTTCAAATCGGCGATTTCCTTTTTGGCGATTTTGCTGATCGTTTTCATTAGAAAGTTCAATGCGAATGCGACGCCCTTTAATTGAAGGATCCGGTAAACTTAACACGTGTATCAAGTCGTCTCTAGTTTCCAATTCAACGTAGCCAAATCCCCTTGAACGACCAGTTTCGCCATCTTCGCGAGGCAACCGTAATGAGGCAAGATTAATGGACCCAAAAAACTCATATATATCGTCCTCGCTGGCATCGAATGGTAAATTGTTAATATAAGCTATAAAGGGCGGTTTGTGTGGGATTGAATCATCATCAAATATCCGATTTGCTCTAGGTGCGGTTGGTAACTGATAAACTAAAGGTAACGCGTTGTTGCCATCATCACTGTCATCGCCATCCAAATTTCTAACTTTCTTGGACACTTGTGTTGTTCCTTGGGGTGCATCACCGTTGGCAAGGAACGATTGCAAGGATATAACAGTGCCCTTATTCTTTTTGCCTTTCTTGCCTATGGATAAACAAATAAATATATATATTTACAAATAAATCATATTATACTATTCAATCGTATGTTTCAGTCAGTAAAATAACTATGATTAAAAAATAATTAAATCATTATTACACTTAATGCGTGAAATATGCATATGTATATCAAATGTTTTTTAATCTGCATTACGGTAAGTACAAAGTTACTTTAAAGTATTTTGGTTTGGGGATGAACATTCATTCTCACATCCAAAAGCTGGTAAAATACACACTTATATACCCACGTATATATACATATTCATAAAAACATATGTATGTACATAGTGCATATTACGTGTCGAAAGTCACGAAAGCCACGAGGAAAATCATACAATTCATGAATGCGTTGGCACATGTTACGATCACACAATCATATATATATGTTATTTAATGATTATGTATGCATTAAAATTAATTGAAAATCAAACCTGCAGAAGCCATCTTGACAAAAAAACCAACAAATTTAAATTTTGAAGAAAAGTTATATATGTGTAGCTATCTACTGACACATAGAGATGATAAATGTACGAAGTTTACGTGTAGTATCGATACTTTGTATATATATATGTGCCAGGTTATCCGATAACAAACGATAAATTGTAAAATAATAAAAAAGTGACGCTTATATCTCGATAATTCAAGGCATAATACTCAAAATGGGCAAATCATAGAAACAAATAATTATGATAGGCAGGTATTACGGAACAACTCTTTTATTTTTTAGTATATATTAATGTACTATTTACTCAACTTTTAAAAAATTTTAAAGGATTTTATCTCACAATTAATTTTGTACGGCACTTATTTATTTTGCTTATTATTTTGCTCCATAGGACTACGATGTTGTTATCGTTATCGATTTTCGTGTGTAATTCATAGTTCCATTCCATACGTTTTTTTGGGTGTTATTAATTTTTTTCATGTACATTTAGGTGAAAACAAATATAAAGTATTTTGGTACATTAATTTTCTTATGCTTGGGAAAAATGGAACAACAAAAGAGGACTGAATACTATGAAACTTGAAAATCTTTCGCACTCCCTAGAACTCTTAACATTTTTCGCTATGGTGGACCTGACATTAAAATTATGTCGATAACAATTAAAACTTAACAATGTATTGCAAATTTTGAAATTGCTTTAACATCTTTGATATGGACAATTCCTTAATGTCGAATGTGACATAACAAGTGGACATGCTGGGTTTTAAATTTAATTTGCAATTATAAAAGCAGCTCGTGATTTACTCTATGATTCGTGCAATAGCGATTTTGACACTAGTACTGGATTTTCGCAAAATATAACCAAAAATAGAAGTCGATTTTGCACCGATTATTTCAAATGCATATTTCAACTGAACCTAATGCAATATTTTTTTATTATGGAATTTTATTTACTGTCTGAAAACAAGATACTAATTATTATTTTAAGTCAATTCAATAAAAATTTACTGAGATTTGAGCTTTGAAAGACATGAATTCCCTGCGTAGACGATTTTGTGTTAATCAGATGCAATACGAAAAGCTTAAAAATTGCAATGTGTTCAGTGAAACTTCGCTGTGCAACATTGCTTTTACGAACCTGCGTACCTGCTTTTTTAATTAAAATATGCTTTTACTGTACGCCTATCGAAAGCATACATGTTTTGTTATTTTCCAACACTTTTTGATACGTTGATAATTTTGATTGGTCCACATCTAACCAATCCTATCGTTCCACCTATTTTATCGAGTTTATACGTTCATCTCTTTTTAACATTTGCTTTCTACTAAGTAGTTTTCACACAGCAAGCCGGCGTTCAGTTTAGTTAGAAATAAACCTTTTGCTGACTTCGTCGGTCGAGTTTGTCACTGAAGTTTGTTGGAAGTAACACGGCCTCATGATGGCTTTTAAAGCAATTGTTGCACTATGTACAATAGGATTTGTAACTGCCGACATATTTTTCGAGGAAAAATTCTTAAATGGTAAATGTTCGATTTAATTGTTTGTAAAATGGATAAAATAACAGAAAACTTTTTATTTTCACAGAAAACTGGAAAGATGAGTGGGTCTACAGCAAGCATCCTGGCAAGGAACTTGGTAAATTTGAACATACTGCGGGCACCTTTTTCAACGATGCTGAAGCCGACAAAGGTACGTAGAAAAGCATGTTTATATGTCTACGTACATACATACATACATACATACATGTAAAGACACTTACACAAAGCAAAAGCTTTTGTACTAGTACGCGTGCCGCCTATGTAAACTAACAAATGTGTCATCTCTAGGTATTCAAACGTCACAGGACGCTCGCTTTTATGCGTTGTCTAAGAAATTCGACGGATTCACGAATGAAGGCAAACCCTTGGTTGTACAATTTTCGGTAAAGCACGAGCAAAACATTGATTGCGGCGGTGGTTATGTGAAACTATTTGATTGCTCTCTGGACCAAATCGATATGCACGGCGAGTCACCTTATGAGATCATGTTTGGCCCAGACATCTGCGGACCGGGCACAAAAAAGGTCCACGTTATCTTAAGCTACAAGGGCAAAAATCATTTGATTAACAAGGATATTCGCTGCAAAGATGACGTTTATACCCACTTTTACACTCTAATTGTTAAGCCGGACAACACCTATGAAGTTCTGATTGACAACGAGAAGGTGGAATCTGGTAATCTTGAAGACGATTGGGATTTCTTGGCACCCAAAAAGATCAAGGACCCAAATGCGAAAAAACCAGAAGATTGGGATGATAAGGTATGATATTTGTCATGTCTGAGCATTTATTGATGGCTTTCATATATTATATTTGTTTTCTTTGCATAGGCAACTATTCCTGACCCAGATGATACGAAGCCCGAGGATTGGGACAAGCCCCAACACATTCCAGACCCTGATGCTACAAAGCCCGAAGATTGGGATGATGAAATGGACGGTGAATGGGAGCCACCAATGGTAGACAATCCCGAATACAAGGGAGAGTGGCAGCCTAAGCAATTGGACAATCCAAACTACAAGGGATCCTGGGAGCATCCAGAAATCGATAATCCAGAACATACGCCCGATGATAAGTTGTATTTGCGTAAAGAAATTTGCACACTGGGCTTTGATTTGTGGCAAGTGAAGTCTGGAACAATATTTGACAATGTCCTCATTACTGATGACATTGAGCTGGCAGCCAAGGAAGCAGCGAGTGTCAAGGCTACACAGGCTGGTGAGAAGAAAATGAAGGAACTGCAGGATGAAGTTCAAAGGAAGAAAGATGAAGAAGAGTCGAAAAATAACAAGGACAAGGACGATGAAGACGATGACGACGAAGACGAGGACAATGTGGAATCCAAAATTGAAGCTGAAGACGATGCTGGCCACGATGAATTGTAACTTTTGTAACTAGCATCTGCAAGTATACATACGTACAATGCAAGCTGTGCGTATCGAAGTTGCTTGATAAGTACAAGCAATCTTTAAATTAATATTTATGTAGAATTACAATTTGCAAGACTTTTAATATAATTTATAACTATAAAGGAATGGCCTTTAAGTCTTCACAAATGGAACAGAAAATACATAAAAACTATTTCCACATTAACCCTTTGATAAGTGACAATTCTGAACTTCACGGCTGTGTGGACCGGTCCGTAGGGAACTTTTTTGAAAATTATGGTTTTTTCATGGATTTTTTTTTATTTTTGCATTTTTGTTGTTTATAACTAAATACTACATACAAAAATAAAATTTTTGATGTGTTAACATCTATAGGCGCGGGTAGCGAAAACCAAACGGTTCAATACATGCAAAACTCAATCCGCGTTAGAACACACATGGTCAGCGTCGACGCTTGAAAGTGTAAGAATTACGTTTAACTCAGCGTAAGCATTACGACAATTTTCTCTGCTGAAAATGAGTATGATGGTATAGGTGCTTGGTGTAGCGGCAGAGAAGCCCCAAACCGAAACGCTCGAGCCACGCAGCTCTTAAGCGACAAGAATGATGAATATTGATAAGTATAAGTTGGCGCTAGTGGTCCTGACCACGCGCTGCTGTGCTGCTTTCTAGCGTCTGCTCTATGAACACAGGATTTTCTCGTTGACCGTCTGTTCCTCCTCTCAATTACTCACATGATTTCTTTGCTTTTGATGTTCTTTTCGCAATTGATGATTTTATTGTAGGCATTTCAAAAAATAACTTAAAAGCTGCTCAGGTGGTCCAGTCAACAGGGGCAAAACTATTTTACCGTTAAGACAACACAATCCTGGTGATTCCTTTGCAAACTCTAAAGCTTCACAATGCAAACAAACTTTATTTATCGGTCCAATGGCAACATCTTGATTTCTCTAGTGACGAAGTCTTCTATAAAAGTCCCAGCCCGGCCCGGCACGACTTTTACTCACAGAGGCCCGGCCCGGCCCTGCCCAAAACTAATACATATGTATTTATTTTTGTTTAGGAAACATTTTTTTCCAATTTTGAATTTTTAATCTAGTGCGTTTGCATCCAATACCATTTGGCCGATGTTGAAAACAGCCTTTCGCTAGTTGCCGAACTTGCTGGAAAAGCAAGTATTTATTTTGCTAATATTTTAAGTAAATTTAGATCAGCCATTTGTCGGGATTTTGCGGGCCTTTCCGGGCCTGGGCAAGCCCGGTCCGCGCCTACCATATTCCAAGGACTGGTTATCGATTGTTGGCAAATTGGCGACTTTTAGATCCTTTTCATCAATTCGAATGTCAATTGTCTCTGTAAAAAATTATGGCTTTTGAGCCGTACACAACACGCAATCGACGAATTTGCATAGAATGTACCGCAGCCTTAAGACCTATTCATGTCAAAAGAATTGGTAATCTATATATATAAAAGAGTTCGTCCGCGTTAAAATGGATAGCATATCGGCCTTAACGAAAAGAGCTAAGAAAGGAATTTTATTTTGGACAACTCCTTCGAGTACCTCCCATACATTTTGGAGCACTTTTACCCACTCCAAAAACAAAACAAATTACCCATTCCACTACTGCCGCCTGTTTGTCGCACAAGCTGAGAGTTTGATCGCGAGCGAGAATACAAAAACAAAACAAATGCGCAGTGACGCCTTCGCGTCGCACAAGCAAAGTCATAAAAAAAAGGTTCATACACTCGCAAAAAAGAAACGGATTTCCGCTTCTTAATGAATAAGTGCATTCACATATAAGTGAACAATGCGCTTGAAAATAATTTTCAATATTTTATGTAAATGAATCTTTTCGCACAGTGCACATTGTTTTTTTTTCAAATTTGTGTGCCTTTGACAATTGATTTACGACCCAAGTAGCGTTTGTTGTTGTTGTAAGTGTTGTTGTTGGGCCCGCACTGCTACTTTTGTTGGTGTCATTGATTTAAAAAAACAACAACAACAACAAAACATAACTTGGTCCGTGTAGAAAAATTTTGCACACCAAAATACATATGTATGTATGTTGTGGGGGTGGATTTGCCTACTTGCTGCTAATATAACTTAGACTAAACGTAACACACTTAATTAATAATATACAATTTCGAACAAGTAAAATAGGTTCGTACACTTGCAAAAAAGAAACGGATTTCCGCTTCTTAATGAATAAGTGCATTCACATGTAAGTGAACAATGCGCTTGAAAATAATTTTCAATATTTTATGTAAATGAATCTTTTCGCACAGTGCACATTGTTTTTTTTTCAAATTTGTGTGCCTTTGACAATTGATTTACGACCCAAGTAGCGTTTGTTGTTGTTGTAAGTGTTGTTGTTGGGCCCGCACTGCTACTTTTTGTTGGTGTCGTTGATTAAAAAAAAAAAACAACAACAACAAAACATAACTTGGTGCGTGTAGAAAAATTTTGCACACCAAAATACATATGTTGTGGGGGTGGATTTGCCTACTTGCTGCTAATATAACTTAGACAAAACGTATAACTTACATTAATAATATACAATTTCGAACAAGCAAAGGCCGTTCACATTAGTTTTTACACAAATCTATGTACGTTGTTCGTCCCAAACTCAAAGAGCCGTTTAAAATTTAACAGAGTGCGCGCGTTGCTCTTATGATAATTAGATAATTTCAAATCTCGCTCCGATCATGCTCCTCTGTTGTTGCTCATTTACGTTCACTCTATATTTTATGTGCGCGCTTTGCATGTCAATCATAAAGTTCAATAACCCTACTTCCTCCGCACACACTAAGTCAAAGCTAAAGGCTAAAGTACGTGTGAGTTTAGGCTATGCAATTCACTTAACTGCAGCCTCTTAGATATGTTTTGCTTTGATTCAGTGCGTGCGAAGAAGGCAGCGATACTACGCTCTTTTTTTGACTTGCAGAGCGCGCGTATACATAAGAGAGTGATCCGAAACCATGATACAAAATACCGATAACGCATTGCGCATAAATAGCTGTTTTGCGTGACGTCACATGTGACAGGTTGGGTATGATTTTCATATTGCATATGGCTGTTGATGCTGATCAAGAATATATCTACCTTTTATGGGGTCGGAGATGCTTCTTTTTGCCTGTTACATACTTATGCACAAAACAATTATACTCTTTTTTACCCATTTCAGGGTATAAATATAACTGTGAATGCAAAAGATTTGTTGTTGCTGTTTTTGTCGATCGCTTCAGGCTTATTATAAGCCGTTGTATGCACACACGAATTTGAAACAACAAAGGAGGACTAAGAGGAATGCGATTGGCTTAAGAGCATGAAAATGTGATATTGTTCTGTAGATGAGATCAATTCACATAAATAACAGTAACTCTTTCACTCTAAGGGAATTTTACAATTTTTACTTTAGTGTGCCATTTGCGCATTGCTTCATTTTATTTCTAAAAGTGATACAAGAATGAAATTACAAAATTATTGGGGTGCTTTGCCTGCTACAGTTTTATATGCTTTCCCTGCCACAGTTTTATATGCAGCCGCTGCAGCCACAGCAGCAACAGTTTCAGCTATCTTCCTTCCAAATTTGGTGACACTAGCTCAAAGTTTAGGTGGGGGAAGGGGGGCTGGGCGAGTTATGGGTGGGTATGGCATCCAAATTATTCCTGCAGATCTTCTTGGATGTCAATTGCTATCTTCCTACCAAATTTGGTGACTCTAGCTCAAAAATTGTAAAAGGTTGGGGAAGGGTGCTGTGGGCGTTATGGGTGGGCCTGGCTACAAAATATCTTTGGCTGTCGCTACCAGTTATGGACGCGGCATCCAAAGTTTTGATGCAGTTTTTTGGGGATCGTCATCACCTATGTTGGCGCAAAATTTTGTGGCTGTAGCTCAAAAACTGAGGAAGATAAAGTCATTTCTGATTTGAAACTGCGGTAGGGGGCGGAAAGGGCGTGACTCCAAAACTTTAATGCAGATCATTGGGGTTCATTACTAGCTATCTTTCTACCAAATTCAGAGACTCTAGCTCAACAACTCTGAAAGATACACGCATTCCCGTTTTTAACGAAAAGTTGGGGCGGCTGGGGTTAGCTTGGGCGGTATGGGTAGGCGTGGCATCGAAAGTTTTGATGCAGTTTTTTGGGGATCGTCATCACTTATCTTGGCGCAAAATTTGGTGGATCGAGCTTAAAAACTGAGGAAGTTATAGGCGTTTTTGATTTAAAACCGCGGGGGGCTGGGAGCGGAATGGGTGGGCGTGGCTCCACAATTTTTCGGGGATGCCAGTAGCTATCTTCCTACCAAATTTGGTAGCTCTAACTGTAAGGGTGTGCCGAATAGGTGGATTTTGAGTTATCTAATTTATCAATTTGCCAGCCCCCCAGTTTTTGTAAAGCCCCAATCTTGACACTTTAATTTACTATGCCATAGATAAAGAGAATTGAAGAGTTTCAAGCCTTTAGCTTGAATTAAGTGGAAAAACGTTGCGTTCATACAGACAGACGGACAGACAACATGACGGACATACTCCCAATATACTCTTTACCTTCGGTATCGAGTATAATGACGCGCCTGATTCTCTACCTCAATGGTGGCGTGGCAAAGAGAATGTTAAATACTTTGCTTTAATATTTTGTGAAATATTTTCTGATTTATTTATTTTTTATCTTCTGTTGCTAAAATTTATATAAACTACCCGCGCAGCGAAGTAAGCGGGCCACTTACTAGTTTTTAGTATAAAACAGTAGAAATTGTAATCAATTTTTGTTTGGTTTTTCACTTGAAACTTTTTTTTAGCACCTGTACAAAAAATCGAAAGAAAAATTAGAGGTTCCTGAAGGGATGTTCCAATCCGAAAAGTTCGCGGTAAAGCACGAAGGGGAAAGCTAGTTCTAAATAAATAAATATTTGTTATATGGATGCTCGACTGTTTACGACAAAAAAAACCTTTATAATACATAAAGATAATTATGTTGAAAAATTCATTTTGTCGTTTTTTAACGTTTTCATAAGTTTTTCATCGTCCTGTGGCTCATCTCCCATCGATTGTTTGGTTAGAAAATTGCGTCGCTCAAGACGCCGGCTTGCGTATTTCCTTAACGGATTTGTTGTCCGCGTCGGGCGATGGTTGCTTTAAAGTGGCATTGATTCCACATTCGCATTCACACCATGGTGGCACAAGTAGGTGATATTTTCGCTTTGGTTCGTGATTGGGCATTATTATTGTTTGCTCCAGATGCGACGGCCCATCCTGCAATTCATCGATTGTTGGCAATTTGGCGACTTCTAGATCCTCTTCATCAATTCGGGATTTGTTCTTTAGATTGGCAAAGCGACGCGCATCGACAAGCTTATCTCTTGCCAAAGTATACACAATATCCAATAAAAGTTCAAGCGTATCTGAATCGACTTGAGCTTTATGACTGTGCAGCACACTGTTCACATATTTAAGATCGGCGGCAACGTTTATTTTTTTCTGATTTATTTTACTTTTGAATGTCCTCCTGGAAAATCTTGACCAACCCATGTTTGCCTCAATATTAGAGTTGTGTCGTTCGCGAACGAACGAACAAAAAAGAACTATTCACTGAAGTGAACGAACTGAATAAGTTCATCTTCATCGTTCTTTTTTGTTCATCGTTCGTTCATCTTAATCGTTCTTTTTTGTTCAGTTCATTCAAGTTTCTTGTACGTTCAGTAGTTCTTTTTTTTTGCTGTTATGTATGTATGTTTGCTGCGTTTTTTAATTAATTCAGAATATTTAATGATGCACCCTTTGTTTGGACAATGGACAATAATTTGTGCCTTGAAAATGTTATATTACAAATAAAAATTAATTATTAAGTAAATTATTTATAATTGTGGCATATTATTGCGCATAAAAAGAGATCAAACAAAAACATGGCAAAACGGTCTGAAATTGAACGACAAAGACGAACGATGAACATAAACGAACGATGAACAAAAACGAACGATGAACGAAAGTGATCAAATTAGGGAACAAAATCGAACGAACAAAAAGAACGACCTAGTTCACTAATTGAAAAAGAACGAACGAACTTATTCATCAATTTGAACGATGTTTACCCAACTCTACTCAATATGTCTTAGTTTGACTGACGCAGCACAGGATAGCTATCGGTCTAGTTTCGATAGCTTTCCCGATATATTCCAGACTTCACTGAAACAATTTTACAGTTTTATCAGGTATCATGAATATGTCTTGGGAGTTCATGTCAAACAACTCTGTTCGCAATTTTGTTTAAATATATCAGCTGATTGCTCAATGCGTTGCCAGATCAATTAAAAAATGTTAAAGATTAAATAAAAGAGAGCAAATTAAATGTATTGCTATTAATATTACTCTTATAAGTGGACATTAAACAAATAAATGAAAGAAATTTTAAATACATATAATATTCATTTTTATGAAATATTTATTAGCACTTAAAGGTATGTAGAAAAACTCAACATTAATTACAATATAAAAATGAAAAATAACGTAACAAAATGGAAAAAGTATATGCCAAACCAAAAACCCTGCACCTATTAAAAAATCACAAAATAAATGTTAATACAATGCAAATTCAATTGTCAACGGCACTCTCACTTTGTTCAGAGAGGTGGGGTGACTCTCGACGCTCTCCTTTTCAATATGAGAGAAAATGGGTCACTTAGACTTTGAAAGTGGTGGACCCAGAACCAGTGCTAGTAAAGATCTATCTAGATTACAGAACATTATTTGTTTAACGGCACCAAATTTTTTCTTTGCCCGCCGCCTACGGAGCAGAATCAATGGCAGATAAATGCTACCGATTATTTTCCTGGTGAACGCAACCGCTCCTGGATCATGATCCAAAACTAATGGAGAGTAATAGCCTATTTCCATTGCTCAGTTACTGTTCACTTAACAGTCAGTTACGAAAGTTGTTTTCATTGCACTATAACTGAACCTCAGTTAATATATCAGCTGTTCGGTTTGTTTTGTTTTGGTTTGTAATATCTAAAATTACGAATTAATCATGGAGCGAAATTCATTATAGCAAATTGTAAGTGCATTATTGCCAGTTTGATTGACATACATGCTATTTCTACAAGCTGATTTGCTTGTTATGAACGAGCAATGTAATTTTATAAAAACATTGGCCACGAACATTGCAAGAGCAGAAAATGGAAGCGTCTATCTGATCTATCTATCATTTGTAAGTTAAAATTAAATTGCAAGCATATTTGAAAACAGAATTTTCATCCACGTCCCGCATTACCGCCGTGGGAGTTTCTCTGCATTGCCCTGAAACAAGTTCTCCATTCCTTGCTCCCAAATTACGTATTTTTTTCGTAAATACATCTAAAAAAGAAGTATATTAATTATTTTAAAAATATAATTCAAAATTGCACTCTCCTTTTCAACGTTCAATCAGCTGTTTTGTGACTTTTTCGATAACATCGCGATGTTTTATCGAACAAGTGTTCAAATGAACTGGTTTCTCTTCAGTTATGCAGTTAATATTTACGGTCAGTTTTACTTCAGTTAATTCCTTATGGGAGAATACATGCTCACTGAACCTCAGTTACTGTTAACTCACTGTTAAATGAATAACTGAGCAGTGGAAATAGGCTATAATATAGTTAAATGAAAGGGTGATCGTTGCCTTTCATCTGAGACTTCTTCGTCCTCGTTCGACTTCTTTGTCGCGTTGATCAGTTTTAAAACGAAAGACTAAGGTTTCGTTTAAATCAATAGTTTATTTGTACATCTGTGCTGACTTGAGTCGTCTAATCTACTAACCTACGAGGTAAGCTTAAGATTGGTGTTTAAAGCTCTAAGTGAAAGCTTAGCTGCCAGGTGCATACAAACATAATGAGCTTAATCTAATAAGTGAGGGTATGGTTGGGAGTACATGACTCCCCCAGCGTAAGTTTCGACAATGGGGTTGAAATTATTAGATTAAAGATAAAATAAGTGTATACAAAATATTCCTAATTTTCACAATTTTCAGTTTGATACTTATATTTTCTTTTCACTTGGTCCTTATAAATTTTTTTTGTTGGGTCTTTATCCGATATCATGTAGTTACCAACCTGATTGTGGTTACTTATTTCTTTGTATATTGGATTTGATTTTCCTACTTGATTATTCTTAACCAATACATTTTCGAAGTTTGGATCATTTAGGTTATTTTGTTTCGCATTTAGAATCTGCTTGTCCGAACGAGGTCCAGCAAGCAGCTGACGCCTGTAAAAATGCATGATAATGGCGCGTGTGGCAGGATGATGGCTCGGAAGAATCACAGGATGTTGAGCATCGAAATCCAGACTCGAGTGCTTAAGACGTCCACCAACACGAAGAAGTCCAAACTTATCCAAGAACGGGGTAAGTGAAGCAATAGAGCTGGATGATTTGATCGTCCGTCCGTCTTGGAGAGCCCTATATTCATCGCCTAGGTTGGCCATCTGGATGCTACGCAACAGTAATTGGGTGCCTTTGTGTACCCACTCTACTGTAAGACCAGGATGACTGATTTGATTTCGAAATTTATATATGTACCCGAACACACGCCGTAGGTTATGAAAGGAATTTACAAATTTGCATCCTATGCTGACATCAGAGCATTCCGAAATACCAATTAGTGCCTTTTGCCGCAGCTCTGGAAGCGTCCGAGCCGGCAGGCATGATGCAGGCCAGTCGCACTCTCCTTTGGCTAAGAAATCGGGACCATAAGACCATAACGATGATTCTATAAGTTCGCTTGGAAGTGCTCCTCTAGACAGAGTGTCTGCCGGATTGCATGCCGTTGGCACGTAGCGCCATTCCATTCCTGTCGTTAAATCTTGGATTAAAGATATGCGATTGGGTGTGAACGTTTGGAATCGGGAAGGCTCATCACGTATCCAGGATAGGACAACTGCAGAATCCGACCAACAATAATACCTACAATTGAACAATTTCATTTGAGCTACTTCTCGAATGAGCTGAGATAGAAGTGCAGCAGCAGATAACTCGAGCTTGGGTATTGTTAGCGTTCGCAAGGGTGCTACTCGAGACTTAGAGCACAACAAGTGAGCTTTGCGCTTTCCCTCTGTTATAGACACGACGTAAATGCATCCACCGTAAGCTTCAATGCTAGCATCACTGCATCCGTGAACTTCGACGACGCCTTTTGGAACAATAGCGAGTCGAGGAAACTTTATTTTCTGTGTATGAGAAATGTCAGCACATAAACTGTTCCAATAGCTATGCAATGACTCAGGAAGACTTTCATCCCAATCCAAATGATCCCTCCAAAGGTGCTGCAAAAAAGATCTTGGCCTTGGATATCACGGGTCCAATAAGCCCAAGCGGGTCATAGAAACGAGCAATCGTAGAAAGTACAGTCCGTTTGCTAGGCTTGCCCGGCGTTTTCATCGGAGAAAAGCTGAACAGAAGGCAATCTGAAGCTGGATCCCATGCCAATCCGAGAGTCTTAGTGACATCTGTTCCGTCGTCAAACTTAAGAAACGTCTCCTTATCCATATCAGGCACCTGTTGAAGCACGTGAGGATCATTGGAACACCATTTCCGAAGCTTAAAATTCCCTTTCTGTAACAGACTGACAGTTTGATGCATGACTTCAATTACTTCCTGGGCAGAGTCACCTCCAGTGATGAGATCATCTACATAGAAATCGCTCAAGACCACCTTAGATCCAACAGGAAACGATTTTCTTTCATCGATGGCCAATTGATGCATGGACCGAACCGCCAGAAAGGAAGCTGGTTTTGTGCCGTAGGTAACAGTATCGACCTTAAAAACTTGAATTTCTTGATGAGGCATATCACGCCACAGGATGCATTGCAGATACGAATCGGGTTCAGCCATCCTTACGCATCTATACATTTTGCAAATGTCGCCAGTCAGGGCTACTGGAAACGTTCTGAACTGCAACAGAGTGCTGAAAAGCTTGCGTTGTATAGTTGGGCCTGCCATTAGAATTTCATTCAACGAATAACCAGACGACGATACGGCCGAACCATCAAACACAACTCGAAGTTTAGTGGTTGAGCTGTCCTCCTTGAGTACGCAATGATGCGGAAGAAAATACTTGCAGCGACTTATCATGTGCGACTCAACAACGGACATGTGATTAAGTTCCACATACTCTTTGATGAACGCTGAATACTGAACCTTCAACTCAGGATGACGCTCCAATTTGCGTTCCAGGTTACAAAAACGACGATAAGCTTGCTGATATGAATCCCCAATCAGATTCATAGAATGTTTCAATGGAAGGCGAACCGAATATTCGCCTGTGCCTAAACGAGCAAAAGTTTGTTTAAAATGCGCTTCACAATCAAGCTCCTCGATGGTAGATTCATTTACAACACTGGAACACGATTCTACTTCCCAAAAACGACGCACGATTTCATCGAGCTTATGATCAGGGCTATTGTTTTCCGTTGAACTCGAGCGAGTGGCCATCAATGTGGCAGGGTTTGTCGACGAAGTTCCTCCTGTCACTATCCAGCCCAATTGAGTTTTTTGGAGAATAGGTAAACCAGGAGCGAGTTTGATTTGGCCAACGCATAATAGTTCAAAAAACAGACCAGCTCCAATCAGCAGATCGATTTGTTGCGGCTTAAAGAACTCTGGATCAGCTAAGCGAATATTTGAGGGTATATTCCAACAATCTGTGCTAACATCATAGCTTGGCTGATTTCCAGTAATAGATGGAGCTACTTAAACTGGGATGCTAGCAGCGTAGTCAGATGTTCGCGATTTAAGACTTATATCAGCTGCATAGCCTTCCGAGGCAACACAAGACTCCCCTAGTCCAGAAATCAAAGTAGGCGACCGATGCTTGCGCAGCTGAAGGTATTGAGCCAAACGGGATGTAATGATGTGCACCTGCGAACCCGAGTCGAGTAGAGCACGGCAAGGAACAAGAGCACCGGTGCGACTCCTAACGCTGATGACAGCAGTTGCCAATAGCACAATGTTTTGACTGAGATTTTGGGCTAAAAGTGTTGACGAAGGTTTAGCAGCAGGCAGCTGCTGAGCAGATATAATTTTAGAATCCTCAACCTGAGTCTCAAAATGAAGAAGCGTATGATGCTTAGCTTTACAACGATTGCAGGCGGTCGAGCTGCACTCTTTCATTCGATGCCCTTTGCGCAGGCAATTAATGCAAAGAGACAGCCCTTTAGCTTCTCGAAGACGCAGTTGCGGAGACAGATTTCCAAACCGAGAGCAGTTGTAGATTGAATGGCCAGACGACTCACAAAACACGCATGTACTTGCGCTGGAGTTAGTGGTGACAAAGGCTTTTCTACTGGTGTTAGGGGTTTTGCTACTTTTTCCCACCTTAGAGCTAGGCGTATATGTTGCCATAGCGTGTTCCACATTTTCCAACCTTTGACATCGTCGATCCAGAAAAGCCATGAACTCCTCACAGGTCGGGATAGTATCCATCGGTGCTGTCTCCTCCCAACTGATCTGAGTTGCCTTGTCCACTTTCTGCAGCAAGCTGTGCACGATAATGAAGCCTGCGATCTGCTCAACGCTTCCCATGCCTTGAAGCGCACGGATGTTGGCGATGACAGTGTCCGACAGGGTTAGAAGTTTAACAGCTGACGACGACTCGATGCAATCCAAACCCAAAATCTCAGTGACATGTGCCTGGAAAATAAGACGCTTGTTATTAAAACGCTTTCTAAGCAAATCTAGAGCAATTGAATAGTTAGCGCTGCTGATTTCCAACGAAGAAACACAGTCCAGCGCTGGTCCTTTCAGGCAAGATCGCAAATGTTGAAACTTCTCCACATCTGATAGCGCTGATTCGCCGTCAATGATCGAGGAGAACATCGAAATAAAATCAGCATACTTTGTGTATCCTCCGCTGAATTCTGGCAGCTTAAGCTCAGGCAACCGAATGCGGCTTTGAGACAATGTCTGATTTCCAGCAGATGCATCTTGCCGCATCGTAGAAAACAAAGGCGATGATAGCTTCCGCTTATTGACTTCAGCTGCGCAAGCATCGGTCACCAAATGTTGAGCTATTGAGCTTTTCAATAGCTGTCGAATTTTACGAAATTGTTTATTTAATAAAAACGCAGCGAGTTGCATTAATATTATATTAATTATAATTATGTTTATTTTGCTTTCGTGGCCGAACTTATGTATATTATAACAATGTTTAACAATATATTAGTTGCCTAACAACCCCGATTTGGGCAGTGCAATAATAAATAAGTTTTCGAATTGTCGCGAAATAGACAACGATGCTGAGTAGCCAACGAATATTTTGGAACTGAACTGCTGCCGAAATGCAGCAGCTGCTTGCACTCAGCAGAAGGCCAAGGGCAAGCAATAGAGAATACAAGAATAAGAAGATGAAGAGCAAATGCAAGCAATAATTATGAATTTACGTTATGTATGCTACGCAGAGCATGACAGATTAAGAGAAAGAAATTTAAGAGGCAATGTTGCTAGCGAGTAGACTGCTGCGTGACCAAACAACCACCAAGCAGCAAATGGGCAGGCATCAGTACGTCTAAATCTTCTGGATTTTCTGATATTAGGAGCAGAGGACGACAATTAACGATCGCCGAGATCTGGCAGACAAGCGTGCGCAGTTCATCATGGTTTAGGCAAGAATTTCCAATCGATCGATAAAGATGGTGCTTTGCTGTCTTCACGGCAGCCTCCCACAATCCACCAAAGTGTGGGGAACGTGGCGGGATGAACTTCCACTCGATGCTATCTGCTAGGCACCATCTGCGAACAGTCTCCATATGTTGATCGCTTAACATCAGCTGCTTTAGTTCCTCGAGCTGATTTCTTGCACCGACGAAATTGGTTGCATTGTCCGACCAGATTTGGCTGGGCTTCCCACGAAGCGAGATAAAGCGCTTGAGTGCGCTTAGAAACGTTACAGTAGACAAGTCCTTCACCAGCTCCATATGTATAGCCTTGCTTGTGAAACATATGAAGACGCTGATGTAGGCCTTGACAGGCGGTCGATTACGCACTTCAGACTTGTAGAAGAATGGACCGCAATAATCAATCCCTGTAACAGCAAAGGGCCGAACTCCTTGTACACGTTCGCTTGGAATTTGAGCCATTATTGGCTCCAGGAATCTTGGCTTGGCTCTGAAGCAGACCACATATCTGCTGACAGCCTTGGAGACGGTTCTCAGCCCACCTAATGGCCAATACTCGAGCCGGATTTTAGCCAACAATGCAAGGGATCCAGTGTGAGCGTAGTCGATCAGCGCGTGAGTGATGGGGTGACGTCGAGGTAGGATTATCGGATGCCTTGCATCGAACGGTAGCGATGAATTCTTGAGCCGGCCACCAACACTCACGAGTCCAAATTCGTCAATAAAGGGCAACAATGACGCAATGGAACTGGACTTCTTGACGACTCCTTTTGCACGCAGATCCTTTATATCCTCCCATAGATTTCCTAGTTGCACAATTCGAACCAGGAGACGAGTTAAATTGTGTATATCTGAAACGGTGAGATCGGCATGCCGTATGCGTTTAATAAATTTGTAAACGTAAGCAAAAATACGTTGCAAAGACTTGAAACAATTGGCATATTTGCAAGTCTGCGTTATGTCAGTGTGCGGAGATAGCACAAGCAATGCTGTCTTTCGCACTTCAAGGCTCGACTTCTCTGGAATACTGGATGTGGGCCAATTAGCAGCGTTCTCTCGTAAGTAGGGTGGACCATGGAACCATAACTCAGAATCGACCAAGACTTCAGGAGAAGCACCTCTCGAAATAATGTCCGCAGGATTTAACGGAACATGTAGCCACTTCATGCTGGGTGTCAGCTCTTGTATAGCTGCCACACGGTTAGCTACAAATACATTGAAGAGGAAAGGCTCATCGCTGATCCAGGCCAGCGCTACAGATGAGTCACACCAGCAAAATAACTGTGCAGTGAAGATTCCCAAATCCATTATTTCGCGCATTAGTTTGGCCAATAGCACAGCTCCACACAATTCAAGCTTAGGTACTGAAAGCGTTTTCAGTGGTGCAACTCGAGACTTTGCGCAGAGAAGGTGAGCAGTGGGTGCATGGCCTTTAGATACCACATACACGCAGGCTCCGTAGGCATCCAGGCTAGCATCGCAGAAACCGTGTATTTCAACATCGCTCCTGAGCCGAGTAGAAATCTGGGAAAAGAGAGTCGAAGAACGTTGTGGAAATCGCTGCATAAGTCAGTCCACGTTGTATTCCTTGCCACAGGAAGGCTTTCATCCCAATCCAGCTTGTCCTTGCAAAGTTGTTGAAGAAATATCTTTGCCTTTATAATAACAGGCCCAACAAGCCCAAGGGGATCGTAGAAACGTGCAACTGTTGAGAGCACAGATCGCCTGCATGGTTTTTGCGATGGTTGTAGCGGCATCAAGGAGAAGAGAAGACAGTCTTCTGCTGGGTCCCAAGCAAGACCAAGAGTTTTGGTAACAGCGCTACCATCATCAAACTTTACGAATTTCTCCTTATCGTCTTCCGCTACGTCATTGAGAACCTCTGGATGACTGGAACACCACTTCCTGAGCTTAAAGTTGCCTCGAGATAGTATGCCAGCTGTTTGATCCATTTTTTCAATAGCTTGTGCTACTGAATCTCCTCCAGAGATGAAGTCATCAACATAAAAGTCACGCAGAAGTGCATCAGCGCCAATGGAAAATGCGTCTTTCTCATCATGTGCTAGTTGATGCATCGCACGCACAGATAGGAAAGAAGCGGCCTTAGTTCCATACGTGACAGTGTCTAATTTGTAGACTTCCAGTTTCCTATCTGGTGCATCACGCCAAATTATGCACTGATAGTAGTTATCGGGCGCGGAGAGTCGCACACACCGATACATCTTACATATGTCACCTGTCAAGGCAACCACATATGTACGAAAGCGAATCAGGATATGAAGCAACTTGGGTTGAATGACAGGCCCGGCCATCATTACTTCATTGAGCGAGTATCCAGACGACGTTGAAGCTGAGCCATCGAACACCACACGAAATTTCGTAGTCGTGCTGCTCTTCTTTATGACGCAATGGTGAGGAAGGAAGTACTTGCATTGCGACATCAGTTCGGGATCAACACGAGACATGTGATTAAGCTGAAGATACTCATGAATAAAATCGGCGTAACTTTTTTAAGATCTGGACGCCTTATTAACTTGAGCTCTAAATTGAGAAATCGTCGATACGCTTGTGTGTAAGACTCACCCAGCAAGTCAGCATTTGATTTAAAGGGTAGGCGAACAGAGTAGTCACCAGATGCGAGCCGTGAGAAATTCTGTACGAAGTGTTCTTCGCACAGCGCTTCCTCCTTGCTAACCTTCACGACAGCTTTATCCATACCTTTAATTTCCCAGAATCGCCTCACCAGTTCGTCAAGAGCCACATCACTCGGTGTAGCGTCAGCGACGAATGTGGTGCGGCTAGACATCAGCGACGTGTTTTTCGATCGTGAACCACCACCTGAGACGATCCAACCCAGACGAGTCTTCTGTAGGAGTGGCAGATTCGGGCCCAGCTTTATTTGTCCAACACACAGGAGCTCGAAGAATATGCTGGCACCAAGCAGTAGATCCACCCTCTGTGGTTTGTTAAAGGCGGGATCAGCCAATTTAACATTTGATGGAATATTCCAGTCTGTCGTGTCGACGGCCACACAGGGTTGACAATCCGTGATAGTGTGAGCAATAAGAGCCGAAAGCGTAGTATTGTATTTGTCGTCTTGAGATCTCAGGCATATTCTGGCCTTGAAACCATCTGTAGACACGCTTGCATCCCCAAGTCCAGAAACCGTTGCTGCAGATCGGGTCCTTTTGAGCTGTAGCCTCTGAGCCAACTGCGACGTGACAAGGTGAAGCTGTGAGCCTGAGTCAAGCATCGCTCTGCAGGGTATATAGGATCCGGCATGATTTTTTATCCAGACGATCGCGGTAGCTAAAAGCACAACATCAGCACGGAGACATTGGGCTGCAAGAGAGGTGGAAGGCTGGAAGGCAACGGCAACAGTCGAATTGGGCAATGATGTGGCAACATCGGTTGGTCTTAGCAAACCTGCTGCAAGAATAGATTCCATGGCCAAACATGTCACAAAACAGGCACTTGTTTTGGTTGACATCCGCAACGACAAAGGCCTTTCGATTGCCATTGCAACCGCTATTTGGCTTGGACACCTGAGTGCTAGGCGTGTGCTGTGCCATAGCATACTGTATGCTCTTCAATCTTTGACATCGCTTGTCCAAAAACTCGAAGAATTCCGCAGATTTTGGCAATTTGTCCACACAGGTATGCTCTTCCCTCGACGACTGAGTAGCAAAGTCCAGCCTTTGCAGTAGCATGTGTATTATCATGCTGTCAGCAATCTGCTCCGCATTGCCCAATGACTCTAACGCCCGCATGCGTGAATTTATTTTGTCAGCAAATTCACGTAGTTTTCGAGCTGCAGTTGCCTCCACCTTCTTGAGACCCAACATCTCCTTAACGTGAGTCTGAAATACAATTCACTGCCGATTCATCAGGCAGCAATGTAGATGAGCGCTGTGTTTGCGCCTTGCGAACATCCAATTGCCCTCGCAGGTGCGACTTTAGATTTAAAAGCAGATCGTCGAATTGAACGCGCACATCACTTCCAATTTCGCTGAACTGAAGCTCTTCTAATGCACCGTGCGTAGTGTTAAACGAGGCTTGAGTCTGATCGAGTAACTCTAGCCGCTAACTGAGCTGAGATTAATTATTTTGCTTTGCATCAAGCCTTTGCGAGCTTTTAATCATTGCAGCCAGTTTGCGCTTATGAAACTTAATGCGAGACTCGAGAGTTGCCATATTTTCAGAGATCATGACAAATCTTTAAATTTTAAATCAAATTGTTCGATTTAATTCGCGGCGAATAAATATGTTTGTTTGTATGTTACCACTCATATAATACACACGCACGCATATACATATGTGTTAGGGTATAAGTACAGTCCACTCTGTTCACCAATTTGCAATGCACCGAAAGTTCGCGAATACAGCCGCACAAAGGCTCAAACAATTAACGGCGTTAGAAAACAGAGATTGGCAATAAGCACAAAGAATAGAGCAAAAGGGTCATTAGCCGTAGCGGTGATTCTGAGCGCGCACAAGAAACGAATGAGCCAAAAGATAACGCACAATTATAATTTTCACACCGCGCGTGTGTAAACTATAATTTAGTTTTATATGTTTATGCACTTTTATTGCTCAAATCACAACACCATGAGTCACTTTGCTTATTAAATGCACTTTAATAAGCATCAACGCGAATACGAGTTTTATATCTCGCCGGGGCCTCCAAATGTTGAGATGCCAAGCTTTTTGGCAACTATAATTGTTCAAAATGATAACAACAACGAACTTAATATAAATTACACTTTATTGTTTATTAGCACACATGAAAATATGTAACTAATAATATAATTGGCTGTGGCTTGACCAAGTGTCAGCTTCGCCCAGAAGCAGATTAACAGTGGTGGCGCGTGTAGTTGTACAGCATTAATATTGATGTTTATGATGATCTGTCGGCTGCTCCCGACAGATACAAAAATTTCGTTTATGCCTCTGTGATTATTTTTTATGTGTTCGTTTTCGATTATCTTCAAGAGTTTTTCTTTATCATGTATATCTTCTAATAATGTACATGACCTAAGTATTCTTAAATTTCTATTATTTGAAAAAAACTGTCTATAAATTTCTTGGAATTTTACATATAAACTTAAGTTTACGCATAATATTGCAACAAGGCCTTTTTCAGGCAATTTTTCTTGCATGATCTTTAGCTTATTTTCTTCAGAGCCGCTTGTTTTTAAAAATAGACATTTAGACATTTTTCAGTAATATTAATAAAATTACGATCGTCGGTTTCTGCACTATGAACTGTTTCCAGATCATCAGTTTCGTTAGTAAATATTTGAATTAAATCTTTCGAGAAGTCTTCATCTTCGACTTCTGTGTTAGGTGTCATGTCTGGTAAATTGTTATTGATCTCAATCATAAATATATCCGAGTTATCTATTTCTAATTCCGTTTGGATATTTTGGTCAAATTCTTCTGTTGATGTTTCAACAATTCTGCTAAGTCCGTCTGCCAAGGCGTTTTCTTTGTCTTTTATAATGTTATGTCAAAATCGAACTCGTTTAATTGCACTTTCAATCGTTGTAGCTTAAGGTTCGGTTCTTTTAGATAATTAAGCCAGACTAGGGGCCTATGGTCGGTTTCAATTATAAATTTTCTCCCGTAAATGTAATATTTGAAGTGTTTTGTTGACCAATAAATGGCAAGAAGTTCTTTCTCTATTGTGCTATAGTTAAGTTCGTGATTTTTAAGCGAACGGCTAGCATAAGAAATTACTTTATTGCACGGCGCCTAACGCATAGTTACTTGCATCTGTGACTATCGTAAATTCCTTATTAAAATCTGGGTATACGACAATCGGATCACTTGCTATGAGGATCTGAAGTTTTTGAAAAGCTTCTATGTAGTCTTGATCATGTGTGTTTACTTTAGCATTTTTCTTTAAATATTTATTTAAAGGCTGAGCAATTTTTGAGTAGTCTTTTATGTAGCGTCTTAGATACCCTGTTATGCCTAAAAAGATTTTAATTTGTTTTTGGTTTGTCGGTAATTTTATCTTAAATATTGCTTCAACTTTCTTTTTAGTTGGCTTAAGACCTTCCGAATTAATAACATGGCCAAGAAATTCGATCTCTTCTCTGACAAACTCACATTTGTCTCTTAGGAGTTGTTATGATCCGGCCTTGATTTCCCAACACTGTATCGATAGCCAGCTAGCAAACGGTTACCCAGGGATGGATACGACCTCGATACAGTATGAGCCGGGTTAACAATAATTTATATTTTTACGGAAATAAACAACTATCGGACTTGCAGTTACTTTACAGGCATTACTTTTCGCGATCGGACAATTCAGGATTTCTAAGGCAAACAGGTGTTAGCGTTTACCCCCAATGTGTGCCCTCCCTTCCTTTGAATCGGCCTATTTATTTTCTGGTGCCGACTCCCTAATCATAATTACACTTACAACAACAACAACTTACCCCGACATCAACACACAATCGTCCCACCCACATATAAATAACTACTCACACATGTTTAACTTAACATTAACAATAACAATTATTTATTTATATTTAATATTTATCATTTTTGAATCTTATAATTAAATTTACTTCATATAAAAATAATATAGAATTTCGAAAAGTGAATCAAATAAATAATTAGGGAAAATAAACACAAAAACTAATAAACGAAAAACAAATAAACAATAAACATATACAAAGAAAGAATAAATATATAAATCGATAAATAAATAATAAATTAACTAGTAATAGATAAATAAATAGTAAGCATTAAATTCTAATTCGGGCGGGCGTGAATAAATATTTAGGAGTTGCGGCTTACTGTGCCTGTGGCGGCTGCTGTGCGCAGGTGTGTGTGTGCGCTGTTATTTTGCGCGGGCGATTTTTGCGCGTGCGCAAAGAAAACGCAGCTATGGAAAGGGGCGGCTATTTGCTAAGGCACAAACTTGAATTTCTGGAAGATGGTGAATTAAAGTTGACGAAGAACCCAAAGTTGGTGACCACCCAGACGGGTTGGCCAATCTCGTCTGGTGGCTGAAAGTTTCCCTTGGCTTCGGGGACACTGCAGTTCCCGGTATATTTCGCACTGCTGCTGACACTGCTTGCTGCAAGCGCTTCACAAAAATTTAATGGCTTTTTCTTCTTATTTCCTTCAACTTTAATTTCAGTCGGCGCACCTTTTGCTGCCGCCAATAATTTCTGCCTACTCACGGCCTCTTCTTCTTATCTCCCTCACAGTCACCTGTTAAGCAGTCGAGCAATCGAGTATTGGATGCCAGCACGACTCTCCACCCCTCGTTCAGCCACCACAACCATCGATAACATCCCGCCGACCATAACACCACACTCCGGTTCGCTTGTGTTCGCTGTGAACAGGAGTGCAAAACAGAAGCGTTTGAACGCTGCGCTGCCCAACGTAGGCCATCGCCCACACCCTGAGATTAAGCGTCTCATGCTTTACCGCTTGAGCTAGCCGGGCCTAGGTCCAACGCTCGGGTTTACTGCTTGATATCCTTGGCATGAAAAACTCCGAGTGGATGGCCTTTAAGTGTCTCCAGCTCATAGAGGCATCGTCCTATTGGCTTGACCCCTCGGCACTTAGTGAAGCGGCGACAGAACTTGGCGTTGAGGTTCTTTGCGAAATCGCTCAGCACGAAGTTTCGCTTAAACACTTCCTGACCCGCAGAAAAATGAACGTTTCGGGCCTTCAGGTCATACTGTCTCGCCGACCTCTCGTACGCCTTGTGTAGTGTCTCCTGGATGCGAGCACGGTATATCTGCTGCTTTCCCGACCTCTCTAATGGTTTTATGGCTGAGTCGCTAACGTCGCCCAGCTTCCTGGCCAGTTTATACTCGCTGCCGTTACTCAGCATGTGTTGTCCAAACAACGCGAAGTATGGAGATGTCCCAGTCGCCGAATGCACCGCACTGCGCAACGCCATCGCGATTTCTGGCAGCTTCTCGTCCCAAGTCGTCTGGTCAGTCCCAAGATGTGTCCGGATCGCTGCCAACACCGACTGGTTCACCCGTTCGGACGCGTTGGATTGCGGAGCATAGTTGCCTGTACGGACATGCTTAATGCCGTGATGCTCCAGCATAGCCTCGAACTCCTGCGACACGAACTGCTTACCATTGTCGGTGTGCACGATCTCGGGGACTCCAAACACCGTGTACAGCTCCTCCCTCAAAAATCGTATGATCGCCGCCGAGGTTGCTTTTGGCATCGCCTTAAGCCAGACGAACTTGCTGAAATGGTCCAGCACCACAAAAATGTAGGCATTGCCCTGCCTCGAACGTGAATATTTCCCTAGGAAGTCCAGGTACAGCTTCTGTAGCGGGCGCTCATTTAACACGTGCTTTCCCATCTTTGGCCTTCCGACTTGCGTGCTGTGTTTCGTCTCCTTGCACACTTCGCAGCTGAGCACGTACGACCGCACAGGGGCTGCCATCCTCGGCCAAAAGTAAAACTGGCGTAGCCTCGCCAACGTTCGGGCTATGCCTCCATGCATACCCTTGTCGCTGTCGTGAGCCTGTTGTACCAGCGTGCTCGTTAGCGCTTCCGGGAGCCACAGCTTCCACAGGAACTCTTCGCTATCCTCTCGAGCGAACTGCGACCTCTTAAAGAGCAGACCGTCCTCGATCTGGAGATCTGGAAAACGCTCTGACTCTGCTCGCACTAACGCCAACCGCTATAGATACTCCTCGCTCTCAAACGCTGTCGTTTCAAACTCGAACAAGTTGAGTTCTTCCACCTCAAATGGTCGAGAAAGCATATCGGCTACCACATTGTCCTTCCCTTTTCGATGCTCAATCGTAAAGTCAAACGCCTGAAGCGCCAGGGACCACCTTGCCAATCTTCCACTCAGGTCCTTGAGCGACATCAACCATTGTAGGCTCGAATGATCTGTGATGACTGTGAAAGGCATGAACTCCACGTGTGGCCGAAAACGCTCGATTGCCTTCACCGCTGCCAAACACTCTTTCTCCGTCACGCTATAATTCAGCTGAGCTCCACGTAGCTTCGCTGAAAAGAACGCGATTGGCCGATCTGCACCTTCGTTGTCACGCTGAAAGAGAACGGCACCAATCCAAAGGTGGCTTGCGTCGCAATGGATGAAGTAAGATCGGCGGAAATCTGGATGTACAAGCACCGGCGCGCAGGTAAGTGCCTTTTTCAGCTTATGGAACGCTTCAACTGCGTCGTCAGACATCTCAAACTTCTTGCCGATTTTCAGGCAGTCAGTCATCGACGCAGAAAGGCCCGAGAAATCGCGGATGAATCGCCTGTACCAGCCTGCGGTTCCCAAAAATCTCCTCAGCTGCTTTGCAGTTTTTGGGACGGGGATTTGGACTATCGCCTCAACCTTGCTCGGATCCGTTCGGAGAGCTCCGTCCCCGACGATGTATCCCAAGTACCTAAGGAATCTGAAACAGAATTTCGACTTTTGCTGGCCGATAGTGAGGTTCGCGTCCCTAAGACACTGCGCAACTTCCTCCAACAGCTTCATATGCTCTTCAAATGTACGAGAGATGATCAGCAGGTCGTCCAGATATATAAACACACGGTTCCGCAGACGCTGTGGTATCACCCTATCCATTAACCGACACAACCGTTGAGCAGCATTACACCGTCCAAAAGGCATCATTCGGAACTGGTAGAGTGGACGGCCAGGAATGGTAAACGCCGTATAACCTCTGCTCTTGGGCTCCAACTCGATCTGCCAGAAAGCGTGTTTAAGGTCAACACTGCTGATATAGATCGTGTCATCTACGCGGCTGAGGATAAACTCAATATTCTGTAGTGGGTAAGCATCCTTCACCGTCACGTCGTTCAGCTTGCGTGCGTCTAAGCACAGCCTATTTTTGCAAGGTTTCCGCACCAACGTCATCCTGTTACTCCACGGACTCTCGCTTGGCTCAATGACTCCGAGACGCAACATCTGGTCAACCTCCGCAAATAATAGCTGTTGAACCGCCGGTGACACGGGATAGAAACGTTCCTTTACTGGCACGGTGCCTTCGACAAGCTCGATGGTGTGTTGCTCCAGGTGAGTTTTCCCTAATCCTCGTCGTTCGTACGCTAAGAACTTGGCTTTCACCGCGTCTAGCTGCCCCTGCTGATCAGCATCCAACTGATGCGGCTCTACCGGCTTTCCCTTCGTGACAAACTCCGACTCCATTGGCTCGACTGCATCCACTCCCACTACATCCGGTGCCAGTCGGAACTTTCTCCAAAAATCAACCCCTAGATACAGATTCTGGACGAGGGCGGGGCACACGTAGAGAGTCATTCGATGCGTCTCCTCTTTGTAGCGGATTGGGACCAGGATCTTCCCCAGGACTGTGTAGCTCGCACCTCCTGCAGCTCGCACTTTAGACGTCTGTGGATACCAAGCTATCCCCAGCTTTTCTATGAGTTCGACTGCTCCAGCACCGATCAAGCTTACGGTCGCACCCGTATCTAACAGACCTTTAACGGAGTGTCCATTGATTTGCACTTCAGCAAAAGCGCGATCGTCGTCCTTCAGTAGAGAACTGAGTGCCTCACATACGCGCCTTCGTTCATTGAAGCGTAGCGTCGATCTCATGCGCCTCTTCGGAACTTGGGGCTTATCGTTCTGCTTTTGAACTACTTCCTCGGCAAAGATGCGGGCTCTCGCTTCCTCGTACGCGGCCATGCGCACCTTCAACGGCTGTCGTATCGACCACTTGCGCCTCGGTGAGTGATCGCTGTTGGTCTTCTTAACGATATCCTTAACTACCATACAATCCTTATCCTTAGTTCTTATCTTTAACATGCATTGTGGCGAGGTCTTTACTGGTTGTCTGCTTGGGCTGAGCGCGACTCCTCTGCTTGCGTCATGCTCCGCCTCCCGTTTCCCGATCGGCATTTGGGACATTTTGGTAACACAACACCTGGTAACCCACACCGGTAACAGAAGATGTTACGCACAGTCGCCTCACACTCCCAAAATGTGTGCCCTTTCTGTGCGCAATTCCAGCAAGTTAGCGCGCTGCTGTCACTATTTTCCATCCTCGACCTGTATAGTGCATCAACTACCTCGCTTGGTACGGTCTTTTCTTCCTCGTGGTGTGCCTCGTGTACTTGAAACCGCTCCCTCGGCCGGTTCGCTGGTTCTGCGGTGGTCTGACTCCTGGACCAGCGGGATGAAAGCAGCCTCTCTGCATCATGATATTCCTCTCGCAGCTTCTCCAGGTCGGTAATCCAGATAGGGTAAATTATCCGAGAAATTGCATCCCTTATATTTACTTTTACGATTTTAATCAGGTCGTGGTCGCTGACCGGCACCTCCAACCTAGACCTCAGAGCGAACATGGCCTGCAAAAACTCGTCTATACTCTCTCCCGACCTTTGCCTGCGCTCGCGGAGCTCCTGCTCGCGTTCGAAGTTTGATCGGCGCGTCTGGAACCGCTGTTTCAGCGCATACCGCAAATTTGGCCAATCTGTCGCACCACTCGTCCTCAGGAACATCCAATACCAGTCCTCGGCTTTTCCCTCAACCAGAGTGTGGAAATCGCGCAACACTTCTGACCACGGTACCTGGTATGTTTGCTTTAGGCTGATGTCAGAGTGCGCGCGAGAAGCGAAGCGAGCGAAACGAGAAGCGAAGAGCAAAGCGAGAAGATGTCAGAGTGAGAGCTTTGCGAGAAGCGAGCTAAAGCACAGAATGCAACAAAAAAAACTCAAGTTCTGAGCGAGTTCAAGCGATAAAGCAGGTTGCAAACTGCTTTCTCGCTTTGCTCTCGCTTTATCGCTTGAGCTCGCAACTCGCTTCGCTCTCACTCTGACAGGTTTCAAGCGATTGCCTGTAAAACAGCTTGCAGAGCTTTATCGCGCGTTGTCGCCCAATATTATCGCATCGCTTCTCGCGCGCACTCTGACATCAGCCTCAAATGGTCCAGCCTAAAGATAAACTCACCAACCGGCATTCCTGTAGGGCTAGCATCAAAAATGAGCCCCCATCTCCGTATCAGGATCGCCTCGGGTCTGGACTCTGTTCTTTCGACTGGCCGGAGTGTCTGTGGGTCAATCCTCGGCTGGTCTTCACCACGTGTTCGGGATCGCCAATGCTCTGCTTGTTCCCGCTGCTCCGATTCCAGGGCTCTATTGTCAAACCAGTGCCCCTGTGCTGCTGGTGGGACATTCTGCTTGGCTGGTGGGCGTGCCGCCTGTTGCGCTTCCCTCGGACCTGCTAGTTGAGTATACAGGCTGCTATCCCTGATTGCCTGCATATATTCCAGCATCTCTCTCTTGTTTTGTGGCCATAACTGCCTGGAAAGTTTGGCGGGCCTCCGACAGCGCTGAGTTGATGGCTGCTCTTAATTCACTATGTAAATCCAGTGGCGCTTGCTGTTGTTGTGGCATTGTGGATGAACTCCTTTTCGGTACCGCTCCTAGGCTGTTGGGCTCTAGGTGCCCGCCTACTGCTCCTGCATCCGAAATGTCCATGTTCTCCTGTAGCGAAATATCGCCAGATGCCAGGCTGGACTGAACAGCTTGGGTCTGCGAAGCTGAACGAGTTGTGGGAGACATTGATTCAGCCCCTTTACTCTGGTCTAAACCTGAACTACGCCTCGCTTTTCTTTGTTCTTGTACGTACTTAATTTCTATTTAAATTTAAATTCTTTTCAATCTAACTTTTCTTTCTTTCCAATTACTACAAACAACATATATAAACGGGGTGAGACGAATATGGAACATGATACGGGTACGGTACTTGTTGTGTATACATTGGACCTGATCCTTAAATTGTCCTATACCTATATCACAGTTGGACTTACTCGCTATACATAGACATGAACTGACTGGCAACACTCTGTCGGTCCTGAAGGACATGACATGGACCATTAGTCTTGATAAATGTACACATATACGGTAAGAGACAAATATCCACATACTTTCAAGAATTTACATTTACCTACTTTCCCCCAGATCGCTGAGCTGCGCTACAACAGGACATGGTAATCCACGCTAGGATGGCTCAGGCCCTAAAGGATGTGGCATGGTTTCGCGGTCAGTATACTGGCTTCCCCTCCCCCTTCCAACTGCTTCCGCCTCAGCTCAGGCATACAACCTCGCTGTGGTATAGCAGCCAAACAAAGAGTAAAAACTAGTAAACTAACACAACATGTAAACTAAAACAATAAAATGAACATGTACTGTGGCTTCACTTCTCCCTATTATTGGGTTTTCCATTGGGCGCCAATTGTTATGATCCGGCCTTGATTTCCCAACACTGTATCGATAGCCAGCTAGCAAACGGTTACCCAGGGATGGATACGACCTCGATACAGTATGAGCCGGGTTAACAATAATTTATATTTTTACGGAAATAAACAACTATTGTTATGATCGGCTTGTATGCAATCGATGGTTGGGTGTTGAACGAGGGGTGGAGAGTCGTGCTGGCTCCCAATAATCGATTGTTGTCTGCGGAATAGGGGAATGGGCACACGGCTATAAGAAGCAGAGTGGCCGTGAGTAGGCAAAATTTCAGCAGAAATAAAAAAGCCAGATCGCAAAGCGCGTGTGATAAAAGCGACAAAGCTTAAGGGAATAAACTTAGTGCTGGCGTGTGAAAGTGCACCACGTCCAGCCAGTCCAACACGCCCGGCGCGGCCACACAATCGCTACAGACCACCGGACGAGGATTGGCCAACCCGTCTGGGTGGTCACACAAGTTTGTGTAGTTTAATATCGCCCCTGATCTCTGTCCAAGCGCCTGCGCCCAAGCGCTTAATTCCGTGTGCCAGCTGCCAGCCACACAACATACACCAAATCAGTTGCTGCCCAAGGCACAGTGGGCCAAGACCAGCAATCGGCCGTCAACAGAACTGAATTTATTTATTCGCATTACTCGCCTCTGCCCTTATTTATTTAATTTTTTATTTAATTTATTATTTCTTTAATTTATTATTTCTTTCTGTGTTTATGTTTATTGTTTAATTTGTTTTTCGTTATTAGTATTTGTTTATTCGTTTATTCATTTAATTATATTTTTCTTTTTCATTTTTTTCTTTATTATGTTTATTTAACGTAAATTTAATTTTAAGAAAAACAAATGTTTATCATAATTATATATGTATATAAATAAATGAATGTTTCGTTATCGTTAATGTAAAAACATGTTTGAGCAGTGATTTATGTGTGGGTGGGACGAGTGTGTGGTGATGTCGGGGTAGGTTGTTTGTGTTGTTAGTGTAGTATTAGGGAATTGGCGTAAAATGAAGAGAAAGCCAATTCATAGGTTGGGGGGGCTCATTGGGGGTGAATATTAAGATCTTTTTTACCTTGTATGTCCTTAGTTGTCCGATTGTGCGAATTATCACTGCTAGTTTGATTGTTGTTAGTTTTTTTGTAAAAATATAAATTTTTGTTACACATTTTTGTTATGTTTAATATTTAACATTTTTGAATCTTATAATTAAAATTACTTTATATAAAAATAATATAGAATTTCGAAAAGTGAATCAAATAAATAATTAGGGAAAATAAACACAAAAACTAATAAACGAAAAACAAATAAACAATAAACATATACAAAGAAAGAATAAATATATAAATCGATAAATAAATAATTAATTAACTAGTAATAGATAAATAAATAGTAAGCATTAAATTCTAATTCGGGCGGGCGTGAATAAATATTTAGGAGTTGCGGCTTACTGTGCCTGTGGCGGCTGCTGTGCGCAGGTGTGTGTGTGCGCTGTTATTTTGCGCGGGCGATTTTTGCGCGTGCCCAAAGAAAACGCAGCTATGGAAAGGGGCGGCTATTTGCTAAGGCACAAACTTGAATTTCCGGAAGATGGTGAATTAAAGTTGACGAAGAACCCAAAGTTGGTGACCACCCAGACGGGTTGGCCAATCTTGTCTGGTGGTCTGAAAGTTTCCCTTGGCCTCGGGGACACTGCAGTTCCCGGTATATTTCGCACTGCTGCTGACACTGCTTGCTGCAAGCGCTTCACAAAAATTTAATGGCTTTTTCTTCTTATTTCCTTCAACTTTAATTTCAGTCGGCGCACCTTTTGCTGCCGCCAATAATTTCTGCCTACTCACGGCCTCTTCTTCTTATCTCCCTCACAGTCACCTGTTAAGCAGTCGAGCAATCGAGTATTGGATGCCAGCACGACTCTCCACCCCTCGTTCAGCCACCACAACCATCGATAACATCCCGCCGACCATAACAGAGTTTTAAATTTGCTTTCGATAGGCAGCTGAGTATACAATTTAGTTGATTGACGTGTTCTTCTAAATTTTTCGAAAATATAAGGATGTCATCCATGTAAATTATGCAAAATTGTCCTACAAAGGGGCTAAGAATATTGTTCATTAGTCTTTGAAACGTCGAGGGAGCGTTCCGTAGTCCAAAAGGCATACGAAGAAATTCATAATGGCCACTTGAAGTTGAAAATGCCGTTTTGTGTATATCTCTTTTGTCCATTTCTATTTGGTAGAAGCCTTTTGTGAGGTCTAGGCTAGAGAAAATGTTGCAACCCTCTAACTTGTCAAAAATCTCATCTATATTTGGGATCGGGAATCGATCTTCGATGGTTTCTTTATTTAGTTTGCGGTAGTCCACGACTAACCGCCACTTTTTCTTATTAGACTGGTCCATTTTCTTCTGAACGACCCATAAAGGGCTATTATAATTCCTTGCTCTAGCATTTCTTCTATTTGCCTATTAACTTCGTCTTTATGTATTTCGGAGTATTTGTATGTTTTTGAATAGATTGCTATTTCATTCTTTGTAATTATTCTGTGCCTAATTTCGGTCGTGCAACTTAGGTCTTGGCCTTCTTTATAAAAAATATTTTCAAATTTTTCTAAGAGGTTATCTACTAAGAATTTTGTCTGCGGTTTAATATGGTTCAGTGAAATTAGATTGTTAACATCTAGTTCTAATTGATTTCTTTGAATCTAAGATCTAAGAAGACATCATTAACTTTCAACTTTTTGTTAGGGTAATCGATAACTGCATTCATGTCATTAAGTATACTACAGCCTATTAACCCATCGAAAGCGTTGTGAAAATTATATTCTAAAAATTCGCAAATATAACTTTCAGATTTAAATTCTTTAAAGCATGGAAACCTGCATAATTTATTTATTTTAATTTTGTTGCCCATTGCTTTTACCTCTAGGTCAATATCTGTTTTCCACTTTGGGTGGCACATATTCTCATTAATAACGCTGAATTCTCCTCCAGTGTCAATAATAAACAATAGTGTTCTCTTTTTTCCTTGAATTTTTATATATGGTAATCCTCTTGCCCCTCTATCTGAAAATTTACGTCAGCCTGGTTAAGATCCATTGGCTCAGAAGTGAGAAGTTTGCTTTGCTCTGAGGTTTGCATATTTCTGCTATTTGTCGACACTCGAGCGGAATTGGAAGCTGAGTTTTTATTCGACTGATATTGGTATTGATACCCCTGCTTTTTATTGTTTAAACCTTCGGATCTTCTATTTTCATTGTTTATAACATTATTTTGTTGGTCCCTGTTAGTTTCATCAGAACTACTTTGTGTAACAATTTGCTCGCTTACATTTTTATTATCATTGCTAAAATTTGTTCTAAAATTGGATTTATTGTTTTTATTATTCTTTCGGATAGGCCCGAAAAGTGTATAGCTTTGGTGTCGAGCATCCTCAATGATTTTATAAGCATCGTCTAAAGATTGTAGGTCTCTTGCGAATATCATCGTTTTCGTAGGTTCAGGTAAGTTGTCTCTAAACACGCGGAGTGCAATTCGGTTTACTTCAGAAGTGTTGTATGTATTATCGTTATGTAGTAGTATCCGATTGTGTACTCTATTAGCAACTTCATTAATTTTGTTGTAATACTCTTCTTTAGTCGATTCTACACGTCACAATTTTAACATATCCATTAGGACATCGCTTGACTCTTTTTTGCCAAAATGTTTTAAAACAATTTGTTTTAACCTTTCCCACTCAGTTATATTTCCATACCTATGGAGCACTTTTTTTTTTTTTTTTTTTTTTTTTTACAGATATTACTAGTTATTAACTTGCTGCTTAACTTTTAACTTTGCTGTTAAACCATTAAAAGCTATTTTTTTTCACGTGCTTATTAAAGCTTTGTGATTTGTCTTACGCGCTTTGTGCTTGGTGCCGATGAAAGCTTTCCGTTATGTTTTATGTTCCTCTTTGCGTTGGAGCTCCACCAAGTGTGTTGGACCACGTGTATTGAAGAGTCCCCAAACGTTGATTATGGAATATCAGAACTGCTTACTGTGCTTTACACCAGATTTTGTTTTACGCTCTTTTTCGCTTGGTGCCGATGAAAGCTTTCCAGTATGTTTTATGTTCCTCTTTGCGTTGGAGCTCCACCAAGTGTGTTGGACCACGTGTATTGAAGAGTCCCCGAACGTTAGTTATGGACTATTAGAACTGCTTACTGTGATTTACACCAGATTTTGTTTATTGCCCGTCTTGACGAATGGCTGGTTTTATTATGTTTTTCTTAATCCTCGTCGCCAGTTAAGTGAAAGGGTGATCGTTGCCTTTCAGCTGAGACTTCTTCGTCCTCTTTCGACTTCTTTGTCGCGTTGATCAGTTTTAAAACGAAAGACTAAAGCCTTGTTCGCACTTTGGTAAGTAGTAAGTAGCGAGTCGAGTAGACAGTAGCTCGGTAAGTAGCTACTCGCCAAAAACTGTTCGCACTTATAAAATTAACTGATCAGTACAGTGCATTAGTAGCTGTTTTTCAGCTGTTTGCGTGACGTCACATGTGACCAGTTGGGTTTTGATTTGCATATTCCATACAGTGAATTTAAATAAGTTACGAGTGAATTAATTGATTGAAAATGCGCTATGCAGTTTTGGATGCAACAATAACAATTTTAAGAACAATTTGTTATTATTGTTTCATCTAAAAACTGCATAGCGCATTTTCAATCAATTAAATCACTTTTAACAGTCGTTAATTATTCAAATCCACTACAATGTTTGTGTGCAATATGCAATTCAAAACCCAACTGGTCACCGCTGACTGCTCAATTATTAGCTCTGCCGCGCTACTGGCACCTCTGCCGCGCTACTGGCACGAAAAAAAAGAATAGATTCTATTCTGATTTTAGTCGAGTAGCGAGTGAGCTGACTAAATTACTTGACTAAAATTTTGCTGATCGGACACTGCCTACTCGACTCGCTACTTACTACTTACCAAAGTGCGAACAAGGCTTAAGGCCTCGGCCACGCAGAAAGCGGCTGAGCGTCTGAGCGTCAAAAAAAAAAATAAAACATGTGAAATTACATGGAATGGCCACGCAATAAGCGAGCGGCGCCATCAATTCCAGAGCGTCTGAGCGGCGCCGCTCAGAAACTAAACTTGTTCTAATTTTTATTTGGTTTCTGAGCGGCAAACAGACAACATGTCGAAAAATCAATTTAGAAATGTTAATTTCGGCTGTGCAATCGCGACCAAATTTGTGGTAAGATAGACTGCCTTATTTTAAAAATAAAAATATTACGTAGGTATTGCCAGAATCTATCTGGAAATTTTCGAAGATTTTGAAATAAATGATTGAATTCACCGAATTTTGATCTTATTTGATTAATAGGATGAACACCAAATCTTCTTTTTTTCCCCGTTTAAGTAATCTATATACATAAAAACGATTTTCCGATAATAACATATGGCGAACTGCTCTTGACAACGGCATTTCAACGACTAACCGCTCAAGCGAAAAAAGACTTCGGGTCCTAACCCGCTGACTGTCCCACCTGTCCTGCCCACCAAGCCCCTTCTGATGCCCAGTAATAATATCTCAACGGGTCCTATTGCTAGCCCGTTAATGCTATTTAACTCGCCGGCAAGAAACCCCACTAATAACTTTACTTCCGATCATGAGCCCGGTGCAACAGTGTGTGTGCCTATTAATCCTAATGTAGATTCATCTGGGGCTCACAAGCCTCTTGTTGTGGTGCCTCTAAATAAACTTATATTTGTGTCTAGGCTTGCATCTGATACTTCATCGGATGATGTTTGCGCCTATATTAAAAGTAAAACTGATTCTCCTCGTATTGTTGCTGAAAAGTTTAAATTTAAACATGCCCGTAGCATATCTTCTTTCGAAATAATAATAATAATATTGGTATTAGGATTGGTAGTGCACCGCCTGTAAGCCATTCTGTTAGCCACCCTGTTGCCTCCACGTCGGCGGCAAAAAACTAACTAATGTAATTAGCTTGGCCTATCAAAATGTTAGGGGCCTTAACACTAAACTTGCTAAATTATATGTTAACAGCCTATCATTTGATCTTCCCTCACTCTTAAACTGTAGAACTATGCATGGAGTATTATTTATTACTAATCTACTTAATGGTGAAATCGACGCACCAGTTCTTTTGAGTCGAATTAAATTAAATGTCCCAATTAGATATTCACGTAACTTTTTACGCCACAGCCTTGATCGTTGCTTGAGCAACTATTTAACTCATGAACCATTTCGTGTTATGTATATGTTCTGACTATAACAAGCTTTATTCCCTTGTCTCCTTGGAGGCCTCAATTCCAGTACTAAAAAGATCGATTCTTTTTGCTTTATCTAATCGTAACCACTAATCACTAATCTTACGTTGGTCTGATTGGGTTTTTCTGGGTTTTTCCCAACCCACGCAACAAATGTTGGACCACTCATTTTCTTGTTAAACTTCCTAGAGCTTAAAGTTAACTTTTTAAATTTTTTCTTTAATTTACTTTCAGATTTATATATAATTTTATATTGCAATTTTAATTTCATTATTTTAATTTGAATTAATTTTTTTATGACAGCTGCTCATAGCTGACAATAAATAAATAAATAAATAAATAAGAGAAGCCGCTCTGTTCTTGGCCACACGTCGCTTCGAATTGCCGCTTACTGCGTGGCCGAGGCCTAAGGTTTCGTTTAAATCAATAGTTTATTTGTACATCTGTACTGAATTGAGTCGTCTAATCTACTAACCTACGAGGTAAGCTTAAGCTTGGTTTTTAAAGCTCCAAGTGAAAGCTTAGCTGCCAGGTGCATACAAACATAATGAGCTTAATCTAATAAGTGAGGGTATGGTTGGGTGTACATGACTATATGGTGTTTACACTACGGTTGCTTGTTGCGTTTTGCGTTAAATAGCAACACGCAGCTTCTTGCTCATACAAATAGCATAGGGGCCTAGTGGTGACAAAAAGTTGAGTTTAGTTTGGATGTGGTTGCGTGTATTCTATTTATGTAACTAATACATTCGATTGACTCAAAAGGAACTACCCATTTCGTATATCGTTCTCAACTACCACCACTGATTCAATTTAGCGGTTTGCCGGCAAACAAAAACTAAAAATAAATAGCAATTCATTGTAAAGATGTTGAAACAAAAAGGTAAGCAATGGTTTTTTTTAAATATTATATGTATGTTTACTCTATTTTAACTTAATTCCAGGCTATAATAAGAGACTGCCGCCAGTAATGACAACTTGATGATATACAATAATATGTAAAATAATGGTAGAATTAATAAAATAAGAATATTTAATAAATTCACTGCGGCTTAAATTTGAATTGTTTATTTAATTTGCATTCCATTGAACATAATAATTCCAAAAGATTGCTTGAGTTCATATTATTGTTTCAATATAATTATTGTGTATCAGCGAAATCAAAACAAAGCAGCTGCTGTTCACCTCACGCATAACGCATAACGCACTTTTGTGCCAATGTAAACACCAATTCTGCTTGTTTGCGTCGATGACGATATCGATAGCAAACTCACTGTAGTATAAATGCCCTATAAATGTAGCGCATGGAGCTTAAAAAAAAATCACTACATTACTAAAATTTCCGCTCCACTTATCGAAATTCGATAAAAGCAACTGACTTTAGCATTAGAGGTGCAAAACCGTCGATGGTTGGATCCATCGATGGTTTCGATGGTTTTTCTCTAAACCATCGATGAACCATCGATGTTTTTCAAAAATAATTTTTATTTTGTAAGAATAATAGCCTATTTCCATTGCTCAGTTACTGTTAAATTAACAGTCAGTTACGAAAGCTGTTTCCATTGCTCACTGAACCTCAGTTAATGAATCAGCTGTTCGGTTTGTTTTGTTTTGGTTTGTTATAGCTAAAATTACAAATTAATCATGAAGCGAAATTTATTACTCCAAATTGTTAGTGCATTATTGTCAGTTTGATTGACATACATGCTATTTCTACAACCTGATTTGCTTATTATGAAGGAGCAATGTAATTTTAAAGAAACATTGGCCACGAACATTGCAAATATGTAGCAGAAAACGAAAGCGTCCATCTGAGTGGTCATTTGTTAGTTAAAATTGAATTAAATTAAAGTTGAAAATAGCCAAGGCATGGAAAGTTTTGGGAGCTGGATGTGCCACAAAATAGTGATGCGTTTTTCAAGGAGAATTTCCATCCACGTCCCGCAGTTTCTTTGCATTGCCCTGAAACAAGTTCTCCATGCCTTGCTCCCAAATTACGTATTTTTTTCGAAAATACATCTAAAAACAGAAGTATATTAATTATTTTTAAAATATAATTCAAAATTGCGCTCTCCTTTTCAACGTTCAATCAGCTGTTTTGTGACTTTTTCGATGAAACAACGCGATGTTTTATCGAACAAGTGTTCAAATGAATTGGTTTCTCTTCAGTGATGCTTCAGTTAATATTTACGGTCAGTTTTACTTCAGTTAATTCCTTATGGGAGAATACATGCAAACTGAACCTCAGTTACTGTTAACTCACTGTTAAATGAATAACTGAGCAGTGGAAATAGGCTATAACACAATTTAATAAAGATAGTCAATAGCAGCCAGTGTTATAACATTTTTATTATTATATTTATAAACTATAAACCAAAAAATAAATTAATAACAAAACTTCATGAAAATTGTTGAGATCAAAATTAAAAATAAAAAAATATAACTATGGATTAAAGTCTTCAAGACTGATATCAAATATAAAAATTAAATTCTTAGACTTCAAGATTGGAATTAAATATAAAAATTAAATTACTAGTCTTCCAGATTGAGATGATTATTTTTGTTAAGGAACAAAATTTTATTCACCACAGATGGGTTTAGCCTCGTCCTGCGCTCAGAGAAGAATTTATCCATTGGAGTTTTTGCAACCGTCGAACGCTACCAACACCACCTATTATATGTAGTCCAAATCTAGAAAAAAAAACATTATAATTAATATAAAATGAAAAAATATAAAGAAAGCAAGTAAAGCTCACATGTTACCTCAAATTGGCTCTTTGAAATAACTGTTCAAAAAAAAACTGGCGTAAATGGACAAAAATGGAGCATAGCGTTCACCAGAACGCTCCGATAAGTTTCACTTCTCTGATTCATTATCGTGGAGCAAAACTTCCTGGTGAACGCAGCCAATAACTTGCTTTGCTTGTCAAGTTGCTGTGTGTCACTGGATCTGTGGGGTTATGTCACATCCAGGATAAAAAGATCCAACTAAGAGCTTCAAAAACCTACATGAAACTATTATCTGGTTTCTGGTTGAAACATTTCTTTGAATTGAATTAACCTAGATATTGATAGCCTGTTTTATTACTTACAATCTTATACTATTCGGCAAATACTACAATGATATCAAAAGTAAAACGCAGTTACAAAAAAATATTTTTCTTTAATTTGTGTTAAAATTTAAGGAATGTACACGTTTGTTTTTGTTATATGTCAAACCATATTATTCGTAAAAGTGCTTCTCAACCCAACGAGGTAGTGTAAACGCAGCGGAATGAATTTCACTGGAATAGTACTTCAAGTTTAACGAATCGATTTCAGATTTATTAAATTTTTGTATTGGCTCCTTAAGGTCACGGTTTTCATCTAGAGATGCTATAATAAAGCCGATGTGTCCGCAAGGATAAGACGGTACCGAAGTTATGGCATAGCCTACTTTTGGGAAATGCTGTGAGCATCCTTTCATTGTTTGTTTTACGTAATCGAAGTCCAGCCAAAAGCTGCCCGCTTGAGAGCAAACAATACCACCAGCTCGTAGTGCATTTTTTAGAAGCTCGAAATAGGTTTCAAGAAACAAGTTAACGGCAGGACCAATTGGGTCCGAGCTATCAGTTATGATGACATCAAATTCGTTCTTGTGGTTTTTCATATACTCAAAACCATCGCCAATTGTCAGCGTAAGCTTTTCGCTATCGAAACCGCATGCCATTGAAGGTAGATATTTCTTCGAAAGTTGAACAACCCGATCATCTATTTCTATTTGGTGTACATCCTTTACCAACGGATGCTTTGCAACTTCCCGTGCTACACCGCCATCGCCGCCGCCAACAATTAGAACCTTCTGTGGGTTCGGATGACAGCAGAGGGGCAAAAAAGATATCATTTCTTGATACGAGAACTCATCCCTGGAAGTACATTGAATAATTCCATCCAGTATAAGACAGCGCCCATAGGTTTCTCTGTAAAAATACAAATTTATAAGATTGTTGGGAGCTCTTGCAATAAAAAGTTACTATCGTTAGTTGATTGAAACGGGTCAATTCTCCGACAACTTTCCCAAGACACAATAAATTGGAAAAATAATAATTTTAAAACAAATGTAATAATAAATATATATAATTTAATTTTACTTAATGTAAAAAAAGAGAATTGTTACTAAATAATTAATTATAGGATAGGTTATAATATATGATTTAAATTAATTTTTAAATATTGTGACTAGTGGCATAAAATACAAGTTATAATACTTAAAGCAACAGAAAAATTAAAATAAATATAACAAAAATAAAAATAAAATTTTGATTTGAAAATTCTTTGAGAATATTTGCTATTGCTACTATAAACTTAAATAATTATTAAACAAAATCAATAATTTGAACTCAATAAAACAGTCTATATTCAGGTCGAACAATAATATTAGTAATAAGCGACCCTGATTAAGTGTCATAATTTGGTGTTTCCTGTTTAAATGATAAGAGATACAATGTTTTGGAATCTTGTGTTGAAACCAATTTAAATAATTTACAATTTATATATTACAGAAGTCAATAATTTGTTATATAAAAAAAAACGAGGTGTTTTGAATATGCGTCAAAATTTGGCCAAGAAACTTGCATTTCATTGGATCAATTAAAATGTTATTCATTTATTGCTCCATTAATAAATAATATACAAAAAGCGAGGCGAAACACTTTGTTTTCGTGCATTTGAGCGCAAAGTTCAAAAAGCCTCGTTTCATTAACAAAAGATCCTTTATAGATATAGAGTGTATGTGTATCAAAAACATTGAATTAAGTTTTTATACTTGCATTCTTTGATATGGAAAATACAGTATGAATACAACTTACGTCTCAACTATTTGAATATCTTGGAATTCTGACTTTTCTGTATGAAGAACTTCTTTCACTTTTAAAGAAAACGATTGACCGGGCCATAAGTCATCCTGGATTTCACTGAACCAGCCTTTGGAAATCTTATCCATTTGGTAAATATTTTAAGCGCTCGAATATGATTGAACGGTTCGAAAGCATACACACAAGTGTTTAATCTGGGATCAAAACAAGGGCAAATAACAACACGTGGTAACAAAACAAAGTACCCGTATTTTGAGAGTATCAAAAATCTACGCAAACGCGAAATACTAAAAATAAAATATACTAAAAGGTATTTTCATATGACATAGAAGTACTTTTATGGAGTGGAAAGGATTCCTTGCGTGTATTGGGATTTGAAAAGAGTTTAAGTCACTTAAAAAGAAATATGCTTTATAATATTTGGGAAAAATATGCAATTTGATGTTTGAACTATAATAGGAATTTCTGCAACTAATAAAACTCGAAGTGATACCGATTGAAAATACTCAGCAAATAGATATGCTATATCGGAATTAACTTTCATCTTATCGAGGCAGACTGGCATGAGGATTTATGCTGTTACCAAACGAATACAACGGTTTCAGATCACTGAAAAATTACATTAGAAACGATTTGGATAATTACTTTAACAAAATTTATAGAAACCAAAATAAACTTTGCTATTTTTCGAGGAAGAGTGGAAAAACATACACAAACAAAAATAATTGCATATTTTAAGTTAAACTCAATTTTTCTTACATTTCCTTGAAACGAAGTGTTTTCTTGTCCCCTTATTAGAAACGTACACAAAAATAGTTGGGTTTAAGTTTATACACCATTTTAGTCATGTATTTGAAGAATTTTAAATTTGTTTCACAAAAACTATTTTGGCATTTAGCGCTTTCTATGCATATGCTCGCGGTTCTTGCGCCTCCAGGCAGCACGCCTGGATCCACCGATAGTCTGGGAATATCTGTATCCCTTGCCAAGACCACGGGAACTCTTTCCGGCGGAGGTCAGGCCACGCAGCTCACGGTGCTTGTGCACATGCTTACAGATCCAGTTGACCTTAGGGTCGCGGCAGATGGCATTATGATGGATATCCACTAGAATGACCTCGAAGTACTTGTAGGATGCGTCCTGTGCCACCCAGTATGAGTTAAGAACACGTAGCCCACCAAGTCTGCGACCAACACGTTCCTATATTAAAAAATAAAACAATAACATTAATTTACTAAGTTCAGTATTAAAAGTTATATATAAATTGTCAATTTTTATCAGACATCTAAGGAAGTAGCAACTACATTACTTTTCAGGAAGCACGTGTTATTCATCATATTGGTATGAAAAAAAAAAAATCATTTACACAAAACACACTTACCTCAGCAATAGACTGCAGGCCACGATATGGTTTCAGTTGGTTGACACCATGGCTCTTGGGTTTGCCGTAAGTGCAGCCCTTGGGAACAGGGCGCTTGCGACCACCACGGCGGACACGAATCCTATAAATGACATAGCCCTGCTTGGCGCGATATCCTAGGCGGCGAGCTTTATCGGGACGAGTAGGCCTTGGCGAACGATGCAACTTCGTTAGTTGACGATACTGCCATACACGGATACGAAGCAGGTAGCGCATAACATCGCTCTGTTTCTTCCTGTACAACTCTTGCATATACCGGTAGGCACCCATATCCAAAGATTGATAGACCTAGTAACAAACGGAATTCGTTATTAGTATACATAATAACTTGTCACATCATGGGTCTATTCAAGAAAATAAATATTTTTCGATTTCTATAGCCTAGAAGTAGAGTTAAGTGACGTTAAATATGTATATCATTCAGTATACTCTACATAATATTCTACTGTATGTTCAGAATTTCCATAATCTGCACATAGCTTTAAAAAAGCTTCAGAGTGGTGCATGGAGGTTTCATCATATAAAAATATTTTCGCCAAAACCTTAAGTTGTAGTTACCTATTGAAAAGAAAAGAAAAATGTACATTAATATAACATGATTACTACAAGAATCAAAAATATTTAACTTAACAATATTGTAACACACCCACCTTCGTGGCCGACCAAATTCAAAAAGACGGAAATGAGCTATATTGTCAGTTCATCATGTCGCTTCAATCAGGAATATCGAAATGAAACAAAATATCGGACATCGAATTTGGAATTCTGGAATCGGAACATATTAATGCGACAATGCCCTGTGCTCACTTGAAGTGCTATTGGCAGTTTGCTCAGAATGCTGCTGCTTATGTTTTGGGAGCAAAAAGTGAAAGCAAACTGCTTCGAGAAAAAATGCAGTTGCATATTACAATAATATATTCGATACTGCAAACGATTCTTGGAACAATACACATAACACAAGAGCAAAACTGATCATTGATAAGGCGCAAAATTGTAATTAAATTACAAATGCATGAAAAAATGTTGTGAAAGATTCAATAAATAGTTGTGCAGCGCAAAGGGATTTCAGTGGCCTTGTTATGGAAAGCAGCTGATCGGGAGCGTTTAAGAAGTATTAGAAGTATCCAAAATAAATTATTGAAAATTATCGACTCCTGTCAAGTGACGAAGGAGTAACTTGAAAAGTTTGTTAAAGCTCAGAGAAGGGAGCCCAATAAACTTAGAACAGTTCTTTTAATTTTTCTTGTAACACTATGAAATAAAATTAATAAAAGTTCCATTATAGAACAAATGCCTGTTTAGGCAGGATTTAATATGCATTTTGGATTATCGTGCAATTACGATATTTTGCTTTCTCACTGTAACTTTTTGATTAAAATAAAAGGGCGATTTATGTACATGGTCTCCACCTTCTGCGTTATATCTGCGTTATCTGTCACGCGTAGTGTCTCAACTGTCAGTATTGCTTGTTGAACTTGGCATATAACATCCAACATAGTTTATTTATGAAGAAATACAATATCGAAGCTCATAACAGAGTTCCATTATAAGCTAGCAAAAACCTAAAGTCTGCAAAATCAATGATAATATTGTTTGTGTCGGCGAAAAAAACAATTAAATATGATCAAGTTGGAAAGCAGCATATCGACAGCACTGCTCCTTTCTTTTACTGATTACTTAAATTAATTATCAAGTTGAAAATGAAACAATTGTAGACATTTTTTGTATTAATGCATTATTCCGTGTTAATAAGTTTGTCTAAGCGGCGAAGCTTAGCCATTAATTACCTAAATGCATTTTTGGAAGCTCTTTGAAATTTTTAGGAGATTCATAATATAATGTTTTGACAGTAAGGTATATGTAAAAAGGCTGTTTACAAAAGTCTAATGCCTTAACCAGTGCATTACAGGCAGAAAGATGTATTCTTTTCGATAGCTGAATGAAGTAAAATATTAATGTCCACAAGCTCATTATCGTTTTAATTTGCTGCTATCTTGACGTTCGTCTGATGTGTATGTATCGATAGTTCTAAACGTCAAATTTCGCCTTAAGTGAGCAGTTTATTTCCGTTTAGCGATCTCACTTCCTTTTGTTTTGAGCCGTACGGTGATAGGTATGTAAAATTTATCTAAAGTATTTGGTTACATCCGCTTATTCATTACAATAAATTTTCGCAATATACATGGCATGATTGCAAAAGTTTCAATTGTATTATATATTTCAAAGCTATTTAGCTTTCGTCATATCTAATAAAAATATTAATTTGTTTTCAGATTGAAAATGGGTCGCCGGCCAGCTAGGTGGTATGTATATAACCCGTATTAGATAAATGCCGTTTACTCTATGAATATTTCGTCTTCTTTACCCAAGTTACCGCTATTGCAAAAACAAACCATACCCAAAGTCGCGTTTCTGTCGTGGTGTACCCGACCCCAAGATCCGCATCTTTGATTTGGGCAGAAAGAAGGCAACTGTAGAGGACTTCCCGTTATGTGTTCACTTGGTGTCTGATGAATATGAACAGTTGAGCAGCGAAGCTTTGGAAGCTGGACGTATTTGCTGTAACAAGTATCTGGTCAAGTTTTGCGGAAAGGACCAGTTCCACATCCGTATGCGTTTGCATCCATTCCATGTAATTCGCATTAACAAAATGTTATCGTGCGCTGGAGCTGATAGGCTTCAAACTGGAATGCGTGGTGCGTTTGGCAAACCGCAGGGAACCGTTGCTCGTGTTCGCATTGGACAGCCCATTATGTCTGTTCGCTCCAGTGACAGATACAAGGCTCAAGTTATTGAAGCTCTGCGCCGTGCCAAGTTCAAGTTCCCCGGTCGTCAGAAGGTAAGGTTCAAACATTTGTTTTTATCATGACATAAATTATATATCCTCGATTTTTATTGTTTAGATTTACGTGTCCAAGAAGTGGGGTTTCACCAAGTACGAACGTGAGCGCTATGAGGAACTTCGTGACGATAACCGTTTTGAGCAAGATGGATGCAATGTTAAATATCGTCCCGAGCACGGTCCCATGGCTGCTTGGGAAAAGGCACAGCGTGAAGTTTATGCTTAAAATAAACTTCTGATTGAATAAATAAATTCAACAATAATTTTCCAGACAGTGTTTGGTTTTTGTATGAAATAGTTTGATTTATTTTTATTGATATATAAATTATCATGGAAGATTTCTTTCGGATGGTTTTTATATAAAAATAACTAATGCCACGTCAAACTCTAAGCGAACAAACTAATGGCCACCAGATTGTGAATCGTTTTCGTTTCTTATATCCTGAACCGATGATAAAATCATATAATGGTTTTATGCGAGCTTTAGACTACAAATTTTAAATACATATTAGAGAGCTGCATGGCTTCACTCACAACGTACGTTTGAGTGAATGCATTCGAATTAAGTGAATTGAGTGAGTTCAAGGCACACAGTCAATGAATGAATTGAATTATGTTGTGTGCTGCGACTCATAACCAAAGACATTCAGTAGAGTGAATTAGAATGAATGAAGCGTAAAGCGGAATGAAAAATTTGGCAAAGCCGAAGACATTCGAATTACTCGAGTTATGGACGGGGGAAAAAAGCGGACGAGATTGTATGTTGTTTGTGTATCGCTGTTGTTTTTGTTGTTGTTCACAACAACAACAAGCCGGCGTGGCATTCGAATGCATTCAATCGGCATTCTTTCATTCTCCCGCATTCCCATTCATTCCATTCGTCTTTTTTCGTTTGAATGTTGTTGAATGCGTCTTACGCAAGCGCATTCATTCACTCACATTCATGCCGTTTCGCATTCAATTCAATTCAACTCATTTTGAGCGTTGTTAATTCGAATGTGCCTTTTTTGCCATTCATGCAGCTCTCTATTACATATGTACCAGTGAACTGCACGGGTGTCACTTTTCGGCACCTTACGTACACCCATAAAATTATGAGTGCCGGTGGCACACTCAAAACAAAGTAACAATGCGCACACACACAAAAATAGCGGGTGTTGCGAGTGGCCTGCACATCGCGCACTCATTCACCCATTGTGTTTTTACAATTTTGACGCCTACGTACCTACACTCATAACGGAATGTAGCAGCAGGCAACAAGTAAAAACAGGCACCCATGCAAAAAAGGTTCGGGTACGCAAAACACACCATAGTGTTTCAGTTATATTTTTGTCAAAAAATGGTGTTTTGCCTTCATATGCATCAATACCTGCAAGTTGTGCAGCAGCAAAACGAGTTTTTTCTTTGGCAGGAAATATCATAACAGAAAAAAGAAATAGATTGGGACCAAAATCTGTAGATTCCCTACTTTTTTTACATTCTTTTTATAAAAATTTAATAGATTAAGTTAAAAATTATAATTTTTACTATAAGTTTATTGTTAGTTATAGTTACATATAAGTTTTAAGTTCCTTAACCTTAGTTTATTTAATACATACATAAATACTCAAAAATAAAATAATAATCGCAATTTATAGCATGTCAATATTTTTTACTATTTTGTTATAGCTACTTTAAAAAAAAAAAACAAGCAAAGGACGCACACAAGACAACACAAAACAAATGTCGCCGAGAACATTCCATCACTCGATTCCGTGTTCACTCTCACACCCACCCCTTCACGCTAGTGTTTTTTGCTTTACTCGCACTCATGCACACATGCAAAAAGTATACGGTACCTACAGATACCCGGGTACGTCTACACACCCGACATTTATAGCTGAGTGTGTGCTCGCATCCGTCTTTACTGTGTCTTAAGACACCCGGGGGACAAAAACACCATGGTGTTTACTGGGTGCACTTGAAGTTGCAGTGCACTCATGCAGTTCTCTGATATGTACATATTCCAAATATCCCTTGTCTTTGATAAACAGTTATCGATAGCAATACAATTAAAAATTATTAACCGTCATGCTGTTTGGCCGGCCGTCTGTCTGTCGGACTCAGTGCTGCCAGGTTAGCTTATTTCCGGCTAGATCTAGCATATTTCAAAATAGAAAAGCTTATAAAGTTGCAAAAATCACATAAGATCATAAGAATATAGATTATTTGTGGATGAGTCAATTGATATCAGAGGATTCATAGAATCTAGCTTATGCGGCAGCTCAACACCTGGTAACATATCGACTCGGTAGAACAGCCTTAAAGGTAAAGACTTGAGGCATAGAAGTTTTAACAGTACGCGTTATATCTAGGGTATCTTCTAGTCTATCTTTCTTGACTAGAGACTACTTGTCAGTGTTGCCAACTTAGCTATTTTCTAGCCAAATCTGGCTTTTTTGCATGATCAAAAACTGGAAAGCACTCAATTTAGCTAGAGACTACATTTTAAGCTAGTCTTATAAATAACTTAGCTAGTTTTTGGCAATTTTTAAAATAAAAATATACTATTAAAACGGTGTTCAGTTATAAAACCTTTCGTAGAATATTTACGTTAAATAATCGATTATAGTGACTGAAATCCCTTACAAAAAATACTAGCAGCCATAGTGTTACCTTTTATAAGTAAATACTATAAGACCTGCTGTTATTCCATGTAAAAAATACAAGCAGCCCTGTTTCACACATCGTTTTAATCGATATACAAGTACGTACATACTACCATCCCTAGCTTGCAAATCACTTTGTACGAACAAAAGAAGCTTAAGAATGCCTAAGGAATATAAGCAAAAAGTTCGTGATGCATGGATGGAGGACCCTCGCTTTAAAACATGCATTAAAAAGGACGGCAGAGATCCAACAAAAGTATTTTGCACCTATTGCAAATCCACAATAAATGCGAAACTGTGGGATTTAAAATCACATGTAGAACCAAAAAACATAAGGAGAGAGTTGCGTCTTTAAACCAAAACGCAACTATTGACTTTACCAGAAAATCCACTGCTTTATCGCAGAAGGAAGCGGCTCTATGCTTCTTTGTGGCACAACATTGTGCTATTAGTCCAGTGGACTGTGAAACATATCTTAAAATACATCGCACATTTTCAAGAACTTTTGCACAGCGATATTGGCGAATCCAAATTTAGTTTGTTGATTGACGAATCAACCGATATAAGCATTACAAAAGTAATAAGTAATAGATTAATCTAATAATTTATAATTTAAATTTATAATCAATATTAATTCCAGATACGGATTGCGGCAAGCTGAAAAATTTTGCTTTAAGTACCAGTACCTGAGAATTGGTTGCTCATAATTGGCTGCGTTCACCAGGTCGGTTTGCTTAAGAATCATTTATCTGCTGAATCATGATTCGAAATTCTTGAAGCGTAAATGAAGCGCTTGAAGCGGAAAAAAAGAACGCTTCACTAGTGATTTTTGCGCTTCACTTATCGAAATTCGATAGAAACAGCTGGCTGCAGTTGGATAATTGTAAACAACACAATATAAGATCTTATAAAAATATGTTAGACTAGTAAGTGCCCCGCTTACTTCGCTGCGCGGATAGTTTATATAAATTTTAGCAACAGAAGATATAAAATAAAAAAATTAGAAAATATTTCACAAAATTTTAAAGCAAAGTATTTAATAGGGCATTTATACTACAGTGAGTTTGCTATCGATATCGTCATCGACGCAAACAAGCAGAATTGGTGTTTACATTGGCACAAAAGTGCGTTATGCGTTATGCGTGAGGTGAACAGCAGCTGCCTTGTTTTGATTTCGCTGATACACAATAATTATATATATGAATTCAAACAACCTTTTGGAATTATTATGTTCAATGGAATGCAAATTAAATAAACAATTCAAATTTAAGCCGCAGTGAATTTATTAAATATTCTTATTTTATTAATACTACCATTATTTTAAATTTTATTGCATATCATCAAGTTGTCATTACTGCCGGCAGTCTCTTATTATAGCCTGGAATTAAGTTAAAATAGGTTAAAAATACATATAATATTTAAAAAAAAAAACAATTGCTTACCATTTTGTTGCGACATCTTTTCAATGTATTTGCTATTTATTTTTTGTTATTGTTTGCCGGCAAACTGCTATATTGAATCAGTGGTGATAGTTGAGAACGATATACAAAATGGGCAGTTCCTTTTGAGTCAATCGAATGTATTAGTTACATAAATAGAATACACGCAACTACATCCAAACTAAACTCAACTTTTTGTCACCACTAGGCCCCTATGCTATTTGTATGGGCAAGAAGCTGCTTGTTGCCATTCAACGCAAAACGCAACAAGCAACCGTAGTGTAAACACCATATAACATTCTCTTTTCCACGCCACCATTGAGGCGCGTCATTATACTCGATACCGAAGGTAAAGATTATATTGGGAGCATGATGAAATAACACCAGGTGGTCCATTCCGCAAAGAGTCGCTCTCTCGGTTGTTCCTTAGTGTCAGTGCTTCACTGCTCACTCAACAGACGCTGTCCGCGTTTCATGCTTGTCCGTCTCACTCGCACTACCACTCTCATTTGTCGCGACCACAAAATAAGGAACTGTAGTTTGCGGAATGGACCACCTTATGTTATTTCATCATGATTGGGAGTATGTCCGTCATGTTGTCTGTCCGTCTGTCTGTATGAACGCAACTTTTTTCCACACAATTCAAGCTAAAGACTTGAAACTTTCCAATTCTCTTTATCTTTGGCATAGTAAATTAAAGTGTCAAGATTGGGGTTTTACAATAACTGGGGGGCTGGCAAATTGATCAATTCGATAACTCAAAATCGACAAATCCACCTATTACTCACACCCTTACAGTTAGAGCTACCAAATTTGGTAGGAAGATAGCTACTGGCATCCCCAAAAAATTTTGGTGCCACGCCCACCCATTCCGCCCCCAGCCTCCCCGTAGTTTTTAATCAGAAACGCCCATATCTTCCAAAGTTTTTGAGCTAGTGATGACGATCCCCAAAAAACTTTGGTTGCCACGCCCACCCAAACAAACTGTGAGCTAGAGTCACCAAATTTGGTAGGAAGATAGCAAGTGACATCCCATAAAGATCTGCAGGAATAATTTGGATGCCATGCCCACCCATAACGCGCAAAGCCCCTCTTTCCCCACCTTTAACAAACTTTGAGCTAGTGTCACCAAATTTGGAAGGAAAATAGCTGCCGCATCCGTACCCCTTTGCAATCAGGCCTCTTTTTACCGGTTTAAATACTGGTATCGAGTATAGCGCAGTCGATTGCGTCCGACTGCAACGTTTCCACTTGCTTTTAATTGTGGTTTCCTCAGTAGTCCTTATCCAACTATATATAATGTTGCTTCAATTATTAAGTCTAAAGTCGACTTATTATTATAAACAAAACAAATTAACAACTTTATTTAAAGTAAGTATTATAAATAAATACTTCAAAATAAGTCAAAAATTGACTTCACTGTACAACGTGTAAACCACTGACTGCGTGATCTGAATTTTATCGTTCTTGCGTTTTGTCTAAGTTAAGCAAGTATGCAAATCCACCCCCACAACATTTTCTGGTGTGCCAAATTTTTCTGGACGCACCAAGTTTTGCTTAGTTGTTGTTTTTTTAAATCAATGACACCAACAAAAAGTAGCAGAGCGGGCCAAACAACAGTGATACCGATTTGGCCTTTTTCCGGACAGGTCTGTCCTGTTTTTAAGTGCTTTGTACGGAAAAAATATCAAACATCCCCTATCCGGAAATCTGTCCTTTTTTCACATTTTATTTGATTCATTTATTTCAATCTTTTTTTCAAAGTTTTCTTTAAAAACAGTGTGGCATCCGATCTATTAAAAACAGCGATCTTTTTAAAACGGTGTGCCATCCTTTTTTACATACTTTGTATGTATTTTCGATATAATTTGTAATCTAATGTACAACAAAATATAAAAATAAAGTTAAATAATGCCGAAAGATTCGTACAAACAAAAATTTCGTGTTTGCTGGCTACAGCAGCCAGATGAAGCGCACACCAATAAGGATACTGCATATGCAGTCTTAATAGCAAAATACATCACATTCGCGCGTATATGGCGACAAAAAAACATATGCAAAACGCTTTGTGCCTCGCACAAAAAAGGGCATAATTTGTTTTAAGCTGGCGGATTGTCCCCAATCTTGTCACCAGGAAGCTGTATTAGCTATGATTATGTTTATTATCTTATGCTTAAAGCTTAAAATTGCACAGAACAATTTTTGTCCTGTTTTCTGTCCTTTTTTATACTCGATACCGAAGGTAAAGAGTATATTGGGTTTGTGCAATGTCCGTCATGGTGTCTGTCCGTCCGTCTGTATGTTCGCAAGTTTTTTCCACACCCTTCAAGCTAGAGACTTGAAACTTTGCAAATGTCTTTATATATGGCTGGGACAGATATTAAGGTTTTACGATAGCTGGGGGGCTGGCAAATCGATAAATTCGATAACTCAAAATCGATAAATCCACCTATTCCGCATAGCTACTGGCATCCCCGAAAAATTTCATCAAACTTTGGAGCCACGCCCACCCATTCCGCCCCCAGCCCCCCTGCAATTTTAAATCAGAAACGCTTATAACATCTTCAGTTTTTGAGGTGGAGCAACCAAATTTTGCGCCAAGATGGGTGATGATGCCATGCCCACCCATACCGCCCTTGTCCACCTTGTCCACTTTTCGTTAAAAACGGGAAAAGTGTAGCTTTCATAGTGTTTGAGCTAGAGTCTCCAAATTTGGTAGGAACCTAGCTGGTATTGATCTCCAAAATCTGCATGATCTGTTGTGGAGCCAAGCCCCCCTTACTGCTCACAGGGGAGCTAGTACCAACTTTTTATAAATTTGAGCTAGAGCCACCAAATTTGGTAGGAAGATAGCAATTGACATCAAACTAATATCTGCGTAAATTGGATGCCACGCCCACCCATAACTCCCCCAGCCCCCCTTCCCACCCTTTTTACAACTTTGATCTCGAGTCACCAAAATTGGTAGGAAGTTAGCAATTGACATCAAACTAAGATCTGCGTCAAAAATTTGCATGCCACGCCCACCCATACCGCCCTTGACCACCCCAGCCGCCCCAACTTTTCGTTAAAAACGGGAATGCGTGTAGTTTTGATAGTGTTTGAGCTAGAGTCTCCAAATTTGGTAGGCGACAACTGGTAGCGACCCCCAAATATATTTTGGAGCCAGGCCCACCCATACCACCCCCAGCCCCCCTTCCCCAACCTTTTACAAACTTTGAGCTAGAGTCACCAAATAAGGTAGGAAGATAGCTGGTGGCATCCCCATCTGCATCAGAAAATATTTGCGACAACTTACACCCCTGCCGCATCCGTACCCCTTTGCAATCCTTTTTTTTATGACTTTGCTTGTGCGACGCGAAGGCGTCACTGCGCATTTGTTTTGTTTTTGTATTCTTGCTCGCGATCAAACCCTCAGCTTGCGCGACAATCAGGCGGCAGTAGTGGAATGGGTAATGTGTTTTGTGCTTGGAATGGGTCAAAGTGCTCCAAAATGTATGGGAGGTACTCACTTACTACCTGCATGGAATATTGTGTGAAAATTTCATCCTTTTAGCTCATTTCGTTTAGGCTGCGGCGCTTCAATTCAGGAATAATTTGAATGCTATACCCACCCATAACGCGCCCAGCCCCCCTTCCCTCACCTTTAACAATTTTTGAGCTAGTGTCACCAAATTTGGAAGGAAGATAGCTGAAACTGTTGCTGCTGTGACTGCAGCGGCTGCATATAAAACTGTGGCAGGGCAAGGCACCCCAAAATCTTTTGCGTTCACAGTTATATTTATAGCCTGAAATGGGTAAAAAAAAGTATAATTGTTTTGTGCAAAAGTATGTAACAAGCAAAAAAAAGCATCTCCGACCCCATATAAAGTATATATATTCTTGATCAGCATCAACAGCACTATGCAATATGAAAATCATACCCAACCGGTCACATGTGACGTCACGCAAAACATCTTTTTATGCGCAATGCGTTATCGGTATTTTTTGTATCATGATTTCGGCTAACTCTCTTATGTATGCGCGCGCTCTGCAAGCCAAACAAAGAGCGTAGTATCGCTGCCTTCTTCGCACGCACTGAATCAAAGCAAAACATATCTAAGAGGCTGCAGTTAAGTAAATTGCCTAGTCTAAACTCACACGTACTTTAGCCTTGAGCTTTGATTTAGTGCAGTGTGTTCCAACGCAATAGTATGCACCTTAAGGTTGTGTGCGTGAACATTCTCTGAAAACTCTGTTGGCAGAGCGAGCAAGCAAGAGCGAGCAGAGTATACGTACACGAAAGCAAGAGCATAGGTTCGCCGACGCCTCAGCAGCTAGCCTATACTCAGAGCATAGGCGACGTCAACTTTGGAACACACTGATTTAGTGTGTGCGGAGGTAGGGCTATTGAACTTTATGATTGACATGCAAAGCGCGCACATAAAATATAGAGTGAACGTAAATGAGCAACAACAGAGGAGCATGATCGGAGCGAGATTTCAAATTATCTAATTATCATAAGAGCGACGCGCGCGCTCTGTTTAGTTTTAAGCGGCTCTTTGATTTTGGGACGAAGAGCTTGGTTCACACGTACAACGCAGGCATGCATAGATTTGTATACAAACTTATGTGAACGGCCTTTGCTTGTTCGAAATCGTATATTATTAATGTAAGTGTGTTACGTTTTGTCTAAGTTATATTAGCAGCAAGTAGGCAAACCCACCCCCAAAACATACATATGTATTTTGGTGTGCAAAATTATTCTAGACGCACCAAGAAAAAAAACAATGTGCACTGTGCGAAAAGATACATGTACATAAAATATTGAAAATTATTTTCAAGCGCATTGTTTACTTAGACTGCGTACACACGGTGCCTTTTTAACGCATGCAACTTGGGCTTGTAGGCAAGGGAGGTGAGGAAAGCAGTGTTGGTCAAAAGTTGCACCATGCCGAAGACGTGCAACTCTTAACGTGCGTTCCCTTTTGTGCTTATTCCGATTGGTTGCCTGCAGGGTTGTAATTTTCAATAATCACGTGGCTTCAGGGTTTTTTATTTCGATAATTATTTACAATTGCGGTTATATGTTGTTTTTGGTCAAAGTTACAAAACATAAAAGAAAGTATGTGGACTCAAACTAACACGGAATTGTTGCTGTCGAATTATTTTATTTTATTTGACGCTCTGTGCAATTTCAGCTATAAACCGATAATCAAAATAAACCGACAATCGAAAATTTTATCGAAAAGACGCAGCAACAAAAAAGCATCGTGTGTATGTGACTTGCAACTCGAAGCAACTTTCAAAAGAAAATCAGCAAGAATGCATGCGTTAAAAAGGCACCGTGTGTACGCAGTCTTAATTGTGTATGCACTTATTCATTAAGAAGCGAAAATCCGTTTCTTTTTTGCGAGTGTATGAACCTTTTTTTTATGACTTTGCTTGTGCGACGCGAAGGCGTCACTGCGCATTTGTTTTGTTTTTGTATTCTCGCTCGCGATCAAACTCTCAGCTTGTGCGACAAACAGGCGGCAGTAGTGGAATGGGTAATTTGTTTTGTTTTTGGAGTGGGTAAAAGTGCTCCAAAATGTATGGGAGGTACTCGAAGGAGTTGTCCAAAATAAAATTCCTTTCTTAGGACAAACAGAATAACTGCATAAAAAATTGTGTGAAAATTTCAGCCTTCTAGCTCTTTTCGTTTAGGCTGTGGCTGAGTCATTTTAACGCGGACGAACTCTTTTATATATATAGATAATACATTTCAGTAGTGCAGTCCGTAGCGCATAAGTTATTTAATAGAAACAAATAAAAAAACCAACAAAAGCGGTTTCTACTCGCAAAAAAATAAGCAGCTGTAAGAGTTGAATAAGTTAGCAACGCTTCAAACTGGCACAAAATGCACAAAAATGGAGCACAGTGTTCACCAGATCGCTTCGATATGAATCACTTTTCTGATTCACTATCGTGTAGCAAAACGACCTCGTGAACGCAGCCATTGGCACCAACGTAGCATACAATGAACCAGAATTTGATGTTGATGAAATTTTAGCGACACTTGGCGAATAAATATGTTTAAAAACCATACTATCTTAAAAAGTCAAACTGTTTTTAATTGATTTAGCGACCGCTATTTTTTAGTCCAATTTGGCCATTTTTGGCTATTTTTAAGAGTCCACTCAGCTATAACTGACGACTCAGAGTTGGCAACACTGCTACTTGTTATACACTTGAAAATGTTAAAGTATACATACAGTCTGCCAACAAAGTGTTTACACACAGTGAAAAAATTTTATTTTTTCACTTTAGAGCTTCAAGAGACACACTAGTTGTTGTTTTTAATTTTTTTCATAATTTTTTTATGTTCTTCATTCAATTATCTTTAAAAACTATTAATCAAACTTTAAAAAATATTAACATTAACAAAAAATAATAACTAAAAAAGGCACTAAATTCAACTGCCAACAAAGTGTTTACACAATGTAAATCTATCTAATATTTCTTGGTATTTAACTACAACTAATACTTTGTGTGTCCACCGTTGGCTTCTAAAACTGCCCCCAGACGGCGTTTCATCGATTTGATCAGATTTTGAACGTATTCCAATGGAATATTTTGCCATTTTTCAAAGATTATCACCTTAAGATCAATTTTATTTTTTGGGTGGCGTTTGGCGGTCCGTTTTTAAAGGTAAGCCCACAGAAACGCCGTCTGGGGGCAGTTTTAGAAGCCAACGGTGGACACACAAAGTATTAGTTGTAGTTAAATACCAAGAAATATTAGATAGATTTACATTGTGTAAACACTTTGTTGGCAGTTGAATTTAGTGCCTTTTTTAGTTATTATTTTTTGTTAATGTTAATATTTTTTAAAGTTTGATTAATAGTTTTTAAAGATAATTGAATGAAGAACATAAAAAAATTATGAAAAAAATTAAAAACAACTAGTGTGTCTCTTGAAGCTCTAAAGTGAAAAAATAAAATTTTTTCACTGTGTGTAAACACTTTGTTGGCAGACTGTACATATGTAAACTTTATCATGAAATGCGTCACGCATGCAGGGAAGCATATCTCCCAACAAACTGCATCAAAACCCAACAAACTGCATTCCTGCCCCCAGCCCACCGCACTTTAAAATCAGGAAGGGAGTTAGCTGGTAACGAACCCGAGAGATATGCATCAAAACTTAGGATGACACAGTATTTGAGGTAGTGTCACAAAATTTGGTGGCATCGCCCGAAAGATCTGCATCAGCCAATCTTTGAACGCAGCGTACACTCCCGCCGCATCTGTATCAGGCTTCTTTTTAACGGTTTTAATACAGGAATCGAGTATACCGCAGTCGGTTGCGACCGATTGGAACGTTTATACTTGTTTTTAGTATTGAATAGTTTGTTAAATAATTTTGGTATCATTTGACAAAAATATAATTTTCGATAAGATCTAAAAATCTAAATATATATTAAATGAATTAACGTGTTGCGACTATCAGGCTGATGATTGTTTAATCCCATGAATTCCAAGAGTGTGTTTTTTTAACGTAATTTTAATTCTGTTTATTAACATATGTATGAGCTACGTTATGCATCATCACGAGGGATTCCCAGATGAGCATTGGTCCACTTCTGGGGTTCTGGGTAGTCAAACTCTCCCTTTAAAAAGGAGAATATCGGTCAATTTCAGTTAAGTTAACACATTTAAGTAACTTTACTTACCGTTATGTGATCGGGCTCATGCCATAGGTGCCAAATAACCCACCACCACATAGCTGCACCAACAGCAACAGCGCCAATTTTAGTTGCCTTTGAGTGAGGTGGCGGGGCATTACGATAGGAAACACTAAACAAAATAAGGAATAGCCAGAAAACACATAAATTGTTTGTTTTGTATTATATAACACAGCATAACAGGCAATTTTAATGGAATAAGCTTCCGTTTATATGAACTCACACATGGCTTTGTCTGCCAATTACTTTTGCGTTAGCATTAAAATTTTGTAATGCTCTTCCTGTCGTAAGGACCACCCGTTGAAAGGTTTTAATATTTCCAAACATTTCACTTCTTACTGTAAATGTTGGTTTCCTCCAGGTGATGTTGATTATTTGACAGATAGGGGTGATAAAACAAATCAATCGATAGTTGCAAATTTTTGGTTACCAAATATCGATATGTGTATAATATCTAGTAAATTTGGGCAAATATTTAATCAATTCTACTCAAATCAGTTAAGCCTTGTGCGCACTTTGGTAAGTAGTAAGTCGCGAGTCGAGTAGACAGTAGCTCGGTAAGTAGCTACTCGCCAAAAACTGTTCGCGCTATAAAATTAACTGATTAGTACAGTGCATTAGTAGCAGTTTTTCAGCTATTTGCGTGACGTCACATGTGACCAGTTGGGTTTTGATTTGCATATTCCATACAGTGAATTTAAATAAGTTACGAGTGAATTAATTGATTGAAAATGCGCTATGCAGTTTTGGATGCAACAATAACAATTTTAAGAACAATTTGTTATTATTGTTTCATCTAAAAACTGCATAGCGCATTTTCAATCAATTAATTCACTTTTAACAGTCGTTAATTATTCAAATCCACTACAATGTTTGTGTGCAATATGCAATTCAAAACCCAACTGGTCACCGCTGACTGATCAATTATTAGCTCTGCCGCGCTACTGGCACCTCTGCCGCGCTACTGGCACAAAAAAATAGAGTAGATTCTATTCTGATTTTAGTCGAGTAGCGAGTGAGCTGACTAAATTACTTGACTAAAATTTTGCTGTTCGGACACTGCTTACTCGACTCGCTACTTAAGGGTTAAAAAAATTATTGACATGAAACGAAATGATTTCTACGAAACTTCTTAATGAACACTTCAAATCGAAACTAAACACGAGGCAGAATATTAGGGCTGGGAAAAGATCGATGTTTGCCAACATCAATCTTTCGATCTTTATTTCATATATATATCATAAATTTCATATTTAACACTTATGCACTTATAAAAAGTTAATTAATTATTGAGCTAAAAAATCATAAATTTCATAATTTACTCTTATTGCTAAAAAAAAAATGCATTAATTTTTGAACTAAACAATCATAAATTTCATATTTTACACTTATTTCCTAAGGATGTCGATATATCGACTATCGAAGTTAGCAACATCGATGCTTTTGATATTTAAGGAAGCATCGATATATCGATGTTATCTCGATGTTATTCCCAGCAGTGCTGCCAACTTTTGTTGAGCAAAAAAAGCCAGATAGGCGAAAAAATAAAGCTAAAAAAGCTATTTACATACAAATGATACCAAATGACTCGCACAGAAAAACGCTGTCCCATACAATATTTGAAAATTTTCCGCGCAATCGCGTTTTGAAAAAGGCCAGATCTGGCCGGTAAAAGGTAAGTTGGCACCACTGATTCCCAGCACTACCACCAACAAGTCTACTCTTATCGAAATGATACAATTGTTGGATTATCGGATAGCACGATGATATCGATATATTGTTGCTTAATTTTCTCACACCTTATTTTTAGCAATAGATAAAAAATTCCTTTTTGTTAATGTACATTAACTAGTATCATGAGTGTTTTAGAGTGGAAGAAAGTCGACCTTTTATACTCGACTAATTTACCTTCAATCAAAGTTCACACTGAATATGAAATAGTGGCTCACTGCTCGAACACAGTCAAAGCGGCTAATGGAACGACCAGCACCTACATCGTGCTCTGTGACAAAAATGGATATGTGCATGTTTTTATGGAAAATGATAAGAGTCCGAAACCAATCAGCTTTAAATGCCATGAAAACAATCAACCAATTAAATTGTGCGCCTTAACAACAAACAACATGCTCGTAATAGTTACACAAGACGATAAAAAGTTTACGTTAGGTATTTATTTATATGATCTCAACGTAATCAAAAAGGAAGGATATTCATGCATATCTAGCGCAATCTTGCCAGCAACAAGTACGGCTACATCGATGCAGGTAGCTGTCATTGGACCCGATCTGATGTTTGCCTTAGGCATAGGCTTCGAAAAAGGTGACTTACTTCTACATTTTGGTAAAATCAATCGAGATATTTCGCTGAACATTCGTCATCACTTTGTTGCGTTGAGTGCAATAAAAGGCATCCAATTTGACAGTTGCTCCTATCAACAATCGGATACAAAAACCTGCAATGTGTTTGTGATGGGCGTGGATGGAGTATACAGCCTTGTGCTAAGTGATAAAGGTTCAATTAACTCTAAATTGATGCTCGACAACAACAAGAGCATGCACAATCAATATTGTACAATGTCTGAACCATTGAGTCCGGATTCGTTTTTCGTTGTTGGACGAGATGCTGCTATATACTGTTTTAGTCGTGATTGCCGGGGTCCCTGTTATGTTATTGAAGGGCAAAAGAAGTATCTGTCGTGGATAGGCAATCATCTCGTCGTCGTCGTTAAAACTCAATTAGGATCTGTACTCATTGTTGTGGATCTTAATAATAAGTTAATTGTTTTACAAAAGCGCATTTCAAATTTGCTTTGTATCATAAGTGATGTTAATAATGCTTACCATATAATAACTAATGGTGAAATTTCCGAAAACAATTATACTTTCAACAAATACAAAATACAGGAACACAATACAAGCAACAAAGTTCGTATCCTTATTTCCAAGGGAATGCACGAACATGCCCTAAGGATATTGGAAAAAGATGCAAATGCTGCATCTGAGAATGTCGCAAAATGTCGTCTACAATACGCTAATATTTTATTGCAAAAAGCCCATTTATCTAGGGCGGTCACAGAATACGGGCAAACCGTGGATTTCATCAAATCATCGAACATAATTTCGAAACTGTTGAGTCTCAGACACAATGTTTATTTAATGCAGTACATTAATCAATTATTAAATAGTAAACGCGCTAAAATTGAGCACAAGAAATTGCTGGACAGTTGCGTGGATCGTGAAAAACTCAGCTTTCGAATTAAACAGTTTTGGAATAATCGAAAAGACTCCAGCCACCATCACATTTGTGATTTTCGGCATATATCGCAGCGATCTTTAAATATCACCAATTTAATAAATGGCAGCCAACATTTGCAAGCTACTGACTTTCAGAACAGCGACGAAGAGGAAATTCTGAACTTTTTTCGTGAATATGGACAGGAAATTCAATCGCTCTATCCCCAAAAAGTCTTCGATATAGCAGCAACGCTTGCGAAAACCCAAAAAGCTAAATTTATTCTCAGTTTTTTAACGATTCTCTCCAATAATACCGAATTTTGCTCAAAATTGTTGGCTGACTTGATAGAAATTTCTTCCGACAATGATGAAAAGTTATCTTATTACTTGCTTACTCTTTATCTTAGTCTTTGGCGTGATAATAAAATATCAGCACAGTATATTTTGGAATTTTTAAATCGAACTTCACTTAGTTTTGAGAAGATTGTCACCATAACTAAAGGATTTTTATTCACGGAGGATATTGGAAATTCCAACAACATTCAAAATGATCCAATTCGTGCGCCTTTGGACCAACAATCATTGCTTAATGTATTGCACAAAGCATCTTTGTCCGCGGACTATACAATATTTGATATAAAACCGTTTTTCATGGACACATTTACAAGAAACCTTAAAGATGCTGAAGCCGAGGATCAGACTATTAAAGATCTCTACAGTGAAATAAATATTAACGATTCATTAGCATCCCAATTTCAATTAAATCCAATGGAGTTCCGTAACAGAAGCTGCGATATTTGCCGTCAGTCCTTACATATGCCCTCAGTTTATTTTCTATGTCAGCACGCGTTCCACAAAGACTGTATCAGTTTTAATTACAGTACAACAAAGGAGAATGATACCGGATGTGTGCTGTGCACTAAAAACAATGACACCTTTTTGTCAAATCGCAATTCAGTTGACTCAAGCGTAATTTCCAGCCACACAATAAGAACAATTTCAAAGGATTTTGCTTTGGGGATATTTAATAATAATATTTCGAATAAATCTGCAACAATTGATTATCGCATGAAAGACAATTCCCAGGAAATACTTGATAGAAATCCTTTTAAGCATACAAATAATCCATTTGATGAAAACTTTGATTCCAATTCAAACTGTTGTTAATGTTTCTGGTTATTAATTATATATAAGTAATGTTTAATAATTTTTATAAAATTGTTCAAATAAATTGAGATGTATATACTTATATATTATTCGCATTATTCATTAACTACAAAAGTCTATATCGTATAAATAAATTAAATTATTCGTAATCTGTAGTTTTGTATTTTCGCTTCTCGCCTTGTTGTGGTCAATAATTCTAATATGTATGGGTATTGTGTGGAGCATTTTAAGTATTTTATAAAAATACAAAGATAAAGATACGAAATGATACGATACAGATTCGATACATTCTAAGATCAGTATAATTTCCTGGAGGCTGGGAACACGATAAAAAAATTTACAGCTAAATTAAACTTATTCGGTAGGAGTTAGCTACTGGCGTTCTTTTTATAAACGGGAATGCGTGTATCGTTCTCAGTTTTCAAGCAAGTCAGCAAGTCACGTTGATTGCCAACGAATCACTCAGGACAGACTATTTTATAGGTATAGATAGTCATAATAATTATTTCACCATGACCTCTAATCCTCCATACGACCTCTCACTGGAATAGTACAATTCATTCAACATAATCGACAAAAATGGATCTACACATTTATTTACAAATGCAATCCATACATAAAAGATTTGTAAAGACGTAATTTTTAAATATTTTCTAAAAATCGTTGAATTTACCACAGAAAATAGATGATGGGAATTATTACTTGTACTGTGGCAGTTGCTTCAAAAATTTTCCCCTTCTTACTTTTTCTTTTTGCGTTTGATTGACTTTTAAAGTAAGATCCTTTTTTTTTACAAACTTTACAATACCATTTGTCTGAAAACTCAAAATAGATAATGGTTAGGATTGTTATTTTTATAGATTCATAGCCGGTTTATAATTAAATAATATAACAATTTTAACTAAGAGCTCAAGGCAACTAAAGTTTAAGATGGTTATCTAATATGAGCTTTGAGTTCATTTTTAATCGAAAGCTTTTATGTGTGTCTTAACAAAATTGCGCGCGCAAGGGATTGTCATATAAGAGTAGAACGAATGTTATCGAACCGCTTGCAGATACTCTTTTAACAATTTGTTAAAATCTAACAACTTTTAAACGTTGAAATATTAGTTAAATTGATTTAAATAAAATTTTTTAAATTTGTTTAACATGTTAACATTTTCATCAGAATGTAAATTGATGATTTCTTAGATAAAACATATCAAAAAAGCATATTCTTATACTTACACCACAAAAACGTATCCATGTTGAGTTAGTCTGTGATACTTGCCAAGTGCTACATAGGGTATAACAACAATTTACATACAGAAGTGAAGCAAAACTAGATGGTTTGTTGTCAGTGCGCGAAACTACAATAATTTCATAGAAAATAATACAGACAAAATAACGCTCTTATTTATATATATATAAGAGATAAGCGGTATATTTACTTAAATTGTTCAAAAAACATCATTAAAACCAAGTACGTATGAAATATAATATAATGTGCTAATTAGTTATTTTTAAACGTATTTGCTTAAAAACTTGTAAAGTTAAAAAATCTTAAGTCTGTTAAAATATTTATATATATTTTAATACATTTGCCATTTGCCTGTTAACAATATTTTTACGTAAACTTATTACGGACATGAACTTATTGATTTTACAAAACTGCCGTAGTTAAAAAGTGCGCAGAATCTAAAATAAGCGTGGCGTTTTATATTTTTGGTCAAACTTTAACTATAACCAAATTCTTTTGCACAAATAATTGAATTCGATTATGCATGTTTGACAAGCTTATATCAACATTTATGGATTTTAATTATATAATTAAAGTTAAAAACAAATTAATAATTTTTCGTACGACATGAAATTTTGCACAGTTTGTAGCAATCGCATCGCATCAAAATTGATTATTGTACATATAGTTATTATACTAAGTTATTATACTAAGCAGCTCCAGTAGCCAAGTCACTTTTTATGAACCGAACCTCAAGTCCGTTTGGAAAAGTTCCGACCTGGCAAATTTCAACAAATGATTTAATTATTTATAACGGTTTTGCTTGAAAGCCGACTTGGATCATTTCGAGGGCTGACTTTAAATCAAACCATTAACAAATTTCACTTACACTGAAAATTGGTTACAGGCAGATTCGAGCTACGCGCATTCAAGCTACGGGCGGCAATAAATCATAGTTAAGAATTATTCGCATTATGAAATTACGTTGCATGAAGATCAAAACATACTAAGTGTTCAGGAAATGAATTTTTTATGTAGAAAAAAACGTCATACGAAAGTTCGATATAGACATGTTTGACTGTACATTGTCACACTGGAAAAATCAAACAGAATATTATTATTATTATTCTTATTATTACTAGGGCCTTGTTGCACTGCGACCAGATGTTAGGTCTTTTGTACCGGCCTGTAGGAATTAGGGTAGAGCCTCTATACCGAGGCTTCTAATAAAAGAGAGCACTTTGGTAGGGTCTATTTGTTCCCATATCCTGTAGGGGGAGATAAGTTCACCTCCTAGTTGTAGAAGTCGACGTCTGCTTAGCGAGGGGCATTCACATAGAACATGTTCTGATGTTTCAGGCTCCAGCTCACAGAATCTGCATGTGTCGATTTCCGAAAGTTTTAATTTCTTAAGGTGATATCTTAAATTGCAATGACCCGTTAGGTAGCCTGTTAAAATGCGAATTTCGTTCTTTTTTAAATTGATGATGCGTTTTGATCGCGTTATCTGAGGGACGAGAAATTGCTTGGCTTGTCTCAGCCCTGCTCTGTCGGTCCAGTGGCGACTTATCTCCTTTTCCTCCCATTTCCTGACCAGTTCTCTTTTGTGTCCTTTCGAAAGTCCACAGAATGGTTCAGGGCCGATTAGTGGTGTCATCGCCCCGCCAAGGCCGTTCAGCTGCTGGAAACAGTTCTCTACAAGTCTGGAGGAGATCGTGAAGGATCTCAGCGCTATGAGCGCCGCCTGACTGTCAGAGAAGATGTAAATCCGTGCACCTTGCATTTTCCTGCGAAGGCATTCACGAGCACCGATTTCTATGGCGTATATCTCAGCTTGGAAAATGGTTGGAGACTTTCCCATGGCTATGGACTTGTTGAACCTTGGTCCGAAAATAATAGCCCCGATGTCGCCGTTTTCCAGTTTCGACCCGTCAGTGTACCACGTTTGTGATCCACTGGGCAGAGATATTGATTTTGTTTTCCAATCATGTCTGGTGTGCAAAACTACAGAGAAGTTTCTGTGGAAAACAAGTTTTGGTTTCTGTTCGTCAGTTACGCGCAGAATGGGCTCATTTATTAGGGGTTCGAGAACCCGAAGATGCCCGGTAAGATCACTGCTTTTTATGCTGGTGATGTTTTGAAGGCGAAGTGCCCCCAGGCAGGCCTCCTTTTTCAGGGTGATGGGTAAAGGGGGTATGCCAGTTATGACTCCAAGTGCTGCAGTGGGACATGTCCGAATGGCTCCAGTGATGCCTATGCAGACAAGTCGCTGTAGTTTGGTAAGTGCAGCCGCAGCTGTCTTCTGGGTAGATTTTGTCCACCAATTGGGAATCTTTTTTCCCTACCTTAGGAATAAACACAACTTTCACTTTAGCCCATTTGCTTGGTATGTGTCCAAACACGAAACTAGCTCGGAATAAACGAACCAGGGGGATTGCGAGTTGGTGCAGTCCTCGCTGCAACAAGCACGGATATATTCCATCTGGTTCAGGGGATTTGTATGGACTGAAACTCTGTATAGCCCATTGTACGCTATTTTGATGAAACAGTCTATAGGGAAAGTTTCCAACACGTTCTGAGTGATAGGGGGGTTCCCTTCCCTCAGCCCCATTGGAGTCTGCCACCATAGCCACTCGCAGGTGTGGGCACTCTCCAATCCCAGAGAGGTAGGTTGGTGCCTCGCTTTCTGAGATGGGCTGCTCCACGCACCCAGGAAAGTGAGAAGCCAGGAGTAGGCTGCCCGTTTCCTTTGGGTCGTTTGTGTGTGTTTCATATGGATTTTTCAACGTACAGATGCCGTTTGAGTGGTCCTTGGAATGGGCTTTTTGTAACCTGACAGCTTCCGGGAGATTTGAAATCTGCCCGCAGTGTTGGCGCCACGTAGCCCGTTTTGACCTTCTCAGCTCTTTATTATAGAGCGTTAAAGCAGATTTGTAGGAATCCCATGTGGTTTTCCCACTCTTCGCTTTATTGAAGAGCTTTCGCGCAGCCTTTTTAAGATTGTCAGGCTCTTGTTCTACCAGGAAACAGCCCTTCTGATCTTACGAACTTTTTGTTCTGTTATTATCGGACGGGTGGAGCAGTCTCTGGATTGCTCAAGTCCAAAACAGAAAAGATCCCAGTTGGTGTTTTTGGGATTACTAGTAACTAGGCTACATTGCAAGGCACATCCTATATCAAATCTAATGTGCTGGTGATCAGACGTAGTGATTTCACTCGCAACGTGCCAGTTTGAGACAACAGACAACGTGTTAAGACTACAGAGAGTTAAGTCGAGAACTTCCTCTCTGATTGCATTAATAAGCCATTAAGCCTATGTTGTTACTAATAATATACTCAAGAAGGTACTCACCTCTTTTGTTGATGTCACTGCTCCCCCAGACCGTGTGATGCGCATTGGCATCGCAAGCGATTATCCACCGGAGCCGGTTCCTCTGGCAGTGCTCTACTAGGGCACAGGTTGCCGCCGTAGGCACAACGTCTGAGTCGCCGGGCAGATAGGCGGAGGCCAGCACTGCCTCCTGCTCGCCATGGGCAGTGGGTATTTTAACCCAAACTGCCACCAGGTCCTCAGTGATGAACTGCGGTAAGGGAACATATGTTAAATTTTTGTTAATTAACAACGCCACTCTAGGGAGAGGTAGGTTGTTTGCATATAGCAGTTTACCGGATGTGGTGCTTAGCCCCAGGACACGTCCGGCTTTTATCCGTGGCTCCTGGATAAATGCTATGTCCATTGTAGCAAACCTCTCACAATGTACGTCAGATGCGGCCTTTGCGTGATGGAGAAGGGCCTCTTCTTCAGGTGTGCGCCTCACACCCTTGTTCACGCGCCCAGTTCCGCGCGTGATGCGCCCGTAAAGGGGAGGGCGCAGGATTTTCTTCGGTGCTGCGGGCTCTTGGGCAGCTGCGGTGCCACTAGCCCCATTTCCGCTGGATGTCCAGATGCTGTCGGCCGCAGGCAGCTCAGGGGTTGCATGAGCGGCACCCTGTGGTGTTGTTGCAGCCGTGTCCGGTATGATGGCCTTGGAGCAGGTGGGTTTCTCTGCTGCCAGAGCACGAGCCACCGCCTGTTCCTTCGGCTGCGTGCTGGCCTTAGGCTTAAGAGTAGCCGTGCCCCACGCAAAATTGAGCTGGTACCCAAGCACCTTTAGCCGGTTGGCCGAGACTGGGTCCAGCGCTATGGTGATGATGGCCATGTTTTGCCTTATCTCGCGGTGAAAAACACGCCAGTCTCCCACGCGCAGGCCGCTGTTCTGGCCCTCGACGAGCTTCAAGATCTCGTCCGTCTTCATATCCGCATTTGGAAGCGGAAAGTAGCCAATGAAGACGGCGGCACGTGGAGCCTCTGTCTCCTTGACTACCTTGATGTGGGCGTCCTTCCACAGCCGGAGTTTGGGCACCTCTGTGCTCAGCCACTCGACCGTCTCCGCATTTCCACACGTTATTGCCATCCACCCTGGTCGGAAGGTGCAGCCGGAGAACAGCGGCTTCACCGAGCCGTGTCTTAGAGCCATGACCCTCGACAATATGGCGGATTGAATGGGGCTGAGCTGCTCTGTCGTGAGCAAATTTTGGGGATAGTCGGCAGGGAGTATTGCCATCTTCGCCGAGCTGGCAACGTCCCTGTAGGAGGCCATGATACCGACTTGGGGTGGCTGCTCCCGTGTTGCTTGCCCAGCCGCAGCTGCGGTTTTAATCATGGCCCTCTTAGTCGACACCTTCAGTAGTCGGCATGTGACTGCCAACTCCCAATGGCTGAGTCAGCTTGGCGCGGCGGCAGGCACACAGGCTTCACTAACAAAGCCTTAGCCAACAGAATATAAGAAAACTAAATTCTTTTTGACTTAGTCAAATATACAATAAAATATCGGCTTGAATTCGAAACTTAATATGTATTTATTTTTTATTTTCAGAATGCCTGAGGAACATATTGAAGAAACACCTGGCCCCCAGGTTCCGAAGACGGAGCTGGAGGAGCTGCAGATAAAAGCACAGGGGACAGCCGATGAGGTAAATATTGCACAATTTATAAAAACTAATTAATATGGACCAACTATTTGTAATTGTTCTTTAATTTCAGTCTTTGGAAAGCACTCGACGGATGCTTGCTCTCTGTGAAGAGGTAATATTTAATTTTTCATAGAGTATATACACACATACTTTTATAGGCTGACTCGTGGGCGGGCTTGACATCATTGAATGAATTATATACAGAACGACCTCGCCCAACGCAACCTATTAAAATTCGGCCAATAGTGAAAACTGAGGTGGTTGATGCACACACAGAGGCCCGGCTCGGGCCCGCACGAAGCCCGCACGAAACTCAATTTTGAGGCCCGCTCCGGGCCTGTGCAAGCCCGCGGGCCAAAGAAAAAAGCCCGGCCCGCGCCCACATCTAGTTCGAAGCAATGATTTATTTTTATTTTATTTATTTTTTGAAAAACTGAGAGTCTGTTGAGAAGTTGGGTGTCGCAATTATCGAGGAGTTACGTGTAACAAGAGTTGCGTTAGGCGAGGTCGTAATGTATATTTGTATGTATGTATAGTGGCGAGCAAGAGTTGAAGAAAAGAAAATCAAAATATTATATTTTCTCTTCTTATTATATAAATAAATATATATTATATTTTCTCTTTTGTTATTAAATTTGTAGCAAAATAATTTTTATACCAAAAATATATTAGATGTTTTCAAAGGTGAAAAATAATATAATTTATAATTGATATTTATTTTTTTAATAAATAAGGAAAAAAATAATTTGATTCATTTTTAAGGATGCCAAAAGAACATTTATTATTATTATTACTTCAATTTTCTTCGTCACTGTTTATATACTTAGTAGCAGTAAGTGTTTGCTCGAACATCATAAAACAAACTCATTGCCGTGTCCGTTGATTTATAAGTACTTTTAAAATTATACCATATAAAACACATCTTACTCTACTTAACAAGAAACAAATACGTCCATTCTTGCACATACTGTTGTTGTCGGACGTAACCGACTACGTAATACTCTGATACAAGTGTAACCCACATGCTATAAAAATGATGAAGACAAAGACGAGTGTGGAAAATTTAAAATTATACATTATACAATAGCCAAAGAGATAGATTGGGTTTTAACAATTAAATTGGGTGTTGCTGGTGATTTTCCCCGTTCAAAATGACACCTAGTCTTCGCTTAACACTAGGGTTACCTTCTTAGAAAAAATCGTGTTAAGTGAGACATGGATTCAATAAGGGGTTAGGTTTTTGTTGCATTGTTCCAATTTGGTCTGATTTTTTTTTAAGTTTTCAAACATTTTAAAAATTAAACTAAAGTTACTTAGGGCCAGTTTCTCAATGTCTGGTTAGCTAAACTAACAGATGGTTAGCTTAACTATCTGATGGTTAGTCAAAATTGAGTTTCTCAATGTCTGGTTAGGGTTGTTCGTAATAAAAACTAACATGAGACCTGAGTGCCGGTTAAAATTTGTTCTCTCGTTAAGTGCCGATATAAATATCGTTTAATCATCGTTAGGCAAACAGCTGACTGTGGCTGGCACTTGCATTGTTTACAATTTATTATTTAAGCAAAATGGCATCGGATCCTCAGCAACTGAAAAGTTTTTTCCTCGTGCCCGCTTTCTTTTCTCAGCTGAGCTCATTAAACTTGTTTTTTTTAACATTTCCATTTTTTTAAATGTTATTTTTCAGTTGGAAGAAGAATTTGGCAGTCACAAAACAAAAAATACCAAACAAAAACAGCTGTTTTGCTCGAAAAGGGCTCGATCAGGGTGGCAGCACCATCAAGCGATAGTATCATATCGATTTAACTTAACCATACATTGAGAAAACCAAATTGGCTTAACGCGAGCGTTAAATTTACCTGGTCGTTAGCTAATTCTTACTTTAACCAGACATTGAGAAACTGGCCCTTAATGTCTTAAATATTAAATAAAATTATAACTGTGAAATTTAACTGAAAAGTTAAATCATATTTCATATTGATCATTGGTTAATTCAAGCCCGGCTACTTGCTACTTACATAAATTATTTAACTTGTCGGTTGACTCAACTGTGTTTCCTGCTATATGGAAGGAATCTTTTATCATTCCACTTCATAAAAATTCATCGAAGTCTAACGTTAAAAATTATAGGGGTATATCCAAGTTATCCGCCATTCCTAAAGTCTTTGAAAAAATTATATGTTCTCAATTGCAACACACATGTAGTTCGATTTTATCGCCTTATCAACACGGTTTTGTTAGGCGTAGATCTACTACCACTAACCTTCTTGAATTCACTTCGCTTGTTATCAAAGGGTTTCAGAAAAAAATGCAAACTGACGTTGTTTACACCGATTTTAGTAAGGCATTTGATTCTGTTAGTCATTCTCTGTTGCTTAAAAAATTAAATATTATTGGATTTCCATCAAAACTCTTTTTGTGGCTTTCGGAGTACATACTTGTGTGGTCGAGCACAAAAAGTTGTTTTTAAATCGTCTGTATCTAAACCTATTTATGTTACCTCTGGTGTTCCCCAAGGTAGCCACCTTGGTCCTTTGCTATTCAATTTGTTTATTAACGATATCCCAGATGTTATTACTAACTCGTATGTAAATATGTTCGCTGATGATGTAAAACTATGTTTAACCTACAATGATGCTTCTCTTTGTAACTTGCTACAGTCGGATTTGGGTGCATTGTCGGCCTGGTGTCGTTTTAATTTACTCAATTTAAATTGTTATAAATGTAAAGTCATGTCTTTTTGTAGAAGTACCCCTCATACTGCTCACTACTTGCTTGATACTTTACCACTTGACCGCGTGTTTGAAATTAAAGATTTAGGCATTATTCTTGATTCTAAATTAAAGTTTGACTCTCATATTTCGTCTATGGTCAATAAGGCCATTAGTGTCATTGGCTTCATCAAGCGGTGGTCGAAAGAGTTTAAAGATCCCTACACCACGAAAACGCTGTATACATCCCTTAGAAGTTTTAACTGGGTTCCTGGAGTAGACTTACCCCCGTATTCTAGTAGACTACTTTTGATTAATCTTCCCTCCCTGTTAAACCGTAGAACTATGCATGGAGTATTATTTGTTACTAACCTACTTAATGGTGAAATCGACTCATCAGTTCTTTTGAGTCGAATTAAATGAAATGTCCCAATTAGATCTTCACGTAACTTTTTACCCCTTAGCCTTGATCGTTGCTTGAGCAACTATTTAACTCACGAACCATTTCGTGTTATATGTTCTGACTATAACAAACTTTATTCTCTTGTCTCCTCGGAGGCCTCAATTCCAGTACTAAAAAGATCGATCCTTTTTGCTTTATCTAATCGTAACCACTAACTACTAATCTAACACTGGTCTGATTGGGTTTTTCTGGGTTTTCCCCAATCCACGCAACAAATGTTGGACTACTAAATTTTTTATTGAATTTCCCAGAGCCTTAACGTTAACTTGTAATTATTTTTTTTACCTAAATTTATTTTCAGATTTTACTTAATTTAAATATTTTAACTATTTTTATAATTTAAATTAATTTTGATTTCATTTTAATGTCAGCTGCTCTTAGCTGACAATAAATAAATAAATAAATAAACAAAAATAACTTTTTAAAAAAGCTCACATATTCGACAGTAATAATCGTTAAACAAATTAATGTAAAATTTGAAATCCATTTAGAGGCATTTATAATCTCAGGCCCAGATTTCTGTACTGTGAGTTAAAGAATGAATAACTAGTTTAAAAAATTAGTATGTAAATTTGTAGAACTGTTGCGTTTACTAAGAAAAAAGTGATCGTTTATCGAAAACGGTTTCTGTTCGATAACGTCTTCCCAGAAGAACATCAGATTAAATGGTTTTTACTTATCTGATATGGGCACAATACAATTTAAAATGAAGAGCAACAATCGGGACTAAGCAGATTTGTGTATTCAACATGATGTGGTGGCTCCTGTATTTCATCAACAGCCGCTTGCCGTAATTTCTTCCAGCATCCATTTTTTTTTTTCTATCCAAAACTCATCGTATACGTTTGTATATGTAGTATGTGTTATACCTAGATCCATTGGCTGCTAAATAACTATTTGGCATTTTTTCCTAGCGGCAAGCAGTTTCATTAGCATTGAAAGTTGGTCAAGCAAGAATTCCTCCTCTTCAAAAAACTTCTGAATTTCTTGTGGGTACGTGGTGGCAGCCGCATCATCGGCCGATGCGGCTTCGTACTATAATTTATTCTTACGCTTGATACCGAAGGTAAAGAGTCTTTTGGCTTTGTGCAATGTCCCTCATGGTGTCTGTCCATCTGTCTGTCTGTTCCTCCGTATGTTCGACACCCTTCAAGCTACAAACTTGAAATTTTGTAAATAAATATTTTTTTTCTGTGGCCGGGACAGATTAATTGTCATGATTGGGGTTCTACGATTACTGGGAGACTGGCAAATCAATAAATTCGATAACTCAAAATCGATAAATCCTTACATTTCCCACATCCTCACAGTTAGAGTTACCGTACTTGGTAGGTAGCCGCCCCCAGTTTTTGAGCTAGACTCATCAAATTTGGTAGGAAGATAGCTGGTTTCGGCCCCCAAACTTTGGAGGCTACAACTGCAACGTTTCCACTTGTTTTTATTGCCCTTCTTTTGAATATTTTATTTATTTACTTTTAGATTTAAGTGAGCTGTACCACACTTTGACTTGTTTTTTTTGTGTCTAGTTTAGAGATGGGATCGGGAAAGAAATTGCTTCCCATCCCATCCCGTCCCGAAATCAAATTCGCTTTTCCCATCCCGATTATCCCGAAAAATTTTGGGTCTATCCCACGGGTCCCGACATTTTCCCGAATTTTTTTTTTCAAATAAGTGTATATATATTTTTTTTAAAAATATAGTCTTACTTTTAATTTACATTTTTGTTTAAAAACAATATTTTCTCAAAATTTTTTCCAATTAATAGAGTTCTTCTCTCTTCCAAAATTCTACTGGAAGTAGAAAAAACCCTTTCGCTGGTGGCAGAAGACGTTGGAACGTTGAGCACTTGCCTGGAGAGCATTTGCCACAATGGCAAATCATTACATTGTTGCCAAAATGTCAAAATATCGCAATTTTTCTTAAATCTATTATCCACAATTTGATCTTTTATCTTAATAATGTTGAAGTTTTCCCACACATCAGCTTTTGAGGAAGAATTTAAAAAGACAATTTCTTCACTTTTTTTGGCAATTAATTGCAAAATTTCAACACGCGTTGCCATAGCTGCACCAATTATTGGAAAAGAGTGACCGAATTTCGTAATAGTGAAAATACATCTAAATGCTCCCATTTATTGCGATATATCGTGTCCCTTAAAATTTAATCGGTGGGTAATTTCGATAAATACAGAACATTTATCGAGTACATTTTGTTTGGGTCCCGACTGATTTTTGGGTCCCGACAGGTTTACCGGGACCCGTGGGAATTTCGGGATCGACCACTTATCCCGACTTTCCCGGATTTTTTTAAAATCGTTCCCATCCCGCCCGATCCCGATAATTTTTTCGGGACCCGCGGGATTCCCGAAAATCCCGATCCCGACGCCCATCTCTAGTCCAGTTGTTTTCTAGCCACCTTACACCCTTGTGACATAAAGCTCTTATCAATGCTGTATTCAATATTTTTTTTTTTGCCGAATATAACAATCGCTATTCTGTCTTTTGCTGTTTTTAATAAACTATCCCACTGTGTTGTCTAAAACACCGTATATTCCATGAAATCACAAAGAGCTACCCCTTTTGCCTGTATTGTCTTTTGTAGGGTACTGGTGAGATTCATCAAATCCGACTCTACCTGTACGATGCACATGTTGGCTTTTTTGTAGTGGATAAATGTCTAAGTAATAATCTCAAGTGGAAGGATGTGAGGCTAATCGGTATATAACCCATGCTATCATTGAACACTTACTTACATATATAGGGAAGCAGAAGCTCCAATCCTTTGGTATTGTGAACACTGCCCACTTTGCCCCTTTGTCTACATTTTAAGCTGCTACCTCTTGAACCTCTTTATAGTCTCTGCTTAGGGCTACAAATCAGGGAAAGTGATTTTCTAGTTCTTTATTTTCCGCAAAGAAGCCGTCTGATTTCTTAAGACAGAGTTCTTGAACACACTTGACGCAGGAGTTGCTCGCTTTTTCGGATCTTTTCATTGTATACTTACTGTTGACTTAATTGCACCTTCCACACTTTTCAGTAATAAACTGAATTACTTCACTTCTAAGTATGCCAAGCTTTTGATTCCACCAAAAGTTGTCTTTTTTTGAGCTAACTTCCTTTTTAGGACAGCTTGCGCCTTGTCTGGTGACACTATGTGCCTGTGAGAGTCTGTTATTGGTCTGTTATTCTAGGGATTCTGATGTCCACTAGAAAAAGAAGTGTCTAAGTAGAATATTTCTTTGATCTGCGTTGATAGTTTAGAAGAGACCCTCCAGTTACCCAAGAGCCTAGAGTCTCTCTCGCTTCCAAACGTTATGTCTTTTACTTTGGCTCTACTTTTGGTGATAAGAGTGGCTCTGAGCCGACGTTATACTTATCTAAAAAGTGTTTTTACCAGATTTCCCATAGGCGTTTGTTTTCCCAAACAGCTAGTTGTGATTTAGTGCGTATGCGTAAATATGATCTTAACTATAACTATAACCTAAAATGTACAATGATTTCAAAAAATTATGCTACCTTTTTTTACTGTAATGTGCAAAGAGTATTGAGGTCTTGTGCTTTGCACGGTTGTTTGAACATTCTCTTACACAGCCGTTGCAGTTCTCAGAATTATATCACACATTTTTATACATTAGACTTAAAGACATTAATGACAAAGATAAGAGAGCATCTTCACAGAAAAAAAATCTATAACATTGGCGAAACAGAAAAGTTTATTATTTCCTGAAAAGTTACTTATTTTAATATACGTAAAGATATAATCTTAACATGTTTTTTACCATACTAACATTATTTTATGTAATTTACTTAAACCGAGATATATACTACTTAAACTAATACCAACATACAAATTATATATAAAATATATACTTTAACCATATTAACACTTATCTGTACACTTTTACAAACTATTTACATTGCATTTTGCTGCACACCAGAGCAAGGAGGCAGGAATACGTACACTTGTAGCCCTTGATGATCAAGGAGGTGAGTCCACTACTAACACAACAATATATCACATATTTATAGGGTATATATTACATATAATGAAACTAATTTTTACCCTACAATAATATATATATCCAAATTTACAGCACTACATTATTTATTGCACAACATTAATATAAGACACATACATATGTGCATATATTTATGTACATGCATATTAGAGAGCTGCATGGCTTCACTCACAACGTAAGTTTGAGTGAATGCATTCGAATTAAGTGAATTGAGTGAGTTCGAGGCACACAGTGAATGAATGAATTGAATAATGCTGTGTGCTGCGACTCATAACCAGAGACATTCAGTGGAGTGAATTAGAATGAATGAAGCGTAAAGCGCCTTTTTTGTCATTCATGCAGCTCTCTAATACATATGTAATAAGAAAATACACCAATCCAACGAATAATAGCGAATTTTTATCCGAATTGGAGAGATTCAGGTACTTGGCTTGATTGCACAATTCTGCCAATTATTGCCGGGAAAATAAAGATACCAAAAGGGCATGCAAAAAGACACGCCGTCACGGATTTTAACACTTTTTTCTAATAATTTTTGAGCTAAAAGAAATAGTTAATGTGACACTGGACACTGTTTCGGTCTTTTTAGGTCTTTGGAGGTAAATTTTCCGAAATTTCAAGATAAAATTAATTTGGTTTTTCGTAAGGAAGGAAAAACATAATTGCAGTGAATTAATTTTAAACAAATGAACCTGAACCACATTCTCTACCCGGTAAATCCATATTTTTCCACAATGTTTGCCATGCCTTAATCAGGTTTCTACAGGCCTACAGGGTTTCTTCACTGATTCTTTTGTAAAATTGTTTCGTATCTCGACATTCTTCCAAAGTTTTATAGTAAGAATATTTCTGATAAAATCTGATTTTAAGTGGGAACGTCATTGCTTCTGCTGTTTACGTGGCATTATGCAGACGCATTCAAGTTTTCTGGACTACATGATAAATAAATAATTTGAATAGTTTCTGCAAATCTCGAGAAAATTATGCTCCTTTTGATTAATTTTCCTGTGTAAAGTATTTAAAGTCAGGCATGGCCGCTATTCATCTCTTCTTTGACGGTGGAAGCTGAGGATGATGTTATGGTGTGGAGCATGCATACACAAGGCTTATGGGACAGCGCCACGTGATCACTTATGATCTGAGACCTAGATGTGGGCAATGAAGTACCCACACACAGAGTTCAGAGTTCCACAGTCTGCCTATATCTCAGTGTTGCTTGGCAGTAAGCATATACCAGATCGGTTCTCGGAGTTCCTTCAAAACACCGATACAGTCTTGTTGCTTGTCAAACTGCTCGGGTATCCTCATGGAAAACAGGTCTGGAGAGCAACAATGTCATTGCTTTTAAATAGCCGGACTTTTAGAAATTGGAAAGCCTGGAAAAGAGTTTCAGATGCCTTCGAGAAAGACCGAAGTTTTCCGGTAATACCAAGGCAGCCCAAGCATGGCCTAGTAATGGTTATGTAAGTGAAGTTTGGTATTAGTCGATTTCTACCAGACCAATACCCATTACGCAGTTCTGAAAATTGCCCTTTTAAGTCGTACAAAGCTCAAAGGACCTAATTCATTGCTTTTCTGTATATATTTTTCAAGTGTGTTTAAGAGCTACTGGTAAAGTTAAAAGATAGGCTGCCTTGTATAAAACATGGTGTGCTTTCCAATTGACTCGGAGTGGGAAGCTTGGAGCCACTGAGTTGTACTTATTGTTACCTTTTTTCTTACTGCGGTGCAGCAAAGCTTCGAGTCTACTATCTGACAGTTGCTTTACCAATAGGTGAAAGTGTGCGTTAAATTACGAAAAAGCATTGAAGAACCCCTCAATGTCAAGTAAAGCTGCTAACATATCACTAACCATCTTGTGTAGAGCCATTTATACAGATCTACCCTTGACGTAGACGTGCTGCGTTAAATTACGAAAAGCATTGAAGAACCCCTCAATGTCAAGTAAAGCTGCTAACATATCACTAACCATCTTGTGTAGAGCCATTTATACAGATCTACCCTTGACGTAGACGTGCTGAAACATTCTGAAAAGAACAGTGGGTAGTTAAGTCCACAAATTTAGGTTAATTTGTCTTTCCACCGATTATAAAGCCTGCTTTTAGTGGCCCGACGTTGATCTTTCCAGCGTTCGAAATGAATAACAGTCGCACCTTAATCCGTTCAGCTAAAAAGAGTTGCTTTTATTTTTGACTTTTTTGAATTACATGCAACCATGGAATAGTTAGATAGTAGTACGCTTGGGTAAACAATTCTTGACTGAAAAGGTCTTGCAGGAAGTTGCCTGCTTGTGGATGGTGGAAAATATGCAAGAATGGTGGAACCACTTTTCGCGTCGGCTTCCAAACTTTCAGGAGATTGGGCTTTCATGAGTGTATACAGGGATGTGGCTGAGTTTAAAGCCTTTTCGAATCTCGGAAGCCTCTGTGGTGTTGCAAAACTCCTAGCACAAATTAAGCCGAGAATTCCTTGTCGTGCAGCAATCTTCCTTAAACCGGATAAATCGATATTTGACCAAAGCCAAGCTCACCACATGTTGTGGTTGGATTGCCTGATTAGGCAGGATGTGCGGAATGGGTTTTGCAAAGCGATTGGTACCAACTGAAACGCTACTTCAAGGTCGCTCGTTGTGTCATGCTTTCCTACCAGAGGATCGACGAAAGTATTTCCTATGATATTAGCAAAGCATTTCTAGTCGGCCGGTTTTAAAATCCTAAGAGATATTTGCTACTCTCCAAACTTTTAAACACCCCCGGATACCGTCTGCGCTCTCCTGCTGTATGTGGTGCATTAGAACTCCTCATACGGCAGATAGGCTGAGGATGTGTTTATGTTCTTTTCATCGCACCTCAATATTAAGGTTGTCTGTGCTTTAGCGTGAAGAGAGATATAGAGCCCATTTTTCATCAAAATTCATGCTCTTGGCGTACCTGCATGTGAGATCCCCATGCAGCTTACCCCTCCGTGCCTGCTGGTGACCGTGGATTTATCATCGAACCTATCCACATAGCACATTTTTCTCCTTGTCCGAAAGCTTAACCAGACCGTTTTATCCATGCAATGCCATAGCGTTGGAAGAAAACGAAACGCATCTTAGCTAGACATCGGATGTGGTGGAAGGTATAAGAGTGGACCAAATTTTTTTTATTATTTGTTGACAGTGTAAACTTAACACTTGACATACATACTTTGTGCGGATTAAATGACGTAGCACAGCACCAATGAACTCCTCTACCTCCGGTATCAGAGTAAAACAACTTTAAACCGAACACTTACCCGAACAAAAATACGACATAGTAATATGAACTTTATTCAGAGATTCTCCCACTAAAGTACTAATTTTTAAATAAACGTGTATTTCTATTTAGAGCGCGGAAGTTGGGATGCGAAGCATTGTAATGTTGGACGAGCAAGGAGGTAAGACATTAGTAGTAATGGAATTGAAAATTTGACGAAAGCATCAAAGAATCATTGTTCAGACTAGATGTATCCGTGTTGGTGACCTATTTTGCATAAATGACGACAAAGTGAAATTGATATTTTGTAGTCACTTAAGATAATACAACGCTTATGTCTGGCAACGACAACGAGAATAACGCATGCCAACGTGTGATATTGGGACACAGTTCGCAAAAATGTCTTTGCTTATTTTTTGTTATTTACACACCACAAAACTGTTTTAATACATCACAAACGAGAGTAGGCACAGCACGGCGAGTAATACAAATGTCAGGCAGGCATCGCCATTCGCTTTGGGCATTCGTAATGTAAAATTGTTGTACTGTCAACTACGAGCAGCCGACATAAAATCAAAATTAATTCAAATTAAAATATTGTTAAGAGAACAAAATTAAAATATAAAATACAAATTAAATCTAAAAGTAAATTCAAAATTAAGGTAAGATTTGAAAAGTTAACGTTAACGCTTTGGACAATTCAACAAGAAAATGAGTGGTCCAACATTTTTTGCGTGGATTAGGAAAAACCCAATCGGATAGCCTTAGATAAATAATTAGAAGTTCAATCAATATTATTATAACATGAGTTGAGGCCTCCAAGGAGATAACGGAATAGAGCTTGTTATATTCAGAGCATGAGTGGATTATGATTTAAATGGTTGCTCGAGCAACGATCAAGGTTAAGGTGTAAAAAGTTACGGGAAGATACAATTGGGACAGTAAGTTTTATTTGACTTAAAAGAACTGATTAGTCGATTTTTCCGTTAAGTATATAAGTATTATTTAATACTCTATGCATAGTTCTACGGTTAAACAGGTAGGGAAGATTAATTAAATAGAGTCTACTTGAATATGGGGATAAGTCAACTCCAGGAACCCAGTTTGCATTTTGCCCTTTTAATAAACAGCGAGGTGATTTCCGTAGGTTAGTGGCAGTAGCGATATAATTAAACTACATAAACTTGGATGTTCCCCTATAATTTTTAACGTTAAACTTAGAAGATTCCTTGGTACTAATTCGATATACAGATATCGAATCGGCAATTACTGGCTTGCCATCTTTACCTTCGGTATCGAAGGCCATAGGCTTGCTACGAATTAAAAAGGAGCCGAAAACTGTTTGCAAATTACTCATAAGATCGCGACCGATGGAATATGAAGACGAATTAAAGTACTGAAAACATTTGTTGTGTTACAATCTTCATATTTTTTTAAATAAATAACTTAAACCTTAATATGTTGCACATCAGCACATTAGATATGTAGGGTCCAATAAAAGTTTTTTATCCATGCTTTAAAACTTAAGCCTATTTTATGGGCTATAAAGAACAATTAGCTTTGTACAAATAGGAGTATTCTTAACTAATCGTCTTTTGCTGTCGGTGTTACATAATCTACTAACTCTTCCCCTAACGCTCATTGCAGCCCGCCGCTTTCCGCTACTGAATCCATGTTTTTTTTCTAGACAGAGCTTCAGGCACGAATCTGCGATCTGGATCTCCTTTTATAGCATGGTATCCTCCGGTGTCAGTGTCGCTTGAGTCGGATGGGATGTCTCGAGGCTCAAGTTGTCCGATTTCAACAAGTTTCTACCAACGATCTTTTCAAATGACTTACTTGACCTGGTGACTTGACATACAATCACCAGATTTCTGCACAACATTTCCTTCTCGCTAAGGTCCGTCTGATGTTCTCGTTGTGAATTTTGGCAATCAAATTCTGCCGAACTTCTGATGTTGCATGTTTTCTATTTTTTGGAATGTTCCATTATTTTTTCTCTGAGCCCGTAATTTTATTTATTTATTCAAAATTGTTAACAAATCTAGAGCCAACTTAAAAATTAAAAAAAAAAAAGTAATAATAAAATCCAATTGTATGCTAGGAATTTTATCCATTATGGCCCTGTTGATCATTAGTTATGTGGGGTATCCTTTTTGTCACTGTCATGCTAATGTTCTCTACTTTGCCATTTGTCTGAGGCCAAAAAGACGGATAATTGGATACAGTTGTTTTCACTCACATTTTTCAGGTCAGCGCTTATAAAAATCCTTTCATTACAACTTCTTAATGATTCTGGGCGCCCTAACCTTGAAAACTTTTCACCATTTGATAGAGAACCCAACCGATCTCTCGCCAAGCAATTCCACGGTCCATTTGGGAATGGGTGTCTTTCGATTTGATGGCGAGGCCATCTCGGCGTGCCTTAACGTACTTTGTGAAAGCACAGCTACCATTTTTAAATGAAGTCTTTATTTCATGGCGTCTGTCGATTCTGTCTGTTAAGGGAATCACTAGTGCCTCATAATAGAATATTTTCGACCGCCCAAATTTCAAAATGTGCTTTGACTATGAAAGTTCAATCACGCATTAAGTTGCGCAGTTTTGTTTTCTGCCCATACACACGTACACACAAACAATGACTGAATCCGTAATGTCAAGGGCTTAGGGTATCTTCTAGTCTAGCTTTTTCAACAAGATGACATTTTAATTTCATTTTGTGGCCACTCAAAGTTAAAATCTTCATTTGGATGCCCCAGGCATCATGCCACGCGTCTTTGGAACACTTTTTCACATTATTCGCACTCCATAAGTTAATAAATTTTCCATAAGTTAATCAATTTTATATTTTGTCACGCTTTATATTTTTCTTATAAACCAGAATAAACACCGAAAATGTATGTAGTCACTTTGTAAATCTGCCTTGCTCTTCGTGCTCTCATACCTTTTTTGTTGTTGCTTATCGCTCCAAACAAGAAGTATTTGTGTTACGATTTCTCTTAATTTGTTCGTTTGCTCTTAGATCTTCTGTGCGCTGTTATTGTCCGTTCTGTGCTCTCGCAACCTATTTTCGTAAGTTTGACCCCAGTTGCAAATATGTCGTGCTGCAAAAAGCCTTGTTCATTTAAGCAGTCCGACGATTCAGTACAGCCTCTTTTTGCTAATTGCTGGTTGTTTGAGAATTTTATGCATGCTAAATGTGAAGGTATTAATGGGCGTGAGTGTGACAAGATTAATGCTGTAGCCAAAAAGGGCTGTGGCGGCATGCGTTGGTCATGCCCTATGTGCATTGATAAGCAAATTGATTTCTCTAGTATGTATAATTCTGTGAGAAATCAGTTTTTAAAACTAAAAAAGTCGGCAAATGTGCTTCTCTTCTTCGCCCATTGCTTAAGCTTTTTAATCTATCCCTTGAATCTTCTGTCTTTCCATCCCTTTGGAAAGAATCGCTTATTATCCCTCTTCACAAAAAATGTGGGAAGTCCAATATTGAAAATTATAGAAGCATTGCAAAATTGTCCGCTATCCCTAAATTATTTGAAAAAATTATCACTCGTCTTTGCAACATTTCTGCAAATCAATCTTATCCCCTGCTCAACACGGATTCGTAAAAAATCGATCAACTATGACCAATTTATTAGAATTCACAACCTTGGTACATGATGCTTTCCTCTCGAAAATGCAAACGGACGTCATTTACACGGACTTCAGCAAAGCTTTCGACTCTGTACACCATGACCTTTTACTTCTCAAGCTTGTCCGTATTGGTTTCCCTCCCTCTCTTTTATCTTGGATTTCTTCTTATTTAAAGGGTAGGACACAAAGAGTCCTCCTAAGACGGGCTACCTCGAAACAAGTCCAGGTTACTTCTGGAGTACCACAGGGTAGTCATCTTGGTCCTTTACTCTTTACTCTTTTTATAAATGATCTTCCCTCTGTCTTATCACACTCTCGCATTCTCATGTACGCGGACGATGTGAAACTTATTTTCTCTTATTGTCATTCTCTGAATCATACTTGCTTACACTTACTTAAATTCAATGCAACTTTGGTGTATGACTAATCAGTTGCTTCTCAATTGTTATAAATGTATGTTCATGTCTTTCAGCCGTAATAGTCCCTTCATTACCAGATACTCAATTGACAATACCCCGTTGCAACGTATTTTCACAGTCAAGGACCTTGGTGTTGTTTTTGACTCGAAACTCTCATTCGGCCTTCATATTTCTACTATTGTTAATGAAGCCAAAGGTGTTCTCGGTTTCATTAAACATTGGTCTAAAGAGTTTAACGATCCTTACGTTACGAAAACTCTGTACACTTCTCTTGTCCGCCCTATCTTAGAATACTGCTCTTGTATATGGAGCCCCCAGCATAGAAATAACCAGGATCGTATCGAATCTGTTCAGAAGCAGTTTCTGCTTTTTGCCTTACGAGGCTTAAATTGGGATAGTAATCTTCGCTTGCCTTCATATTCCAGTAGGCTTTTTCTCCTTAGCCTCCCGTCGTTAAACAATCGTAGGATAGTCCTTGGTGTTGCCTTCCTGCAAAAGTTGATTGCTGGCGATATAGATTCTTCTTTTCTTTTAAGTCAACTCCGTTTCTCTTTTCCTTCCAGGTCCACTAGAAACTTTCACCCTTTATTTTTGAAAACGTGCACAACAGATTTCGCTATGCACAACCCATTTCGTATTTTATGCGTTCAATATAGTTTACCTTTACCACGTGTCTCTCTCCTTAATCAAATCATTGCTTTCAGTATATCTTCAAGAAGTTAATGACCGCTCTCAGCTATGAAACGGGGCATAGCTTGCTGGACTGGCTAAATTCTTTTCCTCCAACGGGTCATTAACTTCCCCCTAAACCTATCTCTCTTTAATACACTTTCCTATTTTATATTTATATATTTATATTCTATTTATTTTTATTTTTAAATTTTTATTTTTAATCTTTTATTTTTAGTTTTCATATTTAAATTTTTCTTTTTTATTTTCTACTAACATCTCTGTTCTTAGTATAGGGTCTTATAATGTCACTGACAATTTAGGCTGTGTAAAGGGGCATAGCTGGCCGGACTGGCAAATAAAACACCCCCATCGGTCGGTGATGTTATTAGACATTTTTGTTCTCTGCTTAGGCTGTTTACTTCAACTATATTATTGCACATTTTTTTTTTTTTAACTCTTAAGATTTGTTAACAATTTTGAATAAATAAATAAATAAACTGTCTAAAAATAAGAAGCAAGAAACGTTTAGAAATCTTAAAAAAAATTCGAGAGCGGCTGAGCTGCTTTATCTTCTTTTGGATTTAAAATATTTGTTTAAGTCCAACGATTATTTATTTTTGGCACTTTACAATGTTTATACTCCAAGGAGTAAAAGAGTATTTTGATTTAGTTTGATCTTGTTGCTGATTGCCAATGCAAAAGAGTTCAACTGGATTTTAAATGTAATTATAAGTAGCTTGTGTCGATATAAGTATCTAAAAATAATAGACTTACAAATTATTGCTTATTGCTTAAAACTCGTTCGTTCTATAATTTTAGAGCAACTTGACCGTATTGAGGAAGGAATGGACCAAATTAATGCCGATATGAGAGAAGCTGAAAAAAACTTAAGCGGAATGGAAAAATGTTGTGGCATTTGTGTACTACCCTGCAATAAGTAAATATAATAAATTATTTAGCTAAAAATAGTATAAGCAAATAAATACGAACCATATAGAGCATGCATAAAAACATTTAAAAACACAGCTGCGAATGAAAATTCTCCCTCTACTCTTTATTGCCCATAGCCTGTAAAATTCTGGCACTTGTGTCTTTGTTCACACATTTTAACTTAATCTCCTGTACAAGAATTCGTGGTTTCACGAATTCTAATGTTAAATTATTCACAGATAGGGTTTTCTTTGCTGGAAAGTATTTGGGAAACTTTGTCCGTTAAATTTAAATTAGCCCCTGACGCAATAAGCACAATTATGAGGTCATCAATGAAAATGATTAAGAACCGCAGTATCACCTTTTTACTTAAATGACACTCGGATAAAGCGTCTAAATTCGAACGAATCTGTTACTCTGTTACTCTATTATAAGCAACGAGAATATATACAAATAGAGTCTCCATGAGGCGAAATTCTTACTGCCAGTTGGAACCTGAAATATTTTGATCTCAAGGGTCCACCTCTCTCAGAGAGAGCATTTTGTGGCAATTTTTGCTGGACTCGCAAGGCGCGAGAAAAGTGCAAGTCATTCTTCTTTTCTATATGTATGTATGTATGTGTGGTGTACATACGCTCAAGACATTTCGCTGCTGATCGGCTAGGGTCAAGAAAAACCCAGACTTAGTGTTTACGACACTAGCACGCTAATGAATACACTTTCGGTAGCTGTGTAGTAGTTGCGATGGCAAAGATGTTGAAAAATGGTCATAGAGCTAAAAACTTGAAAGAGTATGTAGGACCAGCAATGCAAAACTTATATTTGCCTCGAATTTACTAGACGCTTGTTTTTTATGCTGTGTGCCTGATCCTGCAAGTGGTCGATCAGCACCAAAAATGAAATTTGGCTGCCTTGGAAGTATTGATTTTTAGGTTTTTTGTAGGAAGAAACAAATATGCACCAAATTGTAATCTAAATATTGGCTGTTTAGAATTTGTCGAAAATCATGATAGTTGAAAAATGTCAATGAACCAAGGCAAATGCTACGCATACATTTAAATATGCACATGTAGACAAACAGGGACACACACACATGCTTATGGTTCCCAGCCGAATTAAAAAAAACCAAAATCACTACAAAGCCCAGGTCCAGTCCAGGTCCAGCCCAGGGCAAAACTGCAAACATACATATGTATGCAAACGCACAATTATATATATACATATGTTAATATATATATGCTGGTATGCATATGCTCTAGGGTTTTTTAGTTATACAGCTAGTTACACAAAAAAAACGAAAAGGAAGGAGTAACAGGCGATCATCCCAAAAAACAAGGGTCAGCGCGCTAGAAAATCTCTGGCATTCGAGCGCATACACACAACATGGCTGGCTGACTGTGCTACGCAGTGGCAGTCAGCAAGCAGAATGCCTTGCATTTTTTCCGCGCCTCGCGCGTCTAGCAAAATGGTTGCCAAATGCGCTCTTTGAGAGAGTCCGCGCAACAAAATACTCTCTCTGAGAGAGGTGGACCCTTGAGATCAAAATATTTCAGGTTCCAACTGGCAGTAAGAATTTCGCCTCATGGCGACTCTATTTGTATATATTCTCGTTGATTATAAGGCTCATTGCCAATTTGCTTGCCTTCTTTACCTCATGGGTTACAAACAGTCTTTTTTGCATGCGCCGGTAATGAAGAGTACTAAATTTGAATTATACAAATTAAATAATGTGCTAAATAAAACTTTTAACATTAATTTTTAGGAGCCAATCATTTAAAGAGGATGATGGTACATGGAAAGGCAATGATGATGGAAAAGTTGTCAACAACCAACCACAAAGGGTTATGGATGATAGAAATGGAATGATGGCCCAAGCTGGCTATATTGGCAGGTAAAACCATAATGAATTTTGACCTATTTTTTTTTAGGATAGCAGAGTTAGACAGACTATTCTAGTAACTCGGTAAACGAATTCTATCCGGCAGTGTTTAAAAAACTTAAGTCGAAGGCACTGACTGCTTTCCACTTTTGAAAGTGAGTGCTTTCTGCTGCTTCTGCTTTTGTACAAAACAAAAGTCGCAGCAAAAGCAAAGCTAGAAGATCGTTCTCGAAATTGTAAGATTTTTATATTTGGGCTGCCTGCTTTTGGTGCACACACATTCGAAAGCATCGCGAGCCCACTTGGCTAAGTAAGACCCACTTAGCTTTATCGAGAAGTTAGAGGAACCAGTAGCGTCATACCGGGTGAATGTGGACCAGCTGCCATACCCGCGTTACTTTTCGGTCAAGCTGCCGGTTGGTCCCGAACCTACCGCATGCGAGAGAAAATTTAGGAGGCATTCGAGACGGAGTTTCTGGATTTCTTCTTGCCCCCGCGGTACTTTGAACGGCTAGCCTTTCGTGCCTACCTGATTGACCTGAGACTAATGATGCAACGAGCTCGATACGAGAATATGCTGCCTGAGTATCAAATCTTCACCAGCCGGCACGAACTTAACACGCTAGCCACATTAACACGGCTGATCGCCCACTATGAAACGGTTAGCGAACGGGGACCAAGCAGCACTTCTGTCGGACAGCACCTCGCAAAACACACACTTGCAGCAAGGTGGTCCAATTGAAAAAAAAATCGGAACACCGCTTTGGCAAACCGGTTCACAGAAGCACCAAATCAGGTGAAAAAGAGGTGGAGCTGTCGACGTAAAGCGAAAATGCCGAAATTGTGGGGACATCGGACATTTCTTCAAAGAATGTCGAAATCCCCAGCTGTTATTCTGCTGGGAGTGCCCTTGTCATTAGTTTACCCGATAAGCTTGGAGAAGGGGAGGACAATTGTGACAATAAGGACACCCCGCTAATAGCAACAGTTGACACAACAGCCATGCGATCATTTATTAGTGAACGGATGGCGAGAGTAATTGGAACCAAAGATAGTCTTCGTGACATGCGAATTCGGATAGCAGATGGCTCACCGAAGTAGATAGCTCAGGCAGGAGTTTTAAGGATAGATCTCGATGGGCAGGTGACGGTAGTACCCCTCTTGGTTATGCTGACGATCCTAGACGACATTATCTTGGGAATTGATTTTTTTTGCGCGCTGCGTGTAAAGATTCAGTGCGGCCGAGCGTTCTTGCAGCTATTACGGTCGCCCGACACACGAGCTATTCTTGTCCTGATGACCCCCCGGCCCAGACTACGATGAACAATAATACCCCGTAGGATGCACGCAACACAGCGCTGACTGTATAAACCCGGCGGGATTTCGGGCTTCAACTATGTATGTACATATATGTTTTACAATCGCCGTCTTAAAATTCTGTAATATTTCAATGTGTGCAAAATATTAACAGTAGCGCTTTACTGCTTAACAGCAAAACCCAAAATTCGCCGACGAAAGCGAAAACAAAACTTTTTAAACACCAGCTCATTGCAATGCTTATGTGTTTTATAATCTTTGGTTATGTGTAGGGTTGAGGAAATCTCCTAATCGAGTTAACATAATGTTTCTAGCACCGCAAAAAAATGTGTGCAAATTAAGCAATTGGTGCTTTGAAGCAATCTTATTTAAAGGATGAGCCAAGCTTTTGAAACTTTATTTGACTTTTTTTAAATTTTAAACATTGCTAAGTTTGACTTAATTTATTTTTCAGGATAACAAATGACGCAAGAGAGGATGAAATGGAAAACAACATGGGCGAAGTAAATACAATGATAGGTAATCTCCGAAATATGGCATTGGATATGGGATCAGAGCTGGAAAATCAAAATCGTCAAGTAGATCGAATTAATCGCAAGGTATTTATCTTACTTCTGTCTTTTAAATATATATGGTAATTGATAACGGGCTTTAAATTTAATTTGTTAAAATAATAATAAATTTATTTATATTCTGTTATTTTAGGGCGAATCAAATGAAGCAAGAATAGCAGTAGCAAATCAAAGAGCCCACCAGCTTTTGAAATAGAGCGATCCAAGATGATGATAACATGTACATACAACAATTAAAAGATATTTTTTTTATCGTTTTTCATAAATTGTTGTTTTTCATAAACAGTTTTGTGTAATCGCTTAGTGCTCCAACAGTTGTAAATATGAATTAGTTTATTTTGTACATACATGAACCTGTTTTATAATATTAAGATCCGGAAATGTTTGGCAAGATTTTAGACACATGCGTACGATTGTATGTCTATATGTATGTATGTATGTATGTACATTATGTACCTTGGCCTTGCAAAATGAGACCATCGACTTCTTGCTTACTCTACGCAACTTAGTTTGGCATGTTTTAGGGTGTCGATAATGTCGTCGACGATGAATTAAATTTCGTGGGCGGGAAAAAATTAAATCGAATCAAAATTGTTGAAATTGCGTTAACATTAAATGTAGAATTTATCAAAGGCGTAAATTAAACTTTCCTCTTCGAAGTAACTATTTAATCAAGCTTTTTTTCTTTCTTAATAAAAGTACTTGAGCCAATAACAAAACAATATTTTAACATAAGGTAAAAGGTAACAACAAAAAGACCAAAAAATAAAAACAATTAAAATTTAAATCTATAAATGGAAAAAGATACAAAAGAAAAAAGACGATATATAAATCGAATAAAATAACATTAAATAAATATATTATTATAAATTGTTAATTTGTTTACACTTTTTTTTTAAAAGTCTTGTTTATCCATTAATGTATTAGTTTTTCTAACATTGATTCAACTTTTTGCCAAAAACAACAAAAAATGAGAGCGCAAGTCGATTTTGCTCGCGTTCTGCAACGTTTATAAGAGGGTACACACTCTCAAATGCTCACACTTTCAACATTCAACCATAAAATGTACATACATGCATACATATACATATGTATATAGTTATAATTATTATAATAAAGATATACACATACAGACACAACTTGCAATCAATTGTTAAGTCAGATGAAATCAGCCTCAGTGTCAGTTGTTCCCTTTTTGCAAATGCAGCAGAGAGATATATACATAAATATATAAGAGTTAAAGGCCTCTTAACTTTTAAGCGATGTTTCGACTTACAAAATCTAAGTTAGTCAAGCTGGATTTCGCTTAATCGAAACGATAATACAACATACCACATATATAACTTTACTTTTTTTTTATATAATACCGCTTTCCGAACTTTACGCTTTATGCTTGATTTCATAAGGTTTGTTTTTAATGTATAAATAAAACAATATTTTTATCAAGTTCTTCTTACATAAAATTAAAAATTTATTTTAAAAAATTGCAACTGTACTCAAAGCTTAAAAAAATATTTTCGCAATTCAGCACAAATTGCAAAACACACTAAGGCCATGCAAGTCTGCATACCGTTAGGGCACTATCCTTACCACAATTGATGATACAAAATATACAGCCATTATTTAAAAAAGTTGTGAGAGTTCTACTAGAAGATACCCGTAACCCTTCTGTTTCTATATACAAAGGTCGAAAGCTTCTAAGATACTCAAACGGAGACGGTCAAAATGGGGCGTATACTCGTAGATATTGTTTGTTTCTTTACAAAATTAGAACAAAAACTATAAAAATCTAACAAACTTTTTTTACTCTCGTTAGCTAAATTTTTAAATCTGCCCAATATGAACATATTCTGACAAAATCCCGGAAAAGGCATTGATCTTAAGATATAAGCAAAAGGGACTACAATTTTTACTAATCGTTATGTTTATACAGATTTGTAATAAATGCGAATTCAAACAATTCTAATGAACGCCTCGTCGCACTTCTTAAAAAAGTCTATGCTGTTTGCAAGCCTTAAAATAGAGGCTACTTTCCCATTTTTAAATTTTTAAATAATGTTTTAACCTGGTAAACATCTTTCAATTAAATAAATAAATTTTCGATATTAACAGGGACATGTCTTAATTCGTCAATTGAAATTTTTGTGAAGCATTATAATTTAACACTTCATTAAAAGTTTCCTGAGATACAATTTACACTTAAACAAATAAATTGCTAAAAATGAAGAGTTAAAAAAATATCGTTAATTGCGATACAAAAACAGTGCTACCGGTTTTAAATTAATTTAATTTTAATTAAATTAATTTAGTGATATCATTCCGAAAGCTTACAGGACGTATGAAAGCCGCAATTAATATTATATGCCTACATAAATGCAATACGCTTATACACATGCATATACGTATATATATGTGTATGTGTTTAAGTGTTTCTTTATATAAATATAAAGTGCTCAAATCTAAATTTTAAATTAAATATTTATATTTTAATTGTTACAATAATTATATTCTTAGTAAAATTTATTAATATTGTGCGTAACGAATACAAAAATTCAAGATCGTATGTTTAAGCAATACATACAAATGTAATTAATATTAATATCCATACAAACATACATATGTCAATGTATTTAACTAACGATAAAATGAGGCTGTTATCAAAGTTATTAATTATGTATCTAATTTTAAATCCATTTGATTAATAATCCAAGTCTTACATAAAACAAATATACATTGAAATGCGTTCAAGATGATATTTATAACATTTTTTGCTCACTCAAAAATGTCATTTATATCGTCAAGTCGCATTAATGGATTTATTTGTCTTCTGTAAGATTATGTTTATATTTACGAAATAAAATAAATTATCGTTCTGTCAAAAATTGTGCTTTAATAGAAAGGGTTTAAGAGTTTAAAAGCAAAAAATATTAAAAAAATGTTTTTAATATGAATCAATAAATTATAATTATTTAAGATCTTAAACACTCTCATCCTAAGGGATGAGTACTGCGAAACGAAATTTTTACTGTCAAAATCCAAAACAAAGAAAACAGTGCACTATGGGGCAATTTGCCAAGGAACTGGCATTTATTACATGGCCCAAAATTGATTAATTGTTAATGCAAGCCTTTTATAAAAACCTTAAACTTTTATGTTGCATACCAGAAATTTTAAGTTAACATACCTCTGTTAAGTTTTTAACGCTTGAAGTCAGCTGTTACAACGTGAAAGGTGATGCAAAATTGGTGGTTAACTAAGTATTCAACAATTCTAAAGTAAACGCAAACAATTAACAAATTGGCGATGTAAGTTTACGGGTAAGTACTGTGTGTTTTCGTCATTTGTTTCATGTTTGGTACTTGTCTTTGTATTTGTTTGTATATTTAGAAAGTAACGCAAAAAAAATATCGAAATATCTTGCATGTTTCCGATCTATTAGGTAATGCTAGTTTTTTGGCAAAATGCCACATAGTGCATGATTTTTAATTTTGATCCGTGAATTCCGGGTATTCAGCAACATAGTAAAATATACTAAACTTTTTAACAGCTGACGCTCAGGCCAGGAATATATTTTTTTCAATTAATCCTGTGTCGAGAGTATTAAAAACAACAACAAAGAAAGATGACTGATTTAAATATGGAATGTGGATAAAAAAAAATTGATAGTCTCTTAAGTTGGTTTACGAATCACTAGATTATACAACGAAAGAGAGAAACGAATTTTAAAATTTTATTTAATTTGTCTGTATTTTTCTGTTTTTCCAATATTTTTCTGAATATTTCTGTGTTTTCTATATTTTTCGATATTTCTCTTAATTTTTCTGTTTATTTTTTTAAATTTTCTGTTTTTCTTTGTATTTTTCTGAACTGTGATGTACTTTTGGTATTTTTAATATTTTCGAAGTTTTTGGTATTTCGGTAGTTTTGGCATTATTGATATTGTTGGTATTTTTTGGTATATTTGTTATTTCTCTGTACCATAATAAACCTTTATTGTTGTTGTTTAAAACAAATCGGCGTTAACATTTACTTGACTTGAGCAATGAGCGTTAACGGACATTTTTTTTTTTTTTTTTTTTTTAAGCAGTTTAATGGTTAACATGCCTCTGAAGCTACTGATAAGACAGTTTGGTTTCATAGGAAAAAGATTAAGTTTAAATATTAATAAATATGTTAATAAATATACTAATAGGGAAAGCGCTAGGACGTCGCATAATCGTTCTACTTAGATCTTCCAGCATTTTTTTTTATATGTTTTGTAAAGAAGCGATGGCCGGTCTACAAGAAATTAATCTTATTTCAGCGACGCTTCGTGAATTTGAGGCAAGTTTGAATTGAGCGAGGTGGAGTTGCTAGGTTGCCCACAGCAAACGTACCGCTGATCAGTGATCACACAAGCCCTGTTCTCGGCGGGTAAGGGTATCGCGTGGCTGTACTTACGTGTGTAAGTATGTGTTCGCATTGGCGAACAGAAACAAAAGAATATCAAGACGTGTGGGGGTTTGCGGGGTTATTAGTGGTTTATTAATATTCACTCTTACGTTATCCCTGCACTAGCTTTACTAACTCAAACGCTTACAACTCGAACTTATTACTCAACTCGCTAAATTAAATCCAAATGTCTGTCTTGACTCGGTCACGCACCTTGCCGCTGGCACGCGTGACACTTTCTAACTCCGATCGCCGACTCCCCACGCTGGTTTCTCTCTCAGCCTCATCGCACCTCTTCTTCCATCTGTGGCTCTCGATCGGGCTGTGGGTCACGAGTGTGCACCCGAACTTCGCTCTCCCAGCCGCTCGGCCCTTATGTTATAACTCTGTTAACCGATTTGCTTACAATTACTTTATATTTACTTACATTTAATTTCTTAGCTTACATTTTTTTATATCTGTTTTCATGTTACTTCGTTTATACTTGTTTTCTATATTTACTAATAATTACTAATAATACTTAATAATGTGAGGGAGGCCTGCCATTGGCCTACTTCACAGTTTTTTAATGTACATAGATGAATAAATAATATCTACTCAATATTTGCAAGCTATACATAATTTTAAATTCTATTATGAATAAATTTAAAATTACGGATTTAAATGAAATAAAACATTTCTCACGAATTAAAGTTTATAGAAATATGTTATGAAATATCTGATATCATATCTGCAATGAAAAATAATTTTTTTAATTCGTGCATGAGATGGTTACGAAATTTCGACCATGCGTAACTTCGGACAGCGCTAGGCTGCGATTGAAGAACGAACAAGATGATTATTTCTTTCAGTGTACTTATTTATTACTTAGCTCAGTGTACACGGATTTTTGTGCCTCTGTCAATCGTTTTACGGCCTCAGCGGTTGCTGTTGTGTTTGTTGTCGGTCCCAAGATTATACACATACTTACAACATCTCAACTTACCTTCTCTTTAAATATTTCGACCATATGCATGAGTATGGGTATGTATGTATTGTTATTGTATTGTATTGTATTATTTTGTATTGATAATTACCATGATGTCAGTCCACTTTTACCTTTAGATATAACACTTTATACAAAAAAATGTTGTGTGATTCATCCATCATTTTGGTGATTTGGTGCGTTATTGGTGCGGTTGCAAGTACGGAATCACTTACAAAATGTGATGATGTAGATTGCAAACTATTAGTACTTATTAAGGGACAGTCTATGTCTAGAATTGTAAACAATCATCACCACAATAACACGGAGCAACTTAGTAACTTACATCAAACCGTGCGGGACAAAGAATTTGCAGATGCACAGGTTAACATTGGCGGCCCTGTGCAGACATTTTTATCGTACCACCCACCTAACTTTCAGTCCGAAGTTTATCAACAAGTAAATAGAGGTCAGCCCCCTGTTCCACCAATGTCTACTTCACTGCAGCATCATTACCCATACGAAAGCAGTCAAACAACTTTTGATCACACAATTCGGACGGATCAAAACTTGGAATCAACACTTTCCAGTGCTCCAAATTTGCATATTCATCACCATCATCACCATATACTAATTTATAAAGACAAAAACCAACAAACCTTAATAACACAGTATATGCAGCCCGTAGAGTCAGTAGACAACTTCTACCATCAATCTGTAGGTGCAACAGTTAAGCCCGATTCTTTGGGCTCTGAGCTTGTAAGCTTATTGTCATACAGCAATGACTTAAAACCACTTTCTAATAAGTCTTCTGCAAACAAACTCATAGAAGGCAAAATTACTGTTGTTCCTGTTTTTAACACAACAGATCTTTTATCAAACACACACAATAATCAAACAGCTGTTAAAAACAACACATTACATAATGACAACAAAAATTATATTAAAAACATGCAGCAAAGCAACGAAAAAGATTTGAATTTGTCAAGTAGCAACGAAGAAAGCTTTGTCAAAAATACTGTGAATAATGAACATACTGAGTACGGTGTACCGCTAAATTAAAAATATTATAATAAACTTTTCCAAACTTTTTGATATAACATATTATTTCTTATTAAAACTATCGTTGTAAACCATTTGACATAAACTTTATTTAATCATTTCGTTAACTTAACTAAAATTAGAGCTCGCTGTGTTCGGCAACCTGTTTGTTTTAATTTTTTAAGGAATCGTACCCTTTATAAGTTTTATGATTCAAGTTGAACATTTTTTATTATATTTCATTAAGTTATTTCATCAAACTTATTTTTGAGCACCTTATAATTAAAAATAATAAATAAAGATTGCACTTTTTAACGTAATTTTTGTGTCAGACTTACTTATGTTAGTATATACATATTCCACTTTTTTATTTTTAAGTTGTAGTACACGTGCAATACAACCCGATATGCAAAAAATACACATAGAGACGTCAAGTCCACTACAAACCTATTGAAGCTGTTTACCACCAAATTAAATGAATCTATGACCGCTTTGTAGTCACTTGTGCGGTCATGATCTTTAACTGAAATTGTCACGCAATACGGAAACGGCCTATCCAAACCACTAAGTAATATATTACACATACAGCTTTCAAATCGACTAAAATTATATTGCAACATAAAAAATTTACCTTAGCTCCATGCAGACAAGACAGAGCTGAGAGCGGTTTGCAGAACCTAATGCGACACAAACTTAATTCTAGTGCTTGCTTCGCCTGCCAAATAGTTCGCAATATAACGGACTCCAGACCCTTTGTGTGGCAATTGCTTTTGCATTTATTGACCTGCCTCAACTACTTAATATGATTTTGGTAAATTATATTATAATTTAATTTAATTATTAATTTTGTTTTTATCTCCTTTTTATTTTATTTTTTTGTATAATTATAAACAATCCCCTTTTATACCATTACTGAAATATTTAAGGTGATACGTAAATAATTATGATCAAGTCAGTTGATCTCTTAAAATGTGCTTGTAATTTGTGTTTAAATCAGTAAAGCCGAACAGAGAAGTAAAATTGCCTATCGGAACATGCATAAATTTTATGTGATGAAACAAATACTCAGACTTTCTTATAAAGATTATTTTATGTAAGAGGGGGAGAGTTCTCTATAAAGGATGTCATATGTAGGCCAATCAATTTGTTAGCAAAACCTGTCACATGGTCCATCCTTTTCAGACCGGCCATAGCGCGTGCTATTAAGGGCAAGTTTGAGTTCGATTTGATTATTTGCAAAGATCTCAATTCCAAAAAGAGTATGGGCATCACAAGAGCCTAAGCTATCATTGACCTAAGCTCAACGGGAAAATATTGTTGGGTTAAAGGCAGATGTTCATTCATGTCTAGTACCTATAGCTTTAATTAATTAGTAGTTCCAAGATAGCGTCCTATTAAATATAAGACAGAAATTTTCTGTCTTATCATTTTCTATTGAAAATCATTTGCGATGCATTGAGCTCTGCAAACCACTCTCAGCTCTCTCTTGTTTGCAAGAAGCTAATGTAGATTTTAAGTAGATTTTCTATTATATGTGTAATTCATTGCTTAGTCTAAACGTACTGCATTATAATTTTAAAAAAACCAACTAACAACAGCGTGCGTCTACTGATAACGACTTATACCAAAAGTAGTCACAAAGCGGCTTGGAAAAGTAATCAAGCTTATAATAGATTCTTTTCGGTACAGTGCCAACAATGTACCTAACCCGTAGTCCATTAGACAGCCGCGAAACGGTAGGGAATATCCACAGAAAAGAATCACTTTCATCTGCAGCCTTGCAGTCTGTGAGTGTAGTGTGGTTGCTTAACCGATCCAGGTGTCGAAGACCATATATTCTGAGGTAACAGTGTAGAAATTTAGACAGTCGACCTGAAGGAGTTAATTCCAGTCGTGCGTCAGACCTGACACACACAATTATTTATAATGTTCGCTGTCTCTCGGCTGGAGTTTTTGTAGGTGGTTAAGATTTACCAGTGAATAATAATTTATTAAAATAATACAATTCCGAAAGTGTATTCAGTAGTGCATTTGTATAAGTCATTTGCCGAAAATTCTAGTTAAAATAAAATTAAGTTAAGTGTCGGCAAAAGATTCACGTACATTTTGCTGCTGATGTATGTTCTATGAGAGATCATGTCACGAGTCTGAGAGCGGTGTCACAAGGTTTCCAGGTTCCAACTCTATATCAGAATTTTTCCGTTTGACTGCTCTATGTTCTTAGTGCTACTAATCTAACGCTGCTCTGATTGGGTAGCTCTGAGTTTTTCCTAATTCACGCAACAAATGTTGTACCACAAATTTTCTTGTTGAATTTCCTTTTAATTTCTTTTAATTTTTTTTTTTATCTAATTTACAGTCAGATTGAAGTATAATTTTATATTTAAATTTGAATTTAATTACTTAAACTATATTTTATTTGAATTAATTTTGAATTTTTGTTAAGTAGCTGCTCAAAGTTGACAAACATAAATAAACTAAATAAGATGTCTCAAAAATCATAAAGCGATCAAATAATTAATACCAGAAATACGGGCTTCTTGAGTTTAAAATAGCATTAAGATATCACTGGCCGCATACATTTTTATACTCGATACCGAAGGTAAAGGTCCGTATGTGCGCAACTTTTTTCCACACCCTTCAGGCTAGAGACATGAAACTTTATCTATAGCCGGGACTGATAAAGTGTCAAGATTGGGGTTCTACTATAACTGGGGGGCTGGAAAATTGATAAATTCGATAACTCAAAATCGATAAATCCACCTATTCCGCACACCCTTACAGTAAGAGTTATCAAATTTGGTAGGAATATAGCTACAGGCATCCCCGAAAAAATTGCATCAACAATTTTGGAGCCATGCCAACCAATTACACCCCCAGCCCACCCAGTTTTAAATCAGAAACAACTATATCTTCCTCAGTTTTCGAGTTACAGCTTTGCAATCAGGCCTCTTTTTACCGGTTTTAATACTGGTATCGAGTATATCGCAGTAAAATGTGTATTCAGGAATTTCTTTAATTGAAATACATACTGAGTTTTATTATTCCACTCACACATAAAAATTATCTTCAACAAATTAATATGCGTGAAATACTTTTTATACATAATTAAAACACAAATTATGATTACTTGGCTGTCAGCAGCTTTCGCAGTGCGTAATTTTTCACATACATATTTACAGACATGATTTTTTAATTTTAATAAACATAGATTGTTTTTAGTTGCGGCTTCAGCTCTGGAGGTATCACAGGTGCAGGCTCTGGTTTTCGAGCAACTAATCGCTTGAACCGTCCACTGAATTGTTTTCGAAATCCTTTAAAGCCGTTCTTATCATTAGCCATCAGCATCTCCTATATAAAGAAATATTTTTTTATTAAAAGGTTTATCCAAACAGTGCTCTTATTTTGCATATAACAGCGCAAAAAATACGAATGCCCATCAACCGCAAAAGCGAAAATCATTCTGCCTGACCGTCCGTATTGTCGCGCCTATTTTTGCGCCAATAACAGGTAGAGATAATGGGATAAAAAATAGCCTATCTCTGTGCCAATTTTAATCCATATCTGTTGAGTCGGTTTTGTGTGACAGAGAAACAAACATCCACTCAAGCTTTCGCGGCTATAGTATTTGTTATTATTATTTAGGATTTTAACGAAACTCTTACAGATAATCAAATTTGAAAACTTTTATTATTTCACTTATTTTCTTTTATTAATTATACACATAGCAAATAAAATTTTAACATTTACTACTCAAAAAGCAAAAGTTTGTTGAGGTCGAACTGTTATTGTTCAGCTAATGAAACATTGTTTATTAAGAGACAATATCCCGATTATAAATACAATCTTATACATTGCAAAATGGTTGGTATATTTGATTGCAGTAACAAATAAAAGAGCAGAGATTAGTTTCAGGCCGATATGATCCACTGCCCCCCCCCCCCCCCTGCTTTACCTTAAGTATCTTGTGACTTCCTTAATAAGTATTGCCTTATAAATTTATAAAGTTTCAAAAGAGAAGAGCTTCCATAAACAAGTTTTTCTGCATTATTAGTTTTGTTAAATTGGCTGAATGTAAGAATTTCTAATTTTTTGATCATTTGTCGACTCTGATCAGTTTTTCGATATTTTGTTGTGGGTTATATCTTCAGAAATATATTTTATTATTTCTTCAGAAGAGTTTTAGGTATTTTGTAGAGAAAACTACCGATAAAATTCATCTATAGACATTACACATTACATTACACTTTAAAGCACCTAGTGTGCCTAGAAGTATCGAACATACCCACAATTTCGCACACATTTTTCAAATTGTGTATCGTGCAGTGGTCGGTATGCCCACTGCCAGCATTACAATTTAGATTTCGTATTGTTGGCTGTAATGGAAGCCAAAATGAACTCGGCTCTGATTGCCCACTTTCTCGATGAGATGGTAGGCGTTCACTCGAGAAAAGCGGCCAAGCAACATTAAATGTAATGGGAATCGTAACCCATTTTCGAAGGTAGTGGGGATACCAATTCAGGAAGAGGTAATCGAGCACGTGGGGTGTTTTTTCGCCGCTGGGTAGTATCAAAATTGCAAGAATGCTCATAACAAATTCCTGCTAAATGAACATTTGACAAAACCAACAATGACATTTCCGAAAAGTTTTGGGATTGATTTTCGATGTACTGACCAGTGATGCCGATTTGGCTTTTTTCCGGACAGATCTGCCCTGTTTTTAAATGCTTTGTCCGAAAAAAATATCAAACATCCATTATCCGGAAATCTGGCCTTTTTACATGCTTTTATTTAACTTGACTTGTTTGTCTGTCTGTCTGTTTGTTTGTCTCGGAATCTTGTAATCAAATTTTTCAAGTTCCTGACTAGCTAGAGCTCTGAAATTTTCCCCAAAGATGTGTTTCAGAGCACAATACATGTTTTTAAAGTTTTTTTATTTAAAATTTTTTTTTTTTTTTTTTTTTTTTCAAAAACATGTTTGGATTTGAGTATTGCATTGATGATGGTAAAAATTCGATTATGCAAGTATGCAAGAAAGCGTATAAAAGCATGTCTTAAACATTTTTTTGAAATACATACTTGTTTTAGATTTTATTTGATTCATTTATTTCAATTTTTTTTTTTTTCATAGTGTTCTCTAAAAACTCTGTGGCATCCGATCTATTAAAAACAGCGATCTTTTTAAAACAGTGTGGCATCCTTTTTTACAAACTAATGTACAACAAAAGTGAAAAATAAAGTGAAATAATGCCGAAAGATTCGTAAAGATTGGATAAGCCGCGATGAAGCGGACACCAATAAGGCATACTGCAGATACTGCAAATGCGGTCTTAATAGCAAAATAGATCACATTCGCGCGTATATGGCGACAAAAAAAAACACATGCAAAAAAAGATTCAGAAAAGCATAATTTGTTTTAAGCCGGAGGATTGTCCCCAATCTTGTCACCAGGAAGCTGTATTAGCTATGTTTGTGTTTATTATCACCTCACGGAATTCATGTTGATGCTAAAAGCTTAAAATTGCACAGAAAAATTTTTTGTCCTGTTTTCTGTCCTTTCTTTTAAATTTTCAGCCTGTTTTTCCGTGTTTTACGGACATTTTGTCCTTTTTTTTCAAAAAAATATTGGCATCACTGGTACTGACCCATGACCCATGATACAATAACATAAGGTAGTCTCGTCGTGGGCAGAGGGTAGCTTAACGTATGCTTGCAATAAGTGCGAGTGAAACGCACACTTTACTGTGAGTGTAAGCGAAACGACTGTATAGTTTGTTGATTAACCCTCAACTGATCCGTGGTTTCTAAAATAGCTCATTATAAAACAAAGAGGTAAATAGATTAATTTTTAATTATTTTGAGTTAGCAACTAGTTTAGTCAGACTGTTTAATAAGTCCGCCAAGTATTAATAAATGAAGATGCTACAAGAAAATCATAAAACATAAGAAAATCTGCAAATTATGCAGTAACACAATTTTTTGTGTCCGCTTAAGGGTTAATCGTTTAGAAAAAATTCGTGCACACACAACCTTTCGCGTCAACAGGCAAGCATGCACTGTCGATAAGCTACAAAAACGACGAGCCTCTGCAGCAGTGGTGCCAATTTAGCTATTTCCCCGCTAGATCTAGCGGGTTGCCATTGGCAAATGCGGGATGAATTGTAAAATAGCGGCTAGCAGGAATTATACATAGCTATTTTTCAATCAAAATTGGCGTGATTTTAGCTTTTTAAAAACATCTGGTAACTTTAATTATTTTCATGCTTTACGATGCCATTTAAATAGTTTGTAGTATTTTTTCCATTTAAATGGCAAAAAAACATCGATAAGCCAAAAGAGCATTACATTTTTTCGTTTTTAACTATGAAATCGATTATATCGATTGTATTGTATACCATCACTAATGAGGTATTTCATAATTTATGAATTGACTTGAATGAAAATGCCTTAAATTTACAAACAAAAACCGCGTCATGCGTAGATGACCCTGAATTTAAAGATTGGCTGGCTTTAGATGAAGCCGATGATGGAAAATGCTTTTGCAAATATTGCAAATCCAGCAAAACTGTCTGATTTGCACGCACTAAACATAAGTCTTCTTCATCAGCTTTTGCACAGACAAACAAAATTACGTTTGTAACTTTGAATTCTGTGAAAACCAGCCAACAAGAGGCGGCATTGTTTATACATAGCCACACAATCATCCGTCAGCCCAATTGACCATTTGGGATTGTTGTTCGGATCGAAATTTCAAGATGGCAGTACCATGAAGCTCCACAGGACAAAGTGCACGAGCATAAAATAAAAAATTCAACAGCAGAGGACGATATGTTTGACGAATTCGAGAAGCTTGCAAATTTATTGGATTAAATCAATAAAAAATATCGTTTCACTATTCTAGCGTTTTTGTTTGCTAGTAACAAATTTTTCTGGCTATTTCTAGCTATTTTCAAAGGCTAGTATATCTTTTTTATGACCCGAAGAGTTGGCAGCACTGCTCTGCAGCCGACGAGACTACCTTATGTTATTGCATCATGTACTGACCTTTATCTTTTGTTTTTTTATAAAAGTGACAATTCTGTCAGCGACCATCTATCCGAAATGAGCGTGCCAAATAAACAGGGTTGCAACAAAGCTCAAAAAAAAAAGCTGTTCTATACGGGGCGCTTTTATTCACAATTTTCTTACTTTCCAAAAATATTTTTATACATTTTTCGATTATATGCCCCATTGTACATTGATAATATGGATAGTGCTTTGACTGATTTTGATATTTTTTTTGTAATTCGAAGAAAATTATGTTTTGACGGGCAACGCCGAATTTTAGTAAGTATACTACGTGTAAGATAAGAAAATAGGCACACACACAAGTGCAAACATTTTTGTATATGTGTACACATGTTTTCAAAAATGTGTGGGGTTTGACGTACCGGGTTTATATGGTAGATATGTGGTGCGGGAATTTTTGGAGGAAACGTCCATTCCGGTAGATGAATAACATCTGCGTGTCCGACAACATCGGCAGTCGCAGCAATACCGTTGGTCCTTAAGAAAGTTACATGTTGGCTATCTTTCATAATAGTTTGACAGTTGTTCATCGTCCCATTTGTTTCATTATTTTCGAAATCGTTTGGAAGCTGATGAACATCTGCCAATGCTTGGTGCTCCTTGTCGTCGCGTTTGCCTAATTTATTCCGGACGAGACGCATTGTAAGTGTCCCAGTGTTATTTACCATAGCTGAATCAAATTTTGTCTGTTTTCGAGTAGGTCCGTCCACTACTATGGGCGATTATATAATTTATATATGTATATTTATGTGCAACTAATTCGTATTCGTATTCGTATTCCAAATTAAATGTGCAGTGAATTTTAATACACAGCGGTCACAGCGTTATTCGGCGGTTTGACTAGTATAAATATCGATTTTCTAAATGTGGGCTGCTACTTTTGGGGGGTTTTATCCTGACGTCGACGTCGCCTTTGCCTTTCGGCTGCAATAATTGCTAACTATACGCCACGAGATAGTACATTTGGCATAGCAATTTTATTCTGCCTATTTTTTTGTTGTATTTAGTGCTTAATTTACTATAAAATTTTCGCTTTAAACAGAACTTTCACAATCTTTGGTATTTTGTTTGCTAGTATGAACAACATGCAATGTCAGGTTAGCATTTTTTCTAGCGAGTTACATACATATACATACATGTATGTGTGTATGTATGCATTTTTGTGTCATGGACATACATATGTATGTTGTATGTTAATATATTTTATATAACTTTAACTAATTGTTGTATATAGTATTTGCATTATATATTGCAAAATATTTGACATCACTTCGGCTTAAGAGGAATATATCCAAACAAAACTAATATTGATCTTCTTGCATACCAATAACACTGAACACTAGTACCATTTAGTATGAGGCAAATCTCTCGTTTCTTCTGACGTTCGCTCTAACACACATCTGCTTTCCCAGCGAGAATACTGACACAGCCATACACATACATACATGTGCACTTACTTGCATATGAACATATATGTATATATACATATGTAAGTATGTTTGTATTAATGAGTTGTTTGGCTGGTAACGTTGTTGGCAACAAATATATTTTTGTAATAATGTGTTGTTTGTCTGGTAACGTTGTTGAAAACAAATATATTTTAGCAATATAAAAACAATGTATTTTGGCAGTCAAATGCCAAGGCCACTGTTTTTTATGACAGCAATGTCATACAGAATTGAGCTCAAAACAGTTCCCACACATTTATAAAAAAATGTACATATATAAAATCACATCTGTATTAAATGATATGTATGTATATATATTCACACATTCATCAACAAATGCAAATGTATTCGATATGTTTAAGGAAAAGATCACAATGAAATTAGGGTTGCCATGTATACTTTGACAAAATGAGCTAGAGCTAGATATACAGTAAACAAAAATGGAGGGACTATATATTTATTACTAGTTACCGTGAATTTTGTTGATTTTAATATTGACGATTTTAAATTGTCTTGTAAAATATTTATTCATAGTGTCAAGAGAGCGTCAACCTTTTTTTAACTCAGAACAAACCCATACGTTTATTTTTATCTTGAAGCAGTAGTCTGTTAAACGTAAAATAAAATACGCTGTTTCGGCTTGATTTTAAATTTGTGCTTGCCAATTATACCATGAAACCTGTGCAAAAAACGAATGGAATTAACTATAAAAACCCGAAAGCCACAATAAGCGTTTTCCATGAATGCTGCATTTGGTTAGTTCAGATGCAATTCTGCACTGACTTATCGGAATCTGTTAAGCAATAGCTGACTGTTTGTTGTGTTTCATGAACCTGTAATTTTTGTATTAGTTTCTTGTTATTTTCCTGTATTACGTATACGTTACATCTATTAATAAAACACTTTACAAAAAAATTACCTACTGATACAGGTCGTTTCACGCCTGGGTTCCGTTCCAAGAAAAACCGGCGTAATATGAATGCAAATATAATGGACGATATAAAGTTATGTTCCGTGTCAAAATTCTAAGAACAATCTAACACGTTTATTTAATACATATCCTATTTATCGAAAACAAATGTTCTATGCATTTAATAAATACAGTTTAAATTCGTTTACAAAATAAATAAAACTGACTTATTAGTTCGTCGGTAATAAATTATATTTATTGGCGTATTATACAATATACAACTTTGTGATGCGTTATGGACTATCGAACAGAACTCTGAGAACAAAGAGTCAATCAAGTTAATTCTTCAATTGTCCACAAAATGTAATATCGGCATTTCAATTAATTATTCAATTGATCACAAAATGTAATATCGAAATGTTAAAAAATTGTTCAGCCCTGAGCACGATTGTTGAGCTGGAAAAACACTCGATAATATTACCGATTCATCGCTTGTGGAGCAGGAATGACAGTCATATAACTATATCGATGTTTGCTGCTTTCGAAAAATTTCGATTGATTATTCTTCTGCGCTCTGAGTTAAATGAATGTAGTAGTGTTGGGTAAACATTGCTCACTTTGGTGAACATGTTCACTTGTTCTTTTTTTCAAAGTGAGTTAACTCACTCATGTGTGTCAAGATAGCAACGGTTCGCCAGCAACGAAAAACGGAACTTGGTTCATAAGTCGGAACCACCAATGAATTTTACTGTTTTTATATGTTTTTCAGCATGGAATCTAATAAAAATTGATGCAAAAATTAATTAAAATTAAAATTAATAATTCAAAAATGAATTATTTATTGTTTTTATGCATCGTTTGGCATATTTCAGCTTTCCAAGTGGGTAAAACAAGTGATTAAAAAATCACATATCCAGCATATCTTAAATAGCTCAGCTCACAGAGATTGGTTCCGAATGCGACTTATACTTGATTAAAGCCTATTATTTCACCTATTTTATAAAAAAATTTTCATTTAAATCGATCAGACAGTTTTTGCGTAATTTGCGAAAGAGTGCAGCTACCTCGGAAAAGCCCCATACAAAAAGACCGCCAAAATAGGTGCATGGTTCTCAAGCCTTAATAACTTTTCTCACAGAGAATGGCCCTCAATGCACGGTATACCAAATTAAAGCTACATTTTTGGAGAAGCTATAGCAATTAAATTTAGAAAGATCGATCAGCCAGTTATTGAGAAAATTAATTAAATGTTAATTAACCTCAAACAGTTCATGTGAATGGCCTATCGAGCTGATAGTTCGTTCACGAACTGAACTATTGCGCAACAGAAAGCTGGCTGGTATGGCGGTGGTTCCATGCATTTGCTCACAGACGAACAGCTGGCTGGTACATAATTTCGTTGCTATGCGTAACTATGTGGCAACATTTTGCCCAAAAACCAAAATCGTTGCTAATTATTATTTTTTTCCCTAGAGAATGGCCCCAGTTGCACGGTAATTGGGGAATTAGGAAACAAAATCCACTTTCTTTTGCCGCATAAATCATCAAAATCAAACAGCCAGTTATCTTGTTGCTGTCATTTTAGAATATTTAGCAAAAATAATAATTCATCGCCATGTACATCGATATATAAACTATTGTAAACAAAGGCTGCCATTGTAAACAAAGGCTGCCATATACTAACTTTATTCATTAAAACTACTTAATATTAACATTAATATGCATTTAAGCCATAACTATAATATTATTTAACCATTTAACGCGCATTCTCTATGTAAATAGCATTATGTACATTTTCACCGTATGTACATATGTACATGCCAGACACAAATGCGCGATATGGAACTGTGTGGCAACATTTTGCCCAAAAACCAAAATCGTTGCTAATTATTATTTTTTTCCCTAGAGAATGGCCCCAGTTGCACGGTAATTGGGGAATTAGGAAACAAAATCCACTTTCTTTTGCCGCATAAATCATCAAAATCAAACAGCCAGTTATCTTGTTGCTGTCATTTTAGAATATTTAGCAAAAATAATAATTCATCGCCATGTACATCGATATATAAACTATTGTAAACAAAGGCTGCCATTGTAAACAAAGGCTGCCATATACTAACTTTATTCATTAAAACTACTTAATATCAACATTAATATGCATTAAAGTAATAACAATAATATTATTTATTATTTAGCACTATGTACATTTTGACTTTGCATGCCAAAGAAACATATGTGCAGATTAGACATCTGCATGAATGCATTCAACAAGGCAAATGAATCATTCATTCTGAAACGCTATGCACGTTTTTTCGTCACACTGCATAGTGAATGCCAAATTTATTGTCACACAGCATAGTGAATGCCAATTTTTATGCATTCATTGAAATTGGAACAGCAATGTTCCTATTCCAACACACGATACACACAAAATCGTATGCTATGACATGTGTACACGTTCTGTACAACACTTAGGGCATTGCACGCATATCGTCACACTTTTCACACGTATACAAAAAAACACTTTTCGTGCGCTGCAGCGAAAAACGAAGTGTGTATTTTATTCACTGTCGCTTGCTACTGAGGTCTAATGTAAAACAAATGTATTAGAATAAAATTGCAAAAATTAAAAACAATTTTGTTCGTTTAATATATAATTATTTAATAAAATAGAAAAATATTTAAAATTAATTAAACAAAAATAATATTATATTTAATTCATTTTTATTATTATAACTTAATATCTAAATCAATTCTAAGAAGCTAACATCAATATTATCAATATTTGAATGTAAAAACATTATTTTCTGTAGAGCTCAATGTAGTTGCGTCCATCTTTGAAAATTTTTGCGTTCGTGTGTTTTACTTCACTCATTCCGTTTGTCTATACACTTCGTTTCATTTCGTCCACTTCATTTCAGTCCATGTAAACCACGTTTCAAATGCTTTACATGAATTCTGGTGTAGAGCAAAAACCAGTACAACACACGCATAGTGTTCCTATTTTAGTGTTCCATTCCCCTGTAACTTTTGAATACAAAGTACAAAAGGAGAATGGGTCCACCAATTTTGCTATACCATATTAGTGTACACTACTATGACACTTCATATGAATGCATTCATGCAGAAGTCTAGTGCAGATGTATAACTATGTGGCAGCATTTTGCCAAAAAACCAAAATCGTTGCTAATTTTTATCTTTTTTCAAAGAACACGGCATAATTGCACGGTCGTTGGGGCGAATTAGGAACTATGTTTCTACTTCGTTTGCCGTTTAAATGAAGAAAATCGTTCATACAGTTTTCATTTTAAAAGCACTTATGTGTTTTTAACATTAAATCACGATGTATACATACGATGTATGTATCATCGATATACACATATGCCCTTGTTTACAATGGCAGCCTTTGTTTACAATGGCAGCCTTTGCTTAAGGGCTGTACGCAGCAGCCCCGTACAGCGCCAGTACAGTAATACATGAATTTTACGGGCTGTAACAATAAGTGTTGAAAAATGCACATATTGTGGCGGTAGGTTGATACTTCATTTAAATAAATCGGAAATGCAACTGTGTTTTGTCGTTTGTTTACATTTGGGCAAATAAATTAATTAAAGTAAAATGGATTGCGAACAACAAAATTTATTTGTAATAATGTGCACAACCAACACCATACTGTTGGCACTTATAAAAAAAAAGGACGCTTCTTATTAAAATATTATTAAAATGCAGCTTGCTGGTTAAGTCCCACAAGACTGGCCGACGCTGAATTTGTCCCCATCATTTTCAAAACTTTTGTAGCGCGACTTGCGTTCAGACATTTTGTGCTGTTTTACTCCCGTAAATAGCTTCTCAACGCTATTTACAGTCGTACAAATTTAACATAAGATTTTAACAGTTTCATTATCCAACACTACGTACGGCTCGTAGAGAGTAAATGCTGCGGACTTGAAAATGTTATTACTGTACTGGCGCTGTACGAGACCATTTTTTTTATATGAAGTTTTTACAGTACTGGCGCTGTACGGGCTGCTGCGTACAGGCCTTTAAGGGCCTTACGCAGATGACAGTTCAGCTCTCGTACCGTACTGCACCAATTTAACGAGCCGTATCGACCAGTTCTAAACAACGCACATATTGTGGCGGTCGGTTGACTACTTTCTCGAAATAAATCGGAAATGCAGCAGTTTTTTTGCCCATGTTTGATGGGCACAGCTGAAATTACCAGAGATTATGATTAACATAACCGAAACCACTCAAAAGGCTTAAAGCGAATTCACCTTACAGATCTTTACCCGGGCAGTACATGTAAAGTACGGCTTGAGTTGAAGAATAAAAATTCATATGTGATTTAAATTGTATTATATGAATTAATTTATATATTTTTATTAATTTCTTGTTGTGCAGCATTGACTGCCAAAACAATAAGTATGGCGCTATTGGAGTTCAATTTTGTCAATATTTTCCGAAATATGTATAAGCCGGCTCTTGCCCGACATGTTGTTTACTTTTTGTCACTTTTAACGAGCCGTGAAGATATGCTCAGCATTCTTCACTGGCCGTACACAGCCACACTGTTAATTAACATTTTCATTGTTCAACACTTATTAAAGGCCAGTACTTAACATACTGCGTACAAGGGTCTCGTAGAACTGTACGGGCGCTGTACGAGACCATTTTTTTTATATGAAGTTTCTACGGTACGAGAGCTGAACTGTCATCTGCGTAGGGGGCTTTACAATAGTATATATATCGATGTATGTACATGGCGATGAATTATTATTTTCGCTAAATATTCTAAAACGGCTGCAGAATGAAAACTGGCTGATCGATTTTGATGATTAATGCGGCAAAAGAAAGTGGATTTTGTAGCCTAATTCCCCAATTACCGTGCAACTGGGGCCATTCTCTAGGGGAAAAACTAAAAATTAGCAACGATTTTGGTTTTTGGGCAAAATGTTGCCACATAGTTACACATAGCAACGAAATTATGTACCAGCCAGCTGTTCGTCTGTGAGCAAATGCATGGAACCACCGCCATACCAGCCAGCTTTCTGTTGCGCAATAGTTCAGTTCGTGTACGAACTATCAGCTCGATAGGCCATTCACATGAACTGTTTGAGGTTAATTAACATTTAATTAATTTTCTCAATAACTGGCTGATCGATCTTTCTAAATTTAATTGCTATAGCTTCTCCAAAAATGTAGCTTTAATTTGGTATACCGTGCATTGAGGGCCATTCTCTGTGAGAAAAGTTATTAAGGCTTGAGAACCATGCACCTATTTTGGCGGTCTTTTTGTATGGGGCTTTTCCGAGGTAGCTGCACTCTTTCGCAAATTACGCAAAAACTGTCTGATCGATTTAAATGAAAATTTTTTTATAAAATAGGTGAAATAATAGGCTTTAATCAAGTATAAGTCGCATTCGGAACCAATCTCTGTGAGCTGAGCTATTTAAGATATGCTGGATATGTGATTTTTTAATCACTTGTTTTACCCACTTGGAAAGCTGAAATATGCCAAACGATGCATGAAAACAATAAATAATTCACTTTTTAACATTTTTGCATCAATTTTTATTAGATGCCATGCTGAAAAACATATAAAAACAGTAAAATTCATTGGTGGTTCCGACTCATGAACCAAGTTCCGTTTTTCGTTGCTGGCGAACCGTTGCTATCTTGACACACATCTATTCAGTTGGTCACTGTTCAGTTGTTCACTGTTCAATGTGTACCAGAGAACTGCATGAGTGCACTGCAACTACAAGTGCACCCAGTAAACACCATGGTGTTTTTGTCACCCTGGTGTCTTAAGACACAGTAAAGACGGGTGAGAGCACACACTCAGCAATAAATGTCGGGTGTGTAGACTCACCCGGGTATCTGTATACTTTTTGCATGTGTGCATGAGTGCGAGTAAAGCAAAAAACACTAGTGTGAAGGGGTGGGTGTGAGAGTGAACACGGAATCGAGTGATGGAATGTTCTCGGCGACATTTGTTTTGTGTTGTCTTGTGTGCGTCCTTTGCTTGTTTTTTTTTTAAAGTAGCTATAACAAAATAGTAAAAAATATTGACATGCTATAAATTGCGATTATTATTTTATTTTTGAGTATTTATGTATGTATTTAATAAACAAAGGTTAAGGAACTTAAAACTTTTACATATAACTAACATTAAACTTATAGTAAAAATTATCATATTAAGCTTAATCTATTAAATTTTTATAAAAAGAATGTAAAAAAAGTAGGGAATCTACAGATTTTGGTCCCAATCTATTTCTTTTTTCTGTTATGATGTTTCCTGCCAAAGAAAAAACTCGTTCGGCTGCTGCACTACTTGTAGGTATTGATGCACATGAAGCCAAAACACCGTTTTTTGACAAAAATATAACTGAAACACCATGGTGTCAAGTAAAACACCATGGTGTCAAGTAAAACACCATGGTGTTTTACTTGTGTTTTGCGTACCCGAACCTTTTTTGCATGGGTGCCTGTTTTTACTTGTTGCCTGCTGCTACATTCCGTTATGAGTGTAGGTACGTAGGCGCGCGTCATCGGAAAAAAACCCGGTGAATGAGTGCGCGATGTGCAGGCCACTCGCAACACCCGCTATTTTTTGTGTGTGTGCGCATTGTTACTTTGTTTTGAGGGTGAAGTGTGCCACCGGAACTCATTATTTTATGGGTGTACGTAAGATGCCGAAAAGTGACACCCGTGCAGTTCACTGATGTGTACCCAAGTGAAAGTTAAAAAATTTAAACAAACGGGAATTTAGACGCTTTAAAACAATGTGACCAAATGATATTACGAAAAACGGCTGAAATGGCTTAAAATCACAAATACATCTGTTTCGATCTTCAGTAAATTATGTTTTATTTGAAAAAATAACAAATTGATTGGCATAATTCAAATAAAATATAATATAAATCAAAATACTAAATTTTTCCACAAAACAGTGAGCAACTGAACAGTGAACAACTGAAGTAGGGAGCAACGGAACATGTTCACTCGCTTAGTTTAAACAACTCTTTTTTGTTCACTCACTCAGCAACCCAACACTAGAATGTAGGTTGTATTGAATTATCTATATATATAAAAGAGTTCGTCCGCGTTAAAATGGATAGGCCACAGCCTAAACGAAAAGAGCTAGAAGGCTGAAATTTTCACACAATTTTTTATGCAGGTATTCTTTTTGTCCTAAGAAAGAAATTTTATTTTGGACAACTCCTTCGAGTACCTCCCATACATTTTGGAGCACTTTTACCCACTCCAAAAACAAAACAAATTACCCATTCCACTACTGCCGCCTGTTTGTCGCACAAGCTGAGAGTTTGATCGCGAGCGAGAATACAAAAACAAAACAAATGCGCAGTGACGCCTTCGCGTCGCACAAGCAAAGTCATAAAAAAGGTTCATACACTCGCAAAAAAGAAACGGATTGTCGCTTCTTAATGAATAAGTGCATACACAATTAAGTAAACAATGCGCTTGAAAATAATTTTCAATATTTTATGTACATGTATCTTTTCGCACAGTGCACATTGTTTTTTTTTTTTCAAATTTGTGTGCCTTTGACAATTGATTTACGACCCAAGTAGCGTTTGTTGTTGTTGTAAGTGTTGTTGTTGGGCCCGCACTGCTACTTTTGTTGGTGTCATTGATTTAAAAAAACAACAACAACAACAAAAAAAACTTGGTGCGTCTAGAAAAATTTTGCACACCAAAATACATATGTATGTTGTGGGGGTGGATTTGCCTACTTGCTGCTAATATAACTTAGACTAAACTTAGACTAAAGATGCGGCGGCAATTGGAACAGTCGACTGCAGTCCCAGCGTCCAGCATGTGTGTGAATAAGAAATTTGCAAACTCGATAAAACATCGTGCAAATTGTTCAGTAAGCCAAAAAATCCCAGAAAATAAAAAACAAGCCAAAAAATACAAAAAAAGCCAAAAAGCCAGAAAAAGCCAAAAAATAAAAAAAAGCCAATAAATAGAAAACAAGCCAAAAAATAAAAAATAAAAGCCAAAAAATCCCAAAAAAATAAACCAAAAAATCCCAGAAAATAAAAAAGAAGCATATGCAGTATCTGCAGTATTCCTTATTGGTGTCCGCTTCATCGCGGCTTATCCAAACTTTAAAATCTGGCTGCTGTAGCCAGCAATCACGAAATTTTTGTTTGTACGAATCTTTCGGCATTAATTAACTTTATTTTTCACTTTTGTTGTACATTGTACATAAAATTACAAATGATATCGAAAATACATACAAAGTATGTAAAAAGATCGCTATTTTTAATAGATTGGATGCCACAATGTTTTTAAAGAAAACTTTGAAAAAAGATTGAAATAAATGAATCAAATAAAATCTGAAAAAAGGCCAGATTTCCGGATAGGGGATGTTTGATATTTTTTCCGGACAAGGGACTTAAAAACATGTCAGATCTGTCCGGAAAAAGGCCAAATCGGCATCACTGTTGTTTGTGTCATTGAATTAAAAAAACAACAACTAAGCAAAACTTGGTGCGTCCAGAAAAATTTGGCACACCAGAAAATGTTGTGGGGGTGGATTTGCATACTTGCTGCTAATATAACTTAGACTAAACGTAACACACTTACATTAATAATATACAATTTCGAACAAGTGAAATAGGTTCGTACACTTGCAAAAAAGAAACGGATTTCCGCTTCTTAATGAATAAGTGCATTCACATATAAGTGAACGATGCGCTTGAAAATAATTTTCAATATTTTATGTACATGAATCTTTTCGCACAGTGCACATTGTTTTTTTTCTCAAATTTGTGTGCCTTTGACAATTCATTTACGACCCAAGTAGCGTTTGTTGTTGTTGTTAGTGTATTTCTTGGGCCCGCACTGCTACTTTTTGTTGGTGTCGTTGATTAAAAAAAAAAACAACAACAGCAAAACATAACTTGGTCCGTGTAGAACAATTTTGCACACCAAAATACATATGTTGTGGGGGTGGATTTGCCTACTTGCTGCTAATATAACTTAGACAAAACGTGTAACTTACATTAATAATATACAATTTCGAACAAGCAAAGGCCGTTCACATTAGTTTTTACACAAATCTATGTACGCTGTTCGTCCCAAACTCAAAGAGCCGCTTAAAATTTAACAGAGCGCGCGCGTTGCTCTTATGATAATTAGATAATTTCAAATCTCGCTCCGATCATGCTCCTCTGTTGTTGCTCATTTACGTTCACTCTATATTTTATGTGCGCGCTTTGCATGTCAATCATAAAGTTCAATAACCCTACTTCCTCCGCACACACTAAGTCAAAGCTAAAGGCTAAAGTACGTGTGAGTTTAGGCTATGCAATTCACTTAACTGCAGCCTCTTAGATATGTTTTGCTTTGATTCAGTGCGTGCGAAGAAGGCAGCGATACTACGCTCTTTGTTTGACTTGCAGAGCGCGCGTATACATAAGAGAGTGATCCGAAACCATGATACAAAATACCGATAACGCATTGCGCATAAATAGCTGTTTTGCGTGACGTCACATGTGACAGGTTGGGTATGATTTTCATATTGCATATGGCTGTTGATGCTGATCAAGAATATATCTACCTTTTATGGGGTCGGAGATGCTTCTTTTTGCCTGTTACATACTTATGCACAAAACAATTATACTCTTTTTTACCCATTTCAGGGTATAAATATAACTGTGAATGCAAAAGATTTGTTGTTGCTGTTTTTGTCTATCGCTTCAGGCTTATTATAAGCCGTTGTATGCACACACGAATTTGAAACAAAAAAGGAGGACTAAGAGGAATGCGATTGGCTTAAGAGCATGAAAATGTGATATTGTTCTGTAGATGAGATCAATTCACATAAATAACAGTAACTCTTTCACTCTAAGGGAATTTTACAATTTTTACTTTAGTGTGCCATTTGCGCATTGATTCATTTTATTTCTAAAAGTGATACAAGAATGAACATACAAAATTATTGGGGTGCTTTGCCTGCTGTGGCCCTGCCACAGTTTTATATGCAGCCGCTGCAGCCACAGCAGCAACAGTTTCAGCTATCTTCCTTCCGAATTTGGTGACACTAGCTCAAAGTTTAGGTGGGGGAAGGGGGGCTGGGCGAGTTATGGGTGGGTATGGCATCCAAATTATTCCTGCAGATCTTCTTGGGATGTCAATTGCTATCTTCCTACCAAATTTGGTGACTCTAGCTCAAAAATTGTAAAAGGTTGGGGAAGGGTGCTGTGGGCGTTATGGGTGGGCCTGGCTACAAAATATCTTTGGCTGTCGCTACCAGTTATGGACGCGGCATCCAAAGTTTTGATGCAGTTTTTTGGGGATCGTCATCACCTATCTTGGCGCAAAATTTTGTGGCTGTAGCTCAAAAACTGAGGAAGATAAAGTCATTTCTGATTTGAAACTGCGGTAGGGCTGGGGGCGGAAAGGGTGGGCGTGACTCCAAAACTTTAATGCAGATCATTGGGGTTCATTACTAGCTATCTTTCTACCAAATTCAGAGACTCTAGCTCAACAACTCTGAAAGATACACGCATTCCCGTTTTTAACGAAAAGTTGGGGCGGCTGGGGTTAGCTTGGGCGGTATGGGTAGGCGAGGCATCGAAAGTTTTGATGCAGTTTTTTGGGGATCGTCATCACTTATCTTGGCGCAAAATTTGGTGGATCGAGCTTAAAAACTGAGGAAGTTATAGGCGTTTTTGATTTAAAACCGCGGGGGGCTGGGAGCGGAATGGGTGGGCGTGGCTCCGCAATTTTTCGGGGATGCCAGTAGCTATCTTTCTACCAAATTTGGTAGCTCTAACTGTAAGGGTGTGCCGAATAGGTGGATTTTGAGTTATCTGATTTATCAATTTGCCAGCCCCCCAGTTTTTGTAAAGCCCCAATCTTGACACTTTAATTTACTATGCCATAGATAAAGAGAATTGAAGAGTTTCAAGCCTTTAGCTTGAATTAAGTGGAAAAACGTTGCGTTCATACAGACAGACGGACAGACAACATGACGGACATACTCCCAATATACTCTATACCTTCGATATCGAGTATAATGACGCGCCTGATTCTCTACCTCAATGGTGGCGTGGAAAAGAGAATGTTAAATACTTTGCTTAAATATTTTGTGAAATATTTTCTGATTTATTTATTTTATATCTTCTGTTGCTAAAATTTATATAAACTATCCGCGCAGCGAAGTAAGCGGGCCACTTACTAGTCTATATACATATATAAATGTGTTTGTCCTGATTCACGTAGTGTACAAATTCTAAACGAAAAGAGCTAGAAGGCTGAAATTTTCGATGCAGGTAGTAAGTGAGACCTAAGAAAGGAATTTTATTTTGGACAACTCCTTCGAGTACCTCCCATACATTTTGGAGCACTTTTACCCATTCCAAAAACAAAACACATTACCCATTCCACTACTGCCGCCTGTTTGTCGCACAAGCTGAGAGTTTGATTGCGAGCGAGAATACAAAAACAAAACAAATGCGCAGTGACGCATTCGCGTCGCACAAGCAAAGTCATGAGAAAAAGGTTCGTGCACTCGCAAAAAAGAAACGGATTGTCGCTTCTTAATGAATAAGTGCATACACAATTAAGTAAACAATGCGCTTGAAAATAATTTTCAATATTTAATGTACATGCATCTTTTCGCACAGTGCACATTGACAATTGATTTATGACCCAAGTAGCGTTTGTTGTTGGTGTTAGTGTTGTTGTTTGGCCCGCACTGCTACTTTTTGTTGGTGTCGTTGATTTAAAAAAACAACAACAACAAAACAAAACTTGGTGCGTCTAGAAACATTTTGCTAATATAACTTAGACAAAACGTAACACACTTACATTAATAATATACAATTTCGAACAAGCAAAGGCCGTTCACATAAGTTTGTATACAAATCTATGCATGCCTGCGTCGTACGTGTGAACCACGCTCTTCGTCCCAAACTCAAAGAGCCGCTTAAAATTTAACAGAGCGCGCGCGTCGCTCTTATGATAACTAGATAATTTGAAATCTCGCTCCGATCATGCTCCTCTGTTGTTGCTCATTTACGTTCACTCTCTATTTTATGTGCGCGCTTTGCATGTCAATCATAAAGTTCAATAACCCAACCTCTTCTGCACACACTAAATCAAAGCTAAAGGCTAAAGTACGTGTGAGTTTAGGCTATGCAATTCACTTAACTGCATCCTCTTAGATACATATGTTTTGCTTTGATTCAGTGCGTGCGAAGAAGGCAGCGATACTACTCTCTTTGTTTGACTTGCAGAGCGCGCGCATACATAAGAGAGTGAGCCGAAATCATGATACAAAAAATACTGATAACGCATTGCGCATAAAAAGCTGTTTTGCGTGCCGTCACATGTGACCGGTTGGGTATGATTTTCATATTGCATATGGCTGTTGATGCTGATCAAGAATATATATACTTTATATGGGGTCGGAGATGCTTCTTTTTTCCTGTTACATACTTTTGCACAAAAAAATTGTACCCTTTTTTACACATTTCAGGGTATAAATATAACTATGAATGCAAAAGATTTTGGGGTGCTTTGCCTGCTGTGGCCATGCCACAGTTTTATATGCAGCCGCTGCAGCCACAGCAGCAACAGTTTCAGCTATATTCCTTCCAAATTTGGTGACACTAGCTCAAAGTTTGTTAAAGGTGTGGAAAGGGGGGGGGGCTGGGCGCGTTATGGGTGGGTATAGCATTCAAATTATTCCTGAATTGAAGAGCCACAGCCTAAACGAAATGAGCTAGAAGGCTGAAATTTTCACACAATATTCCATGCAGGTAGTAAGTGAGTACCTCCCATAAATTTTGGAGCACTTTGACCCATTCCAAATACAAAACACATTAGCCATTCCACTACTGCCGCCTGATTGTCGCACAAGCTGAGGGTTTGATCGCGAGCGAGAATACAAAAACAAAACAAATGCGCAGTGCCGCTTTCGCGTCGCACAAGCAAAGTCATAAAAAAAAGGATTGCAAAGGGGTACGGATGCGGCAGGGGTGTAAGTTGCCGCAAATATATTCTGATGCAGATGGGGATGCCACCAGCTATCTTCCTACCTAATTTGGTGACTCTAGCTCAAAGTTTGTAAAAGGTTGGGGAAGGGGGGCTGGGGGCGGTATGGGAGGGCCTGGCTCCAAAATATATTTGGGGGTCGCTACCAGTTGTCTTCTTACCAAATTTGGAGACTCTAGCTCAAACACTATGAAAGATACACGCATTCCCGTTTTTAACGAAAAGATGGGGCGGCTGGGGTGGTCAAGGGAGTTATGGGTGGGTGTGGCATCCAAATTACGCAGATATTAGTTTGATGTCAATTGCTATCTTCCTACCAAATTTATAAAAAGTTGGTACTAGCTAGCCTGTGAGCAGTAAGGGGGGCTTGGCTCCAAAACAGATCATGCAGATTTTTGGAGATCGTTACCAGCTATCGAACTATCTTTTGGAGACTCTAGCTCAAACACTATGAAAGATACACGCATTCCCGTTTTTAACGAAAAGTTGGGGCGGCTGGGGTTGGATAGGGTGGTATGGGTGGGCGTGGCATCCAAAGTTTTGATGCAGTTTTTTGAGGATCGTCAGCACCTATCTTGGCGCAAAATTTGGTGACTGTGGGAGATATAGTCGTTTCTAATTTCAACCTGCGGGGGGGCTGGGGGCGGAATGGGTGGGCGTGGCTCAAAAATTTATGATGCAGTTTTTTCTTCCTACCAAATTCGGTAACTCTAACTGTAAGGGTGTGCGGAATAGGTGGATTTATCGATTTTGAGTTATCGAATTTATCGATTTGCCAGCCCCCCGTTATCGTAGAACCCCAATCTTAAAACTTAATCTGTCCCGGCCATAGATAGACATTTGCAAAGTTTCAAGTCTCTAGCTTGAAGGGTGTGGAAAATTTGCGAAGATACAGACGGATGGACAGACACCATGACGGACATTGCACAAACCCAATATCTTCTTTACCTTCGGTATCGAGTATAAAAAGGACAGAAAAAAGGACATAAATTGTTCTGTGCAATTTTAAGCTTTTAGCATCAAAATGAAGCTTGCACAATTCTGTGAGGTGATAATAAACATAAACATAGCTAATTCAGCTTCCTGGTGACAAGATTGGGGACAATCCGCCGGCTTAAAACAAATTATGCTTTTTTGTGCGAATGCGTTTTGCATATGTTTTTTTGTCGCCATATTCGCGCGAATGTGATCTATTTTGCTATTAAGACTGCATATGCAGTATCCTAACTGGTGTGCGCTTCATCTGGCTGCTGTAGCCAGCAATCACGAAATTTTTGTTTGAACGAATCTTTCGGCATTATTTAACTTTATTTTGCACTTTTGTTGTACATTAGATTACAAATGATATCGATAATACATACAAAGTATGTAAAAAAGGATGCCACACTGTTTTAAAAAGATCGCTGTTTTTAATAGATCGGATGCAAAGTTTTTATAGAACACTTTGAAAAAAAAAAAAATGAAAAAAATGAATCAAATAAAATCTAAAAAAAAGGCCAGTTTTCCGGATAGGGGGATGTTTGATATTTTTTTCGCACAAAGCACTTAAGAACAGGACAGATCCGGCCGGAAAAAGGCCAAATCGGCATTACTGATCACAATTAATCCCGAATTTCAGATAATACGTAGTACAAATAATAAATTAATTTAAAATGGATGATATGGTGGCAATTTATTATATGTCAGTCGTCGACTAGACCTCGTACCGATCGGTTGTGTTATCGCAGAGTTTAGTTCAAAGCTTATCAAGTTTTCAAGCGCCTTTTTTTCTTTAGTCACTCATTCTCCACCCTTCAATACACTCAGAAGCATAAGTAAGTCAAATTTACAGCTATGCCCACTGGGCACAATAGTCAAGGGGCGAATCGCTTTGCAATACTAAGCGACAGCCCCAAATCCAAAAGAAAAAAGCCTACACCACTATCGGAAGCTTTCCCAGAACTCCCTACTCCTAACTTACCTAATCCCAAATTCATTATTATGTCAGCTACCGACACTAAAAACCCAATCTCCACATACTCCTGTTTTGCTGTAGAGCGTGCAATTAAAATCATCAACAAAAACATATTAAAAATTAACCAAATGCGTGATGGAAATCTACTAATATTCGTAGAAAATGCAACAATAGCAGAGAAATTCATCGCTTCCAAAGAACTCCATGGTATCTGCCAAATATCATGTGAATACCACAAAAATCTTAATTACTGCAAAGGCACAATATACACCCCCTGCCTCAACAACATATCAAACGAAGAAATAATTAGGGAACTTAAGTCTCAAGGAGTAGTCGATGTATATAAATACACAAAACTCATTGATGGCAAAACAATTCCGTCCGGCGTGGTGCAGCTCACCTTCAATCTATATAATCTTCCCCAAAAAATACAAATATCATGGCATGTCGTAAAGGTTAAAGAATATATACCAAACCCAATGCGCTGCAAAAACTGTCAAATTATAGGACACACAGCAAAATATTCCAAAGGCACAACGGTTTGTGACCCATGTGGTCTACCAGTTCACATACCAACTCAGTGCACACGTACTTTCTGCGTGAACTGTAAGGGAGAGCATGCGGCTAGTAACAAAGACTGTCCCAAATTTAAAGAAGCACAAGAAATAATTAAAATAAAAACTACTGAAAAATGCACTTTGTACGAAGCCAAAACGAAATATCACAAACAATACACACAAACACCTACAAATTTGGTAAAAACTTTTTCAGAAATAGCCGCTAGACAAAAACCACAAATAGTAACCGAGACAAATACCTTACCAACCAACTCCAATAAAGAAAACAATTCTAATGACAAAATAAAAACTAAAAGCACACCCGAAAAACCTTTTGACTTCACAAACTCAAAATACACAAAAGCAAAGCTAGAAAATAACTTAAGCAAGCAGGAAAAAGAAACACTCAAGACAACGAAACACTCAACTCACACAGAAAAGATCAACTCAAGCGACTCAGAAACAGACACAGACATCAAACACGAACGAAACAAACACAACACCAACAACCAATATCACTCAACGCTCTCTGATACGGATAGTATCATAGAAGACGTTGAGTTGTGATAAAACCTCTCAAAGCCCTTTTGGGATTGCTCGCTCTCTTTCTCGGTCCCGCGAGGGCCTATAATGATCTATGCATTAAAGCGCAGTTTTCGCTGAACCGAGAGAGAGAGCGAGCAAGAGAGAGAGAATATAAATAGAACACAAAAACCAATACATAACAAACTAACACAACTCACTCACTAACTTAATGACTTTAAAAATATTACAATGGAACATAAACGGGTATAAAGACAAATACCACAATCTCTCTCTCTTAATAAAAAACCAAAACCCACATATAATAGCCCTACAAGAGACCCATATAACCGATCCTAACACAAAAATTCCCATACCAAACCAATTCTCACTATATCATAAGAATGATATCACCTCGATAGCTCCTAAAGCTAACAGAGGAGTAGCACTTCTAATATCAAAAAATATACAACATAAAATAGTAAACCACCAATCAAACATCTTAGCAACATGTGCAGAAATACAAGCCAAAACACCGTTTAAAATTATTAACACCTACCTTTCCCCCACGGACAAATTCATAGAGCAAGACCTTCACAACCTGATAAACAGTTTCAATAAGCCAGTTTTATTGCTAGGAGACTTTAACGCCTGGCATTCCCTCTGGGGATCACCCTCAAACAATCCAAGAGGAAATATTATAGCAAATTTTGTACAAAACAGCAATCTAATTGTACTAAACAAAGGAGACCACACACACTACTCCACCCATAACACCTTCACACACGTTGACCTAGCGTTTTGCTCACCACCACTTAACCTTAACGCCAACTGGGCTATATATGACGATCTATACGGGAGCGACCACTACCCAATACGGATACAAATATTTCCCATTGCAAACACAATAATAGCTTACAAAACACATAGATACAAACTTTATTCAGCGAACTGGGAATTATTTCAGGGAAATATAGACACACTAACACAAAGACTAATTACAACAAATAATACTAATCAAACAGCAGCCAAAATTCTCAAAATAGTTAAGGCATCCGCTAACAAAGCAATACCCACATCCAACCCCAACAGTAAGAATAATAAACATATTTACTGGTGGAACCCAGAACTAGAAAAATTAAAAATAGAAAAAATAAAATGCTTAAATAATTTAAGAAAACACCTAAGCACAGAAAACATGCTAACTTACAAAAAAGCGAATGCAAAGTTTAAATACACAGTAAAAATAGCACAAAGAATAAACTTTGCTAAGTTTACAGAAGATATAAGCCCTAGCACAACAACCAAAGTACTCTGGGCCAAAGTTCATAGGCTCTCGGGGATAAGTCAAAACACACACATTCATGCAATACAAACAGAAACGGGAAACACATGCGATCCAACAGAAATAGCCGAAGCATTTTGCAAATCATGGTCAAATTATTCAAACGACTCAAATTTCTCAAGCACCTTCAACAATAACAAACAACAACACATAGCCCAAACATCTACCACATATACTCCAAGAAACAGAGCTAAAATCATTGAAAGACCCATAGCACTTTTAGAATTGCAATCCTGTCTAGATACCCTTAAAGGGTCCACACCTGGACATGACAACATCAATTATCAAATAATAAAAAAGCTCCCACCATCTGCAATAAACAAACTCTTAGACCTCTATAATACAATACTAGACACCAGCAATATCCCCCATCAATGGAAAACTGCAATAATAATACCAATAAACAAACCAAATAAACCAAAACACTTAACAGCTATCGCCCAATATCCCTGCTCCCTTGCATTTCCAAAATATTAGAGAAAATCATTTCAAAGAGAATTATGTGGATGCTTAACCAAGAGAACCTCCTATCTCCTAACCAATATGCATACAGGCAAAACAGGTCGACCACAAACCCTTTACTTATACTAGATAACTTTATTTGTAACAATTTAGCCACAAAAAACCACATATCGGTACTCTCAATCGATATGGAAAAAGCTTTTGACAGGGTGGGTGCCCACTGTATCATACAGCAATTATATGATTGGAAATTCGGCCCAAAAATCATTAATTACATACGAAGCTATCTAAACAACCGTAGAATACGAGTTAAAGTTAATAACACCCTATCCAAGGAAAAAAACTTAAATAACGGCATCCCACAAGGCTCCCCACTTTCTGTCACGCTTTTTCTCATTGCCTTCAATAAATTAAATCACTTGATAAATAAAAACACATTTTTCAAACACACTATGTACGCAGACGACCTTTGCCTCTTTTTCAAACCAAACCCCGGCTATAACACCCAAATAAATATACTATTCTCTGAAATTCTCGACTGGTGCAACATAACTGGTACAAAAATATCAGCGGAAAAATCCACTCACCTACATATATGCAAAAAACACAATTGCTCTAACATAGAAATAACAATAAATAACGTAAACATTCCGAAAACAAAACAACTGAAAATTCTAGGTTTAACATTCGACTGTAAATATAATTGGAACGAACATGTCAAAGCGTTAACCAGCTCATTAAATAATAGACTAAATATAATTAAATGTTTAAGTAGCTATAAGTTAAAAAGCAACTCCTCAACCCTCATTAATATAGCTAAGTCAATAATACTCGCCAAGATTGACTACGGTCTTTCAATTTACGGCAAAACAGATAAAACAAATTTTTCAAAACTCTCCACTCCATACCATTCCTCCATCAGACTCTCATTAGGCGCCCTCCGTACCACCCCAATAAAAAACATGCTGGCAGAAACAGGACTCCCCGACTTAAACACTAGATTCCAATGGTGCATTGGACGACACATTAAAAACATAACCAACTCACACGGATCTTCCTTGCAAAACACTCTCCTCAGGCAACTAAAACGGAAAAGAGTAAAAAAAAATCCATCAAGCCTAGAATTGATCATCAAGGAAGCTGCAGCTCTAAATAAATTCATCTTACCAGAACGCAAATACAAAGAAAAATCTCCACCATGGATTATAAACAGTCACTCTACACTGTTAGAGCTAGCGAAATACAAAAAAGACAGTACCCCACCCGAAGTCTCCAGAAAAGGTTTCGAAAAAATCAGAAACGAACACAAGTCATGGACCTTTCTTTACACGGACGCATCAAAACAGAACCACATCACTGCCTTCAGCGTTGTCACAGAAGAGAATAAAATACTAAAATCAGCCGTCACTCCTTGGCACTCCTCAATTTACACAGCGGAAGCGGAAGCGATTCTCTGTGCGGTAGAGATTTCACAAAAAGAAACAAAAACTAAATTTGTTATCTGCACGGATTCACTCTCCACCTTACTAGCCGTAAATAATCCAAACACATACCAACCCACAATCGCAAAAATTCGAGACAAACTCATGTCAACCCACAAACGGATTAAATTACTCTGGACACCTGGACATGTCAATATAAAGGGAAATGAGCTAGCAGACACAGCAGCTAAAATGGCTACACTTTCACCACTACTCTTGCACAACATCAACAACAAAAAGGATATAAATAAATTGATTAACTTTACTACAAAAGAAACACTCAAAACAATCTGGAACGATTACACGCACTTCTACAAAACCATCAACCCTGCAAGGGAACCTACACATCTTCCAACTAAAATAGACAGGAAACACGCAATAAAATACACAAGATTCAGACTAGGACACACAATACTAACACACGAACACATCTTCAACAAAACACCGGCACCTATTTGCCCATTTTGCAATAGCGATACCTTGACAATAAAACACCTAACACTCCAATGCCAACACGTAATGAACATCTGCAAATCCCTTAATTCTCCCACACTAAACATCCTTATCTCAAATCCCAGCATATCAAATATAGAAAATTTTATAAAAATAACTAATAAACTACAATTAGATATATAATGTATACAATGTAAATATATGTAAATATGAAAAATAAGACTGCCTGAAGGCCTATGCTGCTCTGGCTTTAAAAACAAATTGTTACGCAGAATTTATTTCTCTGTAATAATTAATTACATAAATAAAAAAAAATAAAATATTATATGTACTGAATGCATATTGGTATACTTAGCATGGAAAATTTCCATTGGAAATGCTGAATTAATACCAAAGCTGTCTATTTTTTGCTGGATCTCTAATATGTTTGAACCAAAAAAATTACCTTATGCTCATCCATTTAAAGACAGCTGTTCAAATTAGCACATGAATATGAAATTCTGTTTTCTGCAGGTTGTCATGTCAAGTCAATTCATGCTAATTTTAGGTCCGTTTCCAGCACAATAAAAAACCCTGGCAGAAATTTGTGGTATATTTTGGAAGCGTGGGCACAAGATGTTATAGTGTGACCATAGTCCACTAATTTGTAGTAAAAATATGGCATTTTGCCTTATATAGCTTAGGAAATACATGGTCACACTGAGGCATCAAATGTAAAGGTGAGACTCCAGCACAATAAAAAATTCCTGGGTGGAATGTGTGATATATTTTAGAAGCGTGGGCACAAGAATTTATTGTGTGACAATAGTCAACTAATTTGTGGTAAAAATATGGCATTTTGCCTTATATAGCTTAGGAGATACATGGTCACACTGAGGCATCATATGCAAAAAGTAAACAAACCCACAAACACAAAATAAAAAGAAAAAATAAAATCAAAATAATTTTTGTCTGTCAACTTCCAAAGGCATGGTCGGGGCTCTACAGATATAATCAGCAAAATCTTCCCCTCGTTGGTAAAATTTTCCACACTTTTTTAGTTTCCCTTTCCATTTTGCTATTCGTTTTCCTGTAGTCGGCACAAAAAGATATACGTTTTGGTATTTCCTGTGCCCAGCGCCAGTGTGTACATATTGTATAAAATCGATACTACCGATAACAGTTTAGTATTTTTTGCCAGGTTGCTGGGTACCTAGAGCACACGCAGCCAAAAAAAAACAATTCCCGCAGCGACGATTTTGTATGGAACATTTTTTTTCGCTGTGCTGGATACGGACCTTAACCATTATGAATAGATCAGCTGTTTTCTATGTTCATGTTCAAGCTAAGTTATCTAAGAGATCAAGTTTACCGGCAAAACTCGGCCTGTTAAATATTTTTCGTAAGGATATATCAATCAGCTGATTATAAAGTCAAGCTCTGACCAAATTAAGCAGAAGAAAGTTAGCTTAATGAGTAAAATTGGTCCCGCGCTGACGCCATGTTTTAAGAAATGCTTGTTTGTTACTCTCACGATGTGAAAACTGCAGGATTCCAAATTTACGTACTTTCCAATTATTTATCGTATGCATGAAGTTAAATGTTAGGTATTTAGGTATTGTATTTTGTTTCACATTGAAACTATCAATCGACGTCCCAACGCATCGACGTGACACGACTAGAGATGTAAATTAAAATATCAATATATCGATATTTTTTACAAAAAAATAAATATTTATATCGAAATATTTTTGCTCACTGATATATCGCATATCGATATTATTTGGAAATATATTTTGTGATATTAAGGTTGGTCACACTACAAATCAAAATCTTATAGCCTATTTCCACTGCTGTTATTCATTTAACAGTGAGTTAACAGTAACTGAGGTTCAGTTTGCATGTATTCTCCCATAAGGAATTTACTGAAGTAAAACTGACCGTAAATATTAACTGAAGCATAACTGAAGAGAAACCAGTTCATTTGAACACTTGTTCGATAAAACATCGCGATGTTTCATCGAAAGAGTCACAAAACAGTTGATTGAACGTTGAAAAGGAGAGCGCAATTATGAATTATATTTTTAAAATAATTAATATACTTCTTTTTTAGATGTATTTACGAACAAAATACGTAATTTGAGAGCAAGGCATGGAGAACTTGTTTCAGGGTAATGCAAAGAAACTCCCAGGGCGGGAATGTGGGATGTGAAATTCTCCATGAAAAACGCATCACTATTTTGTGGCACATCCAGCTCCCAAAACTTTCCATGCCTTGGCTATTTTCAACATATAGAGATATGCTATTTTCAAATATGCTTGCAAGTTAATTTTAACTAACAAATGACCACTCAGATGGACGCTTTCGTTTTCTGCTACATATTTGCAATGTTCGTGGCCAATGTTTCTTTAAAATTACATTGCTCCTTCATAATAAGCAAATCAGGTTGTAGAAATAGCATGTATGTCAATCAAACTGACAATAATGCACTACAAATTTGCAATAATAAATTTCGCTTCATGATTAATTCGTAATTTTAGCTATTACAAACCAAAACAAAACAAACCGAACAGCTGATTCATTAACTGAGGTTCAGTTACAGTGCAATGGAAACAACTTTCGTAACTGACTGTTAAGTTAACAGTAACTGAGCAATGGAAATAGGCTATTAGAAAGAGAAGATGAGCGCAAAGAACTTTTACACCAACTTTGCACACAGCACGCAGCGAAGTGTTTGCTGCCATGTTTAAGCATCCCTTGGAGGAGAGTCAGCAGAATTGTGTTAACATCATCATTCAAATATTTAAGTCATTTTGTTCAATCAAATCTAAAGATAAATAATATAATGAAATCCACAACAAAATACAATACTTACATAAGAACTAAGTTAATCAAAAAGATGTTTTGAGCTACTATCGTGAAGTTAAAGTTCGTTTATTAAAATTATTGTCTCCATCATTGAAATCACAATCATACATATGTATGTATGATGCCTAAATTACAAAATGTTTGTAAATTTAATTTTTGCAATTTGTTTTTACATATTATAAAGGAATATTTGTACTCAATGAATTAACAAATAGTAATTTTCGATTCTCAATAAGAAATTTAATAATATATTTTGGTTTTGTATTTAATCTTTTCAACGCTTAAAGGGGCCTACGCAGATCACAATTAAGCTCTCGTACCGTACTGCACCAATTTAACGAGCCGTATCGACCAGTTCTAAACAACGCACACATTGTGGCGGTCGGTTGACTACTTTCTCGAAATAAATCGGATATGCAGCAGTTTTTTTTAAATTTAACTGAATTTTAAATAATGATTAACGAACAACGTACGCTACTTTTGTGTTTCTGTACAACAAAAGAATTGCTACTGGCGGCTATAAAAAAAAATCAGGCTGCAAATGCAAAAAAAAAAAATGGTAGCATTTTAGTAAACCCATGTTTGATGGGCACAGCTGAAATTACCAGAGATTATTCTTCACCTTACAGATCTTTACCCGGGCAGTACGGGTCGGCTTGAGTTGAAGAATAAAAATTCATATGTTATTTAAATTGTATTATATGAATTAATTTATATATTTTTATTAATTTCTTGTTGTGCAGCATTGACTGCCAAAACAATAAGTATGGCGCTATTGGAGTTCAATTTTGTCAATATTTTCCGAAATATGTATAAGCCGGCTCTTGCCCGCCATGTTGTTTACTTTTTGCAATATTTAACGAGCCGTGAAGATATGCTCAGCATTGTTCACTGGCCGTACACAGCCACACTGTTAATTAACATTTTCATTGTTCAACACTTTTTAAAGGCCAGTAGTTAACATACTGCGTACCATGCTTTCGTTGAACTGTACGGGCGCTGTACGAGACCATTTTTTTTATATGAAGTTTTAACAGTACGAGAGCTTAACGACGGTCTGCATACGGGCCTTAAGTAAAATCTAATAAAGTCTTGATATGAAAATAAATTTGCTAAAATTAATGGTTTGTTATTATATCCACACACACAAATAAAAAGAATCGAAGAAATACTTATATAATGACCAATAACCGAAACATACATGTACAACAAAAACATATAATATATATGTACTTACATATGAATGGATTACATTATGCATAATCTTCAACATACGTTCTGTTGTTGTCTAGCTTGTAGAAGAAGTCGAAGTAATCGGTGCTTTAGTATTGGATCACAAACATACATTATTGTTTTATTTTTAAAAGAATAAAAAGCTCAAAAAAATTATAATGCATTTAAAGTTAATGTTTTTTTGGGGGGGTTTAAGATTTTTATGCTAAAATATAAAAAAATATCAAAAATATCAGATATATCGATTTATTTTGGTGATAAATATTGAAAAAACCCTGATATTTTTTAAAAATGAAAATCATCGATACGATTTTTTTTTACATATTTTCACAACCCTAGTCAAAATACCGATGTCAATGTTCATCGATGTTTTCAAAATGGGAAATCGATGTGGGGAGATACATCGGCTCCAAATTTTGATGCATCGATGTATTAGCCTATTTCCACTGCTCAGTTATTCACTTAACAGTGAGTTAACAGTAACTGAGGTTCAGTTTGCATGTATTCTCCCATAAGGAATTTACTGAAGTAAAACTGACCGTAAATATTTACTGAGGCATAACTGAAGAGAAACCAGTTCATTTGAACACTTGTTCGATAAAACATCGCGATGTTTCATCGAAAAAGTCACAAAACAGCTGATTGAACGTTGAAAAGGAGAGCGCAATTATGAATTATATTTTTAAAATAATTAATATACTTCTTTTTTAGATGTATTTACGAACAAAATACGTAATTTGAGAGCAAGGCATGGAGAACTTGTTTCAGGGTAATGCAAAAGAAACTCCCAGGGCGGGAATGTGGGATGTGAAATTCTCCATGAAAAACGCATCACTATTTTGTGGCACATCCAGCTCCCAAAACTTTCCATGCCTTGGCTATTTTCAACATATAGAGATATGCTATTTTCAAATATGCTTGCAAGTTAATTTTAACTAACAAATGACCACTCAGATGGACGCTTTCGTTTTCTGCTACATATTTGCAATGTTCGTGGCCAATGTTTCTTTAAAATTACATTGCTCCTTCATAATAAGCAAATCAGGTTGTAGAAATAGCATGTATGTCAATCAAACTGACAATAATGCACTACAAATTTGCAATAATAAATTTCGCTTCATGATTAATTCGTAATTTTAGCTATAACAAACCAAAACAAAACAAACCGAACAGCTGATTCATTAACTTAGGTTCAGTTACAGAGCAATGGAAACAACTTTCGTAACTGACTGTTAAGTTAACAGTAACTGAGCAATGGAAATAGGCTATAAGTTACATGTTTTGTATTCTTTAAATTTTTTTTTTTTTAAATAGAGTGATTTTATAGAGTTATTTTATTTAACTTTTATTATTATTTATTTTGTTATTGCTTTCATAGCTGTCTTAAAATTTTTTTTTGGCTTTTTGGCCTTCTGTCGCAAGTTCGGTAATGTTTTCAAAGCTTTCAAAAATGGAAGTTTTTCATGGTGCGACCCTGCTGATGGTGTTTCCTCACGAATTTCGCCAGTTACCAATTCGGAATTTTCCTTATTTATTTTATAAACATTGCGTAGGTGGTCCTGCATGTTCGTCGCGTTGCCAGCAGTTTTAATCATTTTGCCACAAGTGTTGCACTTTGCTGTATTATAATTTATTTTACTGAAATGCTTCCAGCAAAAGCTCGTCTTTGTTGTTATTCTGAAATAAATTTAGTTACAAAATAAACAAACTGCAAGAGACTTTCTGAATCAAACTTATCATGCAATCGCCTTTAGTAGCTATAGAATCTTTGACAAATTTATATGAATATACTTACTTTGGCATTGCAAACACAGACTAAAATAAAATAAACGCACACAATTCCGCGAAAAGACCTCAAATTACTGTAAATTTAAACAGACGATGGTGTGCAGAACCATCGATGCATCGTATTACATCGATATCAATGAAAACATCGGAAAACATCGCCCAAAAATCATCGATGCTCGATGCATCGATGTTTTTTTGCATCACTAGATACGACGTAGAATGAGAGTCAGCAGAATTGTGTTAACATCATCATTCAAATATTTAAGTCATTTTGTTCAATCAAATCTAAAGATAAATAATATAATGAAATCCACAACAAAATACAATACTTACATAAGAACTAAGTTAATCAAAAAGATGTTTTGAGCTACTATCGTGAAGTTAAAGTTCGTTTATTAAAATTATTGTCTCCATCATTGAAATCACAATCATACATATGTATGTATGATGCCTAAATTACAAAATGTTTGTAAATTTAATTTTTGCAATTTGTTTTTACATATTATAAAGGAATATTTGTACTCAATGAATTAACAAATAGTAATTTTCGATTCTCAATAAGAAATTTAATAATATATTTTGGTTTTGTATTTAATCTTTTCAACGCTTAAAGGGGCCTACGCAGATCACAATTAAGCTCTCGTACCGTACTGCACCAATTTAACGAGCCGTATCGACCAGTTCTAAACAACGCACATATTGTGGCGGTCGGTTGACTACTTTCTCGAAATAAATCGGATATGCAGCAGTTTTTTTTAAATTTAACTGAATTTTAAATAATGATTAACGAACAACGTACGCTACTTTTGTGTTTCTGTACAACAAAAGAATTGCTACTGGCGGCTATAAAAAAAAATCAGGCTGCAAATGCAAAAAAAAAAATGGTAGCATTTTAGTAAACCCATGTTTGATGGGCACAGCTGAAATTACCAGAGATTATTCTTCACCTTACAGATCTTTACCCGGGCAGTACGGGTCGGCTTGAGTTGAAGAATAAAAATTCATATGTTATTTAAATTGTATTATATGAATTAATTTATATATTTTTATTAATTTCTTGTTGTGCAGCATTGACTGCCAAAACAATAAGTATGGCGCTATTGGAGTTCAATTTTGTCAATATTTTCCGAAATATGTATAAGCCGGCTCTTGCCCGCCATGTTGTTTACTTTTTGCAATATTTAACGAGCCGTGAAGATATGCTCAGCATTGTTCACTGGCCGTACACAGCCACACTGTTAATTAACATTTTCATTGTTCAACACTTTTTAAAGGCCAGTAGTTAACATACTGCGTACCATGCTTTCGTTGAACTGTACGGGCGCTGTACGAGACCATTTTTTTTATATGAAGTTTTAACAGTACGAGAGCTTAACGACGGTCTGCATACGGGCCTTAAGTAAAATCTAATAAAGTCTTGATATGAAAATAAATTTGCTAAAATTAATGGTTTGTTATTATATCCACACACACAAATAAAAAGAATCGAAGAAATACTTATATAATGACCAATAACCGAAACATACATGTACAACAAAAACATATAATATATATGTACTTACATATGAATGGATTACATTATGCATAATCTTCAACATACGTTCTGTTGTTGTCTAGCTTGTAGAAGAAGTCGAAGTAATCGGTGCTTTAGTATTGGATCACAAACATACATTATTGTTTTATTTTTAAAAGAATAAAAAGCTCAAAAAAATTATAATGCATTTAAAGTTAATGTTTTTTTGGGGGGTTTAAGATTTTTATGCTAAAATATAAAAAAATATCAAAAATATCAGATATATCGATTTATTTTGGTGATAAATATTGAAAAAACCCTGATATTTTTTAAAAATGATAATCATCGATACGATTTTTTTTACATATTTTCACAACCCTAGTCAAAATACCGATGTCAATGTTCATCGATGTTTTCAAAATGGGAAATCGATGTGGGGAGATACATCGGCTCCAAATTTTGATGCATCGATGTATTAGCCTATTTCCACTGCTCAGTTATTCACTTAACAGTGAGTTAACAGTAACTGAGGTTCAGTTTGCATGTATTCTCCCATAAGGAATTTACTGAAGTAAAACTGACCGTAAATATTTACTGAGGCATAACTGAAGAGAAACCAGTTCATTTGAACACTTGTTCGATAAAACATCGCGATGTTTCATCGAAAAAGTCACAAAACAGCTGATTGAACGTTGAAAAGGAGAGCGCAATTATGAATTATATTTTTAAAATAATTAATATACTTCTTTTTTAGATGTATTTACGAACAAAATACGTAATTTGAGAGCAAGGCATGGAGAACTTGTTTCAGGGTAATGCAAAGAAACTCCCAGGGCGGGAATGTGGGATGTGAAATTCTCCATGAAAAACGCATCACTATTTTGTGGCACATCCAGCTCCCAAAACTTTCCATGCCTTGGCTATTTTCAACATATAGAGATATGCTATTTTCAAATATGCTTGCAAGTTAATTTTAACTAACAAATGACCACTCAGATGGACGCTTTCGTTTTCTGCTACATATTTGCAATGTTCGTGGCCAATGTTTCTTTAAAATTACATTGCTCCTTCATAATAAGCAAATCAGGTTGTAGAAATAGCATGTATGTCAATCAAACTGACAATAATGCACTACAAATTTGCAATAATAAATTTCGCTTCATGATTAATTCGTAATTTTAGCTATAACAAACCAAAACAAAACAAACCGAACAGCTGATTCATTAACTTAGGTTCAGTTACAGAGCAATGGAAACAACTTTCGTAACTGACTGTTAAGTTAACAGTAACTGAGCAATGGAAATAGGCTATAAGTTACATGTTTTGTATTCTTTAAATTTTTTTTTTTAAATAGAGTGATTTTATAGAGTTATTTTATTTAACTTTTATTATTATTTATTTTGTTATTGCTTTCATAGCTGTCTTAAAATTTTTTTTGGCTTTTTGGCCTTCTGTCGCAAGTTCGGTAATGTTTTCAATGCTTTCAAAAATGGAAGTTTTTCATGGTGCGACCCTGCTGATGGTGTTTCCTCACGAATTTCGCCAGTTACCAATTCGGAATTTTCCTTATTTATTTTATAAACATTGCGTAGGTGGTCCTGCATGTTCGTCGCGTTGCCAGCAGTTTTAATCATTTTGCCACAAGTGTTGCACTTTGCTGTATTATAATTTATTTTACTGAAATGCTTCCAGCAAAAGCTCGTCTTTGTTGTTATTCTGAAATAAATTTAGTTACAAAATAAACAAACTGCAAGAGACTTTCTGAATCAAACTTATCATGCAATCGCCTTTAGTAGCTATAGAATCTTTGACAAATTTATATGAATATACTTACTTTGGCATTGCAAACACAGACTAAAAATAAAATAAACGCACACAATTCCGCGAAAAGACCTCAAATTACTGTAAATTTAAACAGACGATGGTGTGCAGAACCATCGATGCATCGTATTACATCGATATCAATGAAAACATCGGAAAACATCGCCCAAAAATCATCGATGCTCGATGCATCGATGTTTTTTTGCATCACTAGATACGACGTAGAATGCGTGAACATTAAAGGCCCAGTTACCCGAACTTTTCTTGAATTTAAAACTGGCGCTAAATTGTGAGAATGTCAAAAAAAAACAAACAGCTGTTCATTCAGTTCAAGTTTTGGGTAATCCTTGTAGTCCAGCTTCAAGTTCAATTATTCAATTCAATTCAGTTCAATTCAAGAAAAGTTCGGGTAACTGGGCCTTAAGCTTTGCACAGCAAATTGGCTATTGCTCTCGCAAGCTCAACCATCTCTGCTGTTATGCTTATTTTCGGCACAGAGCACTAAGAACAGCTGGGCGAAGGGTTCGCTGGCTTTGAGTTGTTCGAAGTACATATTGAGGTTAATGGGGAAAATTCTAAAAACATTTTCACATAACTGTTACACTGCAATCTGGCTTATACGGCTCCTCTACAGTCCAAAAATTTTTATCCGACTGCTGGCTGATCCGGCAAATGCTCTATAATCCGACATCTTACACAGCTTTTTATTCATATATTTTCTCATTCTATGTCTGTACTGTGATACGCAACATATCGATATTATCGATACTGTATCGATACAGTAGCACATCGATACGTATCGATAATGCCCTTTTTCTGCAAAAAGTATCGATACTCCGTTTTGAGTTTGAAATGTGACGCTATGAATACGGACGTGTTTGCTTTCTGGTAAAATTACAATAGCCGTAAAGAGCTGAATAATATTGCTCTCAGGTATTTTATAATTCCAGCAACATCAGCTCCGTCTGAACGAGTAAATTCAACGGCCGGAAACACCATAACTGATTAATGTTCCTGACTGTCGCTTCTAGTGGCGGAAAAGCCTAGTTATCTTAAGCAAAATTTCGAATTTTTAAATTTGACCTAATATGTTTAATATTTTATATAAATATTCATAAAAACAAGACCAAAAATTTTAAATATTATTTTATCTATGCCAAAACTCTTAATAAATATTGAAATATTTCTTATAAATGTATTATATCTGTGGGCATTACTGTATACAACATTTACTGCATAATTGTATTATGTTAAAAACCTTATCTGCAGCTGAAAATTTGCTTCTAGCATCCTTATTTTGTCTTGGAATATAAACGATACTTATCGATAAGCAACAAGAAAATATCGATTCGTATCGATAAGCGAAATTCCCGATATTTCGCATCACTAGTCTGTACTTATTTTTGGAACAAGTTTTATTTTCTCTTCTACGCGACCAGTAGTCGGCAATGAATAATGGAGTACCGTTATCAATAGTGCGTCGTTAAAATAACCCACACATGTGTATTGACGATGTTTTTATTTTAAATTGTCGGACTATAGAGGTCATGCATTTCGCCTCTATAAGCCGAAAAACTGAACAATCCGACAAGTTTGTGCAAAAGAACTGTCGGATTAGCCAGATTGCAGTGTACCTACAAAAGAAATATAAAAAAAGAAGACAGCAAAGTAACATAAATTAAGTAACATTTAAATAAAGTATGCCTACGAAAATGTAATATTTTTTGTGAATTTTGCCTCATAAATAACTTTTAAAAAAATAATATCTTATTTACTGAGTACTTTAGCTCGGTGAACTGTATTTAAAAACCAGACCAAAGAGCGGAAATCTTTAGCTGCGTAACCTATTATCTAAAATTGTAAGGGAGCTAATGGCCGAAGTATGATCTCAGTCCGGCCAGGCTCCGCGTCACAAGAAATTTGTAATTTGCAAGACGCTTCACGAAATCGAGGGCTAAGTGCGAGTTACGCGTCAGGGTAGTTTGCCGCTGGATCCGCTGCAGCCTAAACGTGCCACTGGCCGCGTAAACTCCGTTCCTGACAAAAGTCAGAGTATCGCCCCGTTATACTCACGCGCGTATGTGTGTTCGCCTTGACGAACACTGCAAACCAACAGGAAAAGAGAAACTGCAAACTCGCGTGGGTGTTAATGGGAATATTAAATGCGGGGTTTTATTTCTCTCTCTTTCAAGCGATTCAAACGTCTAAAAAAATAACTTTAACCAAAAAACAATACGTACGCTTCCCCGATATCAAAAACGTCGAACTCCAAAATTAAAACTACTCTTATGATCTTATTCCGTGACTCGCTGTGCGCTTTTCTGTCGGCCGTACTGCACGCTATGCTGTTCCGTTTCGCACTACCCAGCCCTTTCGCTCGACGCGATCGGAACGCCTTCGCGGCGACTGTTATTAACATTCGTAACTTAACATCTACTGTAAATGGCAATGTAATTCTTAATAAAAATAAACGTAATAACATTAACTGGCCTTCCTGGCGTTTCTTACGACTATAAACTCAAAATTACATCTATTAAATTAAACTTAAATTAAATTAAAGGGCGTTCTTCGTGAACGCACGAAATCAAAATATAAGTAAACCAAAAAGATAATAATAGAAAAGAATAGGCGCCGGTATAGATGTGACGGGGACCTGGCAGGGCCTACTTCACAAAATAATATTTTTATAATATAATATAATATAATATATCCACATCTTTTCAGTAAGAGCTACTCAACGTGGAAGGAAGATAGCTTTTTGCCGGGTTAACAAAGTCAGCTTGGCTTAGATTGAAGCTTTTAAAAATTTGAAATTCACGTTGCTGGTTTACAATGTCAGCGTCAACAGCCTGTGAAAAATGCAATCAGCTGATTCGAACTCAGCTAAGACATGTGAATTTTTCGAAATTGTATTACAGCTGTCTATGAGCATTGAACAGCTGATGTTTGTTTTACGTTGTGTGATGTTGCGGCGCAGCCGCAGAGAAGTACTCGGCGGTGTTGGGCGCGGGAGCATTTTACGCGCAGTTCGATCAATGGGATCAGCTGTTTCGAACTCGGCTAACACATGTGAAATGGCACAAAAATGATCGATTTGTTTTTTTATACAACAATGATTTTATTGTTATATATTCATTAATATGTCCTGAATAAATATTTAATAGTGAATTCTATTATCATTTACCTCTGTATTGACTAAAATAGAGATAAAAACTTAGGAGCTTTCAAGCACATATCACTAATTTCGAAAAAAAAGCCATCTATTGTCAACTTTTAAACAAAAATTATCGAATAGCTTTTAGTGCTTTCAAGAACATATTACTAATTTCGAAAAACAGCCATCTATTGACCACTTTTAAAACTAAATTAACGAATAGCTCTTCTCAATGCAATCTGTGATACAAGTGAAACCAGTTAGAGATTGAAAGTGCGTGAGACGAACTTATGTGAAAAATATGTGTGTCAGACAGGAACAAAACATTTTGCAATCTCAAGCTAACATTGTAAACCCGCCTTTTGGCTTTTTTCGACACTCGTAAAGCTTGAGACTTGAAACTTTGCGAACATCAATGTTTTTACTTGTTTCTATAAAAATTATTAACACAATGCGTAATTCATATTTTTGATTAGGTAACAAACTGCAGTTTACATAGATTATTAAACTTCATACCGAAGGTAAAGAGTATATTGGGTTTGTTCAATGTCCGCCACGGTGTCTGTAGGTTCGCAACTTTTTTCGACACCCCTTAAGCTAGATACTGCGTACACCCCTGCCGCATCCGTACCTCTTTGCAAGCAGTCGGTTGCGTCCGACTTCAGCGTTTCCACTTGTTTATTTGCCTTTGTCACTAATCAGTGTTTTGTTGACATAACATTAGTAACATATTTATGAAAATTTTATTGAGAATAGTTAAAGCCAAGAAGGCTTTAGCCGAAAAAATTTGACTAGGAGATACTCAAATCCTCAATATCTCCGGCGTTTCTTAACTGATGCAATTTTAAAATATGCTCATTGTTTTGTCTATACCTATTAATATTTTAATTAATTTCTTCAATCAATACTGTGTATGGAAAACCGGAAGAGCTATCGACGGACATGACCAGCTCGACTCGGCTGATGTTGGTGACTTATAAGGTGATCTTTGTGATACTTAATGGGTTCGGAGAGGGCTTATTATGCTTGTAACTTAGTCTTGCCACAAAGTCGCTATACCCTTTGTATTCTTTAAATAGGTTCAGGTTGTAAACACGGGAGAGATACATTTATAGACAATTAAAATTAACTCAAGCACCCACACACATACACATAAAATTAATTCGTAGTAACAACTTTTGATTTGTAGTAAAAACTTTCAGGATATCTTTAAGTATAGCTCTTTTGATTACAGCGTTCGTATTTGTATTTGTTTTTCAAGGTGTTTGTCAGTTCTTTGGTTGTTTAGTTTTATTTTCGTTTATTTTATTGATCTTTTCATTTTTGAGTTGTATTATGTAAAAATATATCACAAAACAAGTTAACTTAAAAGCCTAATGTCTAAATTTACGTTAATATAAGTTTACTTAAAATATTCGTTTGATTTAGAATACTGGTAACGGATCATTATTAGTATATTGGCATGCGCTAAGACTTTCGTGTAGTAAATGCTTATTTTGATATATATAATTGGAATTTAATGTTTGTTGAGGATTATATAACTGATACGTGAATGCAGCAGGCAAATAAATCTGCTGATGTGTAAAAAGTCGATTGAAATTTGGCAACAAAAACCGCTGCGAAATTGCATGATCCAAATTAACGTCAGGATATCGGCTGTGTGTGGTGGCTCCAAGATTTCGGTGGGCAGTGGGATCTGCTATTTCATTGGTTCGTACTATGTCTGGAGCAATGAGACTTTCGATGGTAAATGCTCGCTTGGGTCGGAATGGCATACTTTCGACGAATTCACTTTTAGTACTTGGCTTGGTAGGGATTTCCGTATTTTCTGCAATATCTCCAAAAGTCCTTTTTCGATATATGTTGTTGCTGGATACAACTTCTAAGAATGTCCTTGGATCATATGTTTGGGCATTGATGAATTTGATGCATGCCGATGTTGTTGTTGACAGTTTCGAATTGAAGAAATCCTTTTCAAAATGTTTCACGCGAAATCGCTTGCGTCGTCTCAACAAACTGCCGTTTTCAAACATATCAAAAGCTTTTGGATGAAGCGTCCAGAAAGAGCCCTTGCCGGCTTTGCTTATGCTTCGAGGCACTTTTATAAAACAGTCGTTAAAACTTAAATTGTGGCGCAATGAGTTTTGCCATTTTTGCATGTTGTTGCGGTAGTACGGGAACTGATCCATTATAAATCGATATATATCACTAAGCGATAGCATTTTGTGTGGCGAATGCAAGATAGCCATTGCGGTCAAAGATATATACGAATAAGGAGGTTTCTGATCACCATAAGTTATTTTTAATGGACGTGGCATTGTGCCGCTCTGTTTTATATACTATTTTCACAATGTTTGTTTGCACTTTGGTTGAAGCGTTGTTCTCTCGGTGGCAACAGCGTTGAAACTGACAGCAATGTCTTCAAAATACATGTTTTTATAAATACTTATTTTTCAGGGTTCACACAAATCCATTTTTTCTTCTTTTCTTTGCTAAGCGAGAAAGCAATATAAGCGCAAGTATAGCTCGCCTCCTTTATGAACAGGTTTGCCGTCTCGCACCACTGTTTACACCAATAAGAAATGGGGGTGGGATTAGGTATATGAATTGTTGTTTTCGAAAAAAAGGTCACCAATCCCAAGTTGAATACATGAACATCATGAACATATTTAATGACATACGTATGTCTGCATCAAACAAATATAAAATTTATTTTGTGTGAACGTGATTGGTATGTTAGTTATCTAATTTAATTCATAGTCATGTAATTTAGCTGCAATTAGGGCTAATAATCTGTGTAAATCGCTCTAAAGTATACAATTAAATATATTCTAAACAATAATGTTAAGTCTCAATTATCAAATTATTTGTTTTGGATTACAAAAAATCATTATCGTTAGGTCTGTGAAAAATTATATGAGTATGCAATTAGCTTTCAAGCTTGGTCATCGATTTCTAATAATTATGCCAGCTTTGGGCGAAATACTTAAATCTTAAATATATTATGTCCGTTTTAAGGATTCGAGTGTGACAAAAAACTGAGTTCTGATCAGCAGACAGTCGAACACATAGCATGAAGAACGTTGTATACAATATCAAATATTGTCTTCTACCGTCGCGACGGGAAAAAGAGTATACTTAAATATTTGTATAGACCCAAAAAAAAAACACTTTCAAAACAATCAATCTCTAACCTATCAAAAATGTAATAGCATGTTCTGATTCGCTTTCATCTCAAAGGAAAACTGTAATTTTTGTTAGGTTTTGGATATAATACGATCCACATCCGTTTTTTGAACACAGGTCGACAATTATAAGAATCAATCAAAATGTATGCAACAAATATATTCGCTCTCACAATTTAGAATGCAACTTTTTATACCCTGAGTTCATGGGCGGTATGAGGCAGAAGTAGGCATCTCCTTGATCAGCACGAACAACCTTTCGTCCATCCAGATGTATCAACGCATCGATCTTAGAAGGTACTAGTATATTTATTTCCTTCAAGGGTCTTTTTAATTTTACTTGTTTTATTCCCCATTTGGATAAAGACAGCAATTAAAGCCTTGCAAGCCTACTACACAAGCTCTTGGAATGTCCTGGCGAGCAGGGAAACGCTAGATACACTCAGCACCTTTGAATAAAGGCGCATCTATTTTACTCAAAGCCATCAGGGCTACGAGGGCAACGAGATAGGCTATGCATAACGGACAACGACGAATGCAGGAAATGCAAGGATCCAGGTGTCAAGGAAACGCTAGAGCACCTCCTCAGCACTGGCAGCACAACGACTACGCCACTTCCAAATTCCTTTTCTAGCTTCGCTCCAAGAAGCCAGCTAGCAGGAACCTAAAAAGCTTCTAGCGTTTGCCCGAAGCACACATACTCCGCAGGACCACACATCGAGATAGTCCTAACCATCTCCAAACACCGGACCCTTTAGCGGTCTATGTGTGACACTAATTGTTTGTCTCTGAGAAATCATTCTTTGATTTTACTAACTTGACCAATTTAATAATTATTAATTATAATTAAAAGCAACAATAACTGAATTTAGAACTAAATGAGGATCAGTGAATTGCTCATTATCTATCCCGGATCTAGTAAAAGATATTGGCAAAGTTTCAAACACTAGCTATTTGCGTTCATACAGACGGACGGTGAGACACCATGACGTACATTGCACAAACCCAGTATACTCTTTAACTACGGTAACGAGTATTACAACAGTAACAAAATTTGTATTTTGTTTCGTGATTTCTGGTTATAAAAAATACTCAACTGTTTAAGTAGTATGAAGCTTTAAGAGTGTGTTAATACAGGCAGACAAACAATCAGGGAATATTGCCCATAACCAATATACTCTTTAACTTTGGTATCATAGTATAAAAAAAGTATTCCAATCTAATGCTGCATTTACACTAGTTGACTCAGCGTCAATTATCGATACGTCAACAATAGAAATTCAATTGGTCTGTTCACGAGTCGTTTCAACATTTCAAAGTTTCAAGTTTGAAACGATTAACTTGTGAACAGGATTTTGCGTTTCATCGTTTCAATCGTTTCAAAGTTGCGCTGTCAGCTGTTGTTTGTTTACATTTGTTTTACTTAAATTTTTGTCACTGTTTGAAAATGTCGTTCGAAAGTGTAAAAGATATGTTATGCGATGCTTTAGCAAACCATATTTATTATCTTTAAATCTTAATTCTAGCTCAAGCTAAAGAAAATTAATTTTTTCAAACAAAACTGTTGTTTGGCAGCCATTAATCAAGTGTGCTCATACTTTTTTGCACAAAAAAACACCAAATATATTGAAAAATACTGCACATCGATAGCAAATATCGGTTAAATATCGTGCTCTTCCCATCTTTACTTTGTTCAAACTTGAAACACTTTTTGTATACATAGGCTGGGGTGTTTCAACGTTTCAAGAAATTGTTCTATGTGGTTGTTGTTGCTTGACGTTTCAAACTTGAAACTTTGAAACGTTGAAACGACTCGTGAACAGACCCATTGTTTTATGTGGTTGTTGTTGCTTGACGTTTCAAACTTGAAACTTTGAAACGTTGAAACGACTCGTGAACAGACCAATTGTCAACGCATTACTTGTGTTTAGACTAGTTGACTGAGTTGACAAAAAAACCGATTTGTCAACTAATTTTTTGAGTTGAGCAACGAGCTACATGCCAACGCGTGGATGATGAAGTTGACAGTTATTTACACTAGTTGATATCAACGTTCATTGACGTCAACGTAGCTAAAGTATTTTTCGTTGACGGCGATATTGTGTAAGTATCGAAAGTGATTTTCATTAATATTGTGCTTGTTTTGAAGGTGTTCATTTAGAAAAATAGTGGTAAGTACGTAGATGTAAATTGTTTGCTTTTAAGAAAAATAAGTAAAATGGCATCACCTGCAAAAAAGAAATTGGCTGCAGTATCGCTGTTGGTATTAGCTTTTGAGGACAAGGAAAAGAAAAATGTGGGTTCAAGAATTATATCTGCGGCGTTTGGAAATCTTTTCTTTACTTTCTACAATATATTCTGAAAGATCAGGATCAAGATATTGTTCGTCGTAAAAAATGTCCTCCATATTTTTCTATTTTTCGTGAGCGCGCGAGCAACACAAACTTTGAACTCTACAGGAGAACAAATATGTATCAATATACCATTAATCGATAGTTGTTGCGTGAAATATCGTTTAATAAATACTTGTCAACACAACGCAAAATAATGAACATGAAGTCAACTTATTTCCGCTGGAAAATTTATAAAACCACATATTTCCCATGGCCTTATAGATAGAGTTTCCAATTTGGTGAAATTATAGCTGGCGACGTTTCTCAACAAACAGCATACACGACCTTGATGCCACGCTCCGTTCCCTCCCCCTTTTCCAGACCAAGCTCGCTGAATCTAGTTTCAAGAAAAGTGATGACATCCCCCAAAGATCTTCTTTCAAAATAATCAGATCACCCCTTCAGCCCCTAGACAATTGCCTTTTAAGATTGGTTATTACTATGTGTATCTTCCAAAGCTTTTAATTTGGTGGCAAGTTTTAAAACAATCTTTAAAGGCCACCAACCCACCCCCGACGACCACATACTCCTCTATGCAAGCAGACTCTTCACCATCAGAATATTCCGCAGTCGGTTGCGAGTCGGACGCAATTGTTAATGGTTTGTTTTTGATGAAGAACAAGCATAAAGTGCATTAAAAAAAATATTTGGCCCGGGCAAAGCCGAAGAATACTTGCCTGTACATACACATGTATTTTTGCATGAGCTTACATATGAATATACATACATATATGGCAACAGCAATCGCCACACTGTCTCGCAAGTCAAAAGCGGTATTTCCAAATTGGTAGTCATTTCTCAGTTCGTAGAAAGAAGGTAAAGTCATTATGGCTTCCATCGAAGCGATTTTGCTGTATGCTGTTTGTACGCCGTCTGTCTGTTTGTTAGTCTGCTGCTGCGGCCTGAACACTCCTCTTATTATACATAAGTATATCCACTCATATAAAACACACACACATTTACGTATCATAAAAGACTGGATGCCGCAACTTGTGGATGTTCAAATCGCAAAATACACAATGTGTTCCGCCTTCGTCGTCATGTACAAAGATACACCACGAACTTTAATTTGATTTCGATTCAAAGTGAAGTGAAACGAAAAATAATAATATCCTCGGACCATACTCATTCTTATATCACTCAATCGCTATATGACCACTTCTGTATGTGCTGCGGCATGTTGAATGCTGTTGTTAAAAAATTTTTAAAAAAGATTTGTAAATGATGCTTTTTGTAGGGACGCGTTGACGGTGATCGTTTTCACCTCGTCGACACTATAACGATCAACATCGCTTGATGCAGTGCAGTGGTCGAAGCCTACCCCAAAAAGATTCTGCAAAAAGCCAAGAAGAAAAACACAAAAAACACGATGTTGGATATCTGATAAAAGGAAATGTGCGTATAATTTATAATTTTTGCGTTCACTTATCAAACAACTTTTATTACTCAAGCTTTGTTAGACAAGTTGTCTAATACTCTAATTTTTTTAACAAGTATTTCTCAAAAATACAACATTCTACTAATGCATTCAATTCAACTACAGAATCTGTTAAGTTATATCTTATATTGACATTCACCTACCGCTTTAAAATATTTTTTTCCCTGTTCCTCAATTTGGGACTGTTTTAATCTTCTGCAAATTTTTTTTTGCAAATTTATGTAAAAGGCAGAAAAAAGCAGCCCCATAAAATTTATATGCTATTGATCAGCCGAGTTGTCAGTCCCATGGAAAAACGCGTCGACCACGGAGACAATTAGAGCTAAAGACTTGAGAATTGAACGCATAAGCTCCGTCCTGGATTTATATACTATAGGCAGACAAAGTTTGTTTCAAATTATTGATTATAATTCGCGTTTTCGATATCCACATGCAATCAATATTTATTTTATTATTTTTTATTTATTTGTTTATTATCAACTATGAGCAGCCGACATAAAATCAAAATTAATTCATATTTAAATAAAATACAAATTATGAAAATAAAATTAAAATAAAAATTCAAAAGTTAACGTTAACGTTAAAGCTCTTGGAAATTCAACAAGAAAATTTGATGTGTGGCTTGGGGAAACCCCAATCAGACCAGCGTTAGATTAGTAATTAGTGGTTACGATTAGATAAAGCAAAAAGGGTAGAACTCAGGCCTCCAAGGAGACAAGAGAAAAAAGCTTGTTATAGTTAGAGCATATAACACGAAATGGATTAAATATTTGCTCAAGCAACGATCAAGGTTAAGGGGTAAAAAGTTAAGTGAATATATACTAATTGGGACATTTAATTTAATTCGACTCAAAATAACTGATTACCGTTAAGTAAATAGTAGTATTAGTAGTAATAAATAATACTTCATGCATAGTAGGGCTGCAAAAACATCGACGATAATATCGGCGCTATCGATGTTTCGGAATTTTTGCGATACATCGATGTTTTCGTAAAATATCGATGATTACTATGATTGCGATGTCAAAAATGCGTGTACCTAATTCTAAATGCAAATTATATTTCGTTAAGGCCCAATTTCTCAATGTCCGGTTAAATTTTCGTTTAGTTAACCGCAGCATTACATGCTGGACGAGTTAAAGCTAATTGGATTTCTCAAAGCCAAAATAACCTGTTTTTTGTGTCGATGATTCTTATCGATATATCGTGACTTCAACGCGCTATAAATTTTAACTGAGACCCAGCCTTCCGTTTAGTTTGTTTTTCATATACACCTAACCGAACATTGAGAAACTCAAATTCGACTAAACTTAGAATAAGTTGACTAACCGGACATCGATCATCGATGTACTGACTATCGATGTTTTTGAAGCCCTAATGCATAGTCTTACGGTTTAAAAGGGAAGGAAGAAAGAAGTCGACTAGAATATGGGGGTAAGTCAACTCCAGGAACCCAGATTAAACTTCTAAGGGCAAACAGAAGATATCAATCAGATCTTGAGTTTTAAAATTTGGAACATGGCTTAAAATTTTTCACAATATAGTGATTAAGTGTGCACAAAGACACATACATGCATACGAACAATTTTTTTTTTCCTTTTTTTTTAATTATGCCAGCTAAAACTGTGTATGATTCTTTTTTGTTTATCATCCGGATCGGGCTAAAACTCATTTTCAAAAGTCTCTATGCAAATTCGTGAAGACTTTATGCCTAAAAGTCTTTCTTGTTCTTTTTTTTTAGCCTGATCCCACGTAACTTCTGGAGTACCACAGGGTAGTCATCTTGGTCCTTTATTGTCATTCTCTGAATCATACTTGCTTACAAGATGATTTAAATTCAATGCAACTTTGGTGTATTACTAATCAGTTGCTTCTCAATTGTTCTAAATGTATGTTTATGTCTTTCAGCCGTAATAGTCCCTTCATTACCAGATACTCAATTGACAATACCCCGTTGCAACGTATTTTCACAGTCAAGGACCTTGGTGTTCTTTTTGACTCGAAACTCTCATTCGGCCTTCATATTTCTACTATTGTTAATGAAGCCAAAGGTGTTCTCGGTTTCATTAAACATTGGTCTAAAGAGTTTAACGATCCTTACGTTACGAAAACTCTGTACACTTCTCTTGTCCGCCCTATCTTAGAATACTGCTCTTGTATATGGAGCCCCCAGCATAGAAATAACCAGGATCGTATCGAATCTGTTCAGAAGCAGTTTCTGCTTTTTGCCTTACGAGGCTTAAATTGGGATAGTAATCTTCGCTTGCCTTCATATTCCAGTAGGCTTCTTCTCCTTAGCCTCCCGTCGTTAAACAATCGTAGGATAGTCCTTGGTGTTGCCTTCCTGCAAAAGTTGATTGCTGGCGATATAGATTCTTCTTTTCTTTTAAGTCAACTCCGTTTCTCTATTCCTTCCAGACCCACTAGAAACTTTCACCCTTTATTTTTGAAAACGTGCACAACAGATTTCGCTATGCACAACCCATTTCGTATTTTATGCGTTCAATATAGTAGCCTTTACCACGTGTTCTCTAATGAGACCTCTCTCTCCTTAATCAAATCATTGCTTTCAGTATATCTTCGGAAAGTTAATGACCGCTCTCAGCTATGAAACGGGGCATAGCTTGCTGGACTGGCTAAACTCTTTTCCTCCAACGGGTCATTAACTTCCCCCTAAACCTATCTCTCTTTAATACACTTTTCTATTTATATATTTATATTCTATTTATTTTTATTTTAAAATTTTAATTTTTTTATTTTTAATCTTTTATTTTTAGTTTTCATATTCAAATTTTTCTTTTTATTTTCTACTAACATCTCTGTTCTTAGTATAGGGTCTTATAATGTCACTGACAATTTAGGCTGTGTAAAGGGGCATAGCTGGCCGGACTGGCAAATAAAACACCCCCATCGGTCGGTGATGTTATTAGACATCTTTGTTCTCTGCTTAGGCTGTTTACTTCATCTATATTATTGTACATTTTTTTTTTTTTTTTTTAACTCTTAAGTTGACTCTAGATTTGTTAACAATTTTGAAAAAATAAATAAAAATAAAATAAAAAAATGGGAAAAAGGGTAGAAAAGTTTTCTGCAAATGTCCGTCTGTATAAGCGCGTCGATCTCGGAGATGATAAGGACTAGAAATTTGAGATCTTCGATTTAGGTTCGTGTAAACGATTTATAATTGCAATCAATAACAACCAAACTTTGAATTTAAAACTTGAAACTTGACCCAAAAAATAGACACGGTAGTAATAATCCGTGAAAACCGTTTCATCTTAATCGGCTTATAAACACCGGAGATATCGAAGATTGAAGTTGAGTCAAACAATCAAACAATGACTGTAAGCATAATGTTAAGGTGCTGATGGTATCTTCTAGTAGAGCTTTCTCGACATGAGCCTTTTTACATGCTTTTATTTAACTTGACTTGTTTGTATGTTTGTTTGTCTCGGAATCTTGTAATCAAATTTTCACCAAGTTCCCGACTAGCTAGAGCTCTGAAATTTTCACCAAAGATGTGTTTCAGATGACAATACATGTTTTTAAAGTTTTTTTATGTTTTATTTTTCTTTTTTTTTACTATAACATGTTCGATATTTGGGTGCATGGATGATGGTTAAAAATCGATTACAAATGAATGCAAGTCTTCTAAATTTATTTGATTTACTTGTTTTGTACTAATCTCAATGAAATTTAGTTCATTAAGTTTTGAAAATTACGATCAGCATTTTTATCATTCGATTAAGTCCTAGAGATACGTTTTGAAAACAGCCTTGAGTGCTGCCGCTTAACTGTCGTACACTTGCACTAGAATTTCCCCTGTGATGATTTTTGTTTCGTTTCAGAATCTTATCTCAAAACCTAGATTTTATAATTAAAACAGACTATTTCTGCATTGTTCTTTTGTAAACAAATAAACGCCGCTCACGAATATGTGTCCTATCGTTGTCAGCAAAATTCCGTTAAGAAGTTTACAGAAGTCGTTTGAGCACATCAACGCAAAGATTTATTAACCGGACGGATACAGCGAACTCGTCGTATACAAGAACAAACATATATCTTAAATTTAAGCTACCTCTTAATGCCTTTGAGATGAAGGGAGATGGCAAATTCAACTCAACTGTTAAAGGTCATCAAAAATACACTTTATGGCGTAGAAATCTTCCTTCTGTCTGCTACCTACATTTCTTATACTCACATTAGCAACACACCTTGGTGTGCAAATCGCTAAAACACAAATATTTCCCACTTATTGATAGGTAGAGTCCATTTCGGTGGGAAGATGGTGACTTCCCTAAAAATCTGCATCAATATATTTGATTAGAAAACCACCCACGCCACTCCAGGTCAGCCGCATTTTGAAAAGTGGACTTCGTATATCTTCCACGTTGTTCGAGCTTGATAGGAGGTAATCCCTTAAATATCAGCATCAAAAGTTCACTCCCACAACTCCCGCCCCAATAAATTTTCTTTTTTATGTCAATCATTTTTAATATTACTGCCGATCACTTTAAATGCAATAACTTCTATTCATTTGATTAAATCCTTTGGAATCAGTGGAACGAAATCAAGATTTTTTACATATTGTAATGTTATAATAAATCAAAAAGGAGCATTCTTTTGCTTGGCTTCTTAAAGGGTCGTCTTGATGATGGGGTAGGTTTTGCGTGCTATTAATGAAATGATTACTCCATATAAATACATAATAAGGGTGGATGCTGACAAAAGTTTTTACAGAGTTCAAGTTACATTGTTATTTGTGCTTAAGAACATACTTTTAAAATTACGATACACTTTATGTGTGGTCACATTTCTCTCTATTGCCATCAAATTTCCATCAAGAGTTAATGAGCCGCAATAGGTCCAACCAATTTGTTATTGGTGTTGGCATTATTATTGCATTCTATAGTATAATTTATAACCACAAGTGTCACGTGTTCACTTATTCTTCCTGCCTATTAAGGCATTACTTGCACATATGTTGCTAAGTGGTAGTTGCCAGATGAATATTTTCATTGAACAAGTAATGTACTTGAAATGAAAATTTTGTTATAAACAAATCTGGAACAAGAACAAGTGCAATACGCGTTCAATAGAAACAAGTGGAAACGTGGCAGTTGGACGCAACCGACTGCGGCAGGGGTGTATGCAGCGTTAAAAGTTAGAAGCTGAAGACTGTTGGGCATAATCAATCTGTGGATCGTTCCTGAAAGACGATCTGTTGCTGTGGGCTAAAACTCGAATGCGATCTCTTGTCGTTGACGTCTGTTCAAATTGTGTTCGATTCTCGGCCATTTGGCACGCGAAAGCAACTCGTACTCCCTCCGACTTTCAAGACGATTTTCACTTTCTGATGAAGATTCTCCATTACGAATTTTTTTGTGATACCCTTGCCTGGGAACTATGTATTTCTAGGAAGTTTAGATATAGATCTTTTGGGTACATTATTACATTATTATTTGCCTAACTCTGGATTTGATTTTTGTTTGTATTTCTTCACATGTAGGGTAAGATTATCGAATTTTTCATATGGCTCCCTAACGTTTTTAGATAAGTGCTACAGAATAAACTCTTATCACAGTTAAGAATTATATTAAACAAGTATACCCTGAGGTATTGTGCTGTGGTGCTTTTAGATGTTTACTATTTAAGTAAAGAACACTTAATAAAATGCTAAATTTGTATTTGACCTGGATTCGTGGACAAATTGCAAGAGCCTGCTTGTTTAGTTTTTAACTATTTTTTTTTACGGTTCCATTCCAAAAAAATTTTTATGCATACATATATAGATGAAAAGAAACAGATTAACTTATATTTTACACTAAATTAAATAATACAGTCGAATTTTTTTATTACAATATTGCGTACAACGAAGCTTTCTATATAAGTAATTCATATAAAAAGCACTTCTATTGTTTTAAGTACTTATATTTTGCACTCCATATGAATTTTTTAAGGGAAAGTCGCGAATTATAAACGTGACGCATCAATCGATAAACAAAATTTTATCAGTTCTCAGTTGACGAAGAGGCTGAAAGCAAGCAAAAAATAGCAAAACTTTTAAACAAAGGCAGATCGTGAACAATGGAGCCCCGGATATCTCAGGGTTTACACCTTCAAAAGTATAATTATCAAAAGTATTCTAAACATGATTTCTTACGGCAATCGATTTACCCACTTAAAATCTTCCTGTATAAAGTTATACTTTAACTTTCAGCCTCATCTACAAAATAAATAGTTGCGTTATCAATACTTTGCCCATTGGCTAACACGCAACAGGTCTTCATTACATAATCGAACACATTCATTAATTTAAGAGAAATTAATAATATTATTAAGCTGTCTTAAGGTTATCAAATATAAGTCTGAAAATATAATATGTATCAAATTACTTACATTTACATAAACAGTCCAGACGTCACTTATATGCAGACGATTTCAATATCTTTTTTGTTGTATTTGAACTTAAGTTATTAGTCAAAGTATCAATATTGTTACGGAATCGGGCATTGTAGGGACTAGTACTTATGTGTTCAAGTTTCTTCCATAACTGTCGCCAAATTGAAGTCACTGTGCAGCTCACACTATATGAGACTATACATATCTAATGAATTTTATTTTGCACTTATAGCCAAGTTCTTTTTTTATCAGAACATATTGTCAACTTTTACATTTTTTTTCAACTAATTAAAAAGTTGCATAAAGCTCGTGTGCGCATCCTAAGATACTCAAGGTCAAAAGTCAGGAAGAAAAAAATCTTTTTGCAATTTTTAGACAAAGAGTATGTTTTTAAGAACAAATAAATAAGAAAACTGTAGGTCATTAGCAGTTGGGCCATTATATTTAAAAATATTAGCACACATTTCCATTTCCGCTGTTAACGTAAACCGAGTTTATGTATAAATAAAAACAGAATTGCTAAAAAATAGCAGCCCCGAAAAACAAATAGATAACAATAGTCTAAAAACAAATAAAATCGTTGCAGTCGGACGCAATTGACTGCGGTTTAATCTGATACCAGCTAAAAATTGGGTAAAAGCACTTCTGATTGAAAACGGAAAGTACAGCTGCGGCGGGGGTGTATGCAGCAGCTATCTTCCCACCAGATTTGGGGACTCCAGCTGTGAAAGATACACACATTCCCTTTCTTAAAGAGGCGGTGTGGCGTTGGGCCTAAAAATGTGACGTCGCATAATTTTTTAAATCGATCTTTGTGGGATGATACCAGCTATCTTCCTACCAAATATTATGACTCTTGCTCAAAAAGATATACGCATATTTGTTTTTAAAAGGTGGGGGCTGTATGGTTCGGCGTGACATCCAAAGTTTTGAAGCATATCTTTTAGGGTCGTCCTATCAAATTTGGTGACTCTAGCTCAAAAGAGGCAGTGGGGCGCCTGGGGTGGCTACAGTGTAAGGAGTGGGCGTTTCTGATTCCAAAATGCGGAGGCTGTGTGCGGAATAATGCAGTTTTTTTTAGGGGATTCTAGTAGCTATCTCCTTACCAAATTTATCTCTAGCTGTAAGGATGTGGAAAATATGTGAATATATCGATTTTAGGCTATCGAATATATTGATTTCCCAGCCCCCAAGTACCCGGCTAACTATAAAGGCTTCTTAAAGGAGGTATGCCGGTATCGCATTACAAATTTCGTTGTGGCTCATACAGTCTGAAAAACTATATACCTATGACTTATGAAGGAAACGCTGCTATCTCCTATGCCGATGTTGCTCTCACGTCGAGTCAACGGACAGTTCCAACGACAACAACACCCGCAACAGTAACCATTCCTTGCTCTGCCAACGATCACATGGCAACGATGAATTCCCCAATAAACCGCTTTATTGACAAGCAGTTGCAAATGCTGTATATGCTCAACGCACGGTTCTTAAACTAATCCTACGACACATCCTCCGTATTTTTAACTGGAACGCAAAAGATGTTTCGAGCAAACTGCAGGGGCTGAAAGTGTTTGTCGCCAAAAACAATATACAAATTTTAAGTACTGTAAAGGACCTGCGGCAAAGTACTTAAAGTTTGAGGCAACTAGAATGCTGAACACAGGGTCCCGCAATCCCAAAATGGTGGAATCTCCGTACTGGCAACCGGCGCAACGTTACACCCTCTTCCATTTGCTTTGCGACACACAAGGCTATTTTAGACTTTAGGCCAACCATCAAAGACAGCACACAGTGCCTTCCAGATTTACGCTTTTCTCTCTCTAGAACTTTACAAAACAATAACAGCACTCGCATCACCCTTGGTTCCTATCTGACTTGGCAAGAGCCGATTAAAAACGCCAATGGTCAGTAGTGTAACATATCAGCATAAACAGGAATAAGGCACTTGTACGATTGGATTTGTAATAGAACACCTCCAAGTACAGAATGGTACCCCACTTATCTATTTAGTGCCTTAGTAAAATTGAAACACTTCCCGGACCAGTGGAAACTTGCTGATGTGACAATGATGTACAAAGCTAGCAAAGCTGAATAGAACCCGAGCTCCTAACTTTCCCCTTTTAACTTTAGCAGAGATTGCTTCTTGCTCGTCTGGGAGAGCCCAAGATGTCATCCCCATTCACCAGTTTAACTTGCGCCCAGAATACGCCTCGCCAGAGCATCTAAATCGTCTTGTTAATATATATAACGTATAACGGAAAGGAGAACTGGAACGGAGTCTTTTTTGTGCCTCAGCTTAAATTAAACTCCTAACTAGTGGTGAAATCTTACATCGATAGACGCAAATTTGCACTCAAACGAGGGGCTATGCTAGGCGAAGGGCTATCTGGAACCTTCAACCAGTTATAGCCAGAGTACTACAGTGAAGTGATATTGAACCAGATTTTTTTTACTCCTATTTCACAACTGTCATTTTCGTACCCCAAATGGGATATGAAAGCATAATGCTAATTGCCTCATTTGCTTACTACTTGCGCCTTCTGTACTCGTCAAACTGGTTACCTAAAAAGCCGAAGTAACAAGCGGCTAAAACAAGAGTTTGCTTTACAGAAAAATATTGCTCAAAGCAACACCGAGATTTCTTATCCTCCCAAAAGACGCAGAAGATGCAGCGAATGTTCTTAGTAAACCATGATTAAGAATCAGATGCATCAGATGCAAAATAAAACGCTGCTTTGTATGCTTCGGCCCTTACAACGTTCAATGCCAATGTACAGGACCTGACCGAAGAGACTTGTGGATTAGATGTAGAGAGACCGGCCATAATATAAAAGGTAACCCAAACAATAAAAGTTATTTACTCCCCCATCAAAGCGGCACATAGCAATGCAGACACAAACGAACCAGAAGCAACTGCTCAAAGGAAAGGGCAGGTCACATACTTTTTCCAGTGCCCAGTGCACTATGGTTTTTTTTTCGTTTTTTTTTACATCATCTTCAAATTGAAAGATAGAAAGCTGAGTTTTTGCACATAAATTATTCAAATTAAAGTAGAATTTCGGTTTTTGTTTATTTTTTGATTCGACCACGCCTACATCCCCTTCCCCCAACATGGTATCTAAAAATATTTGGAAAATTCAAAATAAATATGTTTTTCGATAGATTTGAATTGTTGTGTGCATTTGTACTTACTGAAACAACTAGACATAAATAATAACATCTAAGGTTGTTTTCCCAAAATTTTTGCAGTGAATATGTTTGACAGCGGCCTCTCCAAAAATGTCTAGCAGCTCTGCATGTTCAAATGCATATTCCTCGCGATAAATCAACTTAAAGCAGACAAATGAAGTTGCATATTATTCTGGACACTTTAGTTAGTAACTCCACATTTAAAAACCTGAGCACTTTGGAGTGCCTTGAGAGTTCTACTCCACGAAACACTGCTAAATTTTCTAAGATTAATCGAAAAAACACACATGAATAAAACACGTTTCACAAGGACAAAAACACATAGAATTGAGGAATATGTTATTTAACTCATGTTTTACTTACCTGAACTACGACTTTCCATCATTTAAAGTTGTATTTTTTATTTTATGTGCACAACGTGGACAATGTTGACAATTAAACTTTAGCAATGTATAAAGGTGAACTGTACACAAAGCTACATACCACGTGCGTAATCATCTGACTTTGACAGTGTATTGATCAATCAGTGTGACCGTACAAATTTTGATCGATTGATTTTTTATTTAACTAGAGTATTATAAACATAAAAATAAAAGTTATTTTAAAAAAGTGTACACAGAGAGAAACGTTGAAAGAAGACTAAATGCCGTAAACTGCTGAAAATGTATAATGATTGCATTAGGTCTGAAAAATGTCCCGAGTCTTGAAAGAAACTGTATCTGGTTTTCACAAGAAAGCAAATAGGTGATCCCGAAAATCCTTCAGCTCACCTCAATGGGCATGCTTCCCACAGTAGGTAAACTTCACGGAGAGCAATACAAGTCACGCCTCGCGTCACCGAATGAAGATGCAATTCCCGAAACAGTACGACCTTAGAACAGGCCTTGTTTGCTCATTATGGCAATCATTACTCACGCCCAATAGTCAAGCTGTTTCGAAAGCTGAAAGCTTGTAAGGCAAACTACTGCAGGTGACGAATGTATTTAAGTAACTTTCGGTGCTCCGAAGGGATCGGTACTTTTAACAGATCGCTAATACACTGCAGATAACAAGGTTCTTTGCATGGCGATGCCCAATGGGACTTTTGAGCACGGTGTACGCACAACGCAAGCTCACACAAGTCATGATACATGTGAGCGACGGTTGAATTCCCGCGGGCCTCAGCTAGCAACAGGGAAAACGAAGCTACTCTTAATAACGAGGAGACACGTTGCATCAGAGGTAAATATAATAATACACGAGAGTATTAACAGGAGTCAAAAGGTCCTAAAAAAATACTTAGGCATTCGGCTTGACTCAAAGCTAACCTTTCCAGCGCAACTAGGTCACGCGGTAACGAAATCTGTTACCCAATGCTCATGGCAAACACAGGCGGAGGGGTTTTTTAAATAATTTCTTCCTTTGAAAAGTCGGTTTTTATGGATTAAACTGACTAAAATCAAACTGGCTGACAAACGGACCTTGGATTGGCATTCAGCGGCTCAAATAAATTGTTAACAGTTCTCTGAAAAATTAAACAAATTTGGTACTCTAGATATAATCAACCTGTAAGTCCTTACTTTACCAAAGTCATAAACGTTTGGTTTCCATTTTAATGTGTAATATTCTTGTGTTTTCTGTAAAGTTAAACTGGTGTAATACACTGTACATGTGCACACAAATTTAAGCTCAAGCTACTCCGAACATGAATGCAGTTTTTACTTTCTTAAATCTTCATTGCTTGTATTTAGTATGGAAAGTATATTTCTAATACGTATTTTGTATATTATCTAATCATGCAAACCTTTAGGATCGTCTGTATTTTGTTTAAATGGTTTCGTCGGCGTTCAAATCAAATTTGATAAATTATGATAAAAGAAGCCGCACACAAATTAATTCCGTTTTTAACGCTTCATTATTTAATTGTATTTGTTTTGGCATACACACTATTAATTCATCCATAACCATTATAACCAGTTGGATATTAGCGGTAAGATGAAAGATTTGTGAGCAGCAGCCACAGCATATACCCCCCGTCGGGAATGGAAGTGATGTTTTTCTTTTGTTGGTTATAATTGCTGGAACTCATACCTTCATAATTCCCTCTAGTTCAGAAAGGGAATGTTTTTGTTTGCTCATAAAATCTTATGGCTATAAGAATTGGGAAACCAAACGGCCAAAACAGAAAATAAACAAAATTTAAATAAAATTAGCCTCCGACTGAATAAAATATGTATGCACATCAGAGAACTGCATGAGTGCACTGCAACTACAAGTGCACCCAGTAAACACCATGGTGTTTTTGACCCGGGTGTCTTAAGACACAGTAAAGACGGGTGCGAGCACACACTCAGCAATAAATGTCGGGTGTGTAGACGCACCCGGGTATCTGTTGGTACCGTATACTTTTTGCATGTGTGCATGGGTGCGAGTAAAGCAAAAAACACTAGCGTGAAGGGGTGGGTGTGAGAGTGAACACGGAATCGAGTGATGGAATGTTTTCGGCGACATGGGTTTTGTGTTGTCTTGTGTGCGTCCTTTGCTTGTTTTTTTTTGTAAAGTAGCTATAACAAAATAGTAAAAAATATTGACATGCTATAAGTTGCGGTTATTATTTTATTTTTGAGTATTTATGTATGTATTTAATAAACTAAGGTTAAGAACTTAAAACTTATCACTAAAACTAACAATAAACTTATAGTAAAAATTATAATTTTTAACTTAATCTATCCATCCACAACAGTTCCGTCTTCTTTTAAAATTTCGTGCAGTATGCTCCAAATGACACTTGTTCCCTTGTGTTTTTGGGTAATAGTGTAATTTTAAACTCTCTATATTATTTTTAATTTCTTCTGCCATTTCTCTAAGCTCTTAAAAACGCACTTGCTCATTGAACATTCAAATGCAAATCAAAATAAGACAAAAGCAAACCAACGCAATGATGCATATGAAGGCAAAACACCCTTTTTTGACAAAAATATAACTGAAACACCATGGTGTTTTGCGTACCCGAACCTTTTTTGCATGGGTGCCTGTTTTTACTTGTTGCCTGCTGCTCCGTTACATTCCGTTATGAGTGTAGGTACGTAGGCGCGCGTCATCGGAAAAAAACCCGGGTGAATGAGTGCGCGATGTGCAGGCCACTCGCAACACCCGCTATTTTTTGTGTGTGTGCGCATTGTTACTTTGTTTTGAGGGTGAAGTGTGCCACCGGCACTCATAATTTTATGGGTGTACGTAAGATGCCGAAAAGTGACACCCGTGCAGTTCATAGTATGAACGCAACTCCTGGGGGTCGGCAAATCGATAAATTCGATAGCTCAAAATCGAAAAATCCTTATATTTCTCACACCCTTACAATTGAGTTAAAAATTTGGCATCCTTTAAAAACTGCATCAAAAATTTTGGAGCCACGCCCACTCAGTTACCTTTTGAGCATCCGTATTTCTTTTCAATCAGGCCTCTTGTTACCGTTTCCGTTTTTAAACAGATATCGAGAATACCGTAGTCGGTTGCGTCGGACTAAAACGTTTCTTCTTGTTAAATTTATATACATATGACGATACTTTTACCTAAAATACCATAAAAAAATTTCCACTTAATGCTTGTGTAATTTGTCGATATTTCATCAAAATCAGATAAGAAACACAAAAGTATTTAAAAAAAATCGTATGTGCAGATGGAATTAAAATGTCTAGAATATTTAGTGTTTACAATAGCTTATCGAACAGGGAAACTGTAAGTCGGACTTTGTAGACTAGAAGATTCTTATTTATATGTACATATACATACTTACTATTATAATATTTTCTATTATTAATTCAAAGAATTTAAAATACAAATGATTATAATAATATTAGTTGTATGATAGTGTGTTTATTATAGTATGGTTGGTTTTAAAAGCTAAGAATGTTTTTTGCGGTGTTGATGATGCATATGAACACATACTATAATTGGACCGAGGCAGTAATAACATATTTCGGCTGTTTTGAAGAAGAGACTTACCAACGCTTCGTTCGTTTGGTTTTTTTCTTTTTTCAACATGAGTAAATTGGGAGGTGTTTAAGAAATACTGAAAACAAAGTAAAGGAGAAAAAGTTGTACGAAAAAACTGTTTGTTGTGCCGAAGGTTATATTCTCTTACGTGTTAGTGGATAATTAAATTTATTTAAGATTAAAAAACAAATATGACCGATTAGAGATGGGAGACCAAAACAAACAAACAGACTAACATACACTTATCTATAAGCACTTTGCTGTGAAGTAAAATAGGCTTTCGGAAATATGGGGAAAATTGACGAATACTTATAGAATACGTAATTATCATTAAATAAATAAATGAATAAAACAATGCTTATACTATATTATCTAGAATCAGTCGTGCTCAAAAGCATAATCGTAATAACCGAAACAGGTTAGTAAATCTAAGTTCGGCACACCGAAAAAGCTAAAAAGAGTATATGTATGTATATTTGCAAACATACATACATGTACATATGTATGTACATATGAGATTAATATCGAGGCAGTATGTATGTATGTATGTGTTGTTGTCGAGTGGCGACGGAAAGTCTTTTGGGTAAAGCAATTTGGTGAATAAGGCTGGTTATCGCTGACGGCTTCTTGAGTTTAACTTAACTTGCTCATTGTTTCGCTAAGGTGTTGGGTTCAGCTATAAAAGTCAATTATGGTGGAGATATTATGCATGGAACGTTTACGTTTACACAGATTACTTTTAATACCCTTCGCGATGGTATTATAATTTTGACACAAAGTGTGTAACACTTAACATTTCCTCCCCATTAGGTATTAATAAACAATTCCTTTCTTTTTTATTACAATTAATTATAATATCTAAATATTAATAGGATTTAAAAAATATAGCCTGTGTTGAGTTTATAAACGTCAAAATTATATCTTATCAGAGCATATCTCAAACAATGATATACAATGCTATATTTAATAAATGCTTACTACGATTTTATGTTAAATTTGCACAGAAAAAAATCCCCGTTCTGTGGTCTGTGCTCGGATATTTCAAAATCAAATTTCCTTTCCATTTGCACGTTTTTTTGAGCATCCAAAAAACTTCTCAAAACAAAAGGAATCCTCGAGTTTTATTGAGACTATTGATAGTGATAAAAGTTTAATATTTTATTTGATGGCATTTCAATTGCTAACCCCAGAAAAAGTGTCAAAATTAATTTTCGACGGTCTAAAGATTAAGCACAGACGCTGTAAAAAATCTCACATATTCGGGGGAGTAGACTTGCCACTTCTTGAGTATATGTGGATCTAATGCCCTGTCCTCATTAGGGCTACATCTTGCATCTTCGCATCTTGAGCCAAGATGTTGAACATCTCCCATACAAATTGTATGGGTGCTAGATATGGCAGATGCTGGCGTCTAGCCAAGATGTGAGTACATCTGGTGTTAACAGTACTCGATACTTTAAAAAAATTTCTGTTATGCTCGATAATTTCTTTTATCGGCATGGTGACACCACTACACTAACGTTAAATTTTAAATTTATTTTATTAATCTAAATAATTCAATAATAATAAAATAATAATTCGTCTGCCAACTTGGAAATGACTTCCATACAAAAATCAATCAGTACAGAGGAAACCATCCAATAACTTAGCATAGCATATCATAAAATTAAATGCATAATTTTGCAATATGGGCTATATTCATTATAATTTAATGGTAAGCTCGACGATCCACATCAATTTAACATTAATAGCGCCTCCACTTTACGGTCGTTCTCCAAAATAGATAATAAAATTGGATCCATATTGAACTCTCGTTGGCTGAATTAATAATTGTAAGATGTCAAACAAGATGCAGACGGAGATGTAGTGCATGAGGACACCTCTCCGTTTTGTTATCGATAGTTGGTGTAAAAGCTGATGTAAAGTGGTAGTGAGGAAACTCTATTAAAATTCATTTTTGATTTAAGTACCGGTTTCTAGGAATGACTTAAAATGATACGAAAACCTATTACTATAATAATCAAGTTTAACTTCACATTTACTGGTATTCTATTTTTGAATCAGTCTGTGTTTTAAAATTGTATCCAAGTCCTCACAAAGCCTTGTGCTTCTCGCCGTGTCCTATGGTCCGTGTGTTTTTATGCAAAGAAGTCTTTTAGTTTTTAAGCTATTGAGCTGAAACTTTGGTCAGTGTCTTCTTTTTGCTACTGTAAGATCATTTGGCGAAATCAGCAGGATCGGAGATCTTGTTCTGTTATTTTATACAATCTTAAATAAAGTTTTTTCGGAGTCATTTCTCGTATGAAATCTAAAATGTTTAAAACAATTTTAACTTTAAAAACGTTATGAAAATGAAAGGTACTTATTTTTAAATTAGTAATTCTTATTATTTATGATCTAACCAACTGAAAATAGGAATAAACCCACTTGATTACAGAAATGACAAAATTCAAATAAACACTGAATAAACAAATCAAATTCCGCACTTAAAAAGTGGAATGTGTTAAGCTGAGTACGAAACACTTATTTCAAGAACCCTTTTTTTAAATTCCAGATTACATAATTTACGTCGGCCTTAAGCTTGATTCGGGTTTGATTTTAGATATGTAAGAAATAAGAAAAGACCATTCTAAATTTTCATGTTAATGGCTCATACGCATATGACAGTACAGCACCCGGATCGTACTACACACATTGTACGACTGTAACGACCAGTGCTAAACAGTGCACATATTGGGGAGCTCGGTCGATAAACTTCTTTAAAAAAACGGAAATGCAACTGTGTTTAGTTGTTTGTTTACATTTGGTGAAAATAATTAAATTGAATGAAATGGATTACGAAAAGCTTAAACTACTCGCAATATCAACCAACACCTTGCTGTTGATGTTATTGAAAAAAAGAAGGGACGGTGGAAAAGCAAAGCGCCAGAGACGTTGTTGGGTGAATCCGTATTTGATGGGCAGGGCTGAGCATGGTCGATTTACAAGAGATGTAAGTATTTTTAATATATGTATAAACAATGCAAGTATATTTATTTCGCCACATAATTTTAGTTTGATCATTTATGCAAGGATCCGGCTGCATTTCATGAAAATTTTCGTATGTAAAGCTTACTGTGTCCGGAGATTCGACCCTACATCTCTTATTATTGCGGTTAGGGCCTTAGCTGTGGAGCCAATTTCAAACACATTTCGGCTGAAGTTAATATTAATGTAAAACGAACCTGATTTGGCTGCTTATTCGCGTTTTATGCTTATGACAAATGACAAACAAATAATTAGGGTATTTAGTTGCTATGCTATGTGCGTAAAGTACTAAAGTGTTATGTGAAAGCTTTACAACAAACACATAGAAGCATTTTTAACACAGCAAACATGGGTCTGGGTATGTTTGATACTATTGTGTTATTGAAAGGTTGCCAGACTATGTATGATAACAGCTCTTTTCAGATTATTGATGTTATGAAATAAGTTTCTTCGCAAATCTGGTCGCATTTACATGGTGAAATTGCTTCATGAAACATTTCACTGAAACTTTTTGATAAATGCAACTTTGATTTAAATTTATGGTCGGTAAACATACATCTTTGCCATCGACTGTTTTATTTGTTAAAATCTAATTGATTTGATAGAAGTAAAAAGTAAATAATTTAAATAATAATGGAGTGAACGCCAAATAAAAATTCACTTCATCAAAAAAAAAATAAAATTTATTGTTGCTAGAAGAAAATCGCTTAGTAAAAATAAAAAAAAAATCTCCTTGAATCATCTGTCACAGCTTTAGTCATTTCATCTGAAATGTCGCCACAAAGTTTTGATTTCATAAATTTTTCTTGGATGCTTTGGTTTTCTCTGACCTCCACAAAACAAACAAATCCGCATTGCTGAATTTGAGGTTATGATCTATAAATGCAAATTAAAAGAGAACCAAGTAAAACCAAATCAACTTGAAACATGCATTACAACATGAATTTGTTAATCTACGATACGCAATTTGTCGCAAGACCGGAATAGGTCGGAATCGTTTTATATACCTTTTTAAAAATTGGATTTAATCACAAATGTAAGACGACACGCTTTAACATAAAATTACAAAGACACCACAGCTAATACAAACAAGACAAATTACAAAGCACGAAGTACAAACCCCAATTAAAAGATTGCATAGCTAAACTTGGTTTTAAATAGTTTTTTATATCACTTTCAAGATATTATAAGTTGTTGTTAAATTTCCACAATTCAAATTACGTGCTTCCACAAAAATTTCCGCCAGGTTTAACAGCTGATTTCGCAAAAGTGGCGCCATCTACGGGAATTTCTGGTACGCAGATGTGTTGGTCACTCTTTTTCTAATATAGAATGATCTAAGGTACTTTATTTTGTTTTCTTTTAAAAAATAGGTTTTGGCCAAAAAAAAGTGGTCGGCTGGACCATAGTGCCCTGGGGCAACATATGACATAATATTAATAACACCAGCAGATTGACCGGACTAGCCCATGGAAATGCTACTGAATGCGAATTGAACCAAAAAGCAAGACTGATCTTTATTTAGTACTTACTAAATTGGTCGGTTCTTGTGCAGTAAATTTTTCTGAATATGAACCAGTTAATTTAACAGACGATTTCTCTCAAAGTTTTGAAGTAATTAATAATTTTCGTCTGCCGCACTGTCCGTCTCTATGAACGCAACTTTTTTTTGAAAACCCATAAAGCTAGTGACTTGAAACTTTGCGATTACCTTTGTCTATGAGCGGGACAGGTAGAGTGTCAGGATTGAGGTTTCACCCTTACACTTAGAGTTAGCACATTTGGTAAGAAGAAAACTAATGGCATCCCCCCAAAAACTGCATCATAAATGTTGATGCCACGCCCCCAAACTTTGCCCAACGCCCCACCGCCTCTTTAAAAACGGGAATGCGTGTATCTTTCACAGTTTTTGAGCTAGCGTCACCAAATTAGGAAAATGGCTGATAACGGCCCACAAAAATCTGCATCACGCACACCCATACCACCCCCAGTCCCCCACCGTCTTAACACAGATATGCATATACCTTTATGAGCTAGAGCCACCAAAACGCATCGTACACCCGTGCCGCATCCGTACCCCTTTGCAATCAGGCCTCTGTTGCACTTCATAGGTTTAGGACGAGGCCCAAATTTTTCAACTCCGACGAACATGACATAATTGTTTTTTGTAGAGGTTGTGTAAATAACGAAACCATTAATTTGTTTACATAAGTTTACCAGAGAGACTTCAATTGGTAATATATCATGTTCTGATTTTGAAATTTCAGTTAGTCAACTAATAAGGAACATTGGTATTTTTATTGTTTTTATTTATATAGTAGTTTTTTATTATTTATTGCGTAGCTAATGCACTGCCTCACTTGAATACAAACTGAGCTACGTTTATATTAAGACCGAGTAATTTTCACACCATAAAAAGTATTCTTTCACAATAATTCACCTACCTATGTACAGTTGCTTTTAAAATCTAAATTATGATTTGCCTAGTACAGAATAAATAATTAGTGTAAAGAAAATAGTATTAAACAAAAATAAAAGTTAAAGAAAAACTTAATTTATTTTTCATACATGTTTACAAGTAAACGTAATTTCTCATACTACTATAATAGTTTTGAAGTTTACTTTGGCTAACTTTAAATTTACATGAGTCTATGGATATTGAATTGATCAAGTTGTAACTCTTACATAACGAAAGGAACTACGTTTATATATGTACATCAACAGCATTGGTTTTCGGGAAGATCTTCGTACCAAATGTCTATATCGTTCGCATACCAGAGCTTATTCTATTTTGAACTTCTGATCCGCGATACGTTTGCGGCGGTGGTATTATCGAAAATGTATTACAATAGCTACTGTGCAGATTTCCTTGGATTATTGGAGCCGACATCATTAGAAGCGGATGTGCCATAGCCAGGTCATACGTCGTCATCGAGGATATTCCCGAAGACTGGATGTTGCTTGAGCTGAGACCCGATGATACGTTGACGTTGCCAGCAGCAGCAGCAGCATAATGGAGAAATGGTAGATGTGCCGAAGCTGTAATTGTATGCAGTGGCGGTAGGGGGCGTTGTCGTTGATCCGTAGGGTCTGTAGGGTGGTGCGCAGGGAGCGCTTCAGTTGACGATGTTAAAGGGTAATCCGATGCTATGCTGGTGTATGAGTTGCCGCACTCCACAACATCGACATCGATATCGGTTCGATCGTCATCCTCCTCCTCCTCGGAGACTTGCTCAGGCTTATCGGGTGTGATAAGACTCTCAATTGTAAAAGACCGTTTTGGTCGGTAACTAGTATTTGCTCCTTCAAACTCCAGATTAGTTGACGAGCGCAGATTGAGCAGTGTCATTTCGGCCAAATTGTTGCTTTCGGCGCTGGAGAGGCCATTTTGCCTGTGGCTTCTGTGTATTAAAGGGCAATGTTGCTGTTGGACCAAAGCGGGTGAAGCACGATTTGCATTATTGTGCGAGAAAATCACTGTTGACTCCATGTTCATCGTCGTTGAATTGCTTCCATCTAGCGTCGGCATTTGTGTCATATTCCCTCCCGAGCGGGCAGTAAAGAAAAATCGATTTATGTTCGCTAATGCGGTTAGCTCTTCATTTAGTAGGTTCTTATCATTTTTATGGAGCTTAAAACGTTTTCTTCGTCGTAACAATGAACCGTTCTCAAACATATCAAAAGCTTGTGGATGAAGCGCCCAGTAGGCTCCTTTGCCCGGTCGGTCCGGCCGTCGGGGAACTTTAATGAAACAATCGTTGAAGCTAAGATTGTGTCTTAGTGAGTTTTGCCATCGCTGAGTATTTTTGCGGTAATATGGAAACCTGTCGGTTATAAACTTATATATATCGCTGAGAGGTAACATTTTTTCGGGTGAGCTCCAAATGGCCATTGCAGTCAGTGAAATATATGAATAGGGAGGCTTTTGATCACCGTACGATTCACGTGAGGGCCGAGGCATTATATTGTTTTTTTAGATCACTTTTTTGTCAATGTCGTTTTCGTATTAACATTATTGAATAAACTCCACTTAAGTTGAGTTCTAACAACTTTTGATCCAGTTTAGCTTAACACAATGTTAGTAATATCGAACGAGCTTACGACGTACTAGGAACGACATTAGTACCTAAGTTTATGTAAATATTCGGTCGGATTTGACATATGTAGCTTAAGGTGTTAGCGACGGTAAAATGAGCACGCGAGGTCACGTTAGTAATCGCCGCACAAATACTACACTTCTTGTGATAAGCTTGAGCTAAAAGCAACAACACCGAATGAATGTATTGTAAAAAGCGCTCTCCAAGGTTTGACCGGTCTGGTGGCGAATTACCATCAAAAGCTGAATACGAATACGTGAGCAGCAAGCAGGCAGCAGCAGTCAGCAGCAGTGGCACCTTTGCAGTGAGGGTGAAGCGAAGATAACGACCGACCCGAAGCAAAACAAACGAAGAACCAGACTCGCATATATAAAACAAAATCACTCTTACACAGCGCAGACTAACAGACGGCGTGTCGGTTATTGTACTAAGTGAGCAATGCAGTACTACACTACAACCAACCACAGTGAGCAATGCAATCAAAATATAATCACTCACATCATTGCCCCCGTGCGCTCTCTTCCAATCACCGCCATGCCAATGTATCATCCCTCTTTAAACGGCGAAACTTCAAAGAATAGAGAGCCGAGAAAAGAGTCAGAGATTTATACTAAACGAGGCAAACCAGTTTAGCCAGACCCCAGACCATACCATACCCCATACCATACCATACCATACCCGACCATACCAGACCACACTACGCCGCCAAACAAGACGATAGTATAGTAGTTGGGAGTGTCTACAGACATGGACTTAGCGCGACTACAACAATAAACGACTACACACAAAATCGACAAAAGACCAGCAAGCCGCCCGGCAGCTGACGACGACGAAGACGACGGCGACGATCCAATATGAACGCGGCGAGGTGTTGAAAAAGAAAATTACATCCACTTTAGCGATTTACTGATTTTACGTTTTCATAATCTTGTTAGTTAAGTTGCGAGATGGTTGAGAGCAAATTTGCGATGTGCAGAGCAGGACAGTTAACAAATACAACAACAAAATGCCAACTACTACTTTTCTTTTTTAATGCTTACATCTCTATATATGTACATATGTATGACTTATTGTAACATATATAATATAACATTAACATTTAATTATTGAAAAAAATTAAATACACAAAAATCATATTAGCAACATTTGATTTTGAGTATGTATACTCAATTATTGATTTTAGCTTTATTCAAAGTTCATGGTTTTATTTGGATAGAGGGGGGGGTTGTGCGTACACACATGTATGTATGTATTTAGCTTTTTATTTATTTGTAAACACCAACAAATTCAATTTCTATGTTATTTAAGTATTCATAGAGATAACAAGGCACTCATCATTTACAAATGAGCAACAGCAAATAATAGTTTATTGTAGAGCACAAAAAAAAGTATACGTAGCGAACGCGCGCAGTGTTTGTTAATGGGAGAGCGACTCTCAACTGCTAATGCCATCGGACAGAGGGAGACAAAGAATAAGAGAGAGGGCAAACAGAGAGAGAGAGAGAGAGAGAGAGATACTGGGAGAAAGAGATGCACAAAATAATGCAAGTATATTCGTTTCAAATATCTAAAAGAGGATAGCAATATTGTGTTTTCTACATTTGCTTGCTTCTCATTTGCTTGAAAGAAATGTTAAATTTGATTGGTCTTCGTATATTTATTGGGCGGAACCCAAACATAGTATTTGAATAATAACAAAAATTAATTATTATCAAGAAAATTGTCAAATTAATTTCATATATAAAAATATTTATAAAAGAAGAAGCAGGAAATAACGTTGTTCGGCACCCCGAAGTCAATATATGCTTTAATGCCGACTTAAGTTATTAAAACTAAAATATTAAATTACAAATTTTGAATAACCGTTTGTCAATATTGGTTCAAGTTTATCTGTAGCTCTCTAATGAATAATATGTTAGTTTTTAAAAATTACTTCACTTGACCTCATGCATTTAACAGTTGATTGTATTTTTAGGGATAAGGATGCGCATTACTTCAACTAAAATAAATTAAAATTGGCGATTGGAAATTGGGAAATAATAAGTGTGGAAATGCCATAATTTATTAGCTTATTAGCTTTTTTAATAATACAATTAAATAATAAAAAAAAAATTGATTTATCTCCCTAAAGAGCTACATTCGACATGGATCACATCATGGATGCATGCCCATAGTTGATTTGCAATACGTTTTTAACATAGCTCTCTGATTACTCCATGCTTCTAGAAGACAATATATTGCGTATCAAGATTATATAGTGTTTAATTGGGTCGCATAAGCTGCTACCAACCGCTTACATTGTACATTGGTACAACTTATTCTACATTATAGAATTTTTTATCCATATTCAAAATGGGTATAGGGAATAAGCTCCGGTCTTGGCAACTTTACATTAGCAAAAACGGTTTTAAGTGGAATGAATCGTTTTTGTTATTTTGTTGTGTCATGGCGACTTATGTGTATTATTTAATTTTGCAGTAGCCTTTTGCAAAAGCAGCAATATCCCCAAGCAGCAATTTCCCCCAGAATTGTATAGCTATCTGTTGTAAGCTTCTATTGTCATGTTAATCTCGTAAGCTACTGTAATTTATAGAGCTATACAGATGCATTTGTACAAACAATAACACAAAATTTACAAAGCTTATGTTGAACTCAAAAGATCTATATCTTATCGATACTCTGGATACTAAGCTAAGTTAAACAATCAACTTACAATGTTATATAGAATTACAACTATGGTTGAAATTGAAGCTGTGCCACAGCATTTTAAATCCGATGTTTTTAGACGACTTATAGCAAACACCGCACCGGTAAGCCCCTTTTTAAAAACTGAGTTACTTAAATTCGCTCTAACTCCTGTTGAATATTATTTTTACAAATTTGTTTACAAAATGTTGTAAAAAAAATGTCGAACGACTTTAAAGGTCACCATGTCCAGGGTCTTTTACATTTCGCAACAGTCGAAAACCTGAAATTTTTGGCCGAGTGTGCCAATAACAATCGTTGATCAATTTGATTATTACTATGACAAATAAAAGTTCTGTGATAAATTTTTGAGCAATCTAATACTTATTACATATTTATTTATTTATTTATTGTCAACTACGGACAGCCGAGATTCAATCAAAATTAATTCGAAAAATAATATAGTTCAAATAATTAAATTTAAATTAATCTCTTTAAGGTATATTTTAATAAACCGATCGCTCTTTTGATACCATTTATCAAAAAGTACATCAATTTCCTATATAACTGCGTACAAGTTGATTTAATAATTTTGTTTTATGAAGTCATCTGAGCCTTACTTACAAAAGTTATGCAAAACATAATTTTTCACTAAAATCTATCTATCAGTTTTACTTATGTTTTTTTAAGAAACAGTTTGTTGAATGTTTGATGACTAGAAAAACATGAAATAAAATTGGCCTTTTTACATTTTATAGTTTTTTTCGTCATATCAATCATATAATCAAACCCGGTCTATAAACTGTAAGATATCCTTACCTTATTTGTAAATATTCATATTCATAAGTTTAAGTTAATAATTTGCATTGAATCTAAAATAAAATTTTGTAGTGTTTTCGGCAACACAAAAAAGAAACGATAAAATTAGAAAACTATTTTAAACAGCTTCCATTGTAATTATCCTTGAATTTTTGACGGTATGCCATAACGGCTTATAAAAATAACCTTTTTGATATATAATAATATAACAATTAAAATAAATTTGTATATAAAAAATTAATCGTTAAATGTTCACAAGAAAGGCATCAAGAGCGATTTTGCGAAAGTCACTTTTTAAAAAGGTATTTTGCGGTGTACGCATATATTATTTTTTTTTTAAAACGTATTTAAAATCAACTATGGGCAGTGATTCATGTAGAATGTAGCTCTTTAAGGACCCAATAATCTAAAATAGTACACAGATTTTGAATTTTAACACTACTATTTTCAGCTTCGTATGCCTGAACATAGAGCATATGGAACTTGAGACTTCAGATTTGGAGTATAAGCTCTCTTAAACACATGTCGACAACAACGAAATCTTGAAATATATACATTTATCGAGTTTTTAAAAAGTCGATCTGAGAAAAAAGTACTTAAGGTTTTTTAAAAATAACACTAGGTTAACCGAAGCTTAGCTCATTATCTAAGTGACTTTCAGTCGAAATAAAGTTAAATTGCTGTACTGTAAAAAAAATTTAAGAAAAATTATTTTTGAATTAGTCCTACCATTTTTTCTGTTGAGTAACATACTAAAAATTATGATAATGATCCAATTAGGATTTCAGCCATGAAACATACAATTACATCTTACATATGTAAAACATGGGACTGCTTTTTTGTGTGAAATGAATTTTAGTCAAAATTTTTATTGCCAATGAGTAATGGTTCAATAATTGTATTATGTCTTTTTATGGCAACACAATGTAATCACAACCACAATCACAACAAATTTCACGCTTAACAATTTTAACACAACACGAGAATATTGTTCGCTTAGGGTTGGGTTGGGCTAGCGGCTAGCTACTGTTTAAGCCAGGCATTCATAAATCTCTTTCGTATTTACCGCCTTATTGTTACACTTACTGTATGTATGCATACCCACCCAGTCGTTTTGACATTTGCTTGTAATAATCAGGATTTCCGATTCTGTGTGAACATACAGACATGAAAATAAACGCTTTAATGTTATTTGGTTCGGTACACAGTTTACAGTTGTTACAATTATCCATTGTTTACAACTCAGTAGCGACACACAAAATCTAACCCCGTGTGGTTATAAACACAACATAATCTGAATCGGATACACAATACAAATACCGTTAAATTTTGATTAAAAACGTTCTTTACATTAATTTTATATTCTACAATCTATTCAACTTAGGATATGCAAAACAGAATCTATCTTTGATACTATCATAAATTTCGATAAACATTTTATTAACACCCTTTGGACTTGAAGTGACGAATTAGTTGAGCCTTATAGATTGACTATCTAAAACTTAATTGAACTATGGGTAAAATATGTATTGATTTATCCCAGATGACTATAAAGTCAGCCTTAATAAGTCGCTCAAGAATTTTTGAAATAGGGGAAAGCCGCCTAGCGTGCCGGTAATTTTCTTAATCCGAAGGCTTGGCCATGTTTTGAAATAACCAGGGGAAAACAGTTCTTTGTTGTAAGTGAAACATGAATGTTTGTTTCTAAATCACTTAATTAATTCACAAAATGTTGTCAAATAACATTAGCTCAAAAAGGTTGGTCAACTTTTGGAACTGAGCAAGTGTTTTTGGACGATGAATTTTTAAAATTGTCTCAATGCTTTTTGTATCTTCATAAAAGACATTTTCAATTGTTTTTTATAAGTCATATTCAGCGGATAATTAAACATTTATTTAATAAATGTTTTCTATCTTTTTATCTGCAAATTGAGCCGAAAACCAAAATTGTCAGTCGTTTTTCGATTGGATTCAACACGAGAATAAAGGTGTTTAACGATTTTTAAATTTTTTATTGATCTGATTTTATTTCTTTTAGAATTGTTTTTTCTATACTCTGATACCGAAGGATAGGAGTGTATTGGCTTCGTGCAATGTCCGTCTGTTTGGCCGTATGATCGCGCGTTTCCTGGACACCGTAAAAGCTAGAGACTTGGAACTTTGCAAATATCTTGTTCCGTGTCTGTGTCAGACAAAATGCCATTACGCCCACTAGAGTGCTAAGAGATCGATAGCATGTCGATATATCTCAAGGTGCCAAATTCGCTGGGAAGATAGCTGGAATCTTCCCCAAAGATATAAATCAGAAGATTGGATGCCACGCCCACCTATGATGACCTGCTTTTAAAATCGTGAACTCCCATAACTTTTACTGTTTCTTTTACTATTATGCTAGAGTTACCAAATTTGGTGCCAATTTAGCAAGCGATATTCCCCGAGGTGTGCATTAAGCTGTCTTTGAACGCAGCGCTCTCCCTTGGGCGTACCCGTTTTTAGATAGGTATCAAAGTATACCACAGTCGGTTGCGTCTTGTTTTCACTTGCTTTTTCATTTTCACAACAAATGTTTAAATAAATAAATATAACAATAATAAAAACAAAATTTTTCGAAATTTAAAAAAAAAAAATCACATAAAGAAACGGCTTCTCTTATTCTTTGAGACTAGTTTTGCTCGACCCGAAATCGAGCGTATAATTTTTTCTTAAATGCAGAATATTAAACAAACAAAAAAATCAATATTTCGTCCTAATAAAAAAATACACAAAATTCATATATTCTTAATGGGTTCAAAAAGTAATTTGAAACGACTTATATATATTTCATTACAAAATGCAATATTATCTTTAGAGTTAAGCAAAACAATGCATATATCCTTATAGCTGTTTAATGTGTTACATATTTATTTAGGTGTTAAATTGTATACAATACAAAGGTAACAAACACACTTGGCTTCTTTTGTGTTGGAATCAATGAGCATTTATATTGTATATTGTAGCATTTTTAAATGTTAACAACTGGGTCGGTGGCCTGCTGTTGCACCACCTGTCGCATTATGAAAACAAATTACCTTTTTCTATTAAATAACGAGACTTGAATTTCGATAGGAAACTATTGTGTTTAATGTCAGAGGTGTAAAGATACCTAATTAGAGATATTGGTTTTAAGCTGTAGGGGCGCTCATTTCTTTACTTTATACTTGCCGACAGCACACCGGCACGCCTCTAGTTCGGCACCGAACCAAAATAAATGTGTTGGAAGGGGCGTGTTTAGCTGGATATTAAAGTGGCTGTTTGTACATTCATATAAACATACATACATGTATGTAACTAGCATACTATATCTAAGGTGTATAAATAAACATAAGTCAAACTACCATCTGCTACATAAATTATTCCGAGTGGGTTTGTAGTATCAGAGATAGTATAACAATTTTAGCATATTGTTTTTTCTTAAGGTTATTGTTTATATTCGGATATGATGGATTAAAAAGCTCTCGGATTCGGTGAACTTAAACAAAAAACAAAAGAAGCAAATCACAATTTAGTGATATCTAAGCTGGCAATTTAACCACAATTGCTTGTTGATAAATTGTTTGATGTTGTTTTCCGAAGCATGAATCAGAATCAGAATTACAGTTTGTGGAAAATGTTTTTGATTGACGAAAATACGAAATTCGTTCCACAACACAAAAATCTTACTATTAAACGTAAACATTACAAGTTTAATCCCAGGAAAGTAAGTATTTAATTTGACCTTTACCAGCTTACTGATTGTTTCTAAGCACAGGAACCATCCCGCCAGCCGTCACGCCACCTCTCATTAAGTTTGCTGCAGTTAAACAGCGGCTTGTTGAGCTTGTTATTGACTCGATTATGAAACATGCACAGCCACAGCGCCAAATCCTTTTGAGAATTCACATTAACTGGATTTACTTTCATTCTTTAAAAAAATAATAACCCTTTTTGAATAAGTAAGTTAGTTGCCAACTTAGTACTTACTCACTACGAAAGTCTTTGGCGCAATACTCGCAGGGATATAAACGTGAGAGTACCTCAAAGAAAGTTCGCATATCACGTTTATCAATATCGGTGGGATTATCGGAATAAAGTGCTGCCATAGTATGCAGTAAGCTCCAGGTGGATATGCCTAGACTCTCCTTATCCAATGGGCATTCATCTTCATAATCGGCAATTTTAACAGATATCTTATCGTAAGTTTCCATATGTTTTTCCTTGATAAAAAGCAAAGATATAGAAAAAATTCAAAGGATCATTATTCCTTTTACCTTTACCTTTGCTGCCTGCGCACTTAGGATTAGACGCTGCTGCTTCGACCATGACTTAAAATCGTTGCAGGTGCGACAATTGTTATCCGGTTTGCTTCTTCTGTGCGCATAGAATTGATTGCTTACAATCGGCGGTTCCGGTTCCGATTGCGTTTGCTGAAAATCTGACGGCATCCTGAAGTCAGGATCCCGCAAGCTTCGCAAAACAATTTTTTGAAGTCGGTTTATAACGAATCGGTAGCCCTCACGTTTTTTCCTGTTTTGATAGCTGTGATGTCGAATGAATTTTGTCCACATCGGCAGTCACAGCTTTTCGTTGGCTTTAAATTAAATTGCTACTTAACAGCGATATCAACAACAAATTTGGTCGGCGCACATTTGCAGCGCGTGTAATGGACATTGCCGCCAATAATAAAAATTTAAATTAAAATTACTTTTTAATGCTTTTTTTTTAAGTATTTTGTGTTTAGCTCAGACGGAAATTTTATATTATATAACCTAGATTTTGACTTTGTCATTTATATTTATTTCAAAATCTGAGTGTCAAGTAACATTTAAAGAAAAGCTTGGTTAGGTTAAAAAGTGAGACTATTTTCACATTCCGTCTAGCCGGTTTAAAAGATTTTGACACTGGTTGAGAGGGCTTAAGGCCTAACCAAACGTTGATTTCAACCTTACAGCATCGTCGCAAGACTAAACGAAAAGTATGCCTACGCATGAAGCATCAACGTCTAGAGCCATACGTTGCTTAAGTGCTTTGTCTCTTCTTCTTCTTTCTTTTTGACAACAACAAGAGAAACAATGAAAACAAACTATATGACAGTAGCAGTGATACATTGTTTCCATGTGTTCTTTTTTTATTCCATTTAAAATTAATGTTAACATTTAATGTAATATTATGGTAAAAATAAAGACAACACATTTTTTATAGATCTGGTATATTATATCAATGTGTTTGTAAACAATAAAATGAAGATTTAACAATTTTAAATATTTTCCATAAAATAAAAAAACAGCGACAACTCTATAGCCCAAAGCTTGAACGCATGGTTTCATTTCAGTGAACTTTTGCTTTATAGGTGCAAGCATTCGTTAAAAAAAAAAACTGTACGAAGCCGTGCCGAAGCATCGTTTGGGCGGATACACGGCGTAGCCTATGTTGAACTTTTGCGTGCTGCGATGCTTCAAGGTTGAAATCAACGTTTGGTTAGCCCTTAAGTCTATTGACTTTGGCGAATATCCCTGGATTTCCGTTATTGACAACTTGAGCTCAGGTCTATCCTCTTCCTCAGACTATTTACACTCAGAGGACACATCTAAAGAATTTCTAAGTTCACTTAAAAGTTAGCATGTGCTCTGTGAAGTCAATTCAAAAGCGGAATTCTTAGAAGAAACCGCCGGATTTTGGGATCCAAAAAATTGCAGAGAATACCATTATTAGTTGTGAGTATACTTTCTCGAGACTCCAATCTTTTGCCAAGATTTTCACTATGAATATTATTAATAGTATGTATAGATTGAACAGCAAATATAGTTTCTAACCAAATCATCTTTTTGGTGGCTAAAGAAACCAGTTCCGGCATAGCTCCACCTGGTTGGCACATCACTGTTTGGTAGCGGTAGATCCGTGGTATAAATTGCTAGACTCGACACTGTTAACAAGAAACCACTAATAATTTATTTAGTTAGTATTCATTGGTTTGTTTCCTTACATGTACGTCGGATTTCGCAATATTTATACAGTCGAACTTCCATATAATGAAGGGGACAAGAAAAAACATCGTTATATAGAAATTTCGTTATATAGAAATGTTTGAAAATTTGTGTGTTTTAAGTAGTTTTATTAAAAATAATCAGTAATTTTAGTTTGTATATTTATTTTCCACTTCTCTTCCTCGATAAATACTTCAAGCACGTTTAGTGAAGCAAATACTCCAAATAATACCTTTTTGCTCCAGCGAAGTGCAATTTCGTGTGGACATTTTGGTTGCTTTCAGACCCAAAGTCAACTGCAGACTAAAGAATTGCACAAATTTTCTCTTTTCTACAATGTGTACACTATTCTAAATACAGTTAATCACAATCCATTATTCTTTGCTTTGGTGCCTATAAAAAATAACGGAGTAATCCCAACAACAAAATCTACGTCTACATCTACATCTTCAATATGCACTGGGCAGTATAAAATGTTCATAAAAAACTGTGCCGCGAAGATTAGAGAATAAGCAAAACATCACACGAAAACAAAATGAAAAAATGTGTTATTGTTTTGTTTTCGCATTCTCAACGTAATTCGTACATAAAATGAAACAATAACGAAAAAATTCGTTATAGGGAATAGAAAAAGCATTAGCGTACGAGCTACGTCCTAAAAATAAATTCGTAATAAAGAAATATTCGCTATAGGGAAATTTGTTATATGGAGAACAAAACACACTGAAAGTTGAACCAAAAAGCAGTGTTCGCAAAATTAATTCGTTATATGGAAAACTTTGTTATATGGGAGTTCGTTATATGGAAGATCGACTGTTCTACTTTGCGGGCACTTGAAACAATTTCATTGTGAAGATTGAAAGAGATCTATTTGGTATAAATATATCAGCTAATTATTTTCGAGGTCAGAATTGAGCTCACTTTTAGGTCAATCAATCGCATTAAAGACATTTTTACCATTGCTGAGGTAATATCCTACTAGGCCGCACATCTAAATCTGTTATGCCTTTAACAAAGTGTTGGCCTTGTTAGTCTGGATATTCTTCATTTACCGTTTGTACCTTCGTGTTCGAAGTAGAGTCTTAGCTTGCATCTAACCAAGGCTCAAGATTATAAGCACTCCCTACTGATACCAACACTTTAACTTGGTTAATGCTTTAAAGCTACTTATCAGGTTAAAGTAACATATTTTTATTAAGATCTGCCTAGGAAAAGGTTGATAGATTTGGTAGTTGAATTTCAATGCACTGTGAAATAAAATTTATAATTTAAGCATAACTTGATTCTTCGATTCCTTAAGCTTGTAACCGGTGGATTGGTATACGATGCCCAGGGTGACTTTCAAATGGCTGTAAAATTAAAACTACTGAGCCCACAGAAAATTAGAACGGGAGTTTATAGTTCGTTGGAGTTTTTTCTTTAATTATCTGCAACGATCATCAAAATCGGGTGAAAATTGTGGGCGGGTTGGCCGAAAACACAAAAATACCCTTAAACCCGGTGATCGGCCCTTAACTGCCCATGCCCATACAATTCATGTGGAAAAATTTTTGTAAAATTCTAACTTTTAGGTAAAAAGAGTAAATTGGGTCAGTGGAATCTCCGTCAATGTGTCTGGCCATCTGGCAGTCTGTTCGTCCGCCCGCCCGTCCGTCTGCCTGTCCGTCTGCCCGTCCGTCCTTCTGAACAAACGAACCCTTTTTCGACACCCTTCAAGCTAGTTTTCGGTTTATTTTTGTGAAATACACCTACTCATGTTACAAATTATGTTTTGTTGCCCCTTTCCTGGATCTTTGCATTGATGAGCAACTCTTAGTTACACGTTACAGGTGCAGTTTACGTAATGTAAATACGTATTATTCAGATAATATATAGTATATATATTTATGTTTAAATATGTGAATTTAGTCTATGATTATTTTTAATGATTTTTACATTCTAAACACAACTGCATTTACAGAATTTAAATAAATTGATCGTGCACACATTCCACATTTTATACTCATTTTTGGCAAAAAACGCACTTTTACGTGTATTTTCCCATAAGGGCAGTCTAGGGCTTAGCACCGGTTAAGTGTTTAAAAAAGTATCACCGGAGACAAGGTTAAAATAGTCGAAACTCCATATAAAAAATTTCAATGGTTCAAGAAAAAACTTAGTTTTTTAGAAAATTCGTAACATAGAAATGTTTTAAATCTTGTGTTTTTAAGTCGAGTTTTTTTTTTAAAAAACATAGTCAGTAGTGTGTCAAGTCATAAAAATATAACTTTTAAATTTCCCATCGCATCGTTTACCAATTTGTGTAAGCACTATTTTGCTTAGGAGCAGATTTTAATCTTATTCTTTTTAGAAGTATACAAAATTAAAACGGTTGTGCTTTAAAGTCGCCTTGGTTCTGCTACTGACCAAAAACAAATTTTCACTGAAGATCAGAGTATAAACAAAAAACACGAAAACAAAACTGTATATGCAAAATATGTGTTATTGTTGGATTTTCTTTTACTCCTGCAGATTTTCCGATTCTAATAGAAGAGAACACATTACTTGCCACATACGCAGACGACACTGTATTTATTGCCATCTCATCTCACATGGTTATATCACAGTAGAAGTAAATACCAAGACATGACATCACCTAGCGAAAACACACCAAGATTATGACAGCCAAGTGTAGATTTAAAAGGAAAAAACTAAACTGGATACTAAAGAAATCAAGCAAACTCACCATAAGCAAAAAGTAAATAACTAACCACTTAGTGTCAAACACAATGCGTATCCACACAAGTGACCTATGGACTACTTGTCGTCAAATTTAATTAATGAAACACAACCTCTTTTAACACTATTTCCACCAAGATTTTGGGTATACCTATTTCAACCAAATGGTGTCTTTAGGCGTTCGAGCTACGGCCTAAAAACAATTCGTACTAAAGAAATATTCGTTATAGGGAAAATCGTTAAAAGAAAAGCAAAACACACTAGGGGTCTTCACACGCAACGTTGTTATTCGTTATTCGTTAACCGTTAAAGTTTGACATGTATTTTGTTTTTGTAAATTTAACAGAATGCCGGCTTAACGAATAACACTTTAACGAGCTGGCAGCCCCGACAAACTACTCGTTATTCGGTAAAAAATGAAAATGTATGAAATGAAATGAAATAAAAGGCAATGCCAGCTGTGTTGAAAATATTTTAACGATTAACAACTAACATAAGCAGTGTTAAAAATATTTTAACGATTAACGATTAACAACTGAAAAAAGGAGTGTTCACAGTTGGCAAGCTTTAACAAATTTAACGAATAACGAATAGCAACTTACGTGTGAAGACCCCTACTGAAAATTTATCCAAAATACCCTTAATTTGTTGAGAGCTTCAAAGTCAGATGATTCAGTGTTGCAATGAATTTTAAGTCGCATCTTGAATGTTAACATTGATCCCAAATACTAATGATGGATCCCCAGTGGCCAAATAACGAAGATTCACAGTGAGCCGCTCTGCGGCAGATGTAGATTTTCGGAGACTTGTGTCCGCTTTTTGAATGAAAGGCTTCACACGTTCAAGCAAAAAATCAAAATCGTCTGGGATCATTCGGACAAAGTCCTTAAAACGATCAGGACTATTCGATCGAAATATTGTCTCAAATGGTCGGAAAAAAATCACTTTCCTCTCGATCCAAATAGAGTTCTTGAACCCACATTGCTCGCTTGCGTTTTTTTAGCTCTTGCTCTTCCTCGTCCTCAAGAGCTAGAACCAAAACCACTGCTGGCGCTATTTTGCTCTTCTTCGCTGTTGCCATTGTTCTGATTTTATTCTAAAGTAAACAAATTGCATATCAATTAGTTTTAAGTTACATATGCATTAGTACTTACCACTTTTTTACTTTTCTCAATTAACAAAACAACACAATATCGATTAAAATCAGTTTCAATACATTCACAATATCGACGTCAACGAAAAATGCTTAGCAACGTGAATGTCAACGAATGTGGATATCAACTATCAATATCAACGCGTTGGCATCTTGTGCGTTGCTCAACTCGAAAATTAGTTGGCAGCCCGGTTTTTTTGTCAACTCAATCAACTAATGCGTTGACGTTGGATATCAATTGTTTTTGTAGCTAGAATTGACGCTGCATCAACTAGTGTGTAAATATGCTAAATGCAGGTAAAGGTATCCCAGCAAACACTGCATCAAGCGTTTGATGTTTTTAAAAAAGCAAGGTTGATATTAAAGCTTGCCGTCAAGTTGTTATCAAGCAAATGGCTGATAGTGAAAGACTTGTCTTTCGCCTTGCAAAAAGTAAAATATCAATAGTTTTGCGAGCATAAGAACTCATTTACTCTGTCAATGTCGTTGTCTGGTAAATTTACAGTTATTCTGCCGCTCTCTTTTGTTTAGTAGAAAAATTAAAACTTACTTCAATTGTGATTTAAGAACAAGGCGAGCAGATTGTTATCGTAAGTGAAGAATTATAATTGTGTTAAACGAATAAATAACTCAGTGAAAAGCGTATATTGTAAGTGTATTACATTTATATTGAGTGAATTGTTTAAGATGAAGCGATCTTATAAAATAAAACAAGAGTGCTTGGAAGTTGTGAAACACGTGTTTCAATCATCCAATGTTGTGGCCAGCGAACTGGGAGCACCCAGAAACAGCGGACAGTGTTTGCATGACGAGCAACCATTTGAAATAAGTTTTTGTGAAAATTCCGGAGATTTGGACACTGATTTTGTTTTAACTGATTCTGAAAAAGAAATAGAAGTTACCTCTCATGAAATAAGAGAGAATTTAGCATCTTGGGCAGTGAAGGGTACCCCTAAAACTAAACCTGTTGTTGCCATGGGCTCTAGCGAATATATTTATTATGGTATAAGAGATGAGTTAGAAGATTTTTTTTTTTTTAATAAAAGATGCACTACATCTTGTACATATTTCTTTGAACATTAGTTTTGATGGTCTTCCATTAGCAAAAAGTTCTGGACTCCAGATATGGCCGATGCTATTATTTAACGTTCAAGGAACAAAGGATGTTTTTATTGCTGGTGCTTATTCTGGAAACACCAAACCACCATGTAATGACCAATATATGGCTGAATTTATAGAAGAATTAAATTGTCGTATATCTGAGGGTTTTTGTTAAACGGTAAGTCATTTGCTATACGCTGCAGAAGTGTTTATATGCGACGCACCTGCTAGGTCTTTTATTTTGGGAGTGATGGGACATACTGGGTTTTATAGTTGCATAAAATGTCATCAAAAAGGAGTTTCAATAACGTATGATTATTTTATATAAATTAAATTAAATATCCTTATAATGTTTTAAAATTTTAACAGACGCAGCAAACGATAAATTTCCTAACCAGACGGCAGGTTTTGAAAAAAAGTGCATCAATTTTTTTCAACATGCCAAAACGCGCACGGTGTGAAAAGCGTTGCGGCAAAATAGTGAAAATTAATAATTATGTTTATTATTATTATTATAATTATGTTAATTATATTAATAAATATAGCCGAAGGCCTAAGTAGCCAGTACTATCTTAAACTTGTTATTGTAGTTTTTAAGCTCCAATAAGCGCCGGTCATCGCGACTTGGTTTAATAGTCAAATCAGAAGTTCAATTAGAAAGAGAAATGAAGCATACGACAAGTGGAAACGCTATAAAACTGAATGTTGTAATATTATTTTTAAAGCAGCCCGATGTAGAGTTAATACTTTGATATCAAATGCCAAGAGAAACTATTACGGTAATAAATTCAAAAGTGCAATAAACATAAGACAAACTTGGAAAACTTTAAATACCTTAGGGATAGGTAAAACTAAATCTGTGATAAATGATGACCACGATGTTAACGATTTAAATGAGCAATTTTTAAACTTAAGTACTCCTGTCAGCTCGTGCAATGTATATATTAGTTCTGTCCCGTCTATGAATGTTAATATGTTTGAATTTACTTATGTGAGTGAATGTGAAGTCTTAGAAGCCATATTTAAAATTAAATCCAACGCCATCGGGCTCGACGAAATCGACCCAAAATTCATAAAATTATTGCTAACCACAATTATTAGGCACATTACACATGTCATCAATACTGCAATAACCTTTTCGACCTTCCCAACTCAGTGGAAAGAAGCAAAAATAGTACCAATACCAAAGTTGAATAATGAGTATAGACCAATCTCTGCCATATTTTTCCACATCATTCGAAAATATAATGGCGAAACAAATAACAATTTTTCTAGAAACACACACTTTAAAATAATAAGCAGTCTGGATTCAGAAAAGGTAGAAGCTGCACGACAGCAATAATTAAAATAGTTGAGGACATTAGAAAAAACAAGTGGAAACGTTGCAGTCGGACGCAACCGACTGCGATATACTCGATACCAGTATTAAAACCGGTAAAAAGAGGCCTGATTGCAAAGGGGTACAGATGCGAAAGGGGTGTGAGCTGCCTCAAAAATTTTCTGATACAGATGGGGATGCCACCAGCTGTCTTTCTTCCAAATTTGGTGATACTAGCTCAAAGTTAGTTAAAGATGGGGAGAGGGGGTTGGAGGCGTTATGGATGGGCGTGGCATCCAAATTATTCCTGCAGATCTTTTTGGGATGTCAATTGCTATCTCCGTACCAAATTTGGGGACTCTAGCTCAAAGTTTGTGAAAGGTTGGGGAAGGGGGTCTAGGGGCGTTATGGGTTGGCGTGGCATTCAAATTTTTGATGCAGATCTTTGTTTGATGTCAATGGCTATCTTCCTACCAGATTTGGTGACTCTAGCTCAAAATTTATAAAAGGTTGGTACTAGCTCCCCTGTGGGCGGTAAGGGGGCTTGGCTCCAAAACCAAGCAGATCTTTGGAGATCGTTACCAGCTATCTTCCTACCAAATTTGGAACCTCTAGCTCAAACACTATGAAAGATACACGCATTCCCGGTTTTTAACCAAAAAGTTGGGGCGGCTGGGGTGGACCAGGGTGGTATGGGTGGACGTGGTATCCAAGGTTTGGATGCAGGTTTTTGGGAGTCATCACCGCCAATCTTGGCGCAAAATTTTGTGGCTCTAGCTCAAAAGCTGAGGAAGATATTATGTTACCTCTGGTGTTCCCCAAGGTAGCCACCTTGGTCCTTTGCTATTCAATTTGTTTATTAACGATCTCCCAGATGTTATTACTAACTCGTATGTATATATGTTTGCTGATGATGTAAAACTATGTTTAACCTACAATGATGCTTCTCTTTGTAACTTGCTACAGTCGGATTTGGGTGCATTGTCGGCCTGGTGTCGTTTTAATTTACTCAATTTAAATTGTTCTAAATGTAAAGTCATGTCTTTTTGTAGAAGTACCCCTCATACTGCTCACTACTTGCTTGATGCTTCACCACTTGACCGCGTGTTTGAAATTAACGATTTAGGCATTATTCTTGATCCTAAATTAAAGTTTGACTCTCATATTTCGTTTATGGTCAATAAGGCCATTAGTGTCATTGGCTTCATCAAGCGGTGGTCGAAAGAGTTTAATGATCCCTATACCACTAAAACGCTTTATACATCCCTAGTACGTCCCATCCTGGAGTATGGATCTTGTGTGTGGTCCCCACAATACTCGATTCACCAGGATAGAATTGAATCTGTGCAGAAGAAATTTCTTCTCTTTGCCCTTAGAAGTTTTAACTGGGTTCCTGGAGTTGACTTACCCTCTTACTCAAGTAGACTCCTTTTGATTAATCTTCCCTCCCTGTTAAACCGTAGAACTATGCATGGAGTATTATTTGTTACTAACCTACTTAATGGTGAAATCGACTCATCAGTTCTTTTGAGTCGAATTAAATTAAATGTACCAATTAGATCTTCACGTAACTTTTTACCCCTTAGCCTTGATCGTTGCTTGAGCAACTATTTAACTCACGAACCATTTCGTGTTATATGTTCTGACTATAACAAACTTTATTCTCTTGTCTCCTTGGAGGCCTCAATTCCAGTACTAAAAAGATCGATCCTTTTTGCTTTATCTAATCGTAACCACTAACTACTAATCTAACACTGGTCTGATTGGGTTTTTCTGGGTTTTCCCCAATCCACGCAACAAATGTTGGACTACTAAATTTTTTTATTGAATTTCCCAGAGCCTTAACGTTAACTTTGAATTATTTTTTACCTAAATTTATTTTCAGATTTTTATATAATTCTATATTATACTTAATTTAATTATTTTAACTATTTTTTAATTTAAATTAATTTTGATTTCATTTTAATGTCAGCTGCTCTTAGCTGACAATAAATAAATAAATAAAAAAATAAAATATAGGCGTTTCTGATTTAAAACTGCAGGCACGCTTTTGTTTTCAATGTATGTTGATGATCTGCCTAACGTCCTATCTATGTGTGATGTCCATATGTATGTTGATGATGTGCAAATGTATGTAAGTCGTCCTCTTAGTCAAATAAATGAATGTATTAGATTAAGCAATTATGATCTGTCCTATGTGTCCAAGTGGGCAAGTAACAATGGTTTATGTCTAAATCTGACTAAGTCTAAATGTATAGTAATCTATAAAAAGAACCTAACCACGGACAATTTAAGCAAACTCGTAATTGACAATGCAGAAATCAGCTATGTATATAAGGCAGATAACTTAGCCTTTACAATTAACAATACTCTCTCCTGGAGAGACCATACAAACAAAGCTGTAGGAAAGACATACGGTGTCCTACGCCAATTGTCTTTGGCACAACCATTTTTGCCAATCAATATTAGAAAGACGGTTGCAAAAGCATTAATTATTCCAGTTTTAATGTACGGTATAGAAATTTTTTGTAAGTGTGAAGCCGCCAGCCAGCAAAAGATGAAAGTGACTTTTAATAGCATAGCTAGATTTGTGTTTTCACTAGGTCGTACAGATCACGTAACTAGTTTTACTAATAAAATATTTGACTTGGACATAAATAACTGGACGAATTATAAAATTTTTATTCAGCTTCACAAAATTATTTTTACTAAGACTCCAGATTACCTTTTTGAGAAGTTACGTTTCAATCGGTCGCAGAGGACCAATAATATTGCTTGCTTTAGAATCAAACTTTCTTGTTCTAATACGCACTACGTTATCTGTTCTGTCCGACTTTGAAATCAGTTACCACCTTACTTGAAAACTATTAGTAGCGCACCATTGTTTAACAATAAATTGAAGAGTTATTTAAAAAATCAAAATATCACTAACTAAACTTAAATAGGCATATATTACCATATTTTTTAAATTTACCATAATTTTAAATTTATTTATAATTATAAATGTTTTAAATTATTTGCTTTTATTTTAAGTTTTAATTAGAATTTTATATTTACTTGAGTTTAAACTGTTTCATGTAAAATTCTAAGTGACTACTAGTTCATTAATTTAAAAGTGTAAAACTTGTAGCAGTAGGAATATTTAAATAAAATTAAAATTATATCAATATTAAATAAATAATAATAAATAAAATGGCAACCTTTATTCATATCAAACCTTGATTTTGAATTGTTTTAAATATTTGATATTGGCTTGCTTTTAGAGAATATCAATACTTGACAGCAAGAGTCAATTTGAATTGATTTCGCTATCATTATCATGTTGACGTCAAGACTATATCAAGCATCACAACCATAGAAAGCGCTTGACATAACCCTTCACGGCAAGGGTAAATGTTGGCTGGGATATGACAACTAAGCTTCTTTTACCTATAAATATCGTTAATTTTGTTAACAAAGATCAGTGCTTTTACATTGTATCAACAAAAAAGTCTTCACTCATTACCAAGGAATTCCCTCTCCGTAGTCCAACTAGTTACAAGTGCTAGTTGCGACGCCCTATAAGCAATCAGTTTATGTACTGAAAGCTCAATAACAAACTAAACACAAACACATTCATAAGGACAGACAGATCGACAGAAGGACATATATATCGACTCGGCTGTTGATGCAGATCAGGAACATATAAACTATATGGGGTCGGTGATGCTGCCTTCTGTCTGTTACATTCTTTTGCACAAAACCAATTATACCCATTTTATGAGATCAGAGTATTAAATAATTGAGACGTTTCAAATAAGTGCTATTTATTTATTAACGTTCTTTGTTCGAAAAAGCAGCGATGTATTAATAAAAGGATGTGACATTGTTCCTTCTTATCTTCAAGTTGCCAAACCACAATATTTATTTTACTTTCAAATATTTTATAAAAGATTTTAATAATTGAAATCAGTTTTTTTTAGATTAATGCGACATTAACGGATTTATATTGGTATGGGGGCGGCAGGAAAATGTGCTTGAAAAGACTAAATAAATTTTTTCCGAATTCAACTTAAACCTTATTTGAAGAATTTGTGCCTTATTTGTTGTTATTATGAATTGCTCGTTATTTTTGTTTACTTTCATCCAATAAAGTACAGCAACATTACTTGAGATGTACAAACATAAACATACGTATGTTTGGTGGCAATCAATATTTCTTTTACAATTTCAAATAAGATGTTGATTAGAATCGTCTATAATTTGATTGTTGCGAATAATTTCCCCGGTTCGGGTTCGGGTGTCGGTATGGAGCATGTCTTGGCCCATTATATGCATTACGCTGCTGATAATTATTATCCTGGTATCTTTGATTGTAAGGTCTGTTGTAGTTTTGATTTACATAATTGCCTGAAATATTGCAAAAAAAAAAATTGTTAATGAGATGCTTAAATTGGTTTAACTTAATAAACAAGTCTAGGATAAATTTGGTAAGCGTTTACAAGTTGGATTAAGTAATTTTAATTTAATAATTGAATTTTTTGTTTGACGCAAATTTAACGGAATTGTCAAACTGTTGGTGCATGTACATATGTATTTTAATTTAATTTACCTTGAGCCGAAGAATAGTTGTAGTTTACGCCATTTCTTCCATTACTCTGATATCCCATACCTTGTCCAATGTCGAATCTCTGCGGTCTTATGCCGGATGATACTAACCGATGCCCACCAGGTGGAATATATGCCCTTTGCGAATGACCTCCAAAGCCTTATAAAAATAATCAAAAATTCTTTTACAAACTTATGAAGATTTGCGTGTTTGTTATAGACAATTTCCCAGTTTTTATTAAAAGTTTTAAGTTAAAGTGGATTTTATTAGGAGAATAAATGTATTCCTATTTCCAAAAATGCTTTTAAGTTAGAAAGATTTATGTCTGTAGGCAGATCTTTTGACAATAAAAGCGATATTGTCCTTTTTGCTGGGTAAGTAACATGTTATTTGTAAATTTCGATTTATCAGCAAATACAGTATTTGCCGGCTATAACGATACTCAAGGGACCGGCAATATAGCATCGTTATAAACGATATTCGTTAAAGCCGGTATTAAATATTAAATGGTATGAAAACCAACCAAACCTTCTTGTGTGTATGGTTAAAAGCGGCAAATATATATATAAGCTTATAGTAATAATAATAATAAAAATAATAAAAATAACTTATAATAAATATATATAAGCTAAATAGATAAAAAAAAATAGGTGTTAAATGATTTTTTTGTTACCTATGACAGGCCCATTTTTATTATTGTGATTTTGAATAACTTGTGGAGGGTCCACAGCGTCAGGAAGCCTTTTAGCTAAAAATATAAAGTTGTCATCATACATCGGGTCCTTGAATACTGTTGTTACCACCTCATTATTAATAATGTCAAGCAAACCAGGTATTGGTGACTTCAAACGGCTAAAATATAAATATAATTACTAGATTAGACTTGTACAAAAATAATTTTTATCAGAGCTGCAAACCCCTGAAAAAACGGCAAGGGTTCGGTTCGGGTTCCGAACCCAAGGTTGAAAATTCGCAGAGGTTCCAAAGCTGTGTTCTGAATATTTTGGAACCTTGGGTTCAGTCCCAAACCCGGGTTCGTCGAGTAAAAAAAATTAAAACGAAAAAATGACTTGCGCATGATGTCCCCTTACAACGTCACTGGGGTCATTCGAAGAGTTGCCACCGTAGAACGTTTTTTATATAAATTTGAGCCATACAAATTATACACAAAACAAGTTAATTTTACGATTTTTGGCAACCATAAAAAGAACACAATGAAGTGCACAGTGGGCGGTTGCATCCAAAAACACATAATAAAATTTTTAGTAATTTGTATTTGAATCAGGATTTTGAATGTTTTATTTAGTTATTGGTTGCTATAGTGGAAAAGAATAAAAATGGCTATGAACTAATTATTATTAAAAAATTATATTATATTATAAACTATGCCACTATCACACGCTTTGCACATTTTTTAAATGCCGTTGCTTTTTAATTTTCAACCAATAGAACATCGCGAACGGTGACACCGTGGTGTCGTCGCTGGTGCCGCCGCAGTAGATGACCAATTTTGTGGCGCCTTAATACCGACTTGTGCACCGACTGCGAGCAAACCACAACAACATAGAAGTATAAGATCAAAACGCATTGGAAAAGTGTGCATAAATATATGTACACTCCGATCTGGCTAATCCGGCTACCCTTTTATCCGGCCCCTCTACAGTCCTACACTTTTTTCAATTTTTGCCTGATCCGGCAACCGCTCTACAATCCGACAATTTTTTCCGACTACTGGCTGATCCGGCAACCGCTCTACAGTCCGACATTTTTCACCGCATTTTTATTCATTAATTTTCTCATTCTATGTCTGTTCTTATTTTTCGAACAAGCTATTTTTTCTCTTTTACGCGAACAGTAGTCGCCAATGAATTATTGAGTACCGTTATCAATAGTGCGTCGTTAAAATAATTTTCGCTGCAACTGGCTGATCCGGCAACCGCTCTATAGTCCGACATTTTTCACCGCTTTTTTATTCATTAATTTTCTCATTCTATATCTGTTCTCTTTTACGCGCCCAGTAGTCGCCAATAAACAATGTGTCATTAAAATAACACATATGTACATGTGTGTTGACGTTTGTTTTTCTTCTAATTTTTGTCGGAAAACAGATGGTTTTTTTTCCAAATTGTCGGACTGTAGAGGCTATTCATTTCGCTTATATAATCCGGAAAACTGGTCAATCCGACAAGCTTGTGCAAAACAAATGTCTGATTAGCGAGATCGGAGTGTACATATGAATGTGATACATTTTATGTATGCACTCATAGCTAACTCAGTTCTGTGCAGTGTGCCGGGTTTATTTTTTGTGGCGACAGGCTGACGCACAAGCTGAAAAAGATCGGCACATTTTGTTAAATATTTTTCTTTTTCCACGAAATTGTGGCCGAGCTTCGGGCTTCATGCCGGGCGCGTACAGCCTGTATGCGAAATGCATGTACTTTGTATTTGCGTGCTCGCATGGAACCGGTGGACAAAAATGGAACCGGTTCGGTTCACGGTTCCAATACATTGCTTGGGTTCGGTTCAGGGTTCGGTTCCACATAGCAAGGAACCCGCAGAGAACCGGTTCCACAGGGTTCGGTTCCGGACCGGTTTGCAGCTCTGATTTTTATAGAATCCCAAGAATAAACACACAAACATGGCCCAAAATCGGCAAAAGAACATGCAATATTGTTATTTAAATATTAAACATAGTACATACCCGTTCATTGCTGTATTCAGTTCAGATCTTGAAATTGATCCACTCATTCCATCAAATGATGAACGAGTGGCTATCGTCTGTGGTTTTCCGCCAATTTCGTACATTTTATTAATAGTCTTGAAGTGGGGACTCCATTTACTTATATACAAATTGTTATCGCCTCTTTTATTACGAAGCACTAAAAACAGACAGAGATAAATAAAATTTATATAAAAAACAAAAACAAAAGGAAAACTTACCTTCTTCTTCTGTTAACTGACTGTGAAGAGGTCCGAGTGCCTTAAACAGTCTCTTTTCGTCAACAAATGGTAGTAAGGCAACGCCTTGCCAAGCAAACTTTTTGCCATTCAGATCAATTTTAAAATCTTCTGGATAAAAATCAATTATGGTCGAGTCCTGAATATAATGGATAATATTATTATGAGTATAAACCTAAATCTTTTTAATGCTTTTTTTGTATTTATTACTTACAGGTCTAGACATTAACTCTGCCCACGGCTCCGGAACATGTGAACTACTAGCTGCTGGAAAAACACCCATTAGTTGTTCCAAAGGATTAAACTAAAATAAGTTAAATTAAAATAAAATTTAATACTTTAGGTGAAATATTTTATTTTTGCTTTGTCTTACCGGTTTGGTTCCTTTTTCAAATGACGTAGACAGTCCTTGTATGTTAACAAAATCCGATGCAAACGGCGCGTAATGGTAGGGAAAATACCAGTTCCATGAAGCACAGCCTTGATAGTAATACTTTAAGACCCAACAGAGCCCCCGGACGTATTGAAGTGCCACAGCATATCGAAATTGAAGATTGACAGAAGATACGTCAAACTTGGATTCGTAATATCTGTTTTTAAATCCTTCTTCCCAAAGTCGCACTTCGTCATTATTTTCTTCCTCATCATCATCCATATTTGGATTTGACCCCTTTCGTAGAGCAGCAGCTTTTTGTTTATAATTAGCGATTGTTTGGCCCTTAGGGCAACCTGGTCCAACTGGTGTTGGACCAAAGACGGTTTGATCCAAAGCCTTAAATTGATTATTTTCTCTTTTCTGCCTTGCCTTATACTGCTGCTCCCTTCTTTGTCGCTCCTTGAATATTTGATCCTCGACATTACCCAAGTCTGTCATTATTAATTGAACCCTGTCCAAGTTAACGTCACCGGAATCCGTTAAAAATCCTTTGGTCTTATAGACACATTTTTTGTATAACTCGACCAATCGATCAACCGCTCCTTCTCGGATTTCCAAACTTGGAAGATGGGGTAAGAAATCGTTGCCAACAAAGAAACACATAAAAACCCAGTCGTCCAAAGCTCTCTCGAAGTCATAGCTAAATGGTAAATTAGGCATTTCTAAGGTTTTTCTCAAATATTCCCTTAATACGCTTAAACGAACGAATATGAATTTAACTTCTGCTCCAATTGGAACATCGGGTGGAGCATTCGCATTTGAGCCAACGGCACTAAGGCCAGAACACTTGTCCATTTCATGGCCAAATTGGTTACAAACGTCACATGGTCGTGGCTTATTGGGCAGAAACTCCTCACGAATTATGGTAAAGTTGGGCTCGTGAGTCGCCAGGCCAAGCATTATTAAATCAGCGTCAGCTCCACAAAGAACATGATGCGTGTTGGGATCGTGATCAGGCTGTGCACGTTGTTTTCGTATATAGTCCATTATTTTGTGCTCCCCTTCTCCGGGTACATTTGCATCGGATAAGATTATTTTAATTCCTTTCCATGCCGGGTTATTATTGAGGCGATCATGTATATAATAGTGCAAGCATTTACTCAATCTATCCATGAAAGGTGTTCCCGGAGTTATACAGTTCGAGTCAAAATGTTCGCCTTTTTCTTTTTCCGCCGGAAGTTTGCAGCCTTAAAAGCAAAAAACTAAAAGCTTAGAATAGTGTATATGCCGTTAAAGGAATTCAATCGATAGCAGCACTTTAATAATAATAATCATACTGTGCACACTAATCCACGGCTCTAAAGTGGCTGCCGAAAACTTGTTTTATCAGACTAAAAGAAGGTCGGTAAGTAGACTTTTGTCTGCCATTGTATGTAAGACACTTGCGTTTTATGATTCGGTTAGGCGAGACCAGTGTTGCCAGATGTTGAGCGCTCACATAAGCTAGAATCTAATCTAAGCTATTGTGGCAACACTGGACGAGACAATTGCGATACAAATATTACATTGAGTGTTTTTTTTTTTTGCTATTTATATGTATGTATTTGCAAAACTTACCTTTTGCTAAAAGTTCGTTGCGAATGCGCTCAATTTCCAATCTTTTTTCTATTGTTTCCTTAGCAGCTCGAAATCTTCGGGATCTCTGTTGATTCATTTTTGCCCTGGGCGCAACTCCATCGATGGCCATATACAACAGTTTTCTAGGACGAACAATACCAAACAGTCGGTCAATGCATTCAAATATAGCGATCATCATTTCCTCTTCATTTTTGGGTGCCGGTTTGTCTTCAGGATGAGTGCAAGGGTGTATAATGCCGTTCATGTCCAGATAGAGGTTGTCAAACTCGACGCCATTCGGATTCGGCAACGTGGAATCCTCGTAAACTGTCTTCCCAGTTTCTGGATCTGTATGCTGCATTTTCCGGTTATTAAAAATCCTATTTACTTATTTTACAACTTTACCTTGTTTTCGTTACATTCTATGATAACGCATGGATACTTTTTGCTTAGCCATCGAAAAAATGCCGGTACTCCCATCTCGTGTCGGAGTGTTTTAAAATTTATTTAAAAATGCCTCGTTTTTACCAATGTATGTACAAACATACATACATACAGTAGATGTAAGACATAAAAACCTGCGATAAGAGCTGCAAATCGAATTGAACATATCAAATATTTGGTTTTGTGGCACAGTATCGATAGTATTTGTATACTATCGATAGGATCGTGACATAGCTAAGTGTCAAGATAGCAAGATAGTCTGGTTGTAAACAGAATCGAGAAGTCCCCTGTAAAGGCCTAATTATAGCCTATTTCCACTGCTCAGTTATTCATTTAACAGTGAGTTAACAGTAACTGAGGTTCAGTTTGCATGTATTCTCCCATAAGGCTTAACTGAAGTAAAACTGACCGTAAATATTAACTGAAGCATAACTGAAGAGAAACCAGTTCATTTGAACACTTGTTCGATAAAACATCGCGATGTTTCATCGAAAAAGTCACAAAACAGCTGATTGAACGTTGAAAAAGAGAGTGCAATTTTAAATTATATTTTTAAAATAATTAATATACTTCTTTTATAGATGTATTTACGAAAAAAATACGTAATTTGGGAGCAAGGCATGGAGAACTTGTGTTAGGGCAATGCAGAGAAACTCCCACGGCGGGAATGCGGGACGTGGATGAAAATTCTCCTTGAAAAACGCATCACTATTTTGTGGCACATCCAGCTCCCAAAACTTTCCATGCCTTGGCTATTTTTAACTTAAATATAGAGATATTATACTGTTTTCAAATATGCTTGCAATTTAATTTTAACTTACAAATGATAGATAGATCAGATATATGCTTCCATTTTCTGCTTTTGCAATGTTCGTGGCCAATGTTTTTATAAAATTACATTGCTCCTTCATAACAAGCAAATCAGCTTGTAGAAATAGCATGTATGTCAATCAAACTGACAATAATGCACAACAAATTTCCAATAATAGATTTCGCTCCATGAATAATTCGTAATTTTAGCTATAACAAACCAAAACAAAACAAACCGAACAGCTGATTCATTAACTGAGGTTCAGTTACAGAGCAATGGAAACAACTTTCGTAACTGACTGTTAAATTTAACAGTAACTGAGCAATGGAAATAGGCTATTACTCCAGCGATAAGACGTAAAACGAGAAACGTAAAACGAGAGACGAAAGACGTAAATTTTTTTGCAATTACTCTGAACGTAAGACGTAAACAGCTGTGCACATTAAAACAAAGCGAACAAAGGCAACAAGAATTGAAGTGAACGAATTTATTTGGTTTATTTATATTTTATCTTTTCCAAAATGGATATGGAAATGGAGGAAATAGGCACACTGTTTTTTTGTTTGTGCACAATGTTCAAAATTATAAGGGAAGTGCGAAAGGAGCGTCATGGTCATTTATTTCCATGTTTATTATTATTATTATTAGTTATGAATTGCAGCACAACTAATGAACAAGCCAAAAAAACAAGAAATGATATCAGCTGTGAAACGAGAAACGTAAGACGAGAGTCTGCTTTCTGTTTTCTGCAGAAAAATTTTACGTCTCTCGTTTTACGTTTCTCGTTTCCGTCTGGAGTAAGCGCTAACATTGTTTGCCGTAAGGTTGATCGCTACAGCTGTTTACGTCTCTCGTTTTATGTTACTCGTTTTACGTCTTATCGCTGGAGTAATTAGGCCTTAAACTAACACTAACAGAATCGAGAAGTCCCCTGTAAAGGCCTAATTACTCCAGCGATAAGACGTAAAACGAGAAACGTAAAACGAGAGACGTAAACAGCTGTAGCGATCAACAAGGGCGCAGCCAGGAGGTGGCAGGGGGGGCAGCTGCCCCCCTTGACAAAAATCAAATTAAATTTTTTTTTGTGAAAATTCATTATTCAAAATAAACGTAAATTAATGCTTGCATAATTTTTGTTTTTTCTACTTTTGTTAATGTAAAAAAAAAACGTTGGTAAAAAAAACGTAAATAAACACAAAACCACACTACCAATACCTTACAAGCCTTCGTTTTTTTGCTTTCTAAAAAAAATTTTTTTTGGCCCCCCCCTTCCTCGGATTCTGGCTACGCCCTTGGCGATCAACCTTACGGCAAACAATGTTAGCGCTTACTCCAGACGGAAACGAGAAACGTAAAACGAGAGACGTAACATTTTTCTGCAGAAAACAGAAAGCAGACTCTCGTCTTACGTTTCTCGTTTCACAGCTGATATCATTTCTTGTTTTTTTGGCTTGTTCATTAGTTGTGCTGCAATTCATAACTAATAATAATAATAATAAACATGGAAATAAATGACCATGACGCTCCTTTCGCACTTCCCTTATAATTTTGAACATTGTGCACAAACAAAAAAACAGTGTGCCTATTTCCTCCATTTCCATATCCATTTTGGAAAAGATAAAATATAAATAAACCAAATAAATTCGTTCACTTCAATTCTTGTTGCCTTTGTTCGCTTTGTTTTAATATGCACAGCTGTTTACGTCTTACGTTCAGAGTAATTGCAAAAAAATTTACGTCTTTCGTCTCTCGTTTACGTTTCTCGTTTTACGTCTTATCGCTGGAGTAATTAGGCCTTAAATTAACTTGCTCAGAATTATTTTTGTTTGCGTTAGATGCAGAGAGGCAGCCGACTGAGCCGGGTCGGTCCACGCAAATGCGTATGGGATTTGCGTGTGATGGTTTTATTTTCGGGTGGGATTTTTAAATTTCAACAAGAACATGCCTATATTTGTATATGATTATTTTTTAACAGGTGTATTTATTTAAGTGACTTTTTACTTTATTTATTAAAAAGCCTTTATGAAATAATCATTTTAAAATTGCCAAAATCGTAAATTGTTATTGTTGATTGATGATTACATTAAAATGTCTCTTATATTTATAATCAAGTTATATAAGAAAAAGCATTTTTTACAAACAGAAACAAAAATGTGTCCCACCCAGAAATCTTAATTCATTTTTGTATGCCCACAAACAGCAACACAAGAAAATTCTATTTCTAACCGGCTTTTTGCTACACTGTCAAATTTGCGCTCGACGCGACATTGATATATGTATGTTATATTATTAAACTGAGCTGAAGGCCTCGACGCTAGCGCGCTCGAATTCATACAATTAATTAGAATATTATTATTAAATAATGTATTTTAGTTTATTTTAATAAATAAATAAAAAATTTTAAACTATTTTTATTTTTATTTATTTTTATTGCATTACTCAAAGTACAAATTAATAACATTTAATGAATGCGATTTCCAATTATGTAATCAACACATATGAAAGAGTTGTCTTAAGCACCCAGTTGCTTATAAAGGATGGGCACATAATCATCATACTCGGCCTGGTAGAGATTGCCGGCAACCGGATCGCCCAAAGCGTACTTTTTAGCGAATGTGGCTTAGTGCTAATCGCTGAAATCTCGTGAACGCACTGCTTACTTGATCAGCTGATTATCATTTTATTTTTTATTTATTACATTAGAAAACTTATAAAATAAATTAACTAAATACATTAGAGTGCTAGCTACCTAGGCCTACGACTCTATGGTTATTTTTAGGGAGATTAAATTTACATCGTTAAGTGAAGGGAGCGTAGATAGTCGTATAGCCGGCGCATATTTATATTTTTGTGGGCTCTACGAGAAGATCGGAGGGTTTTGTGGTGTTAAAGAAGTGGGTTCTATTTGGTGCCATATCCGTACAGCTGTCTAGGATGTGGTCGATGGAGGGGGTAACGCCACATGAGCAGCGTTGTGCCGGGCTACCAGTAAGAAGGTGTTCGTGTGTCAATTGTGTATGCCCTATGCGGAGACGAACAAATGTTGTCCATATGTGTTTTGGACAGCTTGCTGGATATGCAGTACCAGTACCATCCAGATTAAACCTTTTGTATCTGTGTTGGAATGTGCTCCAGTCTTCGGCATGTTTGTGGGCAATTATTTTCTTGATGTGAATTAGAAGATCTTTGTCAGCCGGAGGGTTGTGTAGTATTGACGGTGCGTTGCTCATAGTGTATGCTGCTGCGTCGGCACTTTCATTACCGACAATGCCTTGGTGGCTTGGGACCCAGCACAGTGAAAGTTTTTTGGGGTGTTGGATGCATAAATTCCGGATTTCTGCGATTATGTTGTTATGACAGTTTAGATTTTTGACAGCTGTTATTGTTGAAAGACTGTCGGTGCAAATTGTAAAGGATCCTTTGTTTAAGTGGGCGTATGTGCAGGCCTTAAGTACTGCCGTTGCCTCTGCGGTGAATACAGAGCAGTGTTCAGGAAGAATTCCGCCAGCGATGATGCAGTTACTGCTGTCGACTACGGCAAAACCAGTGTTCCCATTGTTCTTAGAGGCGTCTGTGTATAGCCAGTTAGTGCCTTCCGTAGTAGCCACCACTTCTTGGAAGAGTTTTCTAAAGATGGAACTGTCTGTGGATTCTTTTTTGTATTGATGTAGCCTTAGGTTGAACGACGAGTTACGTAGTTTCCAAGGAGGGTGGCATAGCTTATGTTTTGACTTAGCAGGGATAGTGAAACCGTGACTGTTCCACATCGACGCACAACGACGAATTGTGGATATAACCTTAAACTTGCGTTTGGAATTTAAGGCATTTATGAAGATTTTATGTAGCAGCTGATTAGGCGATGTGCTAAGTTTAACCAAGAGTTTGGCGGTGGTTCCATGTATTTTATGTTTAAGTGATGGTAAGCCAGCCTCAGCCAAGGTGCACTTTATAGGCGATGTTGGGAAAGCGTTGATGCTGCGACGTACTGCTGTGTGGTATGGCACCTGAATTTTTTTTAAATTGGAGTTGGAACTCCAGCCAAATATCGGGAGCCCATATTCTATTTTCGCAAGGATAAGGGATCTGGTGATGTTCACAAGTGTGTTAATGTGGATTGCAGAAAATTTTGAGCTAAGAAATCGTAAAATGTTAAGTCTGGCTTCTAAGGTTAATCTGAGTTGAGAACAATGTTGATTAAAGTTAAATTTTGAGTCAAAAACAATTCCAAGAATTTTAAGTTCATTTACGTTTTCAATAATGATATTTTGATACGATAGACTACTGGTATTGGAGTTACAATGATGTTTTCTACAAATATGTAATAACTTGCATTTATTGGTAGAGAGCGTGGCACCCGACAAGTTTCCCCAGTCGTGTATGTCTTTAATGATCTCTGTAAAGGTGCTGTTTACTTTGTTTATGTCTTTGAGCTTTGTATAAATTATAGCATCGTCTGCGTAAATGGCTAGCTGTATATTTTTATGTCTTAAGATTGTTGTATTTAGTTTTTCGAATGCTATAATAAATAGCACGACTGAAAGAGGGGAGCCTTGTGGGATGCCATTGTGCAGTAAGTTACGGTCAGAGTAGGTATTATTGACCCGAACTCTGAATGAGCGTCGTGTCATAAAGGCCTTTACAGCGGTAAAGGACTTTGGACCGACCCCCCAAAGCTCTAGCTGGTCAAGAACGGCATGTACACCTACGCGATCAAACGCCCTTTCGAAATCAGTCCCCAAAACAGAGACGTGATTTCTAGTTGAAAGAGCGTCTGACACGAAATGTTGGAATTGCAAGAGTGCGTCCATAGTGTTTTGATTGCGTTTAAAGCCAACCTGGTTATGAGAAATAAGATTGTTTCTGTTAATAAACCACATGAGACGACGGGCTAATATTTTTTCAAATAGCTTGCTGAAGCAAGAGAGCAATGAAATTGGCCTAAAGCTGGTAACGTCATGGGTAGGTTTATTGGGCTTATGTACTGGAATAATGGTTGCACTTTACCAGGTGTGGCCATTATCGAGGATCGAGTTGTATATTTTTAGGAGACCATGCTTGATATTGTGGGGGAGGTTTTTTATCATTGGATATGAAATCCTGTCGACACCAGGGGTTTTACCCTTGGTTTGTGCAAGTGCAGCTTCAAGTTCTATGGAAGTAATGGGAATATCCAGATGTCTAGCAGAGGCCGTTAGGCTTAAGGGGGCGTAATTTGCCGACAGCTTAAGGTTTTTTCTGGAAATATATTCCTGCGAAAAGTTTTGATCGCTTGAAGAACTGGACCAGTATGTGGCAAGTGCCTCAGCAATGTCTTTAGCTGCTGTGAGTAGTCCTTGGCTGCAAGATAATGATTTTAAGGTGGTGGTGGGAATACCAGTTAAAGTTTTAATATCTGCCCAGATTTTTTTTGTGGTTGACAATGGTGATATGCTGCTAGTAAAGTCAGTAAGTGACTTCCTTTTTGCGTTTTTTGCTTCTTTTTTGAAAATAGCCTTGGCTTTTTTGTATGCGATTAGATTGGGGATAGTTAGGTTGTTTTTGTATACCACCCAAAGTGCTTGCTTTTGAGTACGGAGTTTGGTAAGGTTGGGATTCCACCAGGCTATCTTAGCCTTACGTGGCACCGGTTTTGTTTGCGGTATTGAGCAGTTGGCTGCGCATCTTACTGCTTTAGTGACTATCGCAACTTCCTGGTTAATGTTGTTGAGATCTTTATTTACCGAGTATGAGGTCAGTTGACTGCGAAATTTAACCCAGTTGGCAGCATCAGTTTTGTATTTTGGAGGGCAGGTGATTTTTTCTCTTCTGAGATTTGTGGTAAAAGTGGTAAGGATCGGAAAATGATCGCTACCATGCAGTGAATTTGCCACGATCCATTGGCACCGGTGTGCGATTTGAGGGGAAACTATTGTGAGATCCACATGAGTGAAAGAGCAATGGGATGAAAAATGTGTGGGGGAACCGTCATTAAGTATAACAAGATTGGAATTAGCGATAGTTTTTTCAATTTTTTTTCCACGGGAGTTTGTGGAATTGGATCCTCAAAGTTGACTCCAAGAGTTGAAGTCACCGACAAGCATGAATGGAGCAGTATTTTGAATGGTCAGAGGTAGCAGTTCGGCTGCAGAGAAATTCTGGCAAGGTGGTATGTAGCAATTGGTAATGGTTATTCTTGGGTCGATCTCTAACTGCAATGAGTCGCAGAGTATGGAGGAGTTTAATCGAATGTATTTGTGTGGGATGTGGCGTTTGATTAAAAAGCCAATCCCTTGTTTAGCTGTTGTGTTATTTGCAAGATTTTTAAAGTATCCGTTGTAAGATTTAGGGAAGATTATATTTTTGGAGTTATATGGCAAGTGAGTTTCCTGTATACATATAACATCCGGGTTCATGTCGTTTATAAGAATAGTTAGTTCGTGGTAATTATTTATATATCCGTTCAAATTCCATTGAACTATTTTAATAGACATTGGAAAAGAAGAGAAAAAAATGTTATGTATACAGGAGAAGAGAAACAGAAGAGACTGATTAAGTATCAGTAGCTTCCATTTCCACTTCTGAGTCGCTTGAGCTTGAAGTAATTTTTTTTAAGAAGTTGGTAGAAGATAAGAGAGTTGATTGATAAGAGAGGTTTGGCATAATTTTGTTTTGCGTGTTATTTACTTTTGCTTTCATTTCGTTGGTGTTATTGTTATCAAGAGATAACGATTTAGAGTGTGCTGGAGTGTTGGAGAGGGGTTTTGGTGTGGAGAGGGGGGTAGATTGATGAGATAAGGCGTTTGTTGTTTTGATGCTGCTAACGGCATTGGAGCCGATATTTTTGGGTTCTGTTTTGTTTATGGGTCTTTGAGAGACAGTGTTTGCGGTAGCCGCGGAATAACTAAGAGCAGAGGTTGATGGTAGTTGTGATTGTTGTTTTTGTAATGTGCGGGCTTCGCGCATGCTGCATTTGTTTCTTGTTTTGATTTTTAAGATTTCTTTTTGCTCTTGATATTTTTTACATGAAGGTGAAGAGGCCGCATGCTCTTCTTGACAATTGGCACATTGTGTTCGTGTGCAGTTTACAGGGGAATGGGGGGGTAGATTACAATTCTGACAGGCTGGGGGGCTCTTGCAATATTTAGCCGTATGGCCGAGAATTTGGCAGGTCTTGCAGCGCATTGGGTTAGGAATGTATTCTCTAACTCTTACGTTGTTCCATGTTATATTTATTTTGCTAGGGAGCGTGTATAGGTCGAAAGTCAATAGGATTACCCCTGATGGCTTGGAGACACCGTCGATCATTTTGTTGAATTTGTAAATTGTCGTGACGTGTTGTGCCTTAAGTTCATCAATAATTTCCTTATCGGGTACATTATTGAGATATGGTGCATAAATGGTGCCTTTGACGTTGTTGAGAGACTCATGGAGTTTGCAGGTGATTTCACAAATGCTTGTTAGCTCCTTTGTTTTTAAGAATTTATCTGCTATAGCGTTGCTCTTTACTAAGATGAGTAGACTACCATCGCGGAGAGTTGAAATAGATAATGTCTCTTTGCTAATGAGGTTGATTGCTCTATGTACAGCGAAGCAGGAGTATTCAGTTATTGGTTTTTCTATATTTGTTGCGGACAGCGTAATGAATTTTGGGTTCTGGGCGGAAACTTCAGGGAGTTCTGGGAAATCAAGTGGAATTCTTTGATACTGTTTTGTTTTTTTTTGTTTTTGGGCTTTCACTCAGTAGGGAAAACTGGTTTTCCCTAAGATTTGGGGGCCTTGCGGCCATGATAGCGTATTTTTGTGTTTTTTCTTCCTATGCAAACGAAAAATTGACACGTGCGCGAAAAAGAAGTATGAGAAATGAAACCATTAAAGAGAGAAGGCTATGACTTAGACTTGACGAGCTTATCAGCGATGACGTCTGTACCCGTGAAGAGTTAGTCGGCGACTGCTGATTATCATTATTGATATGTAAATATTAGTAATCGCATGGTGTTTATCGACAGCTTCCTCATAACAAGTAAAAATGAACAAACAAAAGTAATAATCGATGGGTGAAACACATCTTTCAACCCATGACAACCTCACTTACATCAGTATCCTCGCAACTATATTGCAGTAACATAAATTTTATTCTTTTTCTATCCATTTGCACAAAACAATTAACAGCTGTTCAACCACTTACAAAGATGGCGGCCGCTGACTAAACACGTTTAAGAGCGCTTACTAAGCAGACCGTTCAGCGAACGATTACTTAACATGTATTTTAAGCGCTTAGTTCCCTGAGCGCAGCCAATGTAATTTTGTGCACCCGCTTAGACTGGTGTAAGGAACTAGCCCAAAGAAAAACCGTTGTAAATTAATTTACAAGAAAATTACAGGAAAGTACTTATGTGCATCCCTAAAGAAAGAGCCACTAAAGTTGACTTTTGTTATTGTTGTATGTATATTTGATTTTATTAAAATCGATTTAAAGGATTTACACGAAATTATATAAATACAAATAAAATAATACATTAGAACATAATTCTATCGTTTGTGTTTGCATTTCGGCCTACGACTTAAAAACAACACGTTTTTGTATATTTTCGGAATGTTCAAGCATTCCATTTTGTTTTGTTTGATATATAAATGCATATCTACTGTAAACCTTGCAGGCTCAAATATAAATCTGGTAATAAAGTTGCTTTCCTTTGTATGCTTTTGTTAAATATTATGATTCGAATTTTGAAAACACGAACAGCCACGTTCTTAAATGAATTGAATGTACTAGCACCAAAGTGTATTAACAGGTGGTTTCCGGCATTGGTTTCGGCTTTTGATTGCTATGTTTTGCTTTTGTTTTTCCATTAACTGTGGCGACTTTGGGGTTGTGTTTGTAAGATGGAAATGAGTTCTTAAATTTCAACATCGTTTTATAACCTGTTTTTTCCATTGTATGTAAATTGTTTGTTGACGCGGGTAATTCATAAGTTTGAGTGTTCTGCGACAATCTTTCATTATAATGTCCATTGCAATCGTTTATTGGGATTTGATCAACGTTTATTAGACTCATATGTTCGGTAAGACGAAGAATGTTTAGCTGCAGCTCATCCCACGGCTGATTCGATACTGAAGAGAAGCTATGCCTGTTCTGTAATTTGTTGGAATTTTTAACAGTTAGATGATTCCAATCTAAATTTGTAGCGCCTGTAGACTGGTCTTGATTTGATGCAACATCGTTTGGTGGCACGAAAAGAGTTGTGCTATTGTCATTGTCATTAAAGGGATTTAAGTATTGTTTACCCCGGGCCGGTGAAAAGCTAGCCGATCTAGTTGGCAAATTCTTGATTTGTGAACTGTTTATTGTACAGCTTCTTTTTTTTGACGAATTTATAAAATGTGGTGAGGGAGGCGCCGAAAGTACTGATTCTTTATTAACGTATTTGTGCATATTTGGTTTTAAATTGAATTCATCTTTTGTAAAATCAGTTAATAGAGCATTTGGAGCTCGTGCTGTTGCTGTCACAGGATAATCAATTGAGCGCTTTATCCACGGATCAGCTAAATTATCGCCAGCCTTGCTGGAACAATTAAATTGCACATCATTTTTCTTTATCCATGGATTTATTGATGAAACATTATGCAGAGAATCTGTACTTCGATTATTGTAACTATGCGCGCCGTTCGACTGTTTGCTGCTCATAATATTTGGAGAAGTCTGTTCCGATTTACTATATTGACATTTAATATGATTGTCTTGAGCTCGAAACGAACGTGTCACTTGAATCTGTTTTTGTGTGTGAATCTGATCATCTGATGCAATTGGAATTATTATTTTAAAATTTAAATCACTCGATAACTTTTTTTTTGATGCTGGTATAGCGAGAACCTGATACATTTGTGCCTCCTCTTTTTTAATAAAAGTTTTATCGCTCTTGGGTGATTTGATAAAACAAGATTTTGTAGTTGAGTGATTGGTTGTCAAATTTTCATTTTCACTGAAATAATTTTTGTTTTCAGTCAATTGTTTAGCACTTAATAATTTGTTAGCAGACTTTTGTTGAACTATTTTATTGTTTATATACCGACCAGAAAGTTTGTTTTGCATTATGCTGCAATAAGAATTCGGATGAACAGGTGAATGAGGAGAATGTATAGGAAGTGTGGGAGCAGGATTATTTATTTGTTTCAATGAAGCCACAACCATCTTATCGGCTTTTATAACGTTGTGGTGTTGAGAGATATTTTCGGGTTGGCTGCTGGTGCTGATATTTGATAGTTGCAAGGTACAATTTGTTTGGGCCGATGATGTTGTTAGGCCCACGATTTTTTGCTAGAGAAATTTCTCAGCAAGATCTTTTATTGATGTCGTACTGGATGCTGAAAGTCCTGCAAAGATTTGAAAATACTTAGATAATAAGAACTTTATATAGAACATTATAATGATAATTACATTTGCATGTAACTGCATATTTATTTTGTCGAACGATTTTTCAAACTGACTAAAATATATTAAAATCTATTTTCGAGTCCAACAAATATTTTAACATAAAGTAATTCGTTTATAATTAATAATAAAGCTAGCAAAAATTATAAAAGAGAACAGTTTTGATGACCAGAAATAGATTATAGATTAAGCAACTGTCGCAAAATTTCCGAATTCTTTGATTTTTATTTTTATTATTTTAAACCTTAAAATCAATCGACCCTCTTGACAATAGGGGTCTTCACACGCAACGTTGTTATTCGTTAATCGTTAAAGTTTGACATGTATTTTGTTTTTGTAAATTTAACAGAATGCCGGCTTAACGAATAACACTTTAACGAGCTGGCAGCCCCGACAAACTACTTGTTATTCGGTTAAAAATGAAAATGAATGAAATGAAATGAAATAAAAGGCAATGTCAACTGTGTTGAAAATATTTGAACGATTAAAACTGACATAAGCTGTGTTGAAAATATTTTAACGATTAACGATTAACAACTGAAAAAAAGAGTCTTCACAGTTGGCAAGCTTTAACAAATTTAACGAATAACGAATAACAACTTACGTGTGAAAACCCCTAATAATATCTCCTTGTGTTTTAAGTATTCAATTCGAATCGAAAAACACTGTAGGACATTAAAAAATAATTATCTTAATTATATACATATGCTGTTTGTGATACTAACCATCGTTATCATCAGGCTTTTTATTTTTGTTGTTAGATTCATGCTCTGTCGCTATTGTAGACTTCTGAGGTTTTTGAGTGAATTTCAAGCTGGCTGCCATAGGATTAGAACTACTAGCTCCTTCAGAGGTATTACTATAAATACCTCCCTCTGCATTGATCTTTAATTGTCATTTGATCAGTTCAACGGATAGAAATTTTCTTAGCCGTTCATAGTATTGGGGATGAAGTTCGACGTCATTATGACCAGCTCCCTGAAAATATCACCAAAATTTATTAAATAATACTTATATATAAAACAGAAAATCAAGCATTGTCAAAAGTATTTATTAAACTCTGTATTATAATTGACAGACACAAGACAAACGGCATAGCGATCTCACTGAGAAATAATGGCACATGGACCTTAGATACCACAAGGATTAGACTTTTCTAAACCATTAGCAACTGGCTCAATTTCGAGGTAAAAGGTTACAGCATATTTCGGACAAAAAAAAAATAGTGGAGTGGTGTTTTAACTGTAAAACTGTTTAATGTCTAATTTCTTAACAGAAAGTAATTAATATCATAATTGCTAAAAATCAAATATAAAAACAAAGCTAGCACAAAAATAGTGCCCTTTAGTTTGATTTAAAAAACTACAGAACTAATTGAAATCAATTGTTAAAAGATCTTTTGTGGTTTTTGTTATCTTATATATTAAAGTTATGGGAAGTCATTTGGCTAATTAGTTTCTTGTGATCTCTAATAATGACTTCGACTGATTTTTTTAAGTCCAGTTGATAAAGCTGTATGTTTTAATCGTTTTTAACATTTTCATAAAGTTAAAGAACTGGGATTGACTTAGGAATCGAATGTGGTCAATCTTGTCAGGGATGGTAACCATAATTTGACAGAGCTACTACCGTATGTATATTGATACGGATCGCTGTTCTATCTTACAACCCGTTTTTAAGGTATTTTGTAACAATATAAAGTTGCAAAACCTCCTTCACAATAACAAGAATGATTGCTTGGTAGACAGTTACATATGGCACCAGAACAGTACCGCAATCTTTCACCTTGCAACATAGCTTAACAGAATTCAAATTTTTTGCTTTTACAGTTGCAACATCATTGAACTAATATATATTTGTACAGAAGCATAAACTACACCTGTGACTTTGAGGGGCAATGCATTGCTGAAGTCGGAAGCAATCGACTGCGAAATACTCTGATACCAGTTATAAAACATATATTGTTAAGAGTCTGGTTGGAAAGAGAGGGCAGCAGAGTAGGCAAAAGTTTGGGAGACATCGCCAGCTAAATTAGAATCTCTCGCTTAAAAACTGTGGAAGATTTAGACCTTTTTGATTTAAAATGGGGTTGGAGTAGATGTAGCATCCAAATTGTTGATGCCCATCTTTGGAAAATGGTGGGCGTGTCATCGAAATTATTGATGCAAGTTTATAATATAATTTCCCTGAAATGTATTTCATATATCTTAACAATAAACTAAAATAAAATGTCCTGTGATTCAACAACCTTAAATGATAGACAAGATAATAATTGTATATATAGGTATGGGAATTACCTCAACCCAAAATGGCTCCACAGTCTTAGGACATCGCTCGTATATACCGATTCCATGAGAGAAGTCAATAACCTCGTCATCCGTTCCGTGAATAACCAAAACTGGTGATTTCACTTTAGCGACTTTATCAATACTGTTTTGCATATTTTTGTTAAAAAAAATTAATAACGTTAGAAACATAATTTTTATGGTTATAAAATGTATTTACCTTGGAAAGGCATCAAAAAACCAGGTTCTTTTTGTATTTCTGAAAACGACTCTTAGGCCCGACATTAACGGTGAATGGAGTATTACTGCACCAACTTCGTGACGAGATGCGAGATCAACAGTTGGAACAGTTCCTATGCTTTGGCCATATAAAATTATGGTTTCTGGACTTATATTTAACCTTAAAATAAGAAAACTTGATGGAGCAACTAAGATTTGAGTTAACATTTATTACCTAGTCCGCATAGCTTGCCAAGCAGCTTCGATATCTGCGTAAAGATTCTTTTCGGATGGCTTGCCACCACTCATACCATATCCCGAATAATCGTAGCCAAATATATTGCAGTTGATTTGTGAGCCCAAAGTCAGATAAAAGCTACTCATCTGACCCAAATCCACAGCATTTCCATGTGAAAAAAGCAGAGTGTATTTTGCATTTTTGCTGCATCGGACATATGTGCATGTTATTAAATTGCCACGCGATGTACGGGTGAAAAATGCCTCAATTTTGGATTTTTCACGTTCAGAGTATTGCCATTCAGCGCGATCGTAAAGCTGTAAGTTGTATTTGATATTTGTGTCATCAGCTGGAGTTAATTTGTAGGTTGGCTCAGGAGGCTGAAAAGCGAGTTTGGCTGCTATTGGTCCTGGGCAGGGAGGGCAACAAAACATGCAGCACAATTCACTTAAACTAAACATAATCTTCGTTAATTGCCACACACACGGGATGGTTATTTTCTGTTTTTTTTTTATTTATGCACTTCAGTTTTGCTGAACTGAATTAAACGCTTTTGAGTTTGGTCGCAAATTGAAAATGAATGCGACTGGCAGATTAAATAATTTTATTACATAATGAGCATAATTAACTTATTCAATGTGATTTCCTCAAAAACAAAAAAAATTTAACGTTATTTATTGCTCCCACAACATTTACGAAGTGTAATGGCCGCACATTTAAGATACATATACATAGTGCAAGCTGCGACGCCCCCGTTCCTAGTCTTAATAAACACTTGTAAGCAATCGATATATTTTAGAAAGATTACCGAAACACTTTTGCTCATCAATTATACTAACTTTCGGAACAATGGAATGGAACGAATAAGACTACTAAGCGTACAACACATAATTGGATTTAACCTGTCGAAATACGCTCTCCTGGGACAAAATACAGAAGCATCATGATTCAGAGGGCATTAAAAGTTTTTTAAGATATCATTATTTTTCTAGCATAAACGTCGTAATAAACAAGTAAGAAGGCTCTAGTCGGGAGAGCCCGACCCAGTTGCAATAAGTATATTATATTTATTTATTATTATAAAATAATAATCAATAAGGGTATTCAGTTGCTATGCTATGTGCGAAAAGTGTTATATATAACACAGTGTAGCTAGTGAGTGCATTTTTACGTTTCATTTGTCGTATTTGTGCTAAGTCAGCTTTTTGCCAGTTCGATGACAATACAATCGATAGTCAAATTGAATTGAACAATTGTTTAACTAAAAGCAATCAAATCCAAAGTTCGTATGCGATTGAACACACACAATCATTTTCTACATATCATCCTCACTCCAGCGTTTTATTTCGTTCTCCCGCACTTATTTTGCTTTTGTCGCTTCTGCCACTGTTAAAAACATCAGTTTAGTCTTTTAAATTCAATTCGGAGATGCGTCGCACACAACGTTCGGCTCGAGACTGAAGTATAAGGCGAAAGAAAAGAAAAAAGGCGACAGGCCGAGTTATGTTCCCTAGTTAAGTATACTTTGCCCAGACCCATGTTTGCTGTGTTAAAAATGCGTCTGTGTGTTTGTTGTAAGGCTTTCACATTACACTTTAGTACTTTACGCACATAGCATAGCAACTGAATACCCTAAATGTAAACAAAACAAAAAACTGACTTAACTTCAATCGATTTAATTCGATATCTCCGGTGTTTCTTAACCGATTTGGACAAAATTTTCAGAAAAGTTCTATCGTTACCCATTATTTCAACCAAAATTTTTACATTTTCCTAATTCGATCTTTTTTTGTAATTGATACCATGTTTATATCGGAAACCAGAATAGTTATCGATAATTTGAAACAAACTTGATCTGCTCACGGTATACATAGGAAAACTTATATTCAAAATCTGAAGTCTCTAGCTCTTTTAGTCTCTGAGATCGAAGCGTTCTTACAGACGGACAGACGGACAGACAGACGGACATGGCTATATCGACTCGGCTGTTGATGCTGATCAAGAATATATATACTTTATGGGGTCGGAGATGCTTCCTTCTGCCTGTTACATACTTTTGCACAAAACCATTATTTTTACCCATTGGGTATAAAAATACAATTAGGTCTGGTGAAAAGTATTTAACGTTATTGTTTGTGACCGGCTTAATATTTTTAATTAATTGACAACCACAAATTAAAATAATTATAATACAAATAAATAATAAAAAAGGAACAAAAAAACCTTTATTTTATTATTTGGATAAAACGTTTTCAAGCATTTTGCTATAACGACAAGGAGAATTCTCCTTCCATGTCGCAAAACGTAAAGACGTCGCTATTTCTAGTTCAGCGAAGTGACTTACTATATCTATATATATAAAAGAGTTTGTCCTGATTCACATAGTGTACAAATTCTAAACGAAAAGAGCTAGAAGGCTGAAATTTTCACACAATTTTCCATGCAGGTAGTAAGCGAGTCCTAAGAAAGGAATTTTATTTTGGACAACTCCTTCGAGTACCTCCCATACATTTTGCAGCACTTTAACATAACACACTTACATTAATAATATACAATTGTATACAAATCTATGCATCTATGCGTCGTACGTGTGAACCACGCTTTTCGTCCCAAACTCAAAGAGCCGATTAAAATTAAACAGCGCGCGCGTCGCTCTTATGATAATTAGATAATTTGAAATCTCGCTCCGATCATGCTCCTTTGTTGTTGCTCATTTACGTTCACTCTCTATTTTATGTGCGCGCTTTGCATGTCAATCATAAAGTTCAATAACCCTACCTCTTCCGCACACACTAAATCAAAGCTAAAGGCTAAAGTACGTGTGAGTTTAGGCTATGCAATTCACTTAACTGCAGCCTCTTAGATACATATGTTTTGCTTTGATTCAGTGCGTGCGAAGAAGGCAGCGATACTACGCTCTTTGTTTGACTTGCAGAGCGCGCGCATGCATAAGAGAGTGAGCCGAAATCATGATACAAAAAATACCGATACCGCATTGCGCATAAAAAGCTGTTTTGCGTGACGTCACATGTGACCGGTTGGGTATGATTTTCATATTGCATATGGCTGTTGATGCTGATCAAGAACATATACATATACTTTATATATGGTCGGAAATGCTTTTTTTTGCCTGTTACATACTTTTGCACATAACAATTATACCCTTTTTTACCCATTTCAGGGTATAAATATAACTGTGAATGCAAAAGATTTGTTGTTGCTGTTTTTGTCGATCGCTTCAGGCTTATTATAAGCCGTTGTATGCACACACGAATTTGAAACAACAAAGGAGGACTACGAGGAATGCGATTGGCTTAAGAGCATGAAAATGTGGTATTCTTCTGTAGATGAGATCAATTCACATAAATAACAGTAACTCTTTCAATCTCAGGGAATTTTACAATTTTTACTTTAGTGTGCCATTTGCGTATTGCTTCATTCCATTTCTAAAAGTGATACAAGAATGAACGGACAAAATTATTGGGGTGCTTTGCATGCTGTGGCCCTGCCACAGTTTTATATGCAGCCGCTGCAGCCACAGCAGCAACAGTTTCAGCTATCTTCCTTCCAAATTTGTTGACACTAACTCAAAGTTTGTTAAAGGTGGGGGAAGGGGGGCTGGGCGAGTTATGGGTGGGTATGGCATCCAAATTATTCCTGCAGATCTTCTTGGGATGTCAATTGCTATCTTCCTACCAAATTTGGTGACTCTAGCTCAAAGTTTGTAAAAGGTTGGGGAAGGGGGGCTGGGGGCTGTATGGGTGGGCCTGGCTCCAAAATATATTTGGGGGTCGCTACCAGTTGTCTTCCTACCAAATTTTGATACTCTAGCTCAAACACTATGAAAGATACACGCATTCCCGTTTTTAACGAAAAGTTGGGGCGGCTGAGGTGGACCAGGGCGGTATGGGTGGGCATGGCATCCAAAGTTTTTGGGGATCATTATCACCCATCTGGGCGCAAAATTTGGTGGCTCCAGCTCAGACGCACGGACAGACACCATGACGGACATCGCACAAACCCAATATACTCTTTACCTCGGTATCGAGTATAAAAAAGGACAGAAAACAGGATAAAAATTGTTCTGTGCAATTTTAAGCTTTTAGCATCAAAATGAAGCTTGCACAATTCTGTGAGGTGATAATAAACATAAACATAATACAGCTTCCTGGTGACAAGATTGGGGACAATCCGCTGGCTTAAAACAAATTATGCTTTTTTGTGCGAGGCACGATTATGTTTTTTTGTCGCCATATACGCGCGAATGTGATCTATTTTGCTATTAATACCCCGATTCCACTACAGCAAGATGCAACTATGTAATTGGAATTTGAAGATGTTGCATCTTTTTGTATTAGATTCCCATATGTACAATGGGAATCTTATTCAAATATTCCCCGTTGGTTGGCTGCATTCCCAGTTGGTTCGAAACCGACCAAGTGGGAATGCCAGAAGTTAACATTACAGAGCACTTAACAGAACTTTAACATAGTCGATACTATGAAATTTGTAGTCGATACTTGGTTTAAACAGTGCCAATTTGAGTTTAAACAGTGCCAATTTGAGTAAAACAGCTTGTCATCCAGTGCAATAAAAACACACATACAAACAAAATTCAATCAGATTTGTAATATTGTAAAGGTAAGTTAAATTTTCTGCAATTAAATCCTAATGGAATCGGGGTATAATACCCCTTATACAAAAAGATGCAACATCTTCAAATTCCAATTACATAGTTGCATCTTGCTGTAGTGTAGAATGCATCTTTCATTAACAGTGAGTCGGAGATGTAGGTGATTCCACTATAAATCCAATTATTACATTCCCATATGCACAATGGGAATCTTATTCAAATATTCCCCGTTGGTTGGCTGCATTCCCAGTTGGTTCGAAACCGACCAAGTAGGAATGCCAGAAGTTAACATTACAGAGCACTTAACAGAACTTTAACATAGTCGATACTATGAAATTTGTAGTCGATACTTGGTTTAAACAGTGCCAATTTGAGTTTAAACAGTGCCAATTTGAGTAAAACAGCTTGTCATCCAGTGCAATAAAAACACACATACAAACAAAATTCAATCAGATTTGTAATATTGTAAAGGTAAGTTAAATTTTCTGCAATTAAATCCTAATGGAATCGGGGTATAATACCCCTTATACAAAAAGATGCAACATCTTCAAATTCCAATTACATAGTTGCATCTTGCTGTAGTGTAGAATGCATCTTTCATTAACAGTGAGTCGGAGATGTAGGTGGTTCCACTATAAATCCAATTGCATTGTTGCATCTTGATTTAACAGGGTCTGTTTAGTGACAGCTGACTGCTGTATGTGTATGTATTTAATTGGCAAAAATGAGCTCGAACATAAACAACATAAGTGAAGCCAAAAAAGCAAAAATTATTGCTTTAATTTGTGCGCATAATTCAGACATGGTTTTGCAAATTACTCGGGTTGTGCAGACATGTTTGGAGCTGACAAGCAGCTTTAGCATTGAGTTGGCGAACAAATCTGTTTGAATTTTGTTTGTATGTGTGTTTTTATTGCACTGGATGACAAGCTGTTTTACTCAAATTGGCACTGTTTAAACCAAGTATCGACTACAAATTTCATAGTATCGACTATGTTAAAGTTCTGTTAAGTGCTCTGTAATGTTAACTTCTTGCATTCCCACTTGGTCGGTTTCGAACCAACTGGGAATGCAGCCAACCAACGGGGAATATTTGAATAAGATTCCCATTGTGCATATGTGAATCTAATACAAAAAGATGCAACATCTTCAAATTCCAATTACATAGTTGCATCTTGCTGTAGTGGAATTGGGGTATTAGACTGCATATCAACAAGAATATATAAATTGAGTCGTCATGAGGCCAAATTCTTACTGACAGTTGGAGAGCGCATTTGGCAACCATTTTGCTAGACGTGCGAGGTGCGGAAAAAATTCAAGGCATTCTGCTTGCTGACTGCCACTGCGTAGCACAGTCAGCCCATGATACAACAACACAAGGTAGTCTCGTCGGCAGCAGAGGCTCGTCGTATTTGTAGCTTATCGACAGTGCATGCTTGCTTGTTGATGTGAAAGGTTGTGCGCGGACGATTTTTGTTTGATTTTTTCACTTAAATTAACTCTAAGGTGACAAAAAAAATGAACTATTGTTATTATTGCCGCACGGGCCTTTAGAGGGTTAATCAACACGCTATACTGCCGTTCCATTCGAACACACTCTACAAAGTGCCTTTTCACTCGCACTTATTGCAAGCATACGTTAAGCTACCCTCTGCCCACGACGAGACTACCTTGTGTTGTTGTATCATGAGTCAACCAGCCATGTTGTGTGTATGCGCTCGTATGCCAGCGATTTTCTAGCGCGCTGACCCTTGTTTTTTAGGATGATCGCCTATTACTTCATGCTTATCTTCGTGTGTATTCTTCATATGTTCCTCCTTCCTTTTCGTTTTTTGTGTATGTGTTTAGCATTTGCCTTTATTTTGACCATTTTTAACTATAATGATTTTCGGCAAAACTTGAATAAGCTGAGTGCATATTTTGCCAACAAAAAACAAATTAAAATTACTTGCAAGGCAGCCAAATTTCATTTTCGGTGCTGATCGACCATTTGCAGGATCAGGCACACAGCATAAAAAACAAGCATCTAGTAAATTCGAGACAAATATCAGTTTTGCATTGCTAGTCATACATACTCTTTCATGTTTTTAGCTCTATGACCATTTTTCAACATCTTTGCCATCGCAACTGTACATATATGTAAATATATATATGCTGGTATGCAAATGCTATAGGGCTTTGTAGTTATACAGCTAGTTACACAAAAAAAACGAAAAGGAAGGAGTACCAGGCGATTATCCCAAAAAACAAGGGTCAGCGCGCTAGAAAATCTCTGGCATACGAGCGCATACACACAACATGGCTGGCTGACTGTGCTACGCAGTGACAGTCAGAAAGCAGAATGCCTTGCATTTTTTCCGCGCCTCGCGCGTCTAGCAAAATGGTTGCCAAATGCGCTCTTTGAGAGAGTCCGCGCCAGAATTTGCGCTCTCTGAGAGAGGTGTACCCTTGATCAAAATTATTTTAGGTTCCAACTGGCAGTAAGAATTTGGCCTCATGGCGACTCTATTTGTATATATTCTTGTTCGTTCAGAAAAAACACGCAACAGAGAACAGAAAAGAACCGAAAAAGGGTCTTTCTCTGAGGGAGACATATAGCGGTACATTTTTTTCAGTCGGCAGGACGGCAACAAAAAAATAAGCTGTCCTGCACTGAAAATACCGTAACAAAAGAAATACGTTAAAAATGGAGAACAATAGAATCCACTGGACTTCTGCGGAGACGAAAGAGCTTCTTTGCATAATTATAGAAGATAATGTGCTACACAGAAAAAAAAATCAACGGTTAAATTTAACCGACGCAACAGTAACAGGCACAGTTAAGTTACTGCTGCCCACAGTACATTTACAATTGTAACTGTAGCTCTAACGTAATAGTTTAAGGCCTATTCCCAGCAGCTCCGAAACGGAATTTTTATGTGCAACTCTATATAAAAAAAACAGTTGTCAGAAATTTTCCTGTCTGTGTTCCGTTTTTAAATTCCCAGCAATCATCAGAAATGTTAATCGATAGTTGCGATAGTGGAACTATTGTGGATTCCATAATCAGCTGTTCTTAAAAACGGAATAATAGCTTCACAATTATTTCGGGCAGCATCAAAAATGGACGTAGCTCATTACCTTTCCTCCTTCTCCTTAGAATAATGTAAGCAGTTAATACCACTATTTCACTATTTTCCATTTTTTTTTTATTTTTTTTTCTACACAATGAACAATTTAATCAAACCAGGTGACCAACTGTTTCCATTTTTCCATACAAATATTCGGCACAGCTGGTCACTCTAACTTTATGTGGAACCTTTCGAAAAAATTTACTACTTTTCATAAATGAAATTTTTTTGCTTGGAATGGGCCTTTAGCTGATATTTTTTTTTGCTTAAATCTATAGCCTTATAGTTTAGCTTATATTTTTTTATTGGAATCTATAGCCATTCCTCCTATCCGACAAATTACAACAAAAATTCTATGTAATTGGTTATTTTAAGGAGCAACTGATAATCACAGTTAATTTACCAAAAAATTGTTACTGTAACGTAAGTAGCAACCCTGAACTGTATTATACTAGCAAAACTTGTAAAACAAAATGCATCTGTTTTGTTGTTGCCGCGATGAACTGTACCCATGGTAAAGTTACCATACTCTACCTTTTACTGTGAGAACAGTAAAATCACAACAAAACTTGTAAAATTCAATGCATATGTTTTGTACATTCACTGGTAGCACTGTGTGTTCGGCAACAGCGCAATGGCTAAGGCGTCAGCGTGGTAATCGTGAAGTCTCAGGTTCGAATCGCAGCAGAGATAGTGGTATTTTTCATAATGGGTAAGATTTTAACAGCTTAATATAAATTATGTTTCTCTAATATTTTTCTCAAGCATATTAAAGGTATGTTATATTACAATAAAAAATAGTAAAATCATCGAAAAAATTAAAAAAAAAAATTAATGAGTGTTCGAACTCACTAGCAGCGATGTGTTAACAATTGCAAAACCATTCAAATTTACTTTTTGTTTTGCTTTTGACCGCCACCATAAATACGCACAGACACACACAAACACTTACAAACAAACATAACGAACTTCTTTAATAAGTGAATGATGAGTGTGGGATACCCTACCTAGTTTATTTGCTATATTAATTGATTAATTAATTAATATTATTAAACAATTTTTAATAATTTCTCAATTGTTTGCTAAGCGCCAACTTATGCTTATTAAGTATGCAATTATTGCATATACATAATATCCACAGTAGCTCTTATATAATATTAGGGTACATAACATTATTCATTCGTCAGCAGGGTGACCGCGCCGGCAATAACGAAATATACTATTTTGGGACCGAAATAATACCGAAATATACTATTTGAATATTCATTTAATACCACGAAAATACCAAAAAGAATTGCAGCTAAAACGCTTTAAAATTTGAATTTATTTTTGCTATTTATAAAAGAATAAATAAATAAATGCAATTGATCAGTGTTTTTATATCCTTTTTATACAAGTTTATTTAACTTTTTATTGACTTAAAACTAACAATTTTTATTATAATATATAATGAGAATCAAGTGGAGACATTTCGATAAATCATCTTAAAACTATTTCAGGAACATATCATCATTAACATCAGTAATATAATATTTACATTGAGTTTAAGATAACAAGTCTTTTAGTTATACATATATGTACATATATATACTTAAATCATTTTAGTGATATAATATGTTATTTAATTTCAGATAACAAGTCTTTTAGTAACACATACATTTATCAACTTAAAGCATTTCAGTAATAGTCTCTTAAATTTAAGATATGTAAGTCTTGAAGGCGTCTTCTTTATTTGCGCTCCTCCCAAGCCACTTGCTGTTTTCGGGCAGCGTCTCCCACTCCTCCCTATATTTTTGTTAGCAATTTTTGCTGCTCATATTAATTTAAATATTTTTTACACAACTTCTCTGTCGCTAGCTTAAGAAAAGTGTGACCGAAAACAATGTACTATTAAATACCAAATTTTTTCCCAAAAATACTTCAATATACCAATATACCACAAATATACAATTGGGCAAAATCTGAGCTAATTAAATACCAAAAAGTATTTAAAATACCATATTCGGTCACCCTGTTCGTCAGTTCATTTTCTTATTACAGAAGTCCGCTATGTTTGTCTGTAAGTGTGTGTGTGTGTTGTGTCTGTGAATTCACGAAGAAGCAAAACAGAATTGCCTTGGACGAATGATGATTGCTGCATACCCTAACTAGCTTATTTGCTATATATATCAATTAATCAATTAATATTATTAAACTATTTTAGTAATTTCTCAATTGTGTGCCAAGCGCCAACTTATACTAATCAAAGTATGCATTTATAGCAAATATATTATTGAAGTACATGTCCACAATAACACTTATAATTTATTAGGGTATTCAACAGTCATCATTCTCTTTGCTTAACAGCTCCATGGCTCGACCGTCCCGGGCTGGGGCTCTCTGCCGCTGCACCAAGCACCAAGCCCATCATACTTATTTTGAGCAGAGAAAATGTTTTTACAACAAACATATACTATTTGCTATGCTAACGCTGCGAAATTTTTTGAATTTTTCGACGCATATAACGCTGTGATGCTAACGCGTTTGCATGTATTTAAACGCTTGGTTTGCGCTACCCGCGCCTCTAGACGTTAACACATCAATAACAAATGTTGCAGTAACATCACACATCACAGAAAAATTAGTAACTGTACTGTAAAATATAGTACTTGTACTGTAAAAAACAGTCATTTTTAAGGCCCCTACGCAGATGACAGTACAGCTCTCGTACCGTACTGCACCAATTTAAGGCTTAATTACTCCAGCGATAAGACGTAAAACGAGAAACATAAAACGAGAGACGTAAGACGTAAATTTTTTTGCAATTACTCTGAACGTAAGACGTAAACAGCTGTGCACATTAAAGCAAAGCGAACAAAGGCAACAAGAATTGAAGTGAACGAATTTATTTGGATCTATTTATATTTTATCTTTTCCAAAATGGATATGGAAATGGAGGAAATAGGCACACTGTTTTTTTTTTTTTGTCAAAAAGCAAAGGATTTGCCTCAACTAGGGCTATTAACTCATGGTCATTTATTTCCATGTTTTATTACTTATTATTACATATTAATTGTAGCACAACTAATGAACAAGCCAAACAAAACCAGAAATGAAATCAGCTGTTTGACGAGAAACGTAAGACGAGAGTCTGTTTTCTGTTTTCTGCAGAACATTTTTACGTCTCTCGTTTTACGTTTCTCGTTTCCGTCTGGAGTAATCGCTAACATTGTTTGCCGTAAGGTTGATCGCTACAGCTGTTTACGTCTCTCGTTTTATGTTTCTCGTTTTACGTCTTATCGCTGGAGTAATTATGCCTTTAACGAGCCGTATCGACCAGTTCTAAACAACGCACATATTGTGGCGGTCGGTTGACTACTTTCTCGAAATAAATCGGATATGCAGCAGTTTTTTTAAATTTAACTGAATTTTAAATAATGATTAACGAACAACGTACGCTACTTTTGTGTTTCTGTACAACAAAAGAATTGCTACTGGCGGCTATAAAAAAAAATCAGGCTGCAAATGCAAAAAAAAAAAATGGTAGCATTTTAGTAAACCCATGTTTGATGGGCACAGCTGAAATTACCAGAGATTATTCTTCACCTTACAGATCTTTACCCGGGCAGTACGGGTCGGCTTGAGTTGAAGAATAAAAATTCATATGTTATTTAAATTGTATTATATGAATTAATTTATATATTTTTATTAATTTCTTGTTGTGCAGCATTGACTGCCAAAACAATAAGTATGGCGCTATTGGAGTTCAATTTTGTCAATATTTTCCGAAATATGTATAAGCCGGCTCTTGCCCGACATGTTGTTTACTTTTTGTCACTTTTAACGAGCCGTGAAGATATGCTCAGCATTCTTTACTGGCCGTACACAGCCACACTGTTAATTAACATTTTCATTGTTCAACACTTATTAAAGGCCAGTAGTTAACATACTGCGTACCATGCTTTCGTAGAACTGTACGGGCGCTGTACGAGACCATTTTTTTTATATGAAGTTTCTACGGTACGAGTGCTGAACTGTCATCTGCGTAGGGGGCTTTAACCATTATTCTGGTTGATTTTTACTGTGCAACAGTACACTTTACGTAATGTCTTACGTCAAATTTTACTGTAAATATCGGTTGATTTTGACTATTTTATCGGTTGGCGCGTTTTCAACCAGAAAATTGGTTGATTTCAACCAATTTTTTTTTCTGTGTATCGCAGCTAGACGGCAAAACAAAACGCAATAACATAATATATAAAAGCATTGCATGAAAAATAAAACCATGCAAAAATCAAGCCAGCAAGTTGACTTGCAAGGAGTCCATTTTGCGTTTGTCCTGTGCTAAGTTCCATCCACGTCTTAAAGTCTTCATGCGCTCCATTCTCCGTCCTAAAAAACAACGGACCATTTGCGATGTTCGCGCAAGCCGTTTAATGAAAAATAATTTGATTTTTTTTTCCCATTTTTACGATTTAAAACGTTTAGGGTGGCCGCACACCGGAGTCGACAAAACGTTTTTTTGCCGGTCTTTGGTGGTCCGAAAATAAAACATGTTTTTTGGTATGGCACACCAAAACAAACACCGTTCGACAACCATTTTGTTTTCGACATGTTGTCGGCTTCGGTGTGCGATACAGCAAAACATAATTTTAGTAATGTTCAAGATGTCATCTGATTCGGACGAAGAAATTGGCCCGCGCCTTTTGGTAAAATAAACGGGCCGCTGAGTGCTGGCCTGGCTCGTAAAGCATTGTTATTTTCTCTACAACAGACAAGAGCCGTAGCAATAAAAATTACAGCAAAGCAGAGCATATACAACACACAACAAAAACTACGGAGTAGCATTAATATGAGTGCGGCAAATATGACATTTTTATTCAATTGCAGGGTTCTTGGATAAGAAATATATTTTAGTCTTAGATCGACATAATTCCAGCCAAGAGCGAGCACTCGACAAAATAAAAACATTTTTTGGGCTATGTTTTTCAATGTCGGTCTTTGTTTTGTTTGTTTCCTTCAGTGTGCGCGGCTCCATAAGCAAGCGTTTAATGTGGGTCACGAAAACTTGTATACAATGTTTGTTGCGTTTGGTGTGCGTGGTCCGTATGAAACTCTATATAAACCGGCTCAAAGATCGCTCTCGACAAATTTTATTTTTTATACTCGATACCGAAGGTAAAGAGTATATTGGGTTTGTGCAATGTCCGTCATGGTGTCTGTCCGTCTGTCCGTCTGTATGAACGCAACTTTTTTCCACACCCTTCAAGCTAGAGACTTGAAACTTTGCAAATGTCTTTATCTATGGCCGGGACAGATAAAGTGTCAAGATTGGGGTTATACGATAACCGGGAGGCTGGCAAATCGATAAATTCGATAACTCAAAATCGATAAATCCACCGTTTCCGCACACCCTTACAGAAAAAATTGCATCAAAAATTTTGGGGCCACGCCCACCCATTCCGCCCCCAGCCCCCCCGCAGTTTGAAATCAGAAACGCCTATATCTACCTCAGTTTTTGAGCTACAGCCACCAAATTTTACGCCAAGATAGGTGATGACGATCCTCAAAAAACTGCATACAAATTTTGGATGCCGCACCCACCCATACCGCCCTTGCCCACCTCAGCCGCCCCAACTTTTCGTTAAAAGCGGGAATGCGTGTATCTTTCATAGTGTTTGAGCTAGAGTCTCCAAACTTGGTAGGAAGATAACTGGTAGTAACCCCCAAAGACATTTTGGAGCCACGCCTACCCCAAGCCCCCCTTCCCCAACTTTTAAAAACTTTGAGCTAGAGTCACCAAATTTGGTAGGAAGATTGCAATTGGCATTCCACAAAGATCTGCATCAAAAATTTGGATCCACGCCCATCAAAAACGCCCGCAGCCTCCTTCCCCTTCCCTTAACAAACTTTGAGCTAGAGTCACCAAATTTAGCAGGAAGATAGCTGGTGGTATCCCCATCTGTATCAGACAATCTTTGATGCAGCGTACACCCCGGCTGCATCCGTACCCCTTTGCAATCAGGCCTCTTTTACCGGTTTTAATACTGGTATCGAGTATATCGCAGTCGGTTGCGTCCGACTGCAACGTTTCCACTTGTTTTTATTTGTCGGTCGCGCAGCATTCATGTTCGACTCGACATCTAAAAATGTCGATCGACGTTTTGTCGACTCCGGTGTGCGGCCACCCTTAAGGCCCCTACGCAGACGGCCGTTAAGCTCTCGTACCGTAGAAACTTCATATAAAAAAAATGGTCTCGTACAGCGCCCGTACAGTTCTACGAAAGCATGGTACGCAGTATGTTAACTACTGGCCTTTAATAAGTGTTGAACAATGAAAATGTTAATTAACAGTGTGGCTGTGTACGGCCAGTGAAGAATGCTGAGCATATCTTCACGGCTCGTTAAATGTGGCAAAAAGTAAACAACATGTCGGGCAAGAGCCGGCTTATACATATTTCGGAAAATATTGACAAAATTGAACTCCAATAGCGCCATACTTATTGTTTTGGCAGTCAATGCTGCACAACAAGAAATTAATAAAAATATATAAATTAATTCATATAATACAATTTAAATAACATTTAAATTTTTATTCTTCAACTCAAGCCGACCCGTACTGCCCGGGTAAATATCTGTAAGGTGAATTTTCTTTGAGTCTTTTGAGTGGTTTCGGTTATGTTAATCATAATCTCTGGTAATTTCAGCTGTGCCCATCAATTTTTTTTTATAGCCGCCAGTAGCAATTCTTTTGTTGTACAGAAACACAAAAGTAGCGTACGTTGTTCGTTAATCATTATTTAAAATTCAGTTAAATTTAAAAAAACACTGCTGCATTTCCGATTTATTTCAAGAAAGTAGTCAACCGACCGCCACAATATGTGCGTTGTTTAGAACTGGTCGACACGGCTCGTTAAATTGGTGCAGTACGGTACGAGAGCTTAATTGTGATCTGCGTAGGCCCCTTTAACGTTTTAAATTTCGATCCACCAGCTGTTTGTGCTGATGTGCTGCCACCTTTTTTATATGAAGCTGCCACCTCATTTTATAATTTTCATAGGTGGAAAAATCCAGAAAAATCATGATATTTATAAAATAAAATAAACAGCGTGATTTTAAAAAATCATGATACAGCAAGCATAAACGTAGTATGTGTCATAGTTGATTAAAATTAAAATGTATTTAATTTAAAAGATACGTTTGTTAGAGCAAGAAAATCAACATGAAAATTAGTGGTCCACGATTTGTTGCGTGGATTGGGAAAACTCAATCATACCACCGTTTGATTAGTAACAAGTGGTACCCATTAGATAAAGAAAAAATTATAGTTCTTTGAAGTACTGGAATTGAGGCTTCCAAGGCGACAACGGAATAGAGCTTGTTATTGCCAAAGCATATAACACGAAATGGCTTATAAATTAAATACTTGCTCAAGCAAAGATACAGTTTAAGGGGTAAAAAGTTACGGGAAAATCTAATCTTTGGCTCAAACATGTGTTCAAGCTTCATTTCGTCCTTTGGCTGTGACAGTAGGGGGAGCTCACCCAATTACATATATGGCTCCTCTTCCAACTACTTCTATGGACATTCCTAAGAGGGTTGCTTACTGTTGCAGCCTAACCTACTTTATTGCTTGTTTTTATTGGACTCTCTGCGAGCCTAATCTCCGTCGTCTTCGTAGTTTGCATCATCTGGTGAGACTGACCTCCATTTATGTGCGATTCCACTTATATAATGTGACAGAATGTTTCTTCGTACTTGCTCCTTGCTGTTATCACTATGTCTGAAGTTTACTTAACAGCTCATCTGCTAGAAAGCTCCAAAGAAGTGGCGATAGAACGACCCCTTATGGACAACCTCTTGTGGTTGTAATTGTAACGGTACTATCTTCTATAGATGCCACAGTCTGTTTAAATCTTAGTAGGGATAAAATCCATCTACTAGTTGTACTGTCTAAACCACTTCTATTTAGAATGGCCTTGTTATATGATCAAGTTCTAGGCTTCAACCAACATTTTTTTCTGAGAAATCTAATGTGTTGTCAGGAGATACTCTCTGGAAAATAGGTCTTAAACAGAATCTCAAATTTTTGCATGTTGTTGCTCGTAAAGGTGTTGTATCTACGGTTTTTTACTAAATTAGCCTTCGGCACTCGTTTGAATAGGGCTCTATGGAGTCGAGCATCTTCTGTCGTACTTTCTTTGCTTTCGCAGACGTCCCCTTAGGTCTTTTGCCTGTCCAAGGGCTAGCCCAAGATGTTGATGTATAAGCATCCTGTTTAAAACGGCTTAGACCACCTAGCCCGATGGATGTTTATCTGGCCTTGCATGGTGGTGGTGGAACCTTGAGTCACCAGCAAATTCCTTATGATCTACTTCCTGGCGATGGAGTAATGGAGCTACCTTTTACACCTCCACCAGGTTCACATAGGAAAAGTGAGCGGAAATAAATATATAAGCAAACCTGTGTATCCCACATGTAACATCAGGTAACAGCCCAACATCACTTTTTATAGAATCGCCGCGAACGAGTTAGTCTCGATGAGCACCGAAGGGGAAGACCTTACAGCTGCTGTGGAACCGGCTTCCGTCGACTTACTTTGACGTTACTATGAATACACACATTATGACGTTTGGGGGCTAGACACAGTTGCCATTATCAGAGCAACAGCAGGGGGTAGTCTCTGCTGCAGTCCCTTCTAGTACCACTTCACACTCGAGCTGCACAGATTTTGCCTGGCGGTGGCGCTGCATACAATTGTGCCGGGCAACGTTACAGGTCTGTCGGGTAGGTCGGGGTGATCCTACTTTGCATCCTTGCCTTGTGCTTAATGCAATATGATGACGTGGGGCTTGCCTCATCGAACTGGTGCGCGAATGTTTTATGATTAATATATTTTATTGCTATTGATTAATTTTTCGGTGCACTAGATCTTGTCACTAGAAAATACGTCTACATCTACCGGAAGCCACAGTGTGAACGTATCCACCCAAAAATACATCATATTATCAGATTTTAAATGAATGAATATTTATTTTCAAAAATTTGTTACCGAAGCATTAAAGTAACATCAAATACAGATTTTACAAAAAAGGGAAGCCAATTGTAGTATACAAAAAATGTGTACATCTAAAACTTATTATTGTAGTTAGAAATCCAATTCAAACCATCAACAGTCGTCGATGAAGGCTTGTATTCACATCCAATCCAATCGATATAGCCAAAACTTTGCAGTGTTTTGAATATATAATCGTAATTTAGTTCGCCTGGGGTATCCGGCTCATTTCGATTCGGTACCTGAGCAATTTGAAAATGTCCAATAAGGTCCTTATATTCACCCAAAGTTTTAGTAAAGTTTCCACAAATATGTTGAAGATGATATATGTCCACCATAATTTTTAGATTTTCGGAGTTAATGTGTCTCAAAACTGCTGCTGCTGTAAGTAAAAAAGTTGGTTACTATTTATTTCGGTAATAAAAGGATTGTCGCTTAGACCGATATTAATGGCTATTAGGACCAACACAAAATTAGAAAACTTAAACCTATTATGGTGGGCTTGTTGATGTTTTTACTTATGCAAATTTCTAGAACACAGAATGCGTAATGGTAAACAAAAACTAAAAAGCACTCAAATGATTTCTTAGTCTACAATGTCCTGTAAAAAAATCACTGAGTATCCCTCTTCGTTGCTAAGTTTCTGCCGTACTATGCCTATCCCTAAGCTACAGTAAGCCTCAGTAAGAGAAGTTATCAGCCTTATTGTTTCCTTGTATATCGAAATGACCAAATACTCATCTTGAGCTAGTCTATTGTGGAATATCAAATTGGCCAGCTACCAACTATTTTTGACCTGATTTCGGTCCTACTGAGTGATGACCTATGTATGCGAGCATCATGCGAGGTTTATGCGGGTGGGCAGGGCTTTACCAATTCAAATCTCATTTTTCCGTTCCTTATAGGACGTTACTTTTAAAACACCTTTGAAATAAAGACTATTGGTCAAACTGTTAAAAAATCCAGACAATTTCAAAGGCTGGGAGCTGATGGCTGCAGGGGTGGGCAGAGCTTCGGGAGACGTCAACAGCTATCTTTTCTCCAGCGGTTTTTTCGACAAACTTTTAGTAAGCACTCTCTCAGTCTCATTTATAGCACTCAATATCAAAGTAGTTTTTATTTTCCCTACAATAAACATACAACACTGTTGCTTAGTAATTTTTAATATGCCCGAAAAGCTCTATGCACGGATGAGTACATAAGCGTAGTATAAGTCTTACCTTTTTCATAAGAGTTCATAAAGTATGATGGAATAGCATATTTATTGATGGGCTCTATGACTCCAATCATGTTATTTGATTGCAACCCCTTGGATGCCGTTTTTAAGTTTGATAAATATGTTTCAAAATGGTCACATTCCAATTTTTTACCAACTGTTCCAGCCATTAAATGAATTCTGGAAAGAAATACAAAAATATCGATAATGCATGAGTATAGAACTGAGCATTATTAAAAAGTGTTTGACAATGACAAAGCGGATATTTCATTATCAACGATTTCACTTACTTTTTACAATTAATAGATCTTGCAAATGCGATTGTCTCATCAACCTGCACTTTAAACAGATGTTCCTCCCCGGGAACGCTTGTAGATCCATACTTAACCTCTTCCTTACCGCCATCTAAAAATAATTATTCAGGGTTAAGTGGTTTTCTTATTTATATACAAATATTCAAGAACAATTTTTTGTTTATATTCAGATTAGGTACTTTAACAAGACACGTAGTTTCACATAAAGGTGTCAAATCGATTAAAACCTATTGCATCTACCAGTTTATTGATGCATTATTTCAAATTGCTTAAAACTTTTTTAAGTTTTCATCTCGGCGGTTTTTTTGTCGAAAAATTACAAGTTTTTGCGCATATCGTAGCAGTTTTATCTGTATGTCATTTTTATATCCTTTTGTATTTGCTGCTATTGTCGCATGGACGTACTTGAAGAAGTGCGAATTTATTCAAGTAAACATATTCTAAATTCGTTTAATATGCCTGGGAGCAATTGCAACAAAAAGCGCACTCTAAACTTTCCTATGGCAATATGTATACAAGCAAAGAGCTTGCAGTTTGTAGGAGCTTTCGTCTCAGGCAGTCGCTCCTGGTCAGTGTCTTTGTTTTACTTGGTTTTGCTTCGTTTTGCCTTTGCTTGCCACGTTTTCATATGGTATAGAGAATAACAACAGCAGTTTGCTGTTTTTCAATTTTCAAATATTACTTGGGATCATAATCCAATAAATAAAGGTAGTCCCGTCGGCAAAATGTGAGCCCTAAGCTATGCTAGCAATAAGTGCGAGTGAAACGCACACTTTACAGTGAGTGTAAGCGAAACGACTGTAGAGTATGTTGATTAACCCTAGACTAGTCCGTGGTTTCTAAAATAGACCATTATAAAACAAATAGGTAAATAAGTTCATTTTTAATAGTTTTGAGTTAGCAACTAGTTAATTCGAATGTTTAATAAGTCCGCCAAGTAATAATAAATTAATATGCTGACAGAAAATCATAAAACATAAGAAAATCTGCAAATTTTGCAGTAACACAATTTTTTGTGTCCGCTTAAGGACTCGCGTCAACAAGCAAACATGAACTGAAGCTAAGGGCTCAAATCGTGTGTGCGTCGGCTGCCGTCGGGACCAAGGCATACTTAACTAGGTAGCCGCACTCGCTCTTCGTTTCGCCTTAGCAATGTGAGAGGGAGAAAGGAATATCATGCTGTCGTCAACACAATGAAATGTGTGAGCGCATGCATTTGTATATACACACATATTTGTGTGCTAGTGTGCAAAGCAGAACGAAAAAAATCGTCCGCGGAGTTGCGTCGCACACAACGTTCGGCTCGAGACTGAAGTATAAGGCGATAAAAAGAGGGCGACAGGCCGAGTTCGGCTACCTAGTTAAGTATACCTTGGTCGGGACCATGATACAATTACAGAAGGTAGTCTCGTCGTGGGCAGAGGGTAGCTTAACGTATGCTTGCAATAAGTGCGAGTGAAAAGGCACTTTGTAGAGTGTGTTCGAATGGAACGGCAGTATAGCGTGTTGATTAACCCTCTAAAGGCCCGTGGTTTCTAAAATAGCTCATTATAAAACAAAGAGGTAAATAGATTCATTTTTAATTATTTTGAGTTAGCAACTAGTTTAGTCAGACTGTTTAATAAGTCCGCCAAGTATTAATAAATGAAGATGCTACAAGAAAATCATAAAACATAAGAAAATCTGCAAATTTTGCAGTAACACAATTTTATGTGTCCGCTTAGGGTTAATCGTTTAGAAAAAATTCGTGCGCACACAACCTTTCGCGTCAACAGGCAAGCATGCACTGTCGATAAGCTACAAAAACGACGAGCCTCTGCCCACGACGAGACTACCATGTGTAGTTGTATCATGGTCGGGACTACCTTTACTAATTGTATCATGCTTGGGATCAGCAAATACAGCCTCTTTCTGTATGTGTCATTTGCAGTGATGCCAATATTTTTTTGAAAAAAATGGACAAAATGTCCGTAAAATACGGAAAAACAGGCAGAAAATCTAAAAAAATAGACAGAAAACAGGACAAAAATTGTTCTGTGCAATGTAAAGCTTTTAGCATCAAAATGAAGCTTGCACAATTCCGTGAGGTGATAATAAACATAGCTTATACAGCTTCCTGGTGACAAGATTGGGGACAATCCGCCGGCTTAAAACAAATGCTTTTTTATACGAGGCACGAAGCGTTTTGCATATGTTTTTTTGTCGCCATATACGCGCGAATGTTATCTGTTTTGCTATTAAGACTGCATTTGCAGTATCTGCAGTATGCCTTATTGGTGTGCGCTTTATCGCGGCTTATCCAATCCTTAAAATCTGGCTGCTGTAGCCAGCAATCACGAATTTTTTGTTTGTACGAATCTTTCGGCATTATTTAAGTTTATTTTTCACTTTTGTTGTACATTAGATTACAAATTATATCGAAAATACATACAAAGTATGTACAAAAGGATGCCACACCGTTTTAAAAAGATCGCTGTTTTTAATAGATCGGATGCCACACTGTTTTTAAAGAAAACTTTGAAGAAAAAAGATTGAAATAAATGAATCAAATAAAATCTCAAAAAAAAGGTCCGATTTCCGGATAGGGGATGTTTGATATTTTTTCCCGACAAAGCACTTAAAAACAGGACAGATCTGTCCGGAAAAAGGCCAAATCGGCATCACTGGTCATTTGGTATCAGTGTGACTAAATTTATAGGGAAACAACTTTTTTAGCTTTATTTCTTGCCTATCTAGCTTTTTTTGCTCAACAAATTAAGGCAGCACTGCTGAGTTTATGAAAAAAAGTTAATTATTGGAAGTTTTATCAAGATTGCTATTTTAAAATTAGAGACAAGACAACCATTGCTTCGCAGCATTTAAATGCGTTTTTTTAGTGGATCTAAATAATATTTAAATTATAAGTTTATTTGTTAAGGTTTAAAACTTAGTTTTCTTTTGTGTGTTTTCCAGTCCTTTTTTAAGTCATTATTTTTTTTTTAAGCAAGGCCACACTGACATCTTTACACATCCATATGTATGTACTATTGTATGCACATACATTTGGCTGACTATACGTTTATGTGTTAAGAGGCAGTACTTACCTAATGCAATGTTCATAAGACTCACTAACATTCCAGTATCATCGATGGCTTTTCTGACTTCCTCAAGTTCCCCACTAGGATATGGTATTTCTACCGCCATGAAGCCATGCTGGTGTGCCAATCGAATTCTTTCCGAAATAGTTTTCGCACTTTCAGTGAAAAGAAAGTTTAGATTTGCAGCAAATTTTAACGCCATGTTGCCAAGTAAACCTGTAGTTACAAACTAAAACTCAATGTCTTTCATATCACCTTAAGCCTAGTCAAGAGTTGTGAGGAGATAAAGATGATTACACTTTTAACATAAGTGACACAACTTAAATTTGGTGTTTCCAAGCTTACCGGTGCACTGGAAACATTGACGCAGATCAGTTAAACATTTCATTTTTGGAAATATTTTCACAAACATCGAAATATGTAGTTGTATTGCCTACTACAATTACTGAGTTCAACTTTGAGTTTAGTCATTTTTGTTAAAAGGGATATGTTTATGCTGCATGAATGAATGACAAATCGTTAGTGTGTAAAACGCAATATTCATAAGAAATTGGTACATGATAAATATATTTAAACCACAAATATATTTAATACAAAGAGCCGTTAAATCAATCATAATTTATGTTTCTTAATCAAAGCGTATTTTTCTAAAAACAAACTGTAAGGTTATACAAATTTATGTTTCTAATATTACAATTTAGGAACGCTTTTTATTCTCCAATCTAATAAATCATCCACACTGCCTTCGTCTTCAGAGATAGAGTCGGCATCGGAATCTACAGTTATTTTTTTTCGATGTTTTTTAAAAATGCAATTTTTTCGATCGTTGATTTTGATAAATCTCTTCCAGTTTTCAATTTGTTCGTCTATTTCTTTCAAATGTCTTTTATTATTTAGGTTATCCTGCTCCTCAGATACTATATTACTCGAAATTGCAGCCGCTTCTCGTATTTCACGCTGAAATTTCAACCATTCTGTATCCAAATCCCGATCGCTTCCCACAGTCGTCGCTGATTTTTCTTGATCGAAGAACTTTTCGGGTAACACCTGGGGCGTACTAGATTGAATTTCACATCTATCTTCAAAAGTTTCTGCGTTCAACTTAACCTCAACGTTTGCAGTGCTCTTCAAGGCGGCAGGAACCCCTTTTTGCGGTGTTTTTTCTGAATTTGTTTTGGTCAAGGTATCCGCCGAACTGTTATTTTCGACTCGCTGTCGTTTGGCGAGCTCCACATTCTGCTTGTGTTGTTTTGAGTTCAAGTGTACCTTCCATACATTTGATTTAATTGGGATTCTGCAAATAATGCACGACAAACTGCCTAAAGAATCATACGTATAATGTTTGTTAAGAATACCAACAAAATACATAAATTTATATTTTTGTAAACTTATGCATTTATATCTGTAATATATGTAAATGTAAATGTAATACAACCATCGACGTATTGTTTAAAAGGATATTTGGCTAATGGTGAGTCCACTTTTAAAAACTTGGATTTAGTATCAGTTTTTCTACGATTTTTGCTATTAAGTTTTAATAGCGTTTTATCGTGGTCCATTTTATTATTGTTGAGATTTAGAGATGTGCGAAATTGTTACTTTTCGATTAACAATACAATATCGATATCGATATTTGGACGTCAGATCTGGTTGTTTTAACTAGCTCGATTACAAATTAATAACTTTTTTAGCGGTTTTTCCTTGATATATAAGTATGTATGGTATTTTGTCCACACGAACAAGTTCTGATTTGGTGGTTACACGCACTTTTCTTTAATATTTAAAATATCTATCTGAGAACACTTCCCCAAAATTGCAAGTCAATCCCAAATATAAATTGTGAGCAAATCTTCAGCTGTTACATGTCTTTCGTTCCATTCTTCCGTGAGAAGCAAAACCACCCGTCCTGCTTATTTCACTTCCGGTGCACAGTTACGACCTATGAGAAAACAACAGAATACACTTTAAATGTTGACGCATCGCATATTATCCAGGGTTTGATCCCATATTTACAGGATTTCAACGGGCATCATCCGCTATATTATAGCAACTGCTTTACGACAGTTATACTTTGCCAGGAACATATCACAGTTTTAGTCGATAAGACCATTTTTCAAAACTGAACCGAGCAAGTGGGAAAAGATGTCCGATCGTCGATCGTTCGGCTCTGCAACCAACTTTCGTCTTACCTTGTCACTCTCGTTTCCATTATGAATATTTTATATAAAATTAGGAATTTTTAAAAAAAATTCTATTAAGTGCACAACTGCTCAAACATTTCTTTCTTGTCCCCTTGAAATTTTTTATATGGAAGTTAGACTGTATATTGGAATGGAACAATTTAATTTCAAGTCCGCCGAAATCAAAAGCAGTGATCGTAGGACCAGGAAAATTTTTGCTTTGAGTTGTGGTCCAAAGATATTTGGTATATGGAGCCAAAATTTCAGTATTATAGCGTCAAAATACCGCTTCAAAAATTTTATATGATGATCCAGAAGCTCTTGCATTCACAAGTAATCGGTAATCGATATGTTTGGAGCTTTTCGGAGCAAATCTTCTTGTATTTTACGTATCTAAGGCAAAATATAAAAATCATCAATAAATTTATGTTTGACATTGAAAAAAACAAAATATATGTTTCAAATCTTCTACGTTAGTCTATGTGTTGTTCGAAATTTGGTAATTTTTAGGAATACAATTGGTGTTACAATTCCAAGCATATGCAGCTCAAGTTCGAACTTGCACAACCACTTAAGCTCGATAACAATTGAACGTGTGCTGCACACACAGTAATCGCCGGTAATTTTTTTAGGCGACGTGTCTTAGTTGTTTTCAGTCGAATTGAATTGTAGAGTGTGAGAAGCACTTCTAAAATGAATAGGAGTTCAAAAATTTTAAATAGCAAGGTTGCTGGCTACAGCAGCCTTATAACATTTGCTGTTCTACTGATTGCATGGATCGCCGGGTTTTCATCGCGTTTGTTTGCTGTCATACGCTTCGAATCTATAATACACGAATTCGATCCATGGTTCAACTACAGGGCCACCGCTTACATGGTGCAACATGGCTGGTACAAGTTTCTTAATTGGTTTGACGAGCGAGCTTGGTATCCGCTGGGCCGCATTGTTGGTGGTACTGTCTACCCTGGACTGATGATAACTTCGGGCGGCATTCATTACATATTGCACATGCTGAACATTCCGGTGCATATACGCGACATATGTGTGTTCTTGGCTCCGGTTTTCAGTGGCCTGACATCAATTTCAACGTATCTACTTACCAAGGAACTTTGGTCACCCGGCGCTGGATTATTTGCAGCAAGTTTCATTGCCATCGTTCCCGGTTACATTAGCCGTTCCGTTGCCGGCTCGTATGACAATGAAGGCATCGCCATATTTGCCCTACAGTTTACATATTTTTTGTGGGTGCGTTCGGTTAAGACTGGATCGGTGTTTTGGTCAGCAGGTGCAGCGATATCCTACTTCTACATGGTATCAGCGTGGGGCGGATACGTTTTTATTATCAACCTAATACCATTGCATGTCTTTGTGCTCTTAATAATGGGACGTTACTCGCCGCGCCTTTTGACCAGCTACAGTACGTTCTACATCCTTGGACTGCTGTTCTCAATGCAAATACCCTTCGTTGGATTCCAGCCCATACGCACAAGCGAACACATGGCTGCGATGGGCGTCTTTGTGCTCTTAATGGCTGTCGCCGCGTTGCGGCACTTGCAATCGGTCTTGTCACGAAATGAGTTCAAGAAACTATTCATTGTTGGCGGCTTGCTGGCAGCTGCTCTGGTTTTCGTCGCCGTCGTTTTGGCTACGATGATGGGCGTAGTAGCGCCATGGAGTGGGCGATTCTATTCGCTTTGGGATACGGGCTATGCAAAGATTCACATACCTATTATTGCATCCGTATCGGAGCATCAGCCAACAACTTGGTTCTCGTTCTTTTTTGATTTGCACATTCTTGTTTGCGCATTTCCCGTTGGACTTTGGTATTGCATTAAGCAGATCAACGATGAACGCGTCTTTGTTGTCCTCTACGCCATAAGCGCTGTCTACTTTGCTGGTGTGATGGTCCGCCTGATGTTGACACTGACACCGGTTGTTTGCATGCTTGCTGGAGTCGCCTTTTCCGGCCTATTAGACGTTTATCTTCAAGAAGATGCCTCTAAGCGTACCGGAAATACTATGAGCTCGGTTCCCGAAACCGACGACCTCGATGAATCGTTAGAGAAGAAAAGCTTATACGACAAGGTAAATTAGCATTATAATTTTATTTATTTTTTAATTTTAATTTTTTCTTTATTTTCAGGCCGGTAAATTGAGGCATCGCACCAAGCACGATCCTACACATGAGAGTGGCATAAGTTCGAACCTAAAAAGTATTGTTATTTTGGCAGTGTTGATGATCCTTATGATGTTCGCTGTCCATTGCACATGGGTTACAAGCAATGCCTATTCAAGTCCCTCAATAGTTCTTGCTTTTCATAACAGCCAGGATGGGTAAGTAACCTTTTTTGATTTATGTATATAGTTATGTATATAGTATGTATATAAAATGCACGTCTAGCTTTCTGTTTGAATATGCAAAAAAAAAACGCTTGACTAAGCGCTTATAATATGCTTAAAAAACTGGATAAACAATTTTGCATATACATGCTATAGAATTGTTTGTTTTCTTTTAAGTAATATGATATGTATTTACATATGTATGTAGTTCTGTTATTGCTGCTACAACACAAATGCAGCGCTCCGCTATGTACTAAGTATTGTGCATCCAATGACAAGTCGTTTAAATAATGAAATTTATATAATAGTATGTCCTAGTATTTATAAAATAGAACACGCGATGCTGTGGTGATCTTTGATGTTTACTCTTTGAGTTAAGAACTGATAGTTTTATGTAAAATTTGTGTTCGAATTTTCCAGAGCATAGTTTGCTTACAATTATAGTCACCTCATGTTTGTATGGGCAAAAGAAAGTATTGTGGCATCTACCCGAAAAGTTTGACCATGAATAATAAGGGTTCATTTATATATATATGTAGAGGCATATCAATATATTTCAATGATGTCAAACGGGACAGTCGTACTCAAGTGGAAAAAAAGTTAAAATAAATTGGATTTTATTTTTATTTAGCTCTTGATTTCGAGAAACTTTATTAACATCTAATAAAACTTATTTTTTTTTCGCAAATAATTATTTTGTTTAACCTGTCGTTTTTTCTTGACAATTATTTCAGATCGCGAAATATTTTAGATGATTTTCGCGAGGCATACTACTGGCTGTCTCAAAACACTGCAGATGATGCTCGCATAATGTCGTGGTGGGATTACGGATACCAAATAGCTGGAATGGCTAATCGAACAACGTTGGTTGACAACAATACGTGGAACAATAGTCATATAGCTTTAGTCGGAAAAGCAATGTCGTCAACTGAAGAAAAGTCGTATAGTATCATGACGTCTCTGGATGTTGACTATGTTTTGGTTATATTTGGTGGTGTGATTGGTTATTCTGGTGATGATATTAACAAGTTTCTCTGGATGGTACGAATTGCCGAAGGAGAACATCCAAAAGATATTAAAGAAAGTGATTTCTTTACGGACCGTGGTGAATTTAGAGTAGACGCCGAGGGAGCTCCTGCCCTTCTAAACTGTCTTATGTACAAGCTGAGCTACTATCGCTTTGGAGATCTAAAACTGGATTACAGGTTAAAAGATCAATGAAATCATCTACAGAGAGAGTAAATTTTAATGTTGTTTAATTTTTTTTAATAGGGGTCCCTCTGGATATGATCGCACCCGTAACGCTGTAATAGGCAATAAAGATTTTGATTTGACTTATTTGGAAGAAGCGTATACCACGGAGCACTGGTTGGTTCGAATCTACCGTGTTAAAAAGCCATATGAATTCAATCGGCCTTCGTTAAAGACGAAAGATAGGCTCATTCCGCCAACGAACTACATATCGAGAAAAGTAACTATATAACTTAATTCAAGACGAAATATATATTTGATATAATAAACTATTTTCAGAATTTAAAAAGGCGCAAGGGATTGATTCGAAACAGACCAACGGTTGTCAAAGGAAAAAGAACATTGAAATAATTTATATTTTATCTAGTTTATTAAAATAAAAACAAAAACTAAATATGTTAGTAGAAAGCTGTCTTAAATATTCTTATCAAATTGTGTGATGGTGCTATGGTGCACCGCGGTGGTGCCTGGCGACAGTAACCCTAGGTTTTATCCAGGATTTGATTGACCCGTTTGGTTTGACCGCGTTAGCAAATGGTAGCTGAATATGAAGGATCAAATTGATTACGAAAATCATTGAATAATCATTGGCTTATATTATTAAATGGTTTCGGAGGGTAGTCCACTATTTCTGTGAAGACAATGTTCTGATCATTGTATCTGATTATCCAGTTTTTTATCGTCCGTGTCCGTATCAAAATAATTAGGATTCTTAAGTGTTTATCAGTCATATAAAGCTGGGTTTTTTGGATATCTACTAGATTCGATATGTTTGTTTTTTTTGACAGGCGACTAAGCATGTGTCCACGGGAAGGTCGCAGCGTTTGGGACAGTATTTGCGAGGATAATGGAAACCACACGAGATCCAAAGCATAATACGAGGTTGCATTTTATACAGGTTTATTCTGGACCAATCTCCGTCCTGCGAGTCTCCTTATAGGCATTTACGCAATGTTGGTGCTGGAGAGCGTATCTGGTCAACTGTCCCGCTTCAAACAAGTTAACATGATAGGGAACCTACCCAAACTACGTGACCTATTTTATCAAATTTGTATCCCTCACACATGCATTTTCCTACTCTTTTTAAAAAATGAATGCCAAAAACATAACATAATAAAATAAATTAATTTTTTTTTATTTTTATTTACTTAACGAGTTAGTCAATGGGTTAAATAGGTTTGAAGGTGTGTGAAGGATAAAGTTGGATCATCATTTTCGGACATTTCCTTGTTATTGTCCAATAAATATCCCTTAAATTTTGAACATTGCTTTAATCTCGCATCTGACATCAAAAGTGATTGCACCTTTGGGTTCGAAAGTCCAAAAAACACCTCTCCCTTCGCATTGAATTTGACGACCTTCAGAGGTTGCTTCATACAGCCTTGAATGCAATTGAGCAGCTCTTGGTGGCAAATGTTGGCGGTTTCTCCAAAAAAAACGCCATCCAGATCGTTGTCGGGAATTAATTGAAATTGGGGAAGGCCAGCATTGTTGAGTATTTTACAAGTGAAAACACACTTTTTCAGAGGATCCCTGGGATGGGCGTAAATTCTCGTTGCCACATATCCCACAGGGTATATCCAATGTGCCGTGTGAAAGCTGGGATTTGTTGGTATAATTTCACCAATCGAGTGTACTAGAAAGTTGTTCAATTTCAAAGGGAAGCATTTTTGCTGTACTGTCGCTATACAATTTGATTTAGTTTCATTGGTTTTCTTCTCTAACGTCTGGCTCGCATTTGGAACATGCTTTTTAACATTTTCACGTCCTTCGTTGAATTCACGTTCTTGCGTGTTTGAAATTTTTTCGAGTCCTTCATGAAACATCAGCCTTTCAACGAGGGCAAGCCTTTCGGAGCGCGCAGCTGCCAGCTCCACTTGCAAACAGCATACTTCATCAACAATAGCTGCGTTTTCCTAAAACAATATAAATTTCGCATTATTAACATACAATTTTGCGTACATAATAACATAATTCGTATATTAATTTTGACGCGTATTTAATGCATGTTTGTTTAACTTACAAAAACAAAGTTTTTCACACGACTTTTTAATTTTGCATATTTCTTTTTAATATCCCTTTTTAACCGCATGTCTCTTAAATTTGTTGCTAGAAGTCAATTTCAACTTATTGCAAACAAAACGAATTTCAGTCGTTCCGTTTCGCTAATTTCAAAGAGCGTCAACATAACAAGCCAACAACTACGACCAAGATAATACACTCAAATTTATTATATCGATTTTTCTACACAAATCACAATAAACTTTCAAATGTTTTAAAAGGTTTAATTTTGTTGTGAATCTGTTAGCTTTAAAAAAAACCATTTGAGATAATAAGATTCCCGAAGGATGTTTGACCTGTTAGATGCGTAAGTTTTTTTTTGAAAACATTCTCACGTTGCTTTTAGCGAAGACCAGTTATTATTTTTTTAGCCCATTAAGTAAAATAGAACGAATATATTTAACTAAATGATACCTGCAATAACACTTATTAAAAAATTTTAGTCCCTATACATCCTGAACGAGTTAACTCGTCTTACGCAGCTAGCAGGTTAAATATATCAAAAATATTTGAAACGATAAATTCCTACCTTCCATCGTTGATGCTGATAGAAAGATGTTAATTTGCTCTGGTATATTAATATAAATAAATAAATATAAATATAAATATTCATTTACGGTAAATAAATTTTATTTTGTATATCGTTAATGGGTACAAAGCTTATAAAAATACATATGTATGTGATTTAATTGTATCAAATGAATTTATTTATATATTTTTATTAATTTCTTGTTGCGCAGCATTGACTGCCAAAACAATAAGTAAGCTCCAATGAGCGCTTGGATTAAGTGAATTTTGTCAATATTATAGTAATACATGAGTTTTACGGGCTGTAACGATAAGTGTTGAAAAATGCACATATTGTGGCGGTAGGTTGATTACTTTATGTAAATAAATCGGAAATGCAACTGTGTTTTGTTGTTTGTTTACATTTGGGCAAATCAATTAATTAAAGTTAAATGGATTGCGAACAACAAAATTTATTTGCAATAATGTGCACAACCAACACCATACTGTTGGCACTTTTAAAAAGAAGAAGGGACGCTGCGAAAGCAGCAGTTCGGCCCCAATTTCCTCCCAAGCACTTCTTATCAAAATATTTTTAAAATGCAGCTTGTTGGTTAAGTCCCACAAGACTGGCCGACGCTTAATTGCCTCCAACAGCGCAATTTTGTCCAAATAATTTTTAAAATTTTTATAGCGTGACTTGCGTTCAGACATTTTGCGCTGTTTTACTCCCGTAAATAGCTTCTGAACGCTATTTACAGTCGTACAAATTTAACATAAGATTTTAACAGTTTCATTATCCAACACTACGTACGGCTCGTAGAGAGTAAATGCTGCGGACATGAAAATGTTATTACTGTACTGGCGCTGTACGAGACCATTTTTTTTATATGAAGTTTTTACAGTACTGGCGCTGTACGGGCTGCTGCGTACAGGCCTTTAGGTTATTACCGTACGGGCGTTGTACGAGACAATTTTTTGTATATGAAGTTCTGAGTATGGGCCTTTAAGGGCTGTACGCAGCAGCCCCGTACAGCGCCAGTACAGTAATACATGAGTTTTACGGGCTGTAACGATAAGTGTTGAAAAATGCACATATTGTGGCGGTAGGTTGATTACTTTATGTAAATAAATCGGAAATGCAACTGTGTTTTGTTGTTTGTTTACATTTGGGCAAATCAATTAATTAAAGTAAAATGGATTCTGAACAACAAAATTTATTTGCAATAATGTGCACAACCAACACCATACTGTTGGCACTTTTAAAAAAAAGAAGGGACGCTGCGAAAGCAGCAGTTCGGCCCCAATTTCCTCCCAAGCACTTCTTATCAAAATATTATTAAAATGCAGCTTGTTGGTTAAGTCCCACAAGACTGGCCGACGCTTAATTGCCTCCAACAGCGCAATTTTGTCCAAATAATTTTTAAAATTTTTATAGCGTGACTTGCGTTCAGACATTTTGCGCTGTTTTACTCCCGTAAATAGCTTCTGAACGCTATTTACAGTCGTACAAATTTAACATAAGATTTTAACAGTTTCATTATCCAACACTACGTACGGCTCGTAGAGAGTAAATGCTGCGGACATGAAAATGTTATTACTGTACTGGCGCTGTACGAGACCATTTTTTTTTTTATGAAGTTTTTACAGTACTGGCGCTGTACGGGCTGCTGCGTACAGGCCTTTAGGTTATTACCGTACGGGCGTTGTACGAGACAATTTTTTGTATATGAAGTTCTGAGTATGGGCCTTTAACCAATAATAATCCCTGGATCACGTGAAAATTCCATTCACAGATATAAACGAAATCCGCAAGAGCAGAATTGAATCCAAACCAACTTGAAAAATATTCTCATACTAACAGTTTTGCTGTAAGGGAAACAAATACTATTGCAGAAATAATGGGCGCTCATTTACAATCAGTTAATTCTAATTAATTAAACAACTCATATGGAAGCTGGATTGCTTCAATAAGTTGAGAAGTAAGGTTTCATCGAGAGTAGATCGAATTCCAAAAATACTAATAAATATACTAAAGCAATATTTCACGCTGCCTAATAATATATATGTTATATAATTCATACGATGGAAAATAGCTAAATTAGTGGTCATACCTAAAAATAACAACAAAAAAAAAAAAAATAACGCCTATATACATATGTATTAACGATCTGCTATCTCAAATCGACAACATTATTTCCTTTGCGGATGATATTGTTTTATACCTGTTCTGTGAGAGATGCCATTAGCTATATTGCCACCACATTTGGTGAATAGCCCAAAAGTTATGGAAGACATGGGGACTATATATTATGAGGGGAGGGTGGCGGGGGTGGTCGTGGAATTCAAATGTTCAATGCCAATCTCTGAATGATGTCAAAACCAGGATCGGCAAACTGAGATGGCTCCTTGCGAGTAAGAGGCTGTCTTTGGATAACAAAGTCAAAGTTTACAAGACGTGCATTTCTCCCTCCTGGCGATATGGCTTGCAAGTATACGGAATAGCTGCCAAGACCCACCTGGGCAAAATCCGCATTCTGCAAGCCAAAACACTTCGGCTAATATGTGCTGCTCCGTGGTACGTAAGGACTGCACGTATTGAAACCGATCTGCGAGTGCCAAAGGTTGGGGATGTTATACAAAATCAGTCTTCGCAGTACATACAGAGATTGGAAAATCATGTTAACCATCTCGCACGTCGGCTTCTACACTTGCCCACTAGAAGGGGAAGGCCGATGAACAGACGACTAAGGCGTCATCACCCAATCGATCTTGCCACTAGGATAATACATTAGAACTTATTGTAAATATCTAGAATCACTTAGCCTGTAGTCAAAGTTGTCTTAGAAGTTTCAATATAAGTTTAATTCAAGTTGTTTTAATAATAATAACAGTATAATTAAATAAAGAAAAATTAAAATAAAAAAAAAAAAAAAAAAAAATGAATGATATCACCAGCTATATCGGCACCAAATTATGAAACTCTGATTTTAAAAGGTAGGTGGGCGTGGCACAAAAATATTTGATGCTGCTTTATGGGCTTTGCTAAAGCATATTTTCAACAATCATACCGACCTTGATCGCAATTGACCATGAAGAATTCTTCAGTGCAACAACTATAATTTTTAAGACAAATTTTTCATACTTCTTGCATTTGTAAAATATTGACTGTGAGGTTTGAAATTTTGAAAATTTGGAAAAATGGGCTTTTCCAACGGCTCCCGGCATTTAAATGATGTTCTCTGAGATATTGACATCATTTTGCGGTATCGCAATAATATTTAGGACATTTCGTTGCAAGGGCGTAGCCAGAATCCGAGGAAGGGGGGGGCCAAAAAAAAAATTTTTTTAGAAAGCAAAAAAACGAAGTCTTGTAAGGTATTGGTAGTGTGGTTTTGTGTTTATTTACGTTTTTTTTACAAACGTTTTTTTGTTATGCCTTGTTCACACATAGCACTTAATCGTGCGATTAGTGTCATTAACGAGATTAAAGCACTAATCTTCATATAATCGAGTGATTAACTCATACAAGAGCTGTCAAACGTAATCCCCTCATTGACGAGGTTAACTTCTAATCTAGTTGATCAGCGTGAATGCAACCCTATGTTTGTTCAACATAAACGACAGATGGCGCTGTTTGCTTGCCTTTTAAAGCTGATTGCTATGAAAATTTAAGCGAACACCTGATATTTTATTGTTGTTTTATTTGCAATTTGTAAATTATATCATTATCCAGCATTTTTATCATAACAAAAATGATTTTAATAATATTTGGCGTCATTTTTGTTCACTAATGGTTAATTTTTATTCACTAATGGTTAATTTCTGCTGTTTGTAATTTTGTTAATTTATAAATGTAAACAAACAACTGTCAAACTTAAGGCATAATTACCAGCGATAAGACGAAGAGAAACATAAAAGAGAGACGTAAACAGCTGTAGCGATCAACCTTACGGCAAACAATGTTAGCGATTACTAAAACTAAAAATTTCGAAAAACAAAAAAAAAATTCTTTTTTTTTTTTTTTTTTCAAACAGCTATTTCATTTCTGGTTTTGTTTGGCTTGTGTTCATTAGTTGTGCAATAATAATAATAATAAGTTATAAAAAATGGAAATAAATGACCACGAGTTAATAGCCCTAAAATCCTTTCTTTTTGACAAAAACATTTTGCACAAACAAAAAAAGTGTGCCTATTTCCTCCATTTCCATATCCATTTTTGATAAGATAAAATATAAATAGATCCAAATCACTTCACTTCAATTCTTGTTGTTCACTTCAATTCTTGTTGCCTTTGTTCGCTTTGCTTAATGTGCACAGCTGTTTACGTCTTACGTTCAAAACAAAAAAATTTACGTCTTACGTCTCTCGTTTTATGTTTCTCGTTTTACGTCTTATCGCTGGAGTAATTAAGCCTTTAATCAGCTTTTTGTTGTGTGAACGCATAAGATTATCGCAGGGAGATTATCGTAATCACGAGATTAATTTTTCATGTGTGAACATGGCATTACATTAACAAAAGTAGAAAAAACAAAAATTATGCAAGCATCAATTTACGTTTATTTTGAATAATGAATTTTCACAAAAAAAAATTTAATTTAATTTTTGTCAAGGGGGGCAGCCCCCCCCCCCCCCCCTGCCCACCCTGGCTACGCCCTTGTTTCGTTGCTTTGTTGCAGTCCTTAAAATACCTCAACTGCTCTAGCATATCTAGCATAATGGCTAACCGCGTGATGGAGTTATCGATGGGTGTCATCGATATATGTACATATGTATGTATGTACATAGTTAAGCAAGTTGCCGTCGCTAAATAATGTTCTCACATATCGAGCAACGACATTAACAGTTAATGATTAACTTTATATTGGGCAAATTAAATCCATTAGTTTGAAATTATTTCAATAGGCAAAAATAAACGAATTTTCAAAGTATCTATGTATGTGGTGTACGAAAATACGTCAGTTTATATGTACATATGCATGTGTGAAAAATAATAGGGTGCGCATTCATGCATACATATGTACATATTATGAAGCAAAAATGTATTTTATTAAATTTAGTATTTGTTAAAGGTTCATATGTGTGTATTATTGCATACCAAAAATTTGTAATAACTACATATAAATGTGTACATATGTAGGTGCTAGACTGAAAAAATTAGTAATTTTTTGTATGTATTTGCGCAAGTGTGTACTTTTACAAGTTTATCCGTATGTGCATGATACAATTACAGAAGGTAGTCCACTCCGCAAAATCATAGTCCCTTAATATGTAAGTGTGAGTAAAAGAGCGTTGAATAGTGAGTGTAAGCGAAACGGCTGTAGAGTATGTTGACTGTAATTGTATCATGCGTATGTGCGTCTGTGTCGCTTTTTGCACAGATATTCAAAAATGTATGTACATTTGGATGTTAAAAATACAAAAATACAATGTACATACAAACGTATTTGGATATATGTACATACGTATACGTAAGTGCATATGTCAAGTTCAAAGGGCATTTGATGGTTGTATTCGAGATTTTCGGGAAGGTTATCAACACTTTGTTCTGTAGGAGAGGGATATAGTCTCAATGGTGTCAATTTAATATTAAAGAAGCGTTTGAAAGTAGACTTATCAAATGGGCTTTACAACATTGTTAAACTTGCTTTGAGCTGTCGCAAAACAAATATTTTATTTAATACTAGTAAGTGGCCCGCTTACTTCGCTGCGCGGATAGTTTATATAAATTTTAGCAACAGAAGATATAAAATAAATAAATCAGAAAATATTTCACAAAATATTAAAGCAAAGTAAATAACATTCTCTTTTCCACGCCACCATTGAGGTAGAGAATCAGGCGCGTCATTATACTCGATATCGAAGGTATAGAGTATATTGGGAGTATGTCCGTCATGTTGTCTGTCCGTCTGTCTGTATGAACGCAACGTTTTTCCACTTAATTCAAGCTAAAGGCTTGAAACTCTTCAATTCTCTTTATCTATGGCATAGTAAATTAAAGTGTCAAGATTGGGGCTTTACAAAAACTGGGGGGCTGGCAAATCGATAAATTCGATAACTCAAAATCGATAAATCCAACTATTCCGCACACCCTTACAGTTAGAGCTACCAAATTTGGTAGGAAGATAGCTACTGGCATCCCCGAAAAATTGTGGAGCCACGCCCACCCATTCCGCTCCCAGCCCCCCGCGGTTTTAAATCAAAAACGCCTATAACTTCCTCAGTTTTTAAGCTCGATCCACCAAATTTTGCGCCAAGATAAGTGATGACGATCCCCAAAAAACTGCATCAAAACTTTCGATGCCACGCCTACCCATACCGCCCAAGCTAACCCCAGCCGCCCCAACTTTTCGTTAAAAACGGGAATGCGTGTATCTTTCAGAGTTGTTGAGCTAGAGTCTCTGAATTTGGTAGAAAGATAGCTAGTAATGAACCCCAATGATCTGCATTAAAGTTTTGGAGTCACGCCCACCCTTTCCGCCCCCAGCCCTACCGCAGTTTCAAATCAGAAATTACTTTATCTTCCTCAGTTTTTGAGCTACAGCCACAAAATTTTGCGCCAACATAGGTGATGACGATCCCCAAAAAACTGCATCAAAACTTTGGATGCCGCGTCCATAACTGGTAGCGACAGCCAAAGATATTTTGTAGCCAGGCCCACCCATAACGCCCACAGCACCCTTCCCCAACCTTTTACAATTTTTGAGCTAGAGTCACCAAATTTGGTAGGAAGATAGCAATTGACATCCAAGAAGATCTGCAGGAATAATTTGGATGCCATACCCACCCATAACTCGCCCAGCCCCCCTTCCCCCACCTAAACTTTGAGCTAGTGTCACCAAATTTGGAAGGAAGATAGCTGAAACTGTTGCTGCTGTGGCTGCAGCGGCTGCATATAAAACTGTGGCAGGGAAAGCATATAAAACTGTAGCAGGCAAAGCACCCCAATAATTTTGTATGTTCATTCTTGTATCACTTTTAGAAATAAAATGAAGCAATGCGCAAATGGCACACTAAAGTAAAAATTGTAAAATTCCCTTAGAGTGAAAGAGTTACTGTTATTTATGTGAATTGATCTCATCTACAGAACAATATCACATTTTCATGCTCTTAAGCCAATCGCATTCCTCTTAGTCCTCCTTTGTTGTTTCAAATTCGTGTGTGCATACAACGGCTTATAATAAGCCTGAAGCGATCGACAAAAACAGCAACAACAAATCTTTTGCATTCACAGTTATATTTATACCCTGAAATGGGTAAAAAAGAGTATAATTGTTTTGTGCATAAGTATGTAACAGGCAAAAAGAAGCATCTCCGACCCCATAAAAGGTAGATATATTCTTGATCAGCATCAACAGCCATATGCAATATGAAAATCATACCCAACCTGTCACATGTGACGTCACGCAAAACAGCTATTTATGCGCAATGCGTTATCGGTATTTTGTATCATGGTTTCGGATCACTCTCTTATGTATACGCGCGCTCTGCAAGTCAAAAAAAGAGCGAAGTATCGCTGCCTTCTTCGCACGCACTGAATCAAAGCAAAACATATCTAAGAGGCTGCAGTTAAGTGAATTGCATAGCCTAAACTCACACGTACTTTAGCCTTTAGCTTTGACTTAGTGTGTGCGGAGGAAGTAGGGTTATTGAACTTTATGATTGACATGCAAAGCGCGCACATAAAATATAGAGTGAACGTAAATGAGCAACAACAGAGGAGCATGATCGGAGCGAGATTTGAAATTATCTACATAATTATCATAAGAGCAACGCGCGCACTCTGTTAAATTTAAAGCGGCTCTTTGAGTTTGGGACGAACAACGTACATAGATTTGTGTAAAAACTAATGTGAACGGCCTTTGCTTGTTCGAAATTGTATATTATTAATGTAAGTTATACGTTTTGTCTAAGTTATATTAGCAGCAAGTAGGCAAATCCACCCCCACAACATATGTATTTTGGTGTGCAAAATTTTTCTACACGCACCAAGTTATGTTTTGTTGTTGTTGTTGTTTTTTTTTTAATCAACGACACCAACAAAAAGTAGCAGTGCGGGCCCAAGAACAACACTAACAACAACAACAAACGCTACTTGGGTCGTAAATGAATTGTCAAAGGCACACAAATTTGAGAAAAAAACAATGTGCACTGTGCGAAAAGATTCATTTACATAAAATATTGAAAATTATTTTCAAGCGCATTGTTCACTTACATGTGAATGCACTTATTCATTAAGAAGCGGAAATCCGTTTCTTTTTTGCAAGTGTACGAACCAATTTTACTTGTTTGAAATTGTATATTATTAATGTAAGTGTGTTACGTTTAGTCTAAGTTATATTAGCAGCAAGTATGCAAATCCACCCCCACATTATTTTCTGGTGTGCCAAATTTTTCTGGACGCACCAAGTTTTGCTTAGTTGTTGTTTTTTTAATTCAATGACACAAACAACAGTGATGCCGATTTGGCCTTTTTCCGGACAGATCTGACATGTTTTTAAGTCCCTTGTCCGGAAAAATATCAAACATCCCCTATCCGGAAATCTGGCCTTTTTTCAGATTTTATTTGATTCATTTAATTCAATATTTTTTTCAAAGTTTTCTTTAAAAACATTGTGGCATCCAATCTATTAAAAATAGCGATCTTTTTACATACTTTGTATGTATTTTCGATATCATTTGTAATCTAATGTACAACAAAAGTGAAAAATAAACTTAAATAATGCCGAAAGATTCGTACAAACAAAAATTTCGTGATTGCTGGCTACAGCAGCCAGATTTTAAAGTTTGGATAAGCCGCGATGAAGCGGACACCAATAAGGAATACTGCAGATACTGCATATGCTTCTTTTTTATTTTCTGGGATTTTTTTGGTTTTTTTTTTTTTTTTTTTTTTTGGGATTTTTTGGCTTTTTTTTTATTTTTTGGCTTTATTTTTATTTATTGGCTTTTTTTATTTTTTGGCTTTTTTTTTTTTTTTTTTTTGTCTTATTTTTATTTTGTGGCTTTTTTTCTATTATTTGGTTTTTCTTATTTTTTAGGCTTTTTCTGGCTTTTTTTTTATTTTTTGGCTTTTTTTTTTTTTTTCTGGGATTTTTTGGCTTACTGAACAATTTGCACGATGTTTTATCGAGTTTGCAAATTTCTTATTCACACACATGCTGGACGCTGGGACTGTTCCAATTGCCGCCGCATCTTCCGGGTGGACGACGCTAATAGCTACTCGCGTCGTAAATCAATTGTCAAAGGCACACAAATTTGAAAAAAAAAACAATGTGCACTGTGCGAAAAGATTCATGTACATAAAATATTGAAAATTATTTTCAAGCGCATTGTTCACTTATATGTGAATGCACTTATTCATTAAGAAGCGGAAATCCGTTTCTTTTTTGCAAGTGTACGAACCTATTTTACTTGTTCGAAATTGTATATTATTAATTAAGTGTGTTACGTTTAGTCTAAGTTATATTAGCAGCAAGTAGGCAAATCCACCCCCACAACATACATATGTATTTTGGTGTGCAAAATTTTTCTACACGGACCAAGTTATGTTTTGTTGTTGTTGTTTTTTTAAATCAATGACACCAACAAAAGTAGCAGTGCGGGCCCAACAACAACACTTACAACAACAAAAAACGCTACTTGGGTCGTAAATCAATTGTCAAAGGCACACAAATTTGAAAAAAAAAAACAATGTGCACTGTGCGAAAAGATTCATGTACATAAAATATTGAAAATTATTTTCAAGCGCATTGTTCACTTATATGTGAATGCACTTATTCATTAAGAAGCGGAAATCCGTTTTTTTTTTGCGAGTGTATGAACCTTTTTTTTATGACTTTGCTTGTGCGACGCGAAGGCGTCACTGCGCATTTGTTTTGTTTTTGTATTCTCGCTCGCGATCAAACTCTCAGCTTGTGCGACAAACAGGCGGCAGTAGTGGAATGGGTAATTTGTTTTGTTTTTGGAGTGGGTAAAAGTGCTCCAAAATGTATGGGAGGTACTCGAAGGAGTTGTCCAATATAAAATTCCTTTCTTAGGTCAAACAGAATACCTGCATAAAAAATTGTGTGAAAATTTCAGCCTTCTAGCTCTTTTCGTTAAGGCCGATATGCTATCCATTTTAACGCGGACGAACTCTTTTATATATAGAGATAAGATCAAGTTTCCTAGGTGGGTGAAATTGTTCGTGTTCGTCACACAGACGAGGGCGAACGCATAGGTAGGTGGAGACGCGTTCTGCCTAAAATTTATGTATGTATGTATGTACATTCAACCGCTAAATCTAAAAATGGAAAAGCAGTGCATTTTTTTTTTGTGTGAAAAAAATTTGACGCTACATGAAATAAAACGTCTTTTGTTTAGGCGCCATTTCGATAATAAGTTGATCACTGAATTTAATATTACTTATTAATCAAACACTAACTTATTTATGTGTTAACATCTTTATGCTCGGGTAGAGCAAAACTACAAAGTGAACACATACAAACTTTGACGTGTAAAGGCTCAGTTACCCTAACTTATCTTAACGTGCACTTGATCTTAGAGAACAGCTGATCCATTCAACTTAACGAAAAACACTGCTTGGTAGAGTTGGTAATTTTAGTTCAATTTGCTGAATAAGTTCAATCGTTCATTTTTCAGCTGTGAACTAAGTCAGTCATATTATTCAGTTGTTCAGTTGTTCTGAACGATGAACGATAGAATATGAACGGGTCATTTTGTTTAGTTGCTCAGTTGTTCTGAACGATGAACGATAGAATATGACCGGGTCATTTTGTTCAGTTGCTCAGTTGTTCTGAACGATGAACGATAGAATATGAACGGGTCATATTATTCAGTTGCTCAGTTGTTCTCAACAATGACCGGTAGCACACATGTTGATCATTCTATTCAGTTGGTTTGAATGAACATTGTTTTAATTTTTAAATGCAATAACTTCGTTTTGTTACTTTTGAGCCTATTAAATAAATTTTCAAATTTTCATTAGATTGATAACAAATTTTTATTATTATTTTGATTTGATTCGGATTACCCTTTGCTATCATCTTAAGCACCTGCCTATCAAGTTGGTCAACTTTTCTGCCAGTTGGTGGTCGCCTGATGAAATTTGTAATCATTTGTTAACCATCAACAATCAAGGGACTTGCCTCAGCCTCAATTGCTGGTGCTGGATCAGCATCAGAGGTTTCCTGAATTTGACCTTAGATTCCCACATTAACTTTTGGATGCTTTAAGTGGCGCGTCAAATTGCTTTGAGACCCGCCAGCTATGCTCAGCACGGATTTGCAATAAATGCACTTGCCTTTCTTTTCACCCTCACTTCCAATAAAATGATTAAAAACCTCACTACGTTTCCTCTTAGACATTTTAGTTTGGAAAAAATTCAACAATAATAAAGTTTAAACAAATTCAGATTGCCGCCAAATAAAAAATAAACGATATCGTTCACGAATTACTGAATAAGTTCATTCGTTCATTTCGATGACCCGTTCATATGAACTTATTCTGAACGAAACGACACAACTCTACTGCTTGGTGGTTACCCTGAACTTAACGTGACTTGACTTGACTTGAGGACGTACAGAAAACAGAATATCAGAATTCCAGTTCAACAGCGCTTAATTCAAGCTCTGGGTAATCGCTTGTAGCTCAGTTTCAAGTTCACGTTCACGTTTTAATTCAGTTCATGTTAAAATAAGTTCGGGTAACAGCCTTTACCCGAACTTATCTTAACGTGAACATGAACTTAGAAAACAGCTGATCCATTCAACTTAACGAAACACACTGCTTGGTGGTTGCCCTAAACTTAACGTGACTTGACTTGACAAGCAGCAGAAAACAGAATTTCCAGTTCAGTTCATGGTTTCGTTCAAGTTCCAGTTGAACAGCTGATTGGAATATGGACGAGCAAAGACTAATTTCAACAAGAATCTAAAATATAGAGGCACCAAACTGCGAAATTCTTACATATTGTTGGATTCTAATTGCATGGCGCTACCACACTGAGAGAGCGCATTCCAATTGACATTTTCGCCGTTCTGGTGAGAAGTAAACACGGTTGACACAATTGGTGTTTTGGCACCAAAACTGGATCTTTTTTTTCAGTTTGGTTCTTTTTTTTGTGATTGGCTTCAGAAAATATAATTTAAGCATTACTCAGCACACAATAAGTATCTTTTATAGCACTGAAAATTATCGATACATCGGTGTACCAAAATAATAAAGCAATTCTGTAAGCAATCGTCGCATAAAGTCCCAGTTACCCGAACTAATCTTGAATTTAACTTCAATTGTGAAAAAAGGTGATCCATTCAACTGAACGGAAAACACTGCTTGCTGGTTACACTCTACTTGAACTGAAGTGAATTGAATTGGGAACCTGCAGAAAACAGAATTTGAAATTCAGTTCACGTCAAGTTCAAGTTCCAGTTGAACAGCTGATTGAAAAACGGACGAGCATCGAATGATTCGCTTGGAGCGTTCGCATTTACGGCATTTTCATACTTATTATACCCATATATATATATATATATATATATATATATATATTAGAGAGCTGCATGAATGGCAAAAAGGGCACATTCGAATTAACAACGCTCAAAATGAGTTGAATTGAATTAAATGCGAAATGGCATGAATGTGAGTGAATGAATGCGCTCGCGTAAGACGCATTCAACAACATTCAAACGAAAAAAGACGAATGGAATGAATGGGAATGCGGGAGAACGAAAGAATGACGATTGAATGCATTCGAATGCCACGCCGGCTTGTTGTTGTTGTGAACAACAACAAAAACAACAGCGAAACACAAACAACATACAATCTCATCCGCTTTTTTCCCCCGTCCATAACTCGAGTAATTCGAATGTCTTCGGCTTTGCCAAATTTTTCATACCGCTTTACGCTTCATTCATTCTAATTCACTCCACTGAATGTCTTTGGTTATGAGTCGCAGCACACAACATAATTCAATTCATTCATTGACTGTGTGCCTCGAACTCACTCAATTCACTTAATTCGAATGCATTCACTCAAACGTACGTTGTGAGCACGGTTGCCACAATTGGTGTTTTGGCACCAAAACTGGCTTTTTTTTCCTGATTGTGCAATGGCACTTTTTTTTCAGTTTGGCTCTTATTTTGTGATTGGCTTCAGCACACAATAAGTATCGTTTATAGCACTGAAAATTATCGATACATCGGTGTACCAAAATAAAAAGCAATTCTGCAAACAATCGTCGCATAAGCCCATCACCAACTCCGGTTTTAAGTTGATGAAAATACATACAGTAGTACGTAGTACTGTAACAGTACGACCTCGGTTAACGCAACCCTCGATACACGCAACTCCTTGAAAATTTCAATACCCAAATTCCAGATTTTCGCGAAACTGCTGTTCAGAAAAGTATAAACTGTAAAAAAGTACAAAAAATTTTCTAAAATTAAATTTTAAATTAAATTTAATAAAAAAAGTTGGAAATCTTTCCTTTAAACACAGTCATATTCGATTTACTTTAATTGTAAAGGTAAGCAAAGGCATCTTTTTTGAAAATTTTTTTCGCAACCTTGACAGTTTTTGCAACTGGCCAAATTTTAATAAGTTACTTTAACCGAGGTCGTACTGTATTTGTTTTTATTTAATATCATTCATCATCACTAAATAAAGGTGAAAATGTGATATACTTTGGAGTTATACTCGTAATATGTTAAAGCTACAAAATTTTGTGAAAAAAATATTTTTTAATTTATTTGCAAAAAAAAATTGGTTATTTTTGAGTGAATTTGACACTTTTTTTTGCTCTATCTTTAATTTTTAAGTGGCAACCGTGGTTGTGAGTGAAGCCATGCAGCTCTCTTATATATATATTAAATACATATAATATATTGCCAACATATCATCCATTTTTCATTAATTTATTATTTTTTTGGAAAGAAATTGTGTGAATGTCAAAAACTGGCGCTTAATTGTGAGAATGTCAAAAAAAAATACAAAAAGCTGTTCATTCAGTTCAAGTTTTGGGTAATCGCTTTTAGTCCAGCTTCAAGTTCAATAATTCAATTCAATTCAGTTCAATTCAAGATAAGTTCGGGTAACTGGTCATTAAGCCCATCGCCAAATCCGGTTTTAAGTTGATGAAAATACATACAGTAGTACTGTAACAGTACGACCTCGGTTAACGCAACACTCGATACACGCAACTCCTCGAAAATGGCAATACCCAAATTCCAGATTTTCGCGAAACTGCTGTTCAGAAAAGTATAAATTGTAAAAAAATTCAAAAAAATTCCTAAGTTTTTCAAAAATGTAATAAAAAAAATTGGAATTCCTTCCTTTAAACACAGTCATATTCGATTTACTTTAATTTTAAAGTTAAGCAAAGGCATCTTTTTTGATAAAATTTTTCGCAACCATGATAGTTTTCACAACTGGCCAAATTTTAAAAGGTTACGTTAACCGAGGTCGTACTGTATTTGTTTTTATTTAATATCATTCATTATCACTAAATAAAGGTGAAAATGTGATATACTTTGGAGTTATACTCGTAATATGTTCAAGCTACAAGATTTTGTGAAAAAAATATTTTTTAATTTATGTAATTGCAAAAAAATTTTTTTTGGCTCTATCTTTAATTTTTAAGTGGCAACCTCACGACATATTGTCGTTCAGCGAAGAACGAAATGAAACAAAAAACGAAGCAATCTGGTGGCGAAACGGAGTTCGCCGGGTTTGCAAGTCTTATATAAAAACAAATTTTGTTTGATTTTGTGACATGTCATAAAACGGTGTTTTGCACTTGGTCTGTTCACGAGTCGTTTCAACGTTTCAAAGTTTCAAGTTTGAAACGTCAAGCAACAACAACCACATAGAACAATTTCTTGAAACGTTGAAACACCCCAGCCTATGTATACAAAAAGTGTTTCAAGTTTGAACAAAGTAAAGATGGGCAGAGCACGATATTTAACCGATATTTGCTATTGATGTGCAGTATTTATCAGTATATTTGGTGTTTTTTTGTGCAAAAAAGTATGAGCACACTTGATTAATGGCTGCCAAACAACAGTTTTGTTTGAAAAAATTAATTTTCTTTAGCTTGAGCTAGAATTAAGATTTAAAGATAATAAATATGGTTTGCTAAAGCATCGCATAACATATCTTTTACACTTTCGAACGACATTTTCAAACAGTGACAAAAATTTAAGTAAAACAAATGTAAACAAACAACAGCTACCAGCGCAACTTTGAAACGATTGAAACGATGAAACGCAAAATCCTGTTCACAAGTTAATCGTTTCAAACTTGAAACTTTGAAATGTTGAAACGACTCGTGAACAGACCAACTGTATCGAAATCTTATTCACTAAAAAACTGTATGTTGTGGTTGTTGTTTTACGAGGCCAAAATCCATAAGAAAATTTATAAGGAATGTCAGACACAAAAGCAGTATTTCTTATTACCACTCACTGAAATAAGTATGCTTCTTAACATTATCTAGGATTTGATTAACGGCCCTTAGTTTTTTGGTGAAAATATCTTAGAATCATTGTTAAGAAGACTTTTCTTTCGGTTTTGTTTACCCAAACAAATTGAGAAGCTGAGTTGTACATAATATGGCGACTTTTGGATTACTACTTATGATAAGGTACCAAAAGTAGCCCTAAATAGAACCAGCTGGTAATGTAAAGGAGCGATGGCCGAGGTATAACTTATTCTGGCCAGGCTCCGCGTCACAAGAAATTTATAACAACTTCGAGACGCTTCGTGAAATTGAGGGTAAGCGTGAGTCGGGTGATCAAGGTATGATATTGCTATGATGCTCACGCAACGTGCCGCTGCTCGCACAGACTCCGTTCTCGGCGAGGTAAGGGTATCGCACCGTTATACTTACGAGTGTATGTGTTCGCATTTGCGAACCGAAACAAAAGAATATCAAGATGTGTGGGGGTTTGCGGGGTTATTAGTGGTTTATTAATATTCACTCTTACGTTATCCCTGCACTAGCTTTACTAACTCAAACGCTTACATCTCGAACTTATTACTTAACTCGCTAAATGAAATCCAAATGTCTACCTTGACTCGGTCACGCACTTTGCCGCCGGCACGCGCGACACTTTCTAACTCCGATCGCCGACTCCCTACCCTGTTCTCGCCCTCAGCGTCATCGCACCTCTTCTTGCGCTGTGGATCGCATCGTGAGTTCGTGCCCGACATTCACTCTCCCGGCTGCTCGGCTCTTATGCTAAATCTCTGTTAAACGCTAGATGTTAATGCGCTAATTCCATTGTGATAACATATTTCATTCTTGACTCTTACTATTTCATATACTTCATTTATATATACTATATATTAATATTCTATACTAATGTGAGGGATGCCTGCCATTGGCCTACTTCACAGTAATAAACATTTATGATTAAAATTCCAGTTATTTCGAATTTTACCCACCTGAGCTTGTGTACAAAGAACCCGTCGCTTTCGCCTTTGAGCCAAAGGAAACTGTAACGGTTTTGCATCACTTACGCTGCACGCAGCCAAGCCAGACATATTGCTCATGTGACCCATCGATCCACTAGCTGATGAACTCATTAGGCGCGATACTGAAAATATAAGATGGTAAAATGTAGTTTATCACTCTATGGCATAATTAGTTACTTCTGAATTATCAACAAGTTTATATTTATTTTGAAAATCTCACAGATATGTTGGATATGTCTGATTTAAATGATATACGTAAGACCAAACATAATCGAGATATTGGTCAAAATTGGTCAGTCGATGCATGGATGAACATTTTATGGACATATGCGATTAAGGTTGGTATAATTGTGTAAAGTAGCGATCTAAGGCTGAGGTAGAACTCAGCTCAGGCCAGGATCATTTTACAATAAAATTTATAAAATACCGAGACTCTAAGAGCATTTCGGCAACCCTCATACAAATCAAAAACCTACGCACCTCGAGAAACGCTCGAGAGATGCCCAAAAGTAGCCGACAGGACACCTACAAGACTCACCACAACGCGCAGAGAAACCCTCGGAGCGCGCTGTGTTGGGTCTCGTGGTGCCCCGTGCTATGCCGGATAACCGCAAAACGTGCAGAAAAACGCTCGGAACACGTGTTGCGGCCATACAGCGCGCCACTAGCCGCCTAGCAAAACACAAACCAACGGACGGGACTGTAGGACACCTACAAGACTCACCACAACGCGCAGAGAAACCCTCGGAACGCGCTGTGTTGGGTCTCGTGGTGCCCCGTGCTATGCCGGATAGCCGCAAAACGTGCAGAGAAACGCTCGGAACACGTGTTGCGGCCATACGGCACGCCTTTTATCAGAGAAGCGGGGGGGGGGACACTTGCAAAACGCACTTGTTTTATATTTCACAACTTCTTTAATCATATTTTCTTATTTCACATTTAAAAACCTACCACCACACCGCAACAAAGACACTTGCCCGCCCAGTTAAATCCCCGCAGACCGAGGGTCAGCTTACCCCCTGCTCCATCCCTATGCCTTGCCTACGGCTCGCTGCAGTTGAATTTTGGCGTCTGTCGCACACGTTTGCCGCTTTCCGCTGTCACTCACGTTTGTCGCTGCTGCTGTTGTATTTTCGGTTTTCTTCCGTACCTTATTCTCGCACTTGCGTTTCTGAGCGCGGCCCGATCGTGACTGACTCGCCGGCGCTTTGCATTCTCAGCATGGGCTATCTTCTGCCGCTGAGGCCCTCTGCTATAGCCGCTCTTGCTGCGACACTTCGCGGCTTTTGCTCTGCCGTCGCTGTCGGCTGCTGATGCCTCTGTCGTTGCCTCGGCTGTGCTTCTCTCGCTGCGACACTTCGCGGCTTTTGTTCTGCCGTCGCTGTCGGCTGCTGATGCCTCTGCCGTTGCCTCGGCTGTGCTTCTCTCGCTGCGACACTTCGCGGCTTTTGTTCTGCCGTCGCTGTCGGCTGCTGATGCCTCTGCCGTTGCCTCGGCTGTGCTGCTCTCGCTGCGACACTTCGCGGCTTTTGTTCTGCCGTCGCTGTCGGCTGCTGATGCCTCTGCCGTTGCCTCGGCTGTGCTGCTCTTGCTGCGACACTTCGTGGCTTTCGTGCTGCTGTTGTGGTTTTGTTGCTGATGTTTCTGCTGTCGCTTCGTCGGTAACGGCTCTTGCGTCGGCGCTTCGCGGCTGCTGTTGTTGCTGATGTTTCTGTTGTTGCTTTGGCCGTTGGCAACCAGTGCTGCTCATCGCTGTCAGTGTTGACCATTTCTGGTTCGTGAACCTGTACCCAGTTCCCGTGTCTTAAATATAAATACTTGTTTTTGTAATGCTTACTTATTATTATTGTTACCTTCGTGGTCTCAGGGTGCCTTCGTGGCCTTAAACTAAAATACCTTCATGGCTTATTAACTAAATAAAAATATAAACTAAAAGATAATAACGCATAACAATGAACTAAAAAGATAAACTAAACGATAAAGCGTTGTGGAGGAGTTAAATAGCTCCTTCACACTCCCTCCCTTCCTCGGGTTCGAGAAGAGTGATTGTCACCTGTCGCGACCGGTTGACGCTGTACCTGAAGGTGTGGGGACCGATCTTCTTTAGGTTTCGGACTCCCAATCGTGCATCGGGTTGGCTGAGGTAATCTCTCACGAAATTTACGATTTGTGCCGGCAGCTGACGGGGTTCTGGGCCGACTCGCCAATCCTCCGGTGCCGTGGTCCACTCTTCGCCAGTTCCTGGTTGCTCATCCGGGGTGACTTCGGCCAGTTGGTTGACCAGAACCTCGCCGACGGTTGGGTGCTCCTCCAATACCTGCATGAGCCAATCGGCAACCTCCCCGTCGAGCGGCACGTGGGTGGCTATGCTCTCCTCGTCGTCGTGTTCTTCTTGTGGTCCGCTGCCGGGTTCTGCTGCTTCTGCGGGTGTATCGGAAGCTACCGAGGTGACATCGGACCAATTGCTCGCCCGCACGGTCCCTTGGTCCTCCAGTTCGCATGACCCGTATGCTGGTGGCGGACTGCTTGGGTATGGCGGCGGGTAGCCCATATCGCCGTAGCGTACGGCGAGTCGGTATGCCGTTGAACTCATCGTGCTTGCCTCGGATCCCTCGGGGTTGGCGTCTATCGAGTTTTCCTGGCTCTCGGAGCACACCTCGCCCAGTGATTCCTCGTCGATAGTGCCTGGTGAGCGGGGTAAGGTGCTACGGTCATCCTCCTCTGTGTGCCGGTTTAGCTCCGCCAGAGCCCAGTTGAGGGGAGCTCTCACCCCATCGGATCCAAAACGGCCATCGGGTGCTACCTCCGACTCCGAGCTGATGGAGATTACTGCCATGTCGTCCTGGCAGCTGCTATTGACCCAGCCTCGCACGCCGTACATTCGTACTCCGGGTGCCAGTTCTCTTCGTCGCTTAGCCTACGCAACGGCTCTTCCTGCGGCCGCTGGCCCCAGGGACGTCCCATCGCTACGTCTTTTGCCCCCAAGGGCCGTGCGCCCGGCTCGTCTTCCGAAGACTTGGTGCTATTTGTGCTAAATTTAAGAAGTAAAGGTATGTTATGTACTATTGACTATTTATCTAACCCCGTGACTTAGCCCTGCGGTGTGGTGTATTACAAATATTATTCTTACTAACTATCTTATGGTTTCTTTGTGGGTTTTCCCCTCTTAGGGGCGGGGACGTTCTATTGGCTCACCAATAGAAGTGGCCCCCGTGACTCTGTTACTTGCCGGTTAGTTGTTCTTGGTGTCGTCGTCGCTGGGGTTGTTGTCGTCGGCATGGAATTTCTTGAGATCGGTCAGGCTCGCTGTTTTCCGTTGCCGTCCGGTCAAGCTTTTCAGTCGTACTATGTTCGCTGAGATAAACTTGACTACCTTGTAAGGCCCGTCGAACTTTGCGGCCAGTTTCGCTGCGAATCCCTCGGTGGCCTTGGAGAGGTGATGTTGCCATATCAGCACTTGTGCGCCGAGCGTCGGTCTCCATTCTCGCCTTCGGAGGTTGTAACATTTACTTTGTTCCAGCGAAGCCCTTTGTATGTTCTGTTGCACGACTTGAAAAATGTCCTTGAGAGTCTCTGCCTTTGTGGTAGGGTCTTCCGTGTGCTCCGCTAGTCCAGGCGTGACTTCCTCGTAGAGATTTCCCGGTAGCCTTGGTTCTCGGCCCTGGACGAGAAAAGCGGGGCTGAAGCCTGTGGTGTCGGACGTGCTGCTGTTGATTGCCAGGCTCAGTTCCGGCAGTAGTTCGTCCCAAGTGCTTTGGTCTCCATCTATGTACTGCGCTACCATTGTCTTTATGGTCCTGTTTGCTCTCTCCGTGGGGTTCTGTTGCGGGGTGTACGGGGCCGTGTGTTCCAATATCATTCCTGCCGTCTTGCAGAACTTCTTGAACGATTGACTTGTGAATTGTGTGCCGTTATGGCACACAAATTTCCGCGGTACGCCAAATCGACAGAGTATCCTTTCCCTAAACGCCTTTTCCAACTGGGCTGTTGTAGCCTTTCGTAAGGGTATTAGCTTTGATTTCACTTTGATCTTCTGGCACTGGGCGCACCTCCCGATGTACCTTGTCACGTCGCTAAAAATGCCTGGCCAGTAGTATCGTTGGGCTATCCGTGTCGCCGTCTTCCGAATTCCCAGATGTCCTGCTGTCGGGTGATCATGGCATTCTTCCAAGACCCGCTGTCTGTTGTCGAATGCTACGCAAAGTTTCCAGGTCACGTGTTCTTCTTCGGGAGGCCGTTGTCCCGTTTGTCGGTAGATCTGCCCGTTCTCGTGTATGTACTCGGCGAACTTCTCGGGTGCCTGTTTCATTCTCTCTCCTTCTCCTTCCGGCAAGCTTTGTGTCAGCACGGCCCGGAGTCCATAGTCGCTGGCATCCGTTTGGAGCGTAAACTTCTGCGTAAAGTCGGGGCACGCCAAGACCGGCGCTTTTGTTAGCTTGTCCTTCAAATCTTCGAATGCTGCTTGCTGTTCTTCGCCCCATATCCACTTCTTGTTCTTTCGTAGGAGGTTCGTCATTGGTTGCGTGATGGTGGCGAAGTTAGGGACGAACCGGCGATACCAGGTTGCCAATCCTATGCACCGTCGCAGCTCTTTGGGTGTTGTTGGCGGCGTTAAGCGTTGCACTGCCGCGATTTTGGCCGGATCCGAGTGTATGCCGTGTCGCTTATCATGTGTCCTAAGTACACCAGCTTCCGTTGAAAGAATGTGCACTTCTTCTTTTCAACCTTAAGTTCGCGACCAGTAGTCGGCGGAATACCTCCCGCAGGTTATCCACGTGTTCTTCCAGAGTAGCCCCGATGACTATGATATCGTCTAAGTACGCGAAAGCGTAGGGTTCCATTGCCGGTCCTATGACGCTGTCCAAGGCACGTTGGAACGTTGCGGGGGCTGAGTGAAGTCCAAAAGGCATGACCTTCCACTGGAAAAGGCCTCTCCCTGGGACGGTAAATGCGGTGTACTCTCGGCTCCCTTTTGCCATTGGGATTTGCCAATATCCGCTTTTTAAATCCAACGTGGAAATGTATTTGGCATTTCGCAAGCGCTCCAATATGTGGTTGATTCGCGGCAAGGGGTACGCGTCTGGCACCGACCGTGCATTCAACTGCCGAAAGTCCACGCACATTCGCATCTCACCCGTTTTCTTACGCACCAGCACGATGGGTGCGCTGTGTGGGCTTTTCGATGGTTCGATCTGGCCGTTCTCCAATAGCTCGTCGACTTGGTCGTTTATGATCTTCTGCATTGCCGGGTTTTTGGGAAAGTATCGTTGCTTTATTGGTTTGTCATCCTTCAAAATTATGGAATGTTCGGCAATGCTGGATACTCCCCTCAGGTTTTCGAACTTATCGAGCTGCCTTGCCAAGAAGACACAGACCCAGGTGGGCAATTCCGGTTCCGTTGCATGTGCTTCTGTTGCCTGTTCCTCGCCTCCTGTGTCGGTTGCGACAGTAGCCAGGCTGATGGGAAATTCTCGTTGCTCTGGTTCCTGTTCTTCCATGATGTTCGGTAGTGTTCGGGGCTGTGTCCGAAACGGGTTTGTTCGCCGGGCCTTGCAAGCATCGGCCAATGGTTCCAAGTTGTACCCTTTGTAGACTGGTTGTCGTCGTTGTGCCTCCTGCGCTGCTGATCCTGTTGCCTGCACTGTTTCTACGAAGTCGGCTAGCTTGGTGTCGTGTGCCTCCGGCGTTGTCGATCCTGTTGCCTGCCCTGTCTCTACGAGGTCGGCTAGCTTGGCGTCGTGTGCCTCCGGCGTTGTCGATCCTGTTGCCTGCCCTGTCTCTACGAGGTCGGCTAGCTTGGCGTCGTGTGCCTCCGGCGTTGTTGATCCTGTTGCCTGCCCTGTCTCTACGAAGTCGGCTGGCTCGGTGCTGCTTGCATCCTGCGTTGTTTCAGCTCCAGCCTGCGCTGTCTCGACGAGATTTGACAACCCCTTGCCGTGTGCATCCTGCGCGCTCAATCCTGTTGCCTGCCCTGTCTCTACAAAGTCGGCTAGCTCGGTGCTGCTTGCGTCCTGCGTTGTTGCAGCGCCAGCCTGCGCTGTCTCGACAAGATTGGCCATCCCGCTGTCGTGTGCATCCTGCGTTGTCAATCCTGTTGCCTGCCCTGTCTCTACGAAGTCGGCTAGCTCGGTGCTGCTTGCATCCTGCGTTGTTGCAGCGCCAGCCTGCGCTGTCTCGACGATATTGGCCATCACGCTGTCGGGTTCATTCTGCGTTGTTGTGTGAGTCGTTGGGTGGAACGGGGTCGTCAGCATCAGGTACGTTTGAGAATCGGGCGTCTGTGCCAGTTGCACGAAGGCTCGGCAGCACTGAATTTTTGCGCAAATCCCACACAAAAAGTCAATGCCTAGGATAACGTCATCCAGGATTGTTGGCATCACCAGCAGAGGCACCACTGCTTCCCGTTCGTCGAGCTTTATCTTCACCATTACTGCTTGGGTTATCTCCTTTGGTGAGCCATCTGCAAGGATTATTCTTACCCGCATATCCCGAATGGTATCCTTCGTCCCGACAATCCTTGCCAACCGTTCACTGATAAACGACCGCGTGGCTCCGGTGTCCAATGTTGCTTCTATCGGGGTGTCCCCTATGGTCACCAGAGCTGCGATCCTCCCCTCCTCCAGGCGTAGCGGGTGCACTACTGACGAGGGCTCCAGTCGCTGCTGCTCTCCGACCTGTCCTCGGTTGGACGGAGGCGCTGCCCGTTTCCCGATCTGGCGACGCGGCAGCATTCAATGGTGCGAGTCCCACAGCGGCCACAGTCCCAGCAAAATAACAACTGGGGATTGCGACAGTCCTTAGAGAAGTGCCCGACGTCTCCGCAATTCCTGCATGCTCGCTTCACTTTAATTGCTTCGCCCGTGCCTTGTGATGTCGTTGCTTCGGTGTTTCTTGTGGGAACCGTCAGGTCCTGGTTACTCTGTTCGCGGTCTCTGGTGTTATGATTTGATACCGGTGTTGTTGGCGCTTGCCGGTTACCTTGTCCGTGGCTTCCGACGTTATGGGCCTGTACCAGTTTTGTCGGCGCGCTTGTTGGCAACAATGCTGCGTAGCCCCGAGGGTCACGGTCCCGGACAGTCTCGTAGCCTGTGACCAGCAGGGTCATTGCGGCCAACGTTTCAAATGCGTGCCGTCGTGTGAACAATTGATACTCCGGCAACAGGTTCTCGTATATCCTCTCCAGCTCCCGTTCCGGTGAGTATTGCGCACGCTGCATCATCAGCCGTAGTTCGATCAGGTAATCCCTGAAAGGTTCGCCTGGCCGCTGGAAACGAGTCTGGATGGTACTTTCCAAGCGTTGAAAGTAGCGTGGGGGCAAGAAGAAGTCTAAGAAATCCCTCTTGACTGACTCCCAAGGCTCATCCTGCATCCTATAGGTCCGGAACCATCCTTCAGCCCGGCCGGTAAAGAGACCGGATATTGCTCGCGGCAGCTGGTCAACGCACACCCGGTATGATGCTACGCGCTCCTCCAGTTTCTCAATGAAGCTGAGTGGGTCTGAGTTGCCATTATACACGATACCCCAGCTGCGTAGCTTATCGGCCAGCATTGAGCACGAAATCTCTTCGCGGCCTATCCTCTGAACTCCGGCACCGGTGCTGCTACTGCTCGCCTGGTCGATGGGTGCTTGGGTGCCTGTAGGCGTGGGTACCTGGGCTACCATCGGCTGAGTCGGCACGGGCACTTGGAGTTGGTACTCCTCCTTGCGCACTTGGTCCATTGGACCCGGAGACACAGCTGGTGAGCGGGCATCCCGAGGGCTGGCTGCGTCCCCATAGCTCACTTCCAGCTCGCGCAAGCGGTCCCGCATTTCCTCCGAATGCTCTTCCCTGGATACGAAGGCGGAAATTCGAGCACGCAGGTCCTTGACGGTACCCGTGGTACCCAGGCCGAACTCCTCGGCTAGGCACTGCAACTCGTCCTTGCGACGGAAGGAAATCCATTTTACGCCCATGTTAAAAGCTGATCGCTGCACTGTTGTATTTCTGAATAGTTTTATCCGTCGGTGTCGCAGGATTATTTTATTATTATTTTAATAAATTTTTTTTTTTCAGGATTTTTTTTATCTTATTTTATTTAAGGATTTTATTATTATTTTTTTTTTTTTCACCGGGTTATGGTTTTATTTTCCGAAGGATTTTATTTTTCGAAGGATTGTAACTTTGTTTTATTTTTCGAAGGATTTTTATTTTTCCCAGGATTATGATTGTGTTTTAGTTTTTTTTTCGAAGGATTATTGGTTTCGTTGCGTTGTCTTAGCTGTTGCCTCGGTGGCTCCGTGTCGATGACTGCCTACTCAGGTCCCGGTGTCCGCCTTATATAGGCAGCGAGATCGCGCTGCCCGCGCTTCTGCAGTCGGCGTCGTTGGGATACGGCTTTGTCGCTGAGTGGTTACTCCTCGGCTCGGAGAGTAAGTCGCCTGCGGCGCTGCTTTGTCGCGTTGTGGCTGCTGCTGTAGCGACCGAGACGCGGCGGCGGTTGTTCGGCAGCGGTAGGGCTCGGCTGTGTCGGCTAAGCTCTGCTCTCGCAGGAAAAATATTTGGGTATCGGCAAAAAAAATGGTTAAGGGGAAGCTTGGGCCTACTGTACTTTGGAGACTAAATGGTTGGGACAGTTCTCTCGTGCGGTTTGGTTAGCAAAACAAAAACAACAAAAAGAAAAATATGCCCGACTGTACCCCGAATACCGCGTGGCGTTATGGCCAGCAAAAAAACAACACACACAAAAACAAAAAAAATTAGTCACTTGTCGCTAGCCGCGTGGTTCCATTTTACAAAATATATTATAATATTTATTTAAAAAAAATATAAATTTTAATTTTGATTTGGGGATGACATGCTCGCTCCTACTGGTTAAAAAAATATGATATGCTCGAAATACCTACATCTCAGAGTCCCTGCTCGGGCGCCAACTGTAAAGTAGCGATCTAAGGCTGAGGTAGAACTCAGCTCAGGCCAGGATCATTTTACAATAAAATTTATAAAATACCGAGACTCTAAGAGCATTTCGGCAACCCTCATACAAATCAAAAACCTACGCACCTCGAGAAACGCTCGAGAGATGCCCAAAAGTAGCCGACAGGACACCTACAAGACTCACCACAACGCGCAGAGAAACCCTCGGTGCGCGCTGTGTTGGGTCTCGTGGTGCCCCGTGCTATGCCGGATAACCGCAAAACGTGCAGAGAAACGCTCGGAACACGTGTTGCGGCCATACAGCGCGCCACTAGCCGCCTAGCGAAACACATACCAACGGACGGGACTGTAGGACACCTACAAGACTCACCACAACGCGCAGAGAAACCCTCGGAACGCGCTGTGTTGGGTCTCGTGGTGCCCCGTGCTATGCCGGATAGCCGCAAAACGTGCAGAGAAACGCTCGGAACACGTGTTGCGGCCATACGGCACGCCTTTTATCAGAGAAGCGGGGGGGGGGACACTTGCAAAACGCACTTGTTTTATATTTCACAACTTCTTTAATCATATTTTCTTATTTCACATTTAAAAACCTAACACCACACCGCAACAAAGACACTTGCCCGCCCAGTTAAATCCCCGCAGACCGAGGGTCAGCTTACCCCTGCTCCATCCTATGCCTTGCCTACGGCTCGCTGCAGTTGAATTTTGGCGTCTGTCGCACACGTTTGCCGCTTTCCGCTGTCACTCACGTTTGTCGCTGCTGCTGTTGTATTTTCGGTTTTCTTCCGTACCTTATTCTCGCACTTGCGTTTCTGAGCGCGGCCCGATCGTGACTGACTCGCCGGCGCTTTGCATTCTCAGCATGGGCTATCTCATGATACAACAAGACAAGGTAGTCTCGTCGTGGGCAGAGGGTAGCTTAACGTATGCTTGCAATAAGTGCGAGTGAAACGCACACTTTACTGTGAGTGTAAGCGAAACGGCTGTATAGTATGTTGATTAACCCTCAACAGATCCGTGGTTTCTAAAATAGCTCATTATAAAACAAAGAGGTAAATAGATTCATTTTTAATTATTTTGAGTTAGCAACTAGTTTAGTCAGACTGTTTAAGAAGTCCGCCAAGTATTAATAAATGAAGATGCTACAAGAAAATCACAAAACATAAGAAAATCTGCAAATTTTGCAGTAACACAATTTTATGTGTCCGCTTAGGGTTAATCGTTTAGAAAAAATTCGTGCGCACACAACCTTTCGCGTCAACAGGCAAGCATGCACTGTCGATAAGCTACAAAAACGACGAGCCTCTGCTGCCGACGAGACTACCTTGTGTTGTTGTATCATGGGCCATGATGAAATAACATAAGGTGGTCCATTCCGCAAACTACAGTTCCTTATTTTGTGGTCGCGACAAATGAGAGTGGTAGTGCGAGTGAGACGGACAAGCATGAAACGCGGACAGCGTCTGTTGAGTGAGCAGTGAAGCACTGACACTAAGGAACAACCGAGAGAGCGACTCTTTGCGGAATGGACCACCTGGTGTTATTCCATCATGTCATGGGCTATCTTCTGCCGCTGAGGCCCTCTGCTATGGCTTCGGCTGTAGCCGCTCTTGCTGCGACACTTCGCGGCTTTTGCTCTGCCGTCGCTGTCGGCTGCTGATGCCTCTGTCGTTGCCTCGGCTGTGCTTCTCTCGCTGCGACACTTCGCGGCTTTTGTTCTGCCGTCGCTGTCGGCTGCTGATGCCTCTGCCGTTGCCTCGGCTGTGCTGCTCTTGCTGCGACACTTCGTGGCTTTCGTGCTGCTGTTGTGGTTTTGTTGCTGATGTTTCTGCTGTCGCTTCGGCTGTGCTGCTCTTGCTGCGACACTTCGTGGCTTTCGTGCTGCTGTTGTGGTTTTGTTGCTGATGTTTCTGTTGTTGCTTTGGCCGTTGGCAACCAGTGCTGCTCATCGCTGTCAGTGTTGACCAATTCTGGTTCGTGAACCTGTACCCAGTTCCCGTGACTTATAGCCTATTTCATTGCTCAGTTACTGTTAACTTAAAGTAACTGACGAAAGTTTTTCCATTGCACTGTAACTGAACCTCAGTTAATAAATCAGCTGTTCGGTTTGTTTTGTTTTGGTTTGTAATAGGTAAAATAACGAATTAATCATGGAGCGAAATTCATTATTGCAAATTTGTAGTGCATTATTGTCAGTTTTATTGACATACATGCTATTTCTACAAGCTGATTTGCTTGTTATGAAGGAGCAATGTAATTTTATAAAAACATTGGCCACGAACATTGCAAATAGCAGAAAATGAGAGCGTCTATCTGAGTGGTCGTTATTAAGTTAAAATTAAATTACAAGCATATTTGAAAACAGTATAATATCTATATATTAATGTTGAAAATAGCCAAGGCATGGAAATTTTGGGAGCTGGATGTGCCACAAAATAGTGATGCATTTTTCAAGGCATTTCCGCCGTGGGAGTTTCTCTGCATTGCCCTGAAACAAGTTCTCCATGCCTTGCTCCCAAATTACGTATTTTTTTCGTAAATACATCTAAAAAAGAAGTATATTAATTATTTTAAAAATATAATTCAAAAGTGCGCTCTCCTTTTCCATGTTCACTCAGCTGTTTTGGACTTTTTCGATAAAACATCGCGATGTTTTATCGAACATGTGTTCAAATGAACTGGTTTCTCTTCAGTTATTGCTCAGTTAATATTTACGGTCAGTTTTACTTCAGTTAATTCCTTATGGGAGAATACACGCAAACTGAACCTCAGTTACTGTTAACTCACTGTTAAGTGATTAACTGTGCAATGGAAATAGGCTATTAAATATAAATACTTGTTTTTGTAATGCTTACTTATTATTATTGTTACCTTCGTGGTCTCAGGGTGCCTTCGTGGCCTTAAACTAAAATACCTTCATGGCTTATTAACTAAAAATATAAACTAAAAGATAATAACGCATAACAATGAACTAAAAAGATAAACTAAACGATAAAGCGTTGTGGAGGAGTTAAATAGCTCCTTCACAATTGTGTGTTTTTTTGTTGTGTTTTTCATACAAAGAAATTGTATTAAACATAACCAAGTGGACATCAAATCGGTCAACAAATAAGAAAAAAAATAAAAAATATATCAAATTGGGCGTTGTTACAATTCATTAATTGAATTTTTCGACTGAGTTAAGCAAAATTAAATCTATTTATTTAGGTCAACTTTTCATTCCACAATATTCTAGAAAGCACCGGCAAGATATATAAAACTTGCTTTCTTCTTAATAAATTTGATTTTATATGTACTACTAGCATAATACCCGGCGGGCTTTGCTACGCCGCCATTATAAAAGTCCGTCTAAAAAACTTACTGACCTCCTTCGCTGAAATTGGTGTGGCCTCCCATGAGATTATTTAAAACCAAAACAATTGTGCAAGTACAAAATGTACAAAATTATTTTCGATGAATAATCTTTGTTAACTGTGTTGTAATGGAACAATTTCATTTCAAGTGGGCGAAAACTACTGCGGGGATCATAGGACCCAGAAAACTTTAAATTTGAGCTTTGGTAAAAAAAAGTAGTGCTGCAGTTTGTCACTCAAGTAAAAGTAAACAAAACTCTGCTGATTCTAAAGACCTTTTGCTAACGACTTTTCGCCGCTATCACTTAGATCATTTTACCGGCGTCAGCGGTAATATGGTATTTGTGACTTGCGTAAACTGGAAAATTGATAACAAGTCGAATCATCTCGTGGTGCAAAATTATAAGACACACATATTTCTCGCAGCTACTTCTGTGGATTGGGAAAATTGCGAAAGTCAAGTCAAAAAGACGATTAGTCTTTTTATTGGAAACCTCAAAAGCTTAAACAGTGTGTGTAAGTAAAAATAATAAAAAAAAAATTAAGGGTGTGTGGAACACACTCTTAGGAAGTTATACTTCTTATATTGTAATTTGTTTTTTTTGCATAATTCAAATATTTGTATAGCCAATTTAGTTTGTTTGATATCAAATTTAGTCTCCCAAATATTAAAAAATATATAAAGGTGCTTAGGGGTAATAATTTAATCTTGTTTAACAGATTTATTTTGATATTAAAAAAAAAACAATTTGAGTTCGATAACATGATGTGTAAACAACTTGAAATTAAATATTTTGTATAGTTGCAAATACTGTCTGTACTGTACTGTTTCATGTGTACATATTTTTTGGGTATTTTGTTTCTTATCTTTATTCGCCAAACACATGAATATTAACATATGTTCATATATAAATATATACTTACTATCATAGCTCGCAAATAACAGTTGAGCGTTTTGCGTTGTCTTTAAATAAGTCTTTTTACTGAGTATTTGTGAAAAATACTCGCGAGCAACGTCTTCATCGGCTGTTCGCTTAGCTCGCTCGCGCTCGGCTAAAGACGTTTTTTTTCTTTTCTCTTTTGTTACACTTAGACTGTGAGTATTTGCTTGAGTGAAATGAAGCAAAACGTCTTTACTGCTAAATAGTATGTATCAAGTGTTGCATTTGCGAAATATTTTAATTGCGTTTGTGAATTGAGTGCGTACGTACATTTTATGCAAAATGGGAAGATTTTTTTTTAATGATGTCAAACTTAGACAGCCACATTTGACTGCGCTCGCACAAGTTGTGCTAGCTACACCGGCAACCCAGGTTTCCGTTGAACGTGCATTTTCAGCCCTCCATTTTATATTAAATGAACGTCGAAGTTCAATAAGCGCAGAAAATTTAAATGCATTGTTAGTTATTAAGCTTAACAATAAATAAAAATTAAATAAATATCCATTACAAAAAAAATCATTTTTCTGTCAACAAGGCAAATTAATGTAAAGAGTGTTTGCAAGAGTTTTTGCAGCAATTTATTTTGTCATTTACTCACTTACTGAGTCTCAACTCGCGAACGACAATTTTATTGCTTCCGAAAAAGAGAATCGGTAAAAGAGATCACGCAAAAAAACTCAACAACAAAACACAAGCGAAAACGGATGCAAAGTAGAAAAATAGACTCTTACTCAGAGTGAGAGTGCATTTTTTGAGCATTTTCTCTTCTGCACTGTTATTGAGCGTAAAGAAAAAAACGCTCAACTGTTATTTGCGAGCTATGCTTACTATATATATTACATTGCCTTCGTGCAAGACCTGGGCCTGATGGAAGAGCTATAGGCCAAGAAGGGGGCACAATAGATCAATTTGGTCGCAGTGCAGTAACCCCCAATATAATAATAATAATAATATATATTACATATATAGGGATGTGCATATGACTGCTAGACTTACTGTCTATTACCTATTAGACATTGTGCTGCTTTTGTTAGACGCTTGTTTTTATGCTGTTCGCCTGTTACTGCAACTCTTGGGCTGTGCTCATGTGCTCGGCTGGCAAATTTAGCGTTGGAAGACACATCCAGATATACATACATATGTATATATAATATATATTTATATATGTACATACATATGTTAATATTCATGTGTTTGGCGAATAAAGATAAGCAACAAAATACCCAAAAATTATGTACACGTGAAACTTAAATGTACACACAATCGATACATATGCATAAAAAATCGAGCGCACAGCAAAGAAACAAGTACATATGTATGTAGCTAGGCTCTAGAAAATCTGCGGCTCGTGTGCTGGCTGTGCTACGAACAAACCTGTCGTAGGGCAGGCAGAACGTAAAATGACTTTACTTCTCACCAGAACGGCGATAATGTCAATTGGAATGCGCTCTCTCAGTGTGGTAGCGCCATGCAATTGGAATCCAACAATATGTAAGAATTTCGCAGTTTGGTGCCTCTATATTATAGATTCTTGTTGCTAATTTGCTTGGTGCGTTCGCATTTAATTGTGAGAATGTCAAACAGCTGAGCATTAAGTTCAAGCGCAGGGTAATCGCTTTAAAATTCTTGTTCATATTCACGTCAGGTTCAAGTTCAGTTCACGTTTAGGTAAGTTCGGGTAAAGGCATAATTACTCCAGCGATAAGACGTAAAACGAGAAACATAAAACGAGAGACGTAAACAGCTGTAGCGATCAACCTTACGGCAAACAATGTTAGCGATTACTCCAGACGGAAACGAGAAACGTAAAACGAGAGACGTAAAATTTTTCTGCAGAAAACAGAAAACAGACTCTCGTCTTACGTTTCTCGTTTCACAGCTGATATCATTTCTTGTTTTTTTGGCTTGTTCATTAGTTGTGCTGCAATTCATAACTAATAATAATAATAATAAACATGGAAATAAATGACCATGACGCTCCTTTCGCACTTCCCTTATAATTTTGAACATTGTGCACAAACAAAAAAAAAGTGTGCCTATTTCCTCCATTTCCATTATCCATTTTGGAAAAGATAAAATATAAATAAACCAAATAAATTCGTTCACTTCAATTCTTGTTGCCTTTGTTCGCTTTGTTTTAATGTGCACAGCTGTTTACGTCTTACGTTCAGAGTAATTGCAAAAAAATTTACGTCTTTCGTCTCTCGTTTTACGTTTCTCGTTTTACGTCTTATCGCTGGAGTAATTAGGCCTTAACTGAGCCTTAAGTCCAACAAGAATACATACAGATAGAGTCGTTATCAACAAGAATATATACAAATAGAGTCGCCATGAGGCCAAATTCTTACTGCCAGTTGGAACCTGAAATATTTTGATCTCAAGGGTCCACCTCTCTCAGAGAGAGCATTTTGTGGCGCGGACTCTCTCAAAGAGCGCATTTGCCAACCATTTTGCTAGACGCGCTAGGCCAAGGCATGGTTGAATTATACATGGTTAAGTCATGCGAGAGAGAAGGAGCCTGTTGATAAGCCCACGCGAGTGCAAGAGAGATAGCATAATTGCTCTCTCGATATTGCTTTATCGTCTGGTTTTTGTGAGTAAAAAAGAGATAGAACGATGTGTGATTTTGTTTACATTTTCAACCGCGGTTCTAATTTCAGAGCGCTCAATGCAATGCACTGTACAACAGGCTCCTAAAAATTGAGCGAGCTCTCTCTCTCGGCATAACCATGTATAATTCAACCATGGGCCAAGGTATACTTAACAAGGTAGCCGAACTCGCTCTTCGTTACGCCTTAGCAATGTGAGAGGGAGAAAGGAATATCTGGCTCGCGTCAACACAATGAAATGTGTGAGCGCATGATACAATCAACATGGTAGTGTCATGACGGAGAGCAGGTACCTACTGATTTGAACATGTGAGTGCGAGGGAGACCGCCAAGTTGCTCTCTTTATTTTACTCTCTTGACTTTGTTTTGTTAGTGCGACAGAGTAAGGTATATAAAGTGTTTTGGTTGTGTGCAGCCTATGCAATTTCGTAGTTTCGTAAAAAGCACTTTGCGACTGACGCTTGGTACCGAAAAAATGAGAGCGCTCTCTCGCATGACACTACCTAGTTGAGTATGCCTTGTGTGAGCGCATGCATTTGTATATACATACAAATATTTGTGTGCTATTTTTCCTGCAAGACCAAAATGAAAGAATAAATTTGTCGGCATAATAAAAATCTCGTACAAAAGCGCAAAGCAGAACGCAAAAAAATTGTCCGCGGAGATGCGTCGCACACAACGCTCGGCTCGAGACTGAAGTCTAAGGCGTACAAAAGAGGGACACAAGCCGAGTTCGGCTACCTTGTTAAGTATACCTTCCGCTAGGCGCGGAAAAAATGCAAGGCATTCTGCTTGCTGACTGCCACTGCGTAGCACAGTCAGCCAGCCATGTTGTGTGTATGCGCTCGTATGCCAGAGATTTTCTAGCGCTGAGCCTTGTTTTTTGGGATGATCGCCTGTTACTCCTTCCTTTTCGTTTTTTTTGTGTAACTAGCTGTTTAACTACAAAACCCTAGAGCATATGCATACCAGCATATATATATTTACATATATGTATATAATTGTGCGTTTGCATACATATGTACATATGTATGTTTGCAGTTTTGCCCTGGGCTGGACCTGGACTGGACCTGGGCTTTGTAGTGATATTGGTTTTTTTTGTTTCGGCTGCCCTGCAGTTCGAATGGTATGAATTCGTTCCTTTTCTTTGATGAATCATCGATTCTTTGGAATGATTCCAGAATCGATCCAAAAGAATGCAGAAGAGAATGGATCGTTTGTACGCGGCAAGATATACATACATACTTAGCATGCAAGCATTGCTCGCCTTGCTCGCTCTCTTAATTTTAGTTTTCATTTAACCCTTATAAACGACGCATATCCGCGGACGCATATGTTTTTAAGTTGCTATTGTTTTTGCTTAAATTATAATAAGTTTGAAAATAAATATTTGATTAAAATGTTTATGTATTTGTTTTTGAGTTAGTTTCTGCCAAAATACTTGCATACGCATGTACATAATATGTACATATCAATGCAATCAACATTTTAAATTCATTAATCTCTCGCTCTCTTACTCTAAGACGCTGTGAGAGAGCGAGCAAAGCGCGCATTTAGTGTATGTATAATAAAAAGGGCAATGCAGAAAAATTGGCATGTGAAAAACAAACAAGCAAGAACAAAACATAAACAAAATATTAGCGCGTACCGTTTTGCTTTACATGCTCTGCGTATAGAGGTAAGCAACAAATACATACACAATAAATTCAAACAATATCTAATCAAAATAATATTATTTTTCAGATGCCATCCAGGCAGTCGACCAAAATACACCGGCAGCATTGGGCAGCTTAAAAAAAATAGGATAAATAAGGTTACTTCTGAGCCAAAAAATTGAACAATATTTATAAATAAGTATATAATTTATAAACAAAAATTAATTTTAAAATTTTTCAAATAAAAATATTTTTATATACAACAAATTTATTTTTAAATCAATTACTAGGAATTACAGAAGAATCGATTCCCGAATGTGTACAAGGAATCGATTCCCTGTACCCTGTACGGGAATGGGTACAAGAAATCGATTCCCAAATGGGGACAAGGAATCGATTCCCTGTACCCTGTACCCTGTGCAGGAATGGGTACAAGGAATCGATTCCCTGTACCCTGGACGGGAATGGGTACAAGGAATGCAGAGCGGAATCAATTCATACCGTCCAATGACATGCCAATGTTAAATTCACTGATATTTTACACGCGTTGTCTTCCAGGCGGGAAGCGATGGTAGTGAAAATGGATCGATGAATCAACTGTTGACTCATCGATCCATCGAACTGCAGGGGTGGGAACCATAAGCATGTGTGTGTGTCCCTGTATAACTACATGTGCATATTTAAATGTATGCGTAGCATTTGCCTTGGTTCATTGACCTTTTTCAACTATCATGATTTTCGACAAATCCTGAACAGCCAATATTTAGATTAAAATTTGGTGCATATTTGTTTCTTCCTAAAAAAAACCTTAAAAATCAATACTTCCAATCTTTGCCATCGCAACTACTACACAACTACCGAAAGTGTATTCGGTAGTGCATTTGTATTAGACATTTGCCGAAACTTCTGAGTAAGGAAAAATAAAATAAAATAATGTTCGGGCAAAGTGTTTCACATACACACACATATCTATATGTATGTATGTGTGGTGTACATACGCTCAAGACATTTCGCTGCTGATCGGCTAGGGCCACCAAAAACCCAGACTTAGTGTCTACGGCACTAGCACGCTAATGAATACACTTTCGGTAGTTGTGTAGTAGTTGCGATGGCAAAGATGTTTAAAAATGGTCATAGAGCTAAAAACATGAAAGAGTATGTAGGATCAGCAATGCAAAACTGATATTTGACACGAATTTACTTGACGCTTGTTTTTTATGCTGTGTGCCTGATCCTGCAAGTGGTCGATCAGCACCGAAAATGAAACTTGGCTGCCTTGCAAGTAATTTTAATTTGTTTTTTGTAGGCAAAATATGCACTCAGCTTATTCAAGGTTTGCCGAAAATCATTATAGTTAAAAATGGTCAAAATACAGGCAAATGCTAAACACATACATTTAAATATGCACATGTAGATAAACAGGGACACACACACATGCTTATGGTTCCCAGCCGAAACAAAAAAAAACCAAAATCACTACAAAGCCCAGGTCTAGCAAAACTGCAAGCATACATATGCAAACGCACAAATATATATATATGTAAATATATATATGCTGGTATGCATATGCTCTAGTGTTTTGTAGTTATACAGCTAGTTACACAAAAAAAAAACGAAAAGGAAGGAGTAACAGGCGATCATCCCAAAAAACAAGGCTCAGCGCGCTAGAAAATCTCTGGCATACGAGCGCATACACACAACATGGCTGGCTGACTGTGCTACGCAGTGGCAGTCAGCAAGCAGAATGCCTTGCATTTTTTCCGCGCCTAGCGCGTCTAGCAAAATGGTTGGCAAATGCGCTCTCTGAGAGAGTCCGCGCCAGAATTTGCGCTCTCTGAGAGAGTCCGCGCCAGATTTTGAAAAATCCAACTGGCAGTAAGAATTTGGCCTGATGGCGACTCTATTTGTATATATTCTTGTTGGTTTGCACAGACTGACTTGGGCCACTAGGTCAGCTAGAGCTAGAGTTTAAGTCACCAATTTTAAAGGGGTAGGTGAAGGCTTAAGGGATATACATATATCTTCACGACTGCAAAAAATGTATATGCAAGAAACTCTCGAAATAAAATATTGCGTAGATCATAAGTATACATTTTTCTTTTTGCTTCAGATTTTTAAATTATGATTCGGATTCCTGAGGATGATTTTTCCGAGGACAATAAAGCATCTTCACAATTAGACAAGAATCATCAAAAGGACACATCAGAAAAATCACATTACCATATTCCAATATCTCCGGAATATTGTTTACAAACCTCTAAAAATATTGGCTATCAAAATGACGGAATTTCTAATAATGCGTCTTTTGCGAACCATATTGTTAAGTCTAGTTCACCAGCATCAAGCGTTGAGGAATCAACATTTACATCTGAGTTTAGAAATCCAATACAACTTACTCAAGGTCAACATAATTATACAATGACGCCCACCGGTGATATCAACTTTTATAGTTATCACGATTTGATATCTGATCCTGAAAAGACAATACTGTCAGATGCCGAAAAGCTGCTAAGATCAAAAGAGAATGATATGTATAGTAATGAATATAATCACATTCATGATGTTTTTGCTATACGCAAATATTATCATCCGCTATTTGCTCATGGCATATGTCGCTGGCCTGGTTGTGAAATGGATTTGGAAGACATTGCGTCGTTTGTGAAGTAAGTATTTAAAAATTGCTAGTTTAAGTTAATATTCTTAATTATATATTTTAAAACGTGCTAAGATAAAAACTTGCACATAATAGGTTATCTTCTTTCAACTAGTCATTGTTGTTGTCGATATAGAAAAAATGTTATTTTATTGCTGTTTAGGTGTATATTTATATACTTAAGTCACAACATACACAAATGACACACAATAATAAACACAATTATGGTATTCACTTTGTGTTGCAAATGTGCAAAAGTGTAACTTTGCAACACTGCTGTCGTGAACACTCAATTGAACGACACAAGTCTTGTAACTTTGCACAAACAGCTGTTCGCTATCGTTTGATTTTCTGCTTTTTATAAAAAATAAATTTTAAAATGCCTTTTAAAACCGTAAAAGAATCACTCCTAGAATGGACAGCATCCCAAGCACTTCAGGAAATTGAAGCAATTGAAGGTATATAGGTTGAAATGCATTATTTGGTCATTTAAGTACATAAGCTAAACATAATTGCAGGTGTTTCTGGCAATGTCTTGGCCAACTCTGCATTGGACAAAATATGGGATGATTTTGTTGATGACGCAATTTGCATATATGCGAGCCGCAGAGGCGACATAACAAATGTACCCAAGTCCATTAGTTGGCGGGATAGCATCCTTTGTTCATTCGGCAATAGCCGTCTGAAGCAAATGCTTACTTTTAGCAGCTGAGCACAATGACAAATGTTTGTTTTGATTTGGCACATGTAGCACTAAATAACAACAAAAAATACCAGGCGGCTTTTGCAACACTGGTCGATTTTTAATTTTGTTCAACACTTATGTGTAGCAAAGTTGCAACGATTTTTGTAGTCATAGGCAGGGGTCTGGCAAACGTAGCAAACTTGGCTCAGTACAAATTGTTGTTGGAGAGGCTTACACTTTTGCACTTTTGCACATTTGCAACACAAAGTGAATACCATAAATGTAATTATGTCAACAGTCAAATTGTCTTAGGTCAGCAATACGGCACACATACTACACATACACACAGACAAATACTGCTGACTGCACATTACGGGTTACTCGTGCAGCGGTCAGCCAACCCGGCAGTTGCCAACTCGCAATTCTGCATTGGCAAGCAAATGCTGCGTCCACAATAACCCAATTTATAACAATAACCAAATTTATATTGATATTACACATATGACAAGTAAGCTATTTTTACCTATAAATATCGTTAAGTTTGAGAATAAAGATCAGTGCTTTTACATACGATCAACCAAAACGTATTCACTCATTACAAGGAATCTCACTCTCCGTAGTCCAACTAGTTACAAGTGCTAGTTGCGACGCTCTTTACGCAGTCAGTTTATGTACTGAATGCTTAATATTAAATCTTACACAAACATTTTGGTGACCCCGACAAAGCACTCCTAGGAAGGATCCTGTCTACAACATATAACTCGCTACTCCTTCGACCACACCACACGGTTGCGAATAGAAGCGTAATCCAGCTCAGGCCGAGCGAATAAAACACTTCCACCGGGTCGGGAGTAATCAAGAGTTATATACAACAACAAAATAAACGTGATTCTGGTAGCTTAGTCATTGTCAACAAGGCGACAAAATGAGCACAGAGCAATCACTCGGTTTGGAAGATGTCCTATCTGAGCAGGAAACCATAAGCCAAGAGATATCAAAGCTTATCAGGAACTACAAGAAGGACACAGATGAACGCAAGGCGAAACCTGGTTACTATCAAGCCAGGACCTCAATGCTAGAGGAAAAGTGGACGGCGTTCCAAACCAACAACGAGGTAATAACGGACTCTAAGAAGTTAGAAGAGTCACATCGCTACTTAAAGTTCTATGAGGAAGTCGCGGCAATGGTAAAGAATCACAGGGCCCACCTACTGGAACAAGCCGACATCGCGGACCAATCAAAAAGCAAAATGATGGAGCCAAGGAGCGTCGTAAATGCGGGTTCAGTGAGCGGCAGGCCAACCAGCAATGACAAGATGAATGCATTGTGCCGACGGCAAAAGGCGATGATTGCATCAATCAACCGCGCCCTACAACACAAGCCTATCAATGCGGACATTATTAAGTCATTATGGGCAAAAACTCAAGAGGTCTATTTCGAAATATACGAGAAATTTGAGGACCCAGAAAAGAGTGGCTACAACGCCACCGAGTATTTAAAGGCAGAAGCTGAGGTTAGGAACGTACTGACAGACAAGTCAAATAGTACGGTGTCCGATGACATTAAGTTACCACCCATCTCCATTCCTAAATTTGATGGGGATATACTCAAGTGGTCTCAGTTTTTTGACATGTTCTCATGTATGATACATGAAACTAGAATGCCAACCATACGCAAGATGTGGTACTTAAAAACCAGCGTAATCGGAGAGGCGGAAAGACTAATCCGTCACATCGATCTCAAGGAGGAAAATTACCTCTACGCATGGGAAATCTTAGTTGATGCGTACAATAATCCTAGAGATGTTGCATCTAGGATATTGGACCGTCTTCTGCTGCAACAAACCTGCAGCGACGATGTGAAGTCTTTAAAGGAGCTGCACATCACAACAGTTGAGTCATTAGCTTCGTTGAAGGGACTCGGAATTGACATCTCAACATGGGATCCAATCATCATTGCCATCCTAAGGAATAAATTGGATGGCACCAACAAAACCCTGTATGAACAATCATTGGGTAATACAAAGGAAATCCAGCCACTGGACACCATGCTCCAGTTCCTCGAACAGCGAGTTCGAGTCATGGCTACTGGAAAAAAGGCATCTTCAACTTATAAGAAGGAGCCTAAAAACACAACATGTGCCTCGTCAGCAAATGCACCCAAAGCATGTCTTTTTTGTAAAAAGACAGGTCATTATTTGTCCAAATGTGACGATTTTCGCGCTAAAACCGTTAGCGAACGTCTTAATTGGGTGCAACGACAAAAATTATGCGTCAACTGTTTTAAAAATGACCATAAAACGAATGCTTGCCCTAGCAAATTCAGTTGCTTTAAATGCAACAAAAAACACCACACGTTGCTACATTTGGAGAATGCTATCGCTTCAGCAGCAGAGCCACACACACAAGTTGTGGCATCCGCTAACAACCGAAATTACAACCTACTTGCGAATAATGGACAGCAGGCAACATTCAAGGCACTCTTGGACTCTGGATCACAGATCAACGTCATCTCCGAAAGGCTAGTAACAATGCTGGCACTAAAACGTCATGACGCAACGCTCCGGATTGAAGGCATCGGAGGAAACACACGGATCAGCAAGGCTCGTGTAAATGTGACAATTAAATCACTACACAGCAACTTTACAATGCGGATGGAAGCGTTTGTACTGCCAAATATAATATCGGATCAACCTGCCCAATCGATCAATAATTCAAATTGGAGCATGCCGAGTAATCTGCCACTTGCTGACCCTTACTTCAACAAACCAGGCAAAATCGATCTGTTGATTGGAGCGGAGCATTATTACTCAATACTGCTCCCTCAACAACACAGAATATCCCATTCTGGTCCAGTTATGCAAAAGACTGAATTCGGTTGGATTATTGCTGGAAAAGTTAAGGCAGCAAATAAGTCATCAGTCATTTGTGCGGCAGCAACTAATGAGGAAACTAATGAACTATTAGAACGATTTTGGACGCTGGACAACATGGAAACAGCAGAGAGACATCGAACACCGGTTGAGGCCCATTGCGAAAGGCATTTTTTGGATAATTTGCAGTTGGCAGTGGACGGCCGACTCATTGTGAAGCTTCTATTTTCTGAACACTATTCAGCCCTGGGAGATTCCATGGAGATTGCGACCAAACGATTTTTATCTTTGGAGCGCAGAGCTTCTGCAGATACGTGGAAACAGTATGCAGCGTTCATGTTGGAATATGAGGATCTGGGACACATGAAAGAAGTGCCACCACAACAGATTTTCTGAAGTCATTACTTCATCCCTCATCATTGTGTGCTAAAACCTGATAGCACCACTACAAAGCTACGAGTAGTTTTTGATGCATCCTGCAAGACGTCGTCAGGAAAGTCACTTAACGACATATTGCAAGTAGGACCCACTGTGCAAAGTGGCCTAATGTCAATCTTTTTAAGATTTAGAGCGCATAAATATGTGTTCACTGCAGACATTGAAAAGATGTACCGCCAGATTTGGATCAATCCAGAGAACCAATTCCACCAGATGATTGTTTGGAGAAACAATCCCAAGGAACAGCTAAGGTACTATAGACTCAAAACAGTTACCTACGGCACGGCCTCAGCAACGAAGTGTCTGAACCACTTGGGCGCAACACATATGGATAAATCACCAGTAGAAGCCACTGCATTAGTAAATGACTTCTATGTAGACGATTGCCTCACAGGAGCAGACTCAGTCCAAGAAGCTGTCCAAATTCGAGAAGAGTTGTTAAAGATCCTGCGTTCCTATGGATTTAACTTACGAAAATGGTGCTCGAACAACGAACAACTATTGCAAGGGATATCCAAGGACGACATTACAAGCGAAGTAAACTTCGAGGACACAGTGGACAACTACAGGATTAAGACATTGGGACTTATATGGATGCCAAAGGGAGACCAACTGTGTGGCCGCGCCCAGAGCAGCACAGCGACGAAAATAACTAAACGTGTCGTTTGCTCTGAGCTGGCACAAATCTTCGACTCCCTAGGCTTGTTCGCTCCCGTCGTTGTGAAAGCCAAAATTTTCATGCAACGACTCTGGGAAGACAAACTCGAGTGGGATGACGAATTACCCACGCCCCTTCAGAACGACTGGAAGGACTATCGGGAGGAGTTGAAGAGCTTAAATTCGATGCAAATTCCTCGACACATATATGACGGAAAGGTTCCAATCACAAAGGAACTGCATACATTTGTGGACGCTTCGGAACGCGCATACGGCGCAGCAGTATACATTCGCGCAACGTACAAGAATAAACAAATTTCTGTGCGTTTGCTATGCTCAAAATCTCGAGTAGCCCCAACGGCAAAGCAATTACTCCCTCGATTAGAGCTTTGTGCCGCACTATTGGGTGCTGAGCTCGCGGACACGATTCGACGGGACCTGAACTTGAACTCCAATACAGTACCAGGGTACTTTTGGTCGGATTCTACGGTTGTCCTGTCATGGATCAATGCAGCTGCATCTACATTCTATACATTTGTGGCCAACCGAATAGCAAAGATCCAAGCATTGACGAGCCAAATTCAATGGCGCCATGTGTCATCTGCTAACAACGCAGCAGATGTTCTGTCAAGAGGAATATCTGCACGAAGATTACCCGAGCATAATTTATGGCTATACGGACCATTGTTCCTGCATGGGTCTCCAGACAAATGGGCAACCATACCCAACATCATTCCAAGCAACCTGGAAAGGAAAACAAAACATATAAGCCTGGCAATATCCCCATCTACAATAGGTGAAGAATTGTACACTTGCAGACACAGTCATTCGTTCCACAAGTTGCAACGCATTGTGGCTTACATGTTGCGCTTCTGCTACAAAAAATACAGATCAGCAACTTCCACGCTTTGCATCAAGGAACTGGATTACGCTCGCAACTTAATTTTGCGGACAATACAACAAGTTGAATTCACTGCTGATCTCAAAATGTTGCGACGATACAATACAGTGGACAAAAAGAGTCCTATTTCTTCGCTGTCGCCAATACAAGGTGCAGACGGCCTTATGCGAGTTGGAGGTCGCTTGGAGCAAGCCCCACTCCCATACAATGCAAAACATCAGATTTTGTTGCCGTACAACGACCCAATTGTTAAGATGCTATTGCGCGATTTGCATGAAGATAACATGCACTGCGGCGCCCAAGCCTTACGAGCAACGGCAAGGCAACAATACTGGATCCTGAATGACAAAACTATGTCAAGAAATACCATTCACAACTGCGTAAAATGTAACAAGGCAAAACCAAAGTTAATGAACCAAATTATGGGAAACTTGCCTGCCGATCGAGTAACACCGACACGCCCGTTCCTCACTACAGGTGTAGACTATTGCGGACCAATCTGGATTCATCATAAACTTCGCGGAAAGCGACCAGATAAAGCATACATTGCCGTCTTCTGTTGTTTCTCTACCAAAGCGGTACACCTTGAGTTGGTGAGTGATCTAACAACAGACGCCTTTTTAGGAGCCTTACGACGCTTCTTAAGCCGTCGAGGCAAGTGTCAAACAATTCATTCACAACGCCACTAACTTCATTGGAGCAAACAACCAACTAATGGAACTACAAGCCGTATGCAACGGAACACCATCCACAATACAGCTCGAAGACACCGGATTACTCTCATTATCATCTGGCTGTACCGCACGCAATTTGGAGATTAGCATCAGTACGTTCGGCATCATCATAAGTCAAATAAGGCCAAGTTACGCACATTTTGGCGACATAAGCAAGCCAAACATCACCCATGTACCAGCGACAAATATTAACATCTCAGAGTACAAGGTTGAAGAAGACAAGGATCTGGACGACATACAGCAGATGTTGGCAACTCTACACAGTCAAGAGCTGCCTAACCAACCAAGTTCAGCCCTACATAATCATATAGTATCATATGCCGCCTTAGCTATATCTGTCATATTGCTATGTGCCTATGCAATGCGAAAGAAACGCCTATGGACTGTGCAACCAACGGTTCCCAGGAATGAAGTCATCAATACACCTGATCCAGCCGCACCACCAAGACGATTCATACTAGACCAAGACGATGGTTGAAAACCGTTTCAACGGCCGGGAGAATGTTTAGGTGTATATTTATATACTTAAGTCACAACATACACAAATGACACACAATAATAAACACAATGTAATTATGTCAACAGTCAAATTGTCTTAGGTCAGCAATACGGCACACATACTACACATACACCCAGACAAATACTGCTGACTGCACATTACGGGTTACTCGTGCAGCGGTCAGCCAACCCGGCAGTTGCCAACTCGCAATTCTGCATTGGCAAGCAAATGCTGCGTCCACAATAACCCAATTTATAACACTAACCAAATTTATATTGATATTACACATATGACAAGTAAGCTATTTTTACCTATAAATATCGTTAAGTTTGAGAATAAAGATCAGTGCTTTTACATACGATCAACCAAAACGTATTCACTCATTACAAGGAATCTCACTCTCCGTAGTCCAACTAGTTACAAGTGCTAGTTGCGACGCTCTTTACGCAGTCAGTTTATGTACTGAATGCTTAATATTAAATCTTACACAAACAATTGCCTGTCGATAACAGTTAACACAAAATCAATTTCAACTTTTTGGTTGACGGCTTTAGCTTTGATTATAAAACAGTAACGTATATAATTCGAGGAATAAAATCAATTAAATGTAACAGGCTGAAAACGTCGGAGGGTGGATTTATTATATTAACAACACGACCGGGAGAAAAATACATTTGAAATAAGAACACTGAAATTTTGCGAGGTTTTGTGGCGGTAGAACTTATTTTCTTTATTGGTAAATCAGTACTAAAGAGAAAGCCTACTGAGCATGCTCAGCAAGCTAATAATGTTACACTACATAGTAATAGTTGTTATTAACAGAACAAAGAGAGCGAGCTTTCACACAACATTCAGGTGGGAAGCTGCAGATGCCGCTGCCTACTTTTCGGCTTAAACATTCCGCCCCCTTGCAATATAGTTGCAAATTAAGGAAAGGACTTGAGGAGCGGTCCTTATTGGCTGCAGACTCCAGATAGGATCCGCCCAAACGTTGTGTTCTGAGCCACTGGCCCATATTCGCTCGGACGCACTCCTGGCTGGATAATTGAACCGTACAAATCGGCACCCAATACCAAACTCACTATGGATGGCTTTAACCATCCTGCATCCACCAACACAATGTTGGGACCGCTTTGCCGAAAACGCTCTGCAACCGGCGACTTTGGTGTCCAGAAGTAGAGATCTTGAATGACCTCCAAGTGGCAGTCCCTGTCTTGATGCGAGCAATGACCTTGTCATCGAGCCTGGTGGCGGAGAGGCCAAAAACCTTTGCCAAGGAGGCATCGATGCGGCTGTGCGGACTGCACGGGTCGATCAGTGCCCGCATCTCGAATGTTTTTTCCCCGACAGTGACAAGGATAGTCACCGTCGGCAGGACAGCCAGTTCCAGGGTGGATGGTGGTGTTGGGGGTCGTTGCGCTTGGATTGGAGAATGACGCAGCGAGTCTTGTGAGTGGCTCCTCGGTCGAGCTCTTTGAGAGGAAGCCGGAGAATGGTCGTCGTCTAGGTGGAGCAAGGTGTGGTGCTCACCACCACAGACGCGGCATCTAGCTCCACTGCGACACGATCGCCCGGAATGCTGATGTGCCAGGCAGTTGGGGCAGTACTTTTTTATAAGGACTGCCCGGAGACGCTTTTCAGCGTCGAGGTGCATGAACCTCTGGCACTTCTTTAGGGCATGGACACCCCGACAGACCCGGCAGCGGTAAGACGCAACACCGCGTGGGAGACCAGTCTTCTTTGGCGTGCCATGGCTCTTCGAAAGTCGTCTGGAAAAATATAAACAAAACAGGAATAAGACAACATACGCTTATTGAACGAAAGGGTTAGTCACAACAGTGGAGTTTTGGGTTCGGGATGGATTGGAAGGAGGATAAGCTTGGCCACTGGCTTTTTTATAATCCCTCGGGTCGTGAGCACATCGACGACTCGGACCCGGTCATCTTTCCCCGCGTGAGTTTCCTGGACGCGGCCCAAACGCCATTCGTTGGATGGTAGGTTATTCTCCTTGACAACTACCATGTCGCCCTGTTGCAGATTCCTCTCGGGTAGTTGCCACTTAGTCCTTTTGTGGAGCTCCTTCAAGTTCTCTTCTTTCCATCGGAAACAGAAGTGTTGGTTAAGAGCCTTGAGCCGTTGCCATCTATTGAGAATCGACGCTGCATTTCCCTCGATTTCGGGCTCACTAACGGCGAGGAGTGGTCCTCCTACCAGGAAGTGCCCTGGTGTTAGAGCCAGAAGATCTGTTACATCCTCGGATAATAGGGAAATCGGTCTGGAGTTTAGACAGGCTTCGATCTTCGTAAGGAGCGTGGAAAGCTCTTCAAAAGTATACTTGAATGTTGAGGTCGACTTATAAAACAGCGCCTTGAAGCTTTTAACACCAGCTTCCCACAGGCCACCCATATGTGGCGCACTTGGTGGATTGAAGTGCCACGATAGACAATGATGACTGTATGTTGACTCAACGCGTGTTTTTGTAGCCTCCGAGAAGTCACGAGTGATGACTCTTGAGGCTCCAACAAATGTTTTCCCATTGTCGGAGTAGATTCTGGACCGACAGCCGCGTCTTGCTATGAAGCGAGCAAACGCTGCTAGGAATTTGTCCGTAGTCAGGTCGGAAGTGGCTTCAAGATGGATTGCCTTTGGGCTGAAGCACACAAAGACACACACATAGCCCTTGGTAATGAGGCAAGCACGACCAGTGTATTTCTTTATTTCGAACGGACTAGAAAAGTCGATGCCAGTATTTTTGAAAGGGCGTGAGAACGTCGATCTTTCCTCTTTCAAGCTACCCATAAGCTGAGTCTGGAGTCTTTTCCTGAACACTACGCAGGCCCGACAGGAGTTGGTCACGGATGTGATCAAAGTCATTAACTTAGGAATCCAGAACCTGGAACGAATGAGGCGCATCATCAATTGATTTCCACCATGCAGTGAACTTGACAAGGAGTCGGCTGAACGAGCATGAGTACGGAAGTATCACAGGGTGCCGCTCGTCATAGTTCAGTTTGCTGGATTTGCAGATGCGACTGGATGCTCGCATGATCCCTTTTGGATCAAGAAACGGATTGAAGTTTACAATGTGGCTAGATGCTGGCAAGCTGCGCTTGTCACGAAGGCACTTGTGTTCTTTAGGATAGGAATTTCGTTGATTGAGGATAACGAGTCGCTCTTGAGCTTCTAGGAGCTCACTACTTTGGAGTTGCTGTGTTGGAAACAACAGCGCTGGTTGGCGACATCACTTAGCGAATCTGAATATGTATGCGATAACTCTCAAAGCTCAGCCAAAATTGGAGAAACGTTCATCAAATGATGGAGCTAGTTCCGCAATGTGAACCTTAACTGGACGCTGCTCTAGTTCAGTCTCAAGATTGGAGTCTGATAGAACGGGTCATTGTTCTCGAGGAAGACGTAACCAGTCAGGACCATTCCACCACAGATGGCTATCCTTAAGCTCTTGAGGTGATACCCCACGACTTGCTAAATCCGCAGGATTGTCCTCAGACCGCACGTGCGACCAGTAGACGAATTCGGACTTTGCTAAGGGCATCTGTGGAATGAAAATAATTCAGCTAGAAGAACAGCCCCACAAAGCTCGAATCTTGGCAGCGACACTGTCTTGACCGGAGCTACTCTTGTCTTGGACGTGAGTAGGTGGACTGAAACCTCGTAGCCTATTTCCACGCGAACATACAAGGCTGCTCCGTAAGCCTTTTGGGAGGCGTCACAGATTCCATGGATCTGGATAGTCGCTTTCGGTTGAAAAGAAACCTACCTGGGAACTCGAATGTCTCCTAGACGGGGATGATTGGCAGTAAAAACTTCCCAACGCTGAACAAGTTGGGAAGGCATCGGATCGTCCCAGCCAAGCTCATGGAGCCAGATTCCCTGCTCGAAAATCTTTGCGCGAACGATGACGGGTGCTAGCCATCCTGCTGGATCGAAAAGCTTAGCTATCTTGGAGGGGACTTCACGTTTGGTGATTGTTTCCTTTGTAGGAATCTCGGAGGGTGCGAAAAAGAACTCGCCTTTATTGGCTGGCCAACGGATCCCCAAGGTTTTAGCAACGCTGGCTTCTTCGAATTCAAGGAAATCCTCGGCAGAAAATGGTCTTAAGGAATACCGAGGAGGATTTCCTTCTCATTTGAGGTCCACTTACGTAGTGGGAAGCCTGCTGAGTTCATAGCTCCTTAAAGCTCCTTGATGCTGGCGATTGCGCACTGCATAGTATGAGCTCCTGCTAAAACATCGTCGACATACATATAATTTGAAATGATGTCACTAGCCCGCGGAAACCGAGCTAGTACATCTTGAGCGAGCTGTTTGCAAGATGCGAATTGCCATTAACGGTGCGCAATTTACCCCAAACGTGACAGTGTTGAGCTCATAGTCACATAGCTCTTGATTCTTGTTCCGATAGAGGATCCTTTGGAATGGAGTATGATGTGGCTTGACTAAGATTTGCCGATACATTTTGGTGATATCAGCGTTGAACATAGCGGAAGAACCGCCACTTCAAAATCTGAATATTTAGATCAGATTGGAGAACTGGGCCTGCATGAAGGACATCATTCAGGCTCTTGCCGTTAGTGGATTGACTGGAGGCGTTAAGTACTACGCGAAATTTTGTGGTAGTGCAGTCAGGTTTACAAACAGCATGATGCGGAAGATAAAAGTTCCAAGTATCAGAAGAAGGGGGGAATGTATGTCTCATATGACCTAAGTCCAAATATTCCTGGATCACGGAGTCGTACTGCTCTTTTAGAGGAATGTTTCTGTTTAAACGAATCTCGTTTCTTAGAAACTGAGCTAGTGCGATTGACCTTGAGTGTCCTAAGTTAATGTGATCAGGATATTTGAATGGGAGAGTGACACTATATTTGCCACTTTCATTCCTAGATGTGGTGCGGATAAAGTTGTCCTCGCATATGGCATCAGACTCTTTTACCGGCTTCACCGGAAGATCCTCCACCTCCCAAAACTTTGTGAGGAGATTTTCCAAACGTTGGTCAGTCTTGACCGTGACACGAATGGAAAATGCGGAGATAGAGGATGTAGCGCTATTGAGCCGGTAAGGATCCAACCGAAAATGGTTTTTTGACCCAAATGCCCGCCACAGACGTTTGGAATGGAGCCGCCAAGTAGAATGGATGGATAGCACATCTATCTGCGAACTCCTATAGAAAGAAGGGTCAGTCAGTGGAATATTTGGCAGGTCTCTCAAAGAACTCTCGGGGATCGGATGTGATGGTAGAGTCCCTGCCACACTTGGAAGTACAAACGCCGAAGCTTCAATGTGAACTCGTGGCTTTGCTGGGCATCCTATGTTGAAGTGACATAACTTCTCAGGATTGGCTGACACAGCTTGATTCAGTCCTTGGGCTGTAACACGTTTGAAAGGAAGCTTGATGATTCTAAACATCCGTTCTGAAATGAAGGTTGCTTCGGAGCCAGAATCAATCAACGCACGAGCCTTATAACACGTGCCTAGCTGGCATATGTTAATTATGGCAGTGCCGAGTAGAACACCCTGCGTGTTGGACGTGAAATAATTGTGGATGTTTGCCGGACTTTGATTTGAAGTGGACTGTATTTTTCGATTCGGAATGTATGGAGTAGCAACAGAGCTTAAAGATGATTCGGAAGCCACTTGGGAAGGAGGGTCGCCACGATGCAACAGAGTATTGTGGCGTCCTTTGCACGTGTAACAGTTAAAGCTGCTTTTGCAGTCTTTAAGCTGGTGCCCTCTGGCGAAACAATTTAAGCAGAGTTGGAGTTTTTTTTATGTAGGAGGCCCTATCGTTGACTGTCATTTGCAGAAACTTTGGACATGAAAGTTTGCAAGTCTGAATTTTGGCAGTGACTTTGGCTTCAAAGGAGTTCACTCTTTTGAAAGGGGGTTCTTTTCTGGTCGCCTTAACCGCCAGCTGAGAAGCTACCTGGGGCCTTACATCTTCAATTGCCTCTAAAGTTCGGTACCGCTCTAAAAGGAAATTATTCAACTCACCCCAAGTCGGAATATCTGCTGTACTATGCAGAGACTGTTCCCACAGTGATAGTGTGAGTTTCGGAAGCTTTGTGTAACACATAAAAACGAGGAGACAATCCCAATTCTCAGTGGAAATATTGGAAAGTTCTAAAGCCGAAACCATCATTTGTCAGAGGGGATTTGGACACGATAGCCTTAGCATCGCCACTCGTCTTTGAATTTAAATGGAATAATTTTTCGACTGGGGTAAGACTTGGATTGTTGATATACATCGCTGTGAAAATGTCGCGGAACGTAGGCCATTTCAAATAGTCTCCGGAAAAGACTTCGGTGTCAACAGGCGGTAAGCGGCAGCCTCTCGGCTGATAGGAAACATTCGGACCCGGAATTGGAACCGTATCGTTCTCAATTTGTTCGCTAAGCATGGATGCACAACGCTCGTACGCCCCATAACAATGGTCATATTTGGAATGTAGGATTTCGGTGTCGGTAACATTGCTGAGTCCCGCAGATTTGGAGAGCGCTCTTGAACAGCGCTCGAATTCCTGCTCGACCTTGTCCCACAATGTCCGAATCTGTTCTTGTCTGCAGTGACACGTCGGAATTGGAGGCGAATTTAGTCTCAAACTGACTGAGACGATCGGTCACGGAAATGAATGTTGTTAAAGTAAACATACTCTGCATTTTTAGTTTCTAACCGACGGATCTAGTAATTAGCGGCGGAACTTTAACTGGATACTTTGCAGCTGTGGACGCTATGAATTGACTTGGATCAGAACTAGATCTTTTATGGAGCCCGGACGGAACGGCAAGAAGATTATTTTTATCCTTTGCAATGTCACTTTGTATGCTAGGATCTTATGCAGGCAGAATAAAATAACTTTTTATTTTTTGCGGACGACGTACATATAAAATCAATAGATACAGTACATTTCGGAAGAAAATATTTTGGTTATTATTATATTTTTATATAATGTAGAAAACAATTTTTTTTTTTTTTATAAAAAAAAAAAATAAATTTTATGTTGTAAAGTCAATTTCGTCTATTGCTTCGCACTTGTTCTGTGTGTGTGTGTTGTAGTGTGTTTTAGCGTGTTGTAATTTTCCACCGTAGATTGCTGGGGCGAGCGATAATTTTATCATTAATTATTCGGCTCCAAGGACCATAAAAACGTCGGAGGGAGGATTTATTATATTGACAACACGACCGAAAGAAAAATACACTTGAAATAAGAACACTGAAATTTTGCGGGGTTTTGTGGCGGTAGAACTTCTTTTCTTTATTGGTAAATCAGTACTAATGAGAAAACCTACTGAGCATGCTCAGCAAGCTAATAATGTTACATTACATAGTAATAGATGTTATTAACAGAACAAAGAGAGCGAGCTTTCACACAACATTCAGGTGGGAAGCTGCAGATGCCGCTGCCTACTTTTCGGCTTAAACACAGGCAGAAGGAGTATCTGAAAGCCCATAAGGTACGAGTATTCTTAATCAGCATCATTTGTCTGTCCGTTTGCATGAACACGTCGAATTCAGAGACGTTCCGAGGCAGACACTTCAAAATTGGAATTGAAGCTCTTTCTAATCATAGGCATAACAAGTTTGTTTGATACTTGGAAAACTTTTTATTTAAAAACTACTTTTAAAATAATGATATTCTGAAAAAATTTTATTGACAGTGGTCAAAAAACTCCGGAGGTATTGATGGTAGAGTTGAGTCTAGAATTCAGTAAGCAAATGAAGGCACTTTCTGTTTACGCGTGTATGGCCGTTCTCGCAAATTAAAGGTTTCAGCAATAAAAGCGAAAATTTTAAGTTTTGGTAGATTTTACTGTCTGGGCTGTGCACTGATTATAATTATCCATCTGATGTTCAGGACAATCACTTAACTAACGCAAGATTTATATAACACAGTTATTTTTTCCGAATTGGATGATATTGATGTGGCCAATATGTGGTTTCAACAAGACAGTGCCATTTGCAATACAGCCCATGAAAGACTTCAGTTTTTATGGGGTTATTTAAAATTACCACAACGCGTGCATTAAAGGCGGAGATTAAACGTTGCATTAACGAAATTAAGCCACATTGCGTGTGTACATACATATATACATATTTGCAAAGCCATGAAGGCTATTTGTCCGATGTGTTGTTCCATAAATAGATAGGGTTATTTATGTACTTACTTTATGATTCAATAAAGCAATTACAATCAAAAGACTAAAAACTGGGTTTTTTTTAAATTTAAATCTTGCGTTTATTTTGGGACACCCTTTATTTGAACAAGGAGACTTAAGTTTTATTTATATACTGGAAAATTATATTTAAATTCTTATTCTGCTTATCTCATTAACAGGCATCTAAATTCGGAACACGCACTAGATGACCGATCCACAGCCCAAGCTCGGGTACAAATGCAAGTTGTGTCTCAATTGGAATCTCACCTGCAAAAAGAAAGAGATCGCTTGCAAGCTATGATGCATCATTTATACTTGTCTAAGCAGCTATTGTCACCATCGAAAGCGGAACGAAAGGTATTGTTTTTTAAAATTTTTACTTTTATTTAAACATAGTTTTGGTCATTTTGTTACCATTCTTAACCAATTAAATTCTGATCGTTGCTCAACACATACTATTTGATAAACCCATTATTTTTTTTTTTATTTGCAGGAAGTTCCTGGAAATGAGTTAAATTTCTGCAGTGGAACAACTCCAATTCTAATAAATAATGTGTCTCGAACATTATACCGATCACATTCTCCAAGCACAGTAAATCTACCAATGGTCAACTCTAGTAGTCTATCGTCAATAAAAAAAAGAAGCCATGAAAAAAATACTTTTTCTGTAACCGGTGGTAAGTTTTGAGAGCTGTTGAAATGTTAATATTACTAAAATATTATAAATCAAGAAAGATGCGGCTTGACCTAACCGATTGCTGAATGCTTCAATCGATAAAAAAAGATGGGTGTCTGTAAAGTTTGTTTACGGACGATAGTCTCACGTGACAACGTCATAAGAGAACACTGATAAAATGATTTCATACTTTTGTGAATATATTATTTACATATTTTTTCCACTCGCTGTTAGATCGCAACTGCAACTCAGTGGCGAACCATGTACATACATTGAAACTTCGATAACTCGTAATTGAAGGGACCACAAAAAAAAACGAGTTATCGAGTTTTTCATGCTATCAAGTTTTACGACTTATCGAGGCAACATACAGAATATACGAATTATCGAGTTTTTTATTTTTTTTAATTAAATTTTACGAAGAAAAGAAATTGATGTGATAGTAGATGGCACAATACCGAACCTTTTCGCATTTTCTACTTGTTTTTCACCATTTTTTACGGCAAGAATAATTTTTTGATTTATTTAGAATTGAGAATATGGTGCACTTAATCGACATATTGCGTTTCAATTAAAACTAATCTACGCTAGTTGCAGAAAACAAAGCAGAACCTATGAATAAGCGTAACTGTAAAATAATAACGGTTAAAAAATGTACTACGTTTTCGGCTCGTACGGTATTTTGTGAAAAAAAATAAATAAAAAAATACGAGTTGTAGAGGCTTTTGTGAAAAGAATACGAGTTGTAGAGGCTTTTGATAGAAAATGTCTCAAGAAAAATACGACTTATCGAGGGGACCGAAATGCATGCATTTTTTACGAGTAATCGCGACTTTTTCAAGGGACCGAAGAAATACTATGATTTATCAAGGTTTTTCGCTTATCGAGGCTACGAGTTATCGAAGTTTCACTGTATATGCAAAAACACAAAACACAAAGAAAAATGACAAAACATAACGGCTCTTACACAGTCCCGTTATATTCTATCTCTATTCCTCTTTGATATCTGATATGCATGTTATTGTATGGAATGTGACTTTTGCCTACACATTTATTTTTCTAGAATTATATTTGTAACGCAGCTCAAATTGTTTACAAATATGAAAATATTTTGATTTTGCTTGGCTTGGCTTGAAAAATATTAATGTGTTGGCTCAAAAACAACACAATCATCTATTTGAAATTGTTCTGCAAGCCCGGTTGACAACAATTTTTTATAAAAATATGTATCAACAAACTATTAAACATTTAAATTCAATTGAATGCATACACACAATGTCTATTCGCGTGATTTCTAAAGTTCAGGGTATCGTCTAGTCGATAATCTAGTTGAAAAAAAATAAAAAAATAAATATTCAAGAAATTGCCACGCGGTGTTGAACTCGGGTCGTAAAAAATCAAATGTTCAATCACGGAGCGTCTACGCAGCAGCGCCACAACTAAATATGTTTACATTATGTATGCGTTAATGCTTAGTTGTATTGCAGGTTACGTTTTGATGGTAATAATGATGGTAACCATAATGATGGTAACCATAATGATGGTAACGATGATGATTGTAACGATGATGAAGACTTTTTTGAACATGCAGCCTGTGTTCATCAATTTATTAGACGTTATCACGTCAAAAATACAAACATGTAGATAAAGTTCTTCAAAAATTTTTTAAATTTTATTAAAACCAAAAAAAAACAAGTTAGAAAGTTTTTGTTAGTCACAGAACGCCGTGAATCTTTATAGCTTTAAAGGTCTGCGTACCAAACCTCCACAATCTTAGTTTCTAACGTAAACGTTTATGTTTTTTCCATGATTGTCCCATGAGTTAAATTAGAGATTTATATTCATCATTTTGGTGTCTGTCACCATTTTGAGTGACTTTAGCCAAAGAGGGTACAATTACAATAATGCATTTGTTAAGAAAAGCCATCTCTCAGGCAGCCGAGGTGGGCAATAACTGTATTTTGATTTGGTTGTGGAGTTTTCGAATGGTATAAAGAATAACAAAAGCAGTAAGCAATAAGTGTGAGCGAGCACGAAGCGGATTTCTGTTTCAGTTGCCTTAGCTCTCTCTAGCCCGTCAATTTTACGACAAGCAGTGGGCCAGCGGCAGCCAAATTGGGTAAAAATTTGTCATGTGCGTTTTTTACATTTCTTGCTTGGCCTGCTTGTCGAGACTTTTGCTATTTTCGATATTTGTCTCTTTGTCTGTCTCTTTGACAAGTGCACTAATGAATACACTTTCGGAATTTGTGTGCATCTTTGCTTAGCCATATGGCATAATTGTTGGCTAGTGTCATAAAATTAACAATTTTAAAGAGTACTTATAAATGACAAGCAGTTGCTAAACTGAAATTTGGCAGAAAGAAATACGAAAGAAATATAAAAAAAAAAAAAAATCTCGACAAGCAGGACAGGCAAGAAATGTAAAAAACGCACATGACACATTTTGACCCTTTTTGGTTGCCGCTGGCCCGCCGCTTGTCATAAAATTGACAGACCGCTGAGTGCTAGGGTAACTGAAAAAAAAAAAACGGCTGAAACGAAAACGGTATTATGCTTGGTCTTGCCAATTGCAATATCTTGATTTTTAATGTCTTTGCTTTAGCTGAAAAACTGTGGAAGATATTGGCGAATTTGATCATACACGGCTTGGGGCGGCAGAGATGAGCGTGGCTTACAAATTTTTGTTACGATTTTTTGGGGACGTCATCACCTTGGCTGCAAAAGCTGTGGCAGAACTAGGCGTTTCTGATATCAAAATGCGTTGGGTTAGGGGGCAGGAAGGGTGGAAGTGACATAAAAATCTCAATTCTCACCATGTTTGGAAGCGCTAGCTGTAAGAACGTGGAAAATAAGTGATTTTTATCGATTTTTAGTTATTGATCTAATCGGCTTTCCAGCAACGCAGTACACGTAGCACCCCGTGCTCTTACCCAACTACAGATAAAATTCATATTTTCAGCAACACCAATTCTCTGTATTGTACATAATAAAAGACTTAAACATTTTTCACATCGTAATTTAGGTCTGCCATACATGCTAGAAAGGGCAGGACTTGACGTTCAACATGGTGAGTAAAGTATTGCAAGAAAGCATTGTGTCATTGAATTGACATGCTTAAGCTGCCGTTTGTGCTGCAACGTGTGAAAAATATTGGCTTTGGGTGTTTGCAAAATATGTATCAAAGTTATGTATTTGCAACCTTCTCCAGCCAGCGGCCCCACTGAGCACCCTTCAACGGTGTGTGGCACTGGGAGAGTCAGCCGGTTCAACCTTGCCTAACCTATTTATTTCCAACTCAACGAGAAGATCTACCGATCTACATATATTTTTAAAGCTGATGAACCATGCTCTTGTTCCGCGTCTATACACTCAGTCACACAATGGCATTTACAAGCAATGATTCTTCACGCAAATGTATTTTATTATTATTTTTCTGTCGCGATATCACAAGTATTAATACTCTTTTTGGAATTAATTTACAGAAATACAACGGAATAGAGAATTCTACAAAAACGCAGACGTTCGACCACCGTTTACATATGCATCTCTTATCAGACAAGTAAGTATAGACCCAAATATTAATATTAAAAAAGTTTGCCAGAAAGAATCGACGATTAACTAATGTAACATCTAACAATGTTGTATCATATATTTCGGCATAAGTACCAAAAATTATTGATCTATTAATGATTTCTTTTAATTAACTGAATCCAACGATAGTAAAATGATGCTCGTTATATCCATTAATGACAAATTCTTTTTATTTAATTTAAGGCTATCATTGACTCACCTGACAAACAGTTGACTCTAAACGAGATATATAACTGGTTCCAGAGCACGTTTTGTTATTTCCGGAGAAATGCAGCCACTTGGAAGGTAATAACTCTACATTTCAAAAAAGTGCATGCAGATAAAAGATCGTCTTTTCTAATTTTAAGTTGCACTTAAAAACAGTTTCAGTTAAAGAAATAAGTTATTTAAGTAATAAGAAAAATTACAGCACTCATATAAATTGAGATATAAATTCAAAAAAATTGATCAATTACGCCATTAATGCGAATGCCGCAAGCAATCACCCGTGTTTAACTGTTCGTTCCTTTTTTTGTGGTCCCATTTGGAAAATATTCTGTTTTTTTTATCTCCATGGACGCGTCTATCTCGGAGAATAGAAAAACGAGTGACTACAGTTACTGTTTTCATATAAATTAAAGATGTTGATTAGCGATGAGTAACATAATTTAAGAGCAGCTGGAACCGGAGGGTGTAATTGCCTTTCTGGGTCCATCACGCAAACTTGGTTCAAAAACTATAGACAAAACTATGATCATCCTGGAAATTTTAATATCGATATCGGCTGAGAAGCTCGAAAATATCGAAGAATTAAGCAATGCAGGCATTTTATGTCTGCATGGAGCCAAAGTAAATTAGTTTTGCTGCAATAGGCTTTTAGTGGATTTGAGATCTCTATGCTTAATTCATTGCTTTCAAATTGAGTCTAGCTGAAAAGCTTTAGAAACATAGTATCTATCTTTTTTAATAGAAAGGGCCAACAGTTATCTTGCCACCACATTAATAGCTGTAGTTAAAAGGCGAATGGTCCGAAAAGTGTCATTATTCAGATTTTTATCATTGAGCAACTTCCTTCCACGATAATGACCTTCGAGTTAGTTTATTATTTTACCTGTATATTTAATTCTTTTTGGGAAGCCTGCTTGAAAATAACATGTTAAGGCATAATATAAATTACCGATTTTCCGCTATAATATATTATATTTAAAATTGTCTCGTTTGCATTAAAAAGATGACAACAATACACAAATCTACTGAATAATAAATATATGAAATTGACATCATGCATACCTTTAGAATGCGGTTCGCCACAATCTCTCCCTGCATAAATGCTTTATGCGCGTTGAGAATGTAAAAGGAGCGGTCTGGACCGTAGATGAAATAGAATTTTATAAAAGGCGGCCACAACGCACATCAGCTGCTGCTAATAATTCAGCTAGTGTAAAGACTTCGATGGACAATAATTTTTATATAGCATTAAACTTTGGGTATGTGGGAAACTCTCAAAATTCTCTTTCTGCGTATACTTATTCTAAAATTCAACAAAGAGAAAAGTTTTTTTTTAACAATTTTTTTCAATTTATTTAGTTTCTGTGTGCATGCCTTGCAGACTGTAATTTCATTTACGATCAGTTTGATCTTAAATTATTTTAAAATTAAGGGCACTGATCAGAATGCTTGACAACATTCAAAAAAGGGCTATCTGGCCAGCGATAAGTGTTCATTCACAATTTTCAATTGTTGCGAATTACCCCCTTTATTGAATGACGTCCAGCCTTACGAAAATGCATAGACATCACTTCACTAGAAAACCCCTATGAAGGAAGTATTCTACCCAATAAATTTGATTACTAACGGCTTAATAGTGATGCACGTAAACGTTTAAACATTGAACATTGAGCTCAATGAAAAGTTTACTAACGACTTGTCTTGATTTTAGCTACGCAGAGAATAACGTAACTGACTTCATTAAGTAATAGAGCCATAGTCTGTCCGTCCTTTTTTCTATCCTTTCGTCTAACCGTATATCCGTCTGTCAGTCCATCTGTTTGTCTTTCAGTCCATCCGTCCACCCGTTTGTCATTCTCTAAGTCTGTCCATTCGTCAATCCGTCTGTGCGTCTTTCAGTCCATCCGTCCTCCTTGTTGTAAATCTGCCTTTCCGTTATACTATCCCTACGCATATCCGTCCATACGTCGGTCAATCCGTCCATCAATCCGTCTTTCAGTCCATCCGTGCACCTATTTGTCGTTCAGCCTTTTCGTCAGTCTAGTCCTACGTCTGTCCGTCTATTCGTCTATCAGTCTGCCCATTCGTCAATCCGTCTGTGCGTCTTTCAGTCCATCCGTCCACCTAGTTGTCAATGTGCCCTTCCGTTATAATATCGCTACGTCTTTTACTTTATTCGTGTGCCCGTTTGTCGTTCTGCCGTTCCGTCATTCTAGTCCTACGTCAGTTCGTCAGTCAATCTGTCTTTTAGTCCATCCGTCCAACTAGTTGTAAATCTGCCCTTCCGTTATACTACCAATACGTATTACCGTCCATTCGTCGGTCAGTCCGTCCATCAATCCGTATATCCGTCTTTCAGTTCATCCGTGCACTCGTTGTTCTTTCCGTCATTCTAGCCCTATGCTGTCCGTCCGTCAATCCGTCTTTAAGTCCATTAGTGAACCCGTTTTTCGTTCTGCCTCTCCGTCATTTTAGTCCTACGTCTATTCGTCTGTCAGTCTGTCCGTCCGTCAATCCGACTTTTAGTCCATTCGTGCATCCATTTGTCAATCTGACCTTCCGTCATTCCATCCCTATATTTGTACGTCCGTCTGTCAACATGATCAGAGATCAAGAAAAATACTCAGCCCTTCCTTGATTATCTGAACGTATGTTCGTCGGTCAACATGATCAATCAGAGATCACGGAAAATACCCAGACATGGGAGTTCAGAATGTTGCTTAAATCTCCGATTTTTTGATGCACTACTGTGTAAAACTGTATGTAATGAGCAGAATGAAAGAATCGATCTTATTGGTCTCTAAAACAGCTGATTGCGTTGTGAAAAGGTAAGCGGAAAAATAAGTTTTTTTTTAATAATAAAAGAAATTGGTTATTAGATAGATTCTCTTAAAAATATTTATATTGAATGCCGCACTTCGAAGGCTTGCTTTTCAAACAAACTTACAATTGCGTTTTCTTATTTTTGCAATGTGCGCAGCCACTGTAATAAAAGGCTTGTAAGGTTTTTGCATAGTAACCAATACATCATGTAGGCTTTAAAAATAAGCAAGTAATGAGAAATATTACATTTTGTTTCATTTTTCTCACTTTATTGTAGCAAATATAAACCAAAACAAACCAAACAACTGATTTATTTACAGGATGCAATATGCCTATTGAAAACAGTTTTAATGACGGACCAAAAGAATTTACGGTAACGGCGCGGTGTAAATACCCTATTAGCCTGAAACTAATTATATAAAATCATGAGTTTTTAGAAATTCGATTCACAATCTCTAAAAATGCAAAAGATCCGATGTATTACGTTATTTTGGTATACACTGGACCCTGGACCCATATTGAGTAAAATAGGTGTAATGGTTCTATGTAAATGTGTGTATCAGGTAGAAGGAAACATATATATGTACTTGTAAATGTCCGTCTGTTACGTTCGTGCGTCTTCTGTTCGTCATCCTCAGGAACTAAAATCTAGATCCAGATTTTGAATCTAAGCTCTCCGAATCAAAAAAACGGATAACGTTTACTTCAAGTAATCGATAACTCTTGCGTTTTGGGTTTGCGTGGCATTAAAATTTTTGATGCAGATCTTTGTGGAATGCTAATTGCTATCTTCGTACCGATTTTGGTGATTCTAGCTCAAAGTTTGCAAAAGGTTGGGGGAGGGGGTTGTGGGCGGTATGGGTGGGCGTGGCATCTAAATTGTTCCTGCAGATCTTTTTGGGATGTCAAATGCTATCTTCCTACCAAATTTGGAGACTCTAGCTCAAACACTATGAAATTAACACGCATTCCCGTTTTAATCGAAAAGTTGGGGCGGCTGGGGTGGACAAGGGCGGTATGGGTGGGCGTGCCAACCAAAGTTTTGATGCAGTTTTTTGGGGATCGTCAGCACCTATCTTGGCGCAAAATGGTGGCTCCAGCTCAAGAACTAAGGGAAGATAAAGGCGTTTCTGATTTAAAATTTCAGGGGGGCTGGGGGCGGATTGGGTGGTTTTTCGGGGATGCCAGTAGCTATCTTCCTACCAAATTATCTGTCCCGGCCATAGATACAGACATTTGCAAAGTTTCAAGTCTCTAGCTTGAAGGGTGTCGAAAAAAGTTGCGTTCATACGGACGGACAGACACCATGACGGACATTGCACAAACCCAATATACTCTTTACCTTCGGTATCGAGTATAAAAACGGATGGAAATAATGTAATAAAGACAGAAAAAGAAGACAGAAATTTACATCGCTTTTCGTTCGAAGTTTGTATTTCGTTTAATAAATATTATAATAATTTCATAGCATATTTTCAAAGTAAACTGCACCTATGCCAATCAATTTCAAAAATTTCTAGGGTATACCGTAGTTGTGGCAGTATTTGTTATGTAGACGTAATCCGAATCTTAAGCATTGTTTTGTCTGATCCGTTCGTCTGTCCATCTGTTCATCAACCTGTCCATGAGCCCTTTGATACGTTCATCCATGTGTACGTCGACCTGTCCGCCTATCTTTACATCCAATCGTCCATCCATATCTCTGTCCATCGGTCCGGCCATCTATCGGCCCGTCGATCCGTCCATCCATATGTCCGTCCATCTGTCTGTTCGTCTTTCCGTCCATTCAAATGTCCTATCGTTCTTCAAACTGTCAAGTACACCAAGGTCAAAGTCGAAACAATTAATGTGTAGACAACGCCCAACGACCTGAAATATTAGAGGCTTAGTTTCCAAAATTCTCAATTGCTCTAAGTAAACTACATTAACAGAAGCGTAGCGTGCCTTGGCGGGGCCCCGTCTAAAAATTTGTTTGGGTGCCCTTAGGATGGGTAAAGATTTTTGCTTACGCTCGTTGGGGGCCCCATGTGATTGATACGGCGGTAGCTACATTAAGCTTTTTTTTGTTTTTAATTGCCACCACTCGAAAAGAAATTGATTAGCCAACTTTGGTGGGTGGATGATATTGAGTAAGTTTTTAACTGACTACCCGCCTTCGATGAACTTCTACCACGCTTATACAGAAGAAAGCTTTAAATTTACTTATTTGTTTTTTTTATTTATTTTCAATTACACCAGCCGACATAAAATCAAAATTAATTCAAATTTAAATAGTAAAATTACTATTAAATTTAAATTAAAATATAATTTTAGATTTAAATCTTAAAAAAGGTTTAAAATTAAGGAAACAAAATTTGAAAATTTAACGTTAACGTTCTGGGAAATTCAACAAGAAAACTACTGGTCCAACCCTTGTTGTGTGGATTTTATATTTTTAGTACTGGAATTAAGGCCCGAAATGACACAACGGAATAGAACTTATTATAGTCAGAGTATTTAAAACGAAATGGTTCATAAATTAAATAGTTGTTGGGGAATATCTTATTGGGACAGTCAATTTAATTCAATTCAAAAGAACTGATGAGTCGGTTTCACCGTTAGGCAGATCAGGAATAAATAATACTCCAACCATAGTTCTACGGTTTAACAGGGAAATAAGATTAAACAAAAGGAGTCTACTTGAATACGGGGGTACGTCTACTCCAGGAACCCAGTCAAAACTTTTAAGGGCAAATAATTTATTCTGGTGAATCTTGTAATGCGGGGACCACACACAAAATTCATATTCAAGGATGGGTCGTACTAGGGATGTTTAAAGCGTTTTATTGATCATATCAGTTGAGAATATTTGAATCGAAAGCTTTATAATAATGGAAGTTTTTAGTAACCAAATATATTAAATTTATTTAGACAGCCACGGAACGGCCATCACAGCTATTAGTGTGATAGATCGGAGTTATAATAGCACAGATACAAAAAAAAATTTATGATCTGGGGGTCTGACAATGTTTAATGTATGTTTATAAGGTCGCTGAATCAAAATCCGATTTTCCATATCCAAAACCGTTGAAGTCCATTATCAACCCCAAAAACATAAATTAGACACCCAGATAAGAATTTTTTTGTGTGGCTGTGTTATATAGCAGATGGTTATACAAAATTTTCGGTTGGTCCTATGGTCATAAAAGTCAATTAGGTTTTTGTTTAGTTGACTGAAAATAAGCATAAACCTTTTTTACTCCAAATGACTGTACCGGACATAACACATAACGTATTTAGTTCACAATACTTTTAGAATGGATTTTGATAAAAAAAAATCCCATTAAAAGATTCCTATACTCTTAAGCCCAAGGCAAAGAGTATATTGGCTTTGTGCAATGTCCGTCATTCTGTCTGTTCGTCTGTATTTATGAAAATTAATTGACATCCTTAAGGCTATGGACTTATAACTTTGTAAATATCTCCGCCAACGTAGGGCCCTTGAAAAATACGCCCCCAAATCGTACACCAACAATTTCTGCCGTTCTGAGCATGAAAGGTAATTTATTTTAAGCATTTTCCTATTTAAGATCTCCTTTACAAAATACAAATATTTTCTTCCTTCATTTATAAAGTACTTTTCATTTTATTCTCTACAACTTTTTTAAATAATCGCTTGCCTGGCATTTAAATTATTTCTATAAAAAAAATAATTATATTACAATGTAGAATGCTATTCGAACGAATTTATCATTACATAAATGTTTTGTACGTTACGAAGACGACTTTGGGTCTTTTTGGATGGTCGATGATAATGAGTTTATTAAAAGACGTCATTTATCCCGCGGTCGTCCTCGCAAATATGAACCATCCTCATCACCGACTTCAAATAACTCGGAATGCGCCATATCTACTAACAAAGAATCTTGTGATAACTGCTATCAGTCTTGTAATAATATAGGAAATGAACACGAAAACAGAATAGAAATCACTGATACCATCGAAATGAGTGAAAAAAATAGTTCAAGCTACTTTAATAAAAACAGATGCAAAAAAGATATTAAAATTATGGATGAGAAATTATATGTAAATGAATGCTTAGACAGAAGTTCCAAAGCTATTGCTAATTCGGAGGCACTGGCTTCGGCAACTAATGACTTTATAAGTATCGATAATGGTGTAGCCACAATATTTGAAAACAACATACATAATTTTTACCGTTAGCCGTGATATAAACTTTTGTCGAACTTGAATGCACTGCTTTTTATTCATTGCGAAATGTATTTGTTTAAATATTACGACTAACTGGTTAAAATCGTAAATCGTTGGATTCGACATACCTTCGATTACCGTAATGTAGAGATTTAGATAACTAATATGTAAGTCAAAATAAATAAAATTTGTATATTTACTTGTATCCATCTATTTGACAGAGTGACATAGTGTGGAAAAGTTTACACTTACGATGGCCACGTAGTTGTTCGCAAGCCGTTCCGTTCGATTTTGCAATTGACGCCAGACTGACGCATATGCTGAGGGTCTGATCGCCACAAAGACGTACTAGTATAAAAATGCATAAACAAAATACACGCTGTGTGCGCCCAAGCATGAAGCTTGAAGCTCGACCATACAATCATAAAAAAAGGATATGCATGAACACTTCTGAAAAATAGTGTAGATCTGCTGTTGTTCCTCAGACGACCTAAGAAGCGGTTGTTGTTGTAGATTTTGTGTATACCCTGGGCCTACTACACTGATGGATACAAATTAGACAATTGCGTAGGCGGTGGCGTCTTCGTTAAACAACTACATTTAAATGGATATTTTGCCTTTTGAAAATAAAAGCATCTTTCAAGCGGACGTCCTTAAAACAAAGGACATTTAAGCACAGCAACTTAATCATATATATTTACCGCCAAGTAAACTTCAACAACTTCGAACCGCTAAATAACTGTCACCCATAGCAATGAGGGTAAATATTAGAAGAGTGAGCAATTGCTAAGAAAAACCTAGGCACAAATTTTGAAAGTGTATTCAGTAGGTGCACTTGTCAAAGTCACAGACAACGAAAGAAATATCAAAAAATAGGAAAAATCTCGACAAGCAGGCCAAGCTAGAAATGTAATAAAAGGCACATGACACATTTTGACCCTTTTTGGTTGCCGCTGGCCCGCCGCTTGACAGGCCGCTGAGTGCTAGGGCAACTGAAACAAGCTATCGCGCTCACTCACAGGCAGAACACAGAAAAGTAGAGTTATGCCTACCTCCCGGGGCATGAGACGAAATAACTGTTTTTCTTGGTCTTGCCAATTGAACTATCTTTATACATTGAGGTCTTTGCCCATAGCTTCAAGCGATGGCTAAGCAGTATATCATCCAGAAATAGTAACCCAGTCCCAAAGACATAAAGCATAAAAATCTTACGAGCTTTAATATACAAATGCCATTATTCTTGCCTTTTTTCGACCTTCTGAACCAAGTAAACATCTCTTAAACTCTAAATGGTGGAGCTCTCTCAGTGGCCGTACTGCCTGCATAGCCTGGCCAAACAAAAAAAATAGGCACATCAGGAAGACTTCAAGCCACATACAACGACTTCTGCAGAGGGAGGGAGATTGACTGTCAAAAGCCTTCTCCTGCCTGTTTGCAGCACTTCAAAAAAAATGGTTGTCTGTAAAGTTAGTGTACGGACGATAGATTAACGTGACAACGTCATAGCAAAACATTGATGAAATGATTGCATACTTTTATGAATGAAATTGAATCATTTCTATTATATTATCACTATTTTGTATGGATATAAAGGAGTCTGTATTGTTCTCTACTTTTCTGTATTTTTGGTATTTTTAGTATATTTGTATTATTTTTTGGTATTGTTAGCATAAGTGATATTTTTTTTGATGCTCTTGGTATTTTTGGGTTTTTTTTGAATCTTTGGAGTTTTTGGTATTTTTGATTTTTGGCGCTATTTGGTATTTTTGGTGTTTCTAGTATTTTTTTCCGTTTTCTGTGTCACACTAAATAACCAATGAAAGGTATCTATGATCAATAAAATCATCTCCAAAACTCTGCCCACCCACGGTCCTTCAGGTTCGTAATATGCTGACGCCTTTAAAATGAAGGGTCACTGTGGCATCACAAAGAATATGAACAATACTTATGCAGAGCCTATCTGGCAAAAGCTGCTGAGAAATCAAGAAGCATTATTTATTTATTGTATAAACATCTATATTTATTTGTATGTAGACTACTTACAGAGTACGATAGGCACGGGCTACCACCGGATCACCTTAATCTCATAGGTATCCGCAGCTTCCCGAAAAATTGCGTTCAGAACAAGATAAGTCATACCAATGAGCATAAATATTAGAAGAGTGTGCAATTGGTAAGAAAAACCTAGTCCCATGCCCCCGAGCTAGGCATAGCGGTACTTTTCTATGTTCTGCCTGTGAGTGAGCGCGATAGCGGATAGCATGTGCAGCCGTTCTTGTTTCAGCACTCAGCGGCCTGCCAAGCGGCGGGCCAGCTGCTACCGAAAAGGGTCAAAATGTGTCGTGTGCGTTGTTTACATTTCTTGCTTTGCCTGCCTGTCGAGATTTTTCTATTTTTTGATATTTCTTTCGTTGTCTGTCTCTTTCACAAGTGAACTACTGAATACACTTTCGAAATTTGTGTGCATCTTTGCTAAACTGTGTGGCATAATTGTTGGCTAGTGTCATAGAACTAAAAATTTGAAAAAGTATGAATGACCAGCAATTGTCAAACTGAAATTTGGCTGTTTGTGTACATCTATGCAAATCCAAATTAAATGTGTGAGTGTGGCAATTGTATATCATTTATTGACTTGCCAAAACTTTAATGATTTGACAATTTAGGAAAAAGCTAGAGAAATTCATAAAAAATGCATTGCTATTATTTCATTTATTTTATTTTTCAAATATTTTTAAATTATTCAACAATACTTTTTTTGAACTATAAAATTAATGTATATTTGAAAGCACAAAATATTATTATTGGTGTTCGTAAAGAATCTTCTGTTTTTTAAAGTTCGAGCTGTGTCTTTCAACAGCATAGCTTTTGCCTCCCTCACGGATTTTTATTAAATTTCTCTAGCTGTTTCCTAAATTGTCAGATCATTAAAGTTGTGGCAAGTCAATAAATGATATACAATTGCCACACGCACACACATTTAATTTGGATATGCATGTATGTATGTACACAAACAGCCAAATTTCAGTTTGACAATTGCTGGTCATTCATACTCTTTCAAATTTTTAGTTCTATGACACTAGCCAACAATTATGCCACACAGTTTAGCAAAGATGCACACAAATTTCGAAAGTGTATTCAGTAGTTCACTTGTGAAAGAGACAGACAACGAAAGAAATATCAAAAAATAGCAAAAATCTCGACAGGCAGGCAAAGCAAGAAATGTAAACAACGCACACGACACATTTTGACCCTTTTCGGTAGCCGCTGGCCCGCCGCTTGGCAGGCCGCTGAGTGCTGAAACAAGAACGGCTGCACATGCTATCCGTTATCGCGCTCACTCACAGGCAGAACATAGAAAAGTACCGCTATGCCTAGGTCCCGGGGCATGAGACGAAATAACTGTTCTTCTTCGTATTACCAATTGCACTATCTTGTATACTCTATTGTCTTTGGTCATACATAAAGCCACTGCATAATGCTTCGACACAGTTAACTAACTCCTTGAACTCTTACTTTCAGATCTGCACTTCTATGAAAGTGGAAGGCGCGGTGAATCAACTGGTGAGATAAGCTAAGTCGACTCCAGACGCCGCTCACTCCACCGAGGCTTCCTGGTGTGCCCAGATAATTTGCATGCAACTTGCACGACAGTTTCAAGCCATTAAGTACTTCTTCCCCAAGATAAGCTGGCATAATAAACGAGGAACTTGACTCTTCCTTACAGATATCTTTACCGGTTGCTCCAATGACCCCGCCGTAATTTGAGGCAGAAATGAAAGCACTGAAGAACTGCATGATACACAGAGAACATCAAGTAGACAACCGCAATTTAAACTTCATACCCATCAAACTTCATACTATACAATAGCGGGATAGCGCAATACTATTTTAATGGAAAATGGTCAATATTATAAAACTTCACAAAACTGCCTGGCCTGCCGATGAGCTGGACTCATGTCGACCGACAAACCTGCTGCTAGCACGTGGGATTTCTAACACTGAAGCAGACCCAAATCCCATATTGGGCTAAGACACAGGAACGCGCCCCAGAGCAGCTACATCGAGTGGGTTACTTTGTCCTGAATGGATTTAATGGAAAAGAGTACGTGGTTGGCGCCTAGCTGGTCATATAACTTGGTTACCTACCAATGCGCACTTATGCAGTTGTAGCTCAAGACATTTCCTCTGCTGACGAGATACTGTTTTGGGACCTCCAGGAGATTCTTATTGCCTGATCGCTGATACTCGTAATACTGCAATTCTAAGGAAAGAATTTTTTTTGTATATTTATATAGAATTCAATTTAAATGAAATTAATTCACACTTAAGTCCAAATAAACCGCTTAGGAATAGTTAAAATTGCGATGACAGTTAAACCCAAAGCGGAAAGGGAAAGGTCAAGGCTCTAGAAAGGCTCTTGAGCAGTATTTCTTGTTCTCCAAGACTTTATTTCTTCCAGTACAGGCAAGAGTCCTCGCTAGAACATCTTTTCGAAGATAAAAAAACTGTAAAACTATGTTTAACCTACAATGATGCTTCTCTTTGTAACTTGCTACAGTCGGATTTGGGTGCATTGTCGGCCTGGTGTCGTTTTAATTTACTCAATTTAAATTGTTCTAAATGTAAAGTCATGTCTTTTTGTAGAAGTACCCCTCATACTGCTCACTACTTGCTTGATGCTTCACCACTTGACCGCGTGTTTGAAATTAAAGATTTAGGCATTATTCTTGATCCTAAATTAAAGTTTGACTCTCATATTTCGTTTATGGTCAATAAGGCCATTAGTGTCATTGGCTTCATCAAGCGGTGGTCGAAAGAGTTTAACGATCCCTACACCACTAAAACGCTTTATACATCCCTAGTACGTCCCATCCTGGAGTATGGATCTTGTGTGTGGTCCCCACAATACTCGATTCACCAGGATAGAATTGAATCTGTGCAGAAGAAATTTCTTCTCTTTGCCCTTAGAAGTTTTAACTGGGTTCCTGGAGTTGACTTACCCTCTTACTCAAGTAGACTCCTTTTGATTAATCTTCCCTCCCTGTTAAACCGTAGAACTATGCATGGAGTATTATTTGTTACTAACCTACTTAATGGTGAAATCGACTCATCAGTTCTTTTGAGTCGAATTAAATTAAATGTACCAATTAGATCTTCACGTAACTTTTTACCCCTTAGCCTTGATCGTTGCTTGAGCAACTATTTAACTCACGAACCATTTCGTGTTATATGTTCTGACTATAACAAACTTTATTCTCTTGTCTCCTTGGAGGCCTCAATTCCAGTACTAAAAAGATCGATCCTTTTTGCTTTATCTAATCGTAACCACTAACTACTAATCTAACACTGGTCTGATTGGGTTTTTCTGGGTTTTCCCCAATCCACGCAACAAATGTTGGACTACTAAATTTTTTTATTGAATTTCCCAGAGCCTTAACGTTAACTTTTAATTATTTTTTACCTAAATTTATTTTCAGATTTTTATATAATTCTATATTATACTTAATTTAATTATTTTAACTATTTTTTAATTTAAATTAATTTTGATTTCATTTTAATGTCAGCTGCTCTTAGCTGACAATAAATAAATAAATAAATAAATAAATAAAGACTTTAAAATCAATCACCAGAGAGCTGGTACGGCGGTAGAAGCTGGTAAGATGGCCAGGCATGCCAGGCTTGAGGATCATGATGATTACTGCATACTCTCACTGGGATGGGGAAGTGGTGAAGTCCCAGAATCATATGGAAAATGTTCAGACATTTGGTGGTAATAACTTCATGACTAAATTTAAATTTGGTGTTCGTGAGCATAAATCCCCACAAAGTCCTTTTGGTATTATAGTCTCCACCGGCAATGAATTTGTCACCCAGTCCGTCTGCCACTGGCTTAAGCATTGCCTGGGTAATGTTATGCCTCGATAGTATAGAGCAGGAAGCTTTAGGTCATATTGAGGGCTATGAATAAGTGTAGCAGAAGCTTGATCTCATAAGTGCTTCATAGCGCCAAGTTCGGTGTGAGATGTACCATACCTAATGTACCATACCTTGGGTGCATATATGCTACAAGTTAGCTCGTAACAAGGAATGTTGAAGTATGAACGTTCATTGAAGTGGGTTTCCACAATACGTAACATTGTGTATTGCATCCCAATTTAAGTTTATTTTTTGAAGCTGCTGCGCCTAAGCTATAAATAAGAATCCTGCTACTGTGATAATCAGCAAAACTTAATAAGCAAATAAATAGCCTTACATTATCAACAACATTAAGTTAATCAATGAATTACATTTAAGTTTTTTGTTTATTGTATAATACATTGACCTATAAATATATACATATATTACTAATAATATTTAATTTTTTCGAGGTTATTGGATACGTATGTATGTATAATTATTTAAGAACTTATATACTATTGCTGGTACAAAAATCAAAGTTTCATTTTATGAAATTGATCTCAAATATAGTTATATATATTAAAAAACATTTTTGCCAGATCATATACACATATTTGATTTGAGTACACTTCAACAGAACCAAAAGAATGTAAAGATGATTATGCTTTTACCATGCTCTACCTTGCAGTGGCAAATAGCCTCCGCACTGCTGCTGATGACCATTTGAAATAAAATTGTTTTGGTTTCGGTATGCCATTGCTAAACTGTTCGACATAAGAGCATTATTGCAGGGTTGTTGTAACATAGATGCATTGGAACCACCAACTGTCCCACCATAGCTTGCTATCAGAGACGATGAGGTATCAGGTGAGTGTGAGCTAGGTGCATCTCCTGGGATGAGACTTAGGACGTTTGGTACATTGGCTGTAACTGATGTTGTTCCATTTGCATTGCCATTGCTATTATTGCTGTTGTTGCCAGAATTTGTGGAGCTGTTTGTGTGCGACTGAGGTTGTGCTGCACTGCTTGCTCCAGAGCATGGTTTTCCATCCTTCACTAAGACTGGAACAGCGACGCGTCTTGGGGAGCTTGCAGACTGAAAATAAGATCAAGAATTACAATTGGCATTTCCAAATTTACTCATTGCTTGTTATTTGCATCTTTTGAGGATTAGGAATAAGGTTAACAAAGTCCCTTAGCAAAACAATTCACAAAAAGGTAGACCTGTCAGTTAAAAAAGTTTATCTGAAGTACCTAAAAGTAGATTAAGATTATTCAACACCAAGGTTGAAGATTGTCTAGATTGTCCAGAAAAAATAGCTTCGGCAAAAATTAAGTGAATGCTTTCAAGTAGATCTATACTTCAGAAACCTGCCAAGGAGAAAATCTAGATCTACAAAAACATTGAAGATTAAAAGTTATCAACTTTTAAAAGTCTTGCAAAAAGCGGTCAATTTAAAAATAACCCTATAAACACTTGGTTTGTATATTTTTTATGGTCAAATAATGATACTAGAGATGATAGATAGGCTAAACGTCAACGATTATAGCACCCAAAATTAATTAATAGTAATTCCCTGGCCTGGTAGAGCAATGGTCTGATCGAATCTGAGTATGCCTTTGCATAAACAAAGTTTCAATGGCCCCCAAAAATCAACACCAATAATTTTGATGACAAACGTTCCGCCAACAGACAACTCGCATTTTGGAATCGAAAATGCATATAGTATCGCCCACATTTTGTACTCGTTACCGCAGGGGTTTGGGTTTGTTCAGTGCCCGTCATGGTCTCTGTCCGCCTGTATGAACGCAACTTTTGAAGTTATACTTTTAATACCGCAGTTGGGTAGTAACCCAAAAAAAACGGCATACAAAAAAGGGCATAAAAAGTGGTCAGAAAGGTGCATAATAGGGGAACAGCGGAGGTACGCTATATTATACATAAGAGAGAAAGAATGGCTATATTTGTGTGAAGACTTCACTGCAAGAAAGAGTGAGACAACTACATGTATATTATTTTCAGCTGTAAGTGCTGTCAAACTTTGCAATGATTTGGCAGTAAAGTATCGATATTTTATATCGATTACTCTGCGAAAAGAACAGAAATCTGCGCATAAATGCATTAAATATACAGTGCATTTATTCAAAAGCAAAAACAAATTGAAAAAGTATAAATAACAACCAAGCATAAAGGCCTGTTGTCACATTCAACGGAAACCGAAAACGAAACCGAAACTGATTGTCGGTTTCGGTCGGTGGCTGATTTTGCGTGAGCTGCCACATACAACCGAAACCGAACGGAATAACGGAATATTTATTTTTGTTATCATTCGCTTATTTTCATCCGCATCGCGTACAATGCTTCGTTCGATTTTACGAACTCTATCAAGTTTTCCTCATCCTCCAGACTTAATTTAACTTTCGACATTTTTGCCATTTTCTATGACCAGCGTTAAGTTGGCTGCGTTTTTAGAAATCAGCTGATCGCAAATCAGAGGAGCACAAAATAAATAATCGATAGACAGCAACCGAATAAAGGCAAAAGTACTTGTTTCGGTTTCGGTTGCAAATGTACTGATTTCGGTTTCGGTTTCCGTTGTATGTGACAACAGGCCTTAAGGCGGCACAACAATGCTATTTTTACCGCTAGATCTGACTGTTTTTAAAACGCAATTGTGGGACAAACTTTCATATATTACATAGGATCATCAAAGTATAGCTTCTTTCTGAATGCGTCAACTGGTATTAGGATAACTAAATTTATAGTTAAACAACTATTTTAACGTTATATTTTACCTATCTAGCTTTTTTGCTCAAAAAATTATGACAGCACTGGTACATGTGTCTATTGACTTGCATTCTTCTTGTTTTGTTTGCGGTTAGATGCAGAGAAGTAGCCGACTGAGACGGTCGAGTTACGCAGCTCTGCTGTTAATATGTGCGCGAAAGAAATGACATTTTGAAACGACATATCTCCTCGCGGCAATTATTATATTTAGTAATAATAGAGAATAATGGGTTGTAAATTCTAACCTTTTGCAATTAAGACAATATACTATATAAGTACTATTACAATTAGAAAACAAACACCCATGTTGAAAGTTTAGATATTTTTAATTGTAAAGAAAATATTGAAAGCATAAGTATCTGCAACAATGTATACAAATTATTTAATTTCAAGAGGTTTACACATCTCCCGTGTGATCGCACTCACATTGGTTTTTATTAATATCAAAATAAATCTGTTGAAAAATCTGTTAAAAAAGATTAAATTATTTACCCTATGTAATACATAGTATGAATGTATTTATATATTTTTTAATATTTGGGAGACTAAATTTGATATCAAACATACTGTATTGCCTCTACAAATATTTAAATTATACAAAAAAACAAATTACAATATAAGAAGTATAACTTCCAAGGAGTGTGCTTTACACACCCTTAATTTTTTTTCCACACCCTTCAAGCTAGAGACCTGAATCTTTCCAAATGTGTTTATCTATGGCCGTGACAGATAAAGTGTCAAGATTGGGGTTCCACGATAACTGGGGGGCTGGCAAATCGATAAATTCAATAACTCAAAATCGATTAGTCCACCTATTTCGCACACCCTTACAGCTAGAGCTACCAAATTTGGTGAGAAGATAGCAAGCCCAAAAAAACTGCATCAATTTTGGAGCTCCCATTCCGCCCCAGTCACCCCATGATTCAAGAATTATTATGCGTATTTCTTTTGAGCTAGAGTCAACAAATTTCATAGGAAGAAAGCTGATGACAAAGATCTGTAGCAACAATTTTGATGCTATACCTCCTTAGTTTTTAAGCTAGAGTCACCAAATTTAAGAAGAAAAATAAAACCAGTTACTACACGTAAGAATCTGTTCTTTCTTGCCAAGTTGCCCAAGTTAAGCTGATTTTGTAAATTAATGTAATTATAACATATTTATTTTAAACCGCATATAGTGATGTAATACTTATAAGCACTCGTTTTTGTGGCATTACCTGATTATGCTGATTTTGTTCAGCCATTGCTTTTTCCTTTGCTTGCCGTTTGCACTTATATCTATGGTTTTGGAACCATATTTTTACCTGGAATTAAAAATGAAAGTTGATCATGATTTTATAATTTCATTATTTCTCTGTTAAAATGCTTTGTTATTGGTAAAATTCAATGAGCTTAGCATGATTTTTCTAAGCATACATGTATAGAAAGTATTTTGTGCTGACTGATTGATTGACTATGGAGTAAGCCATAAGGGCCTCAAAGCTGAAAACTTCATAGAAATTTTGTTATACCCGGACTCCATTAAATGGTTTTCTGCAAAAGTAAAGTAAACGGACAGAAGAGAGCCTTCTTTCTCCAAATCAACAAGCTGGATTTTTGTAGAAGTAGGGTTTTATCATAAATAGCCTCAAGCCGATCACCAACGGTCTTACAGTGGCGCAGAATTCAGTTATTGGTTGGATCTTGACCGGGACATGCGGCCATTAAATACATTTGTACTATATTGCAAGGGAAGGAGGATGTTGATGCCAGATTTATGGTATCTAAAATTCCCAAAACTATGAATTCTTGATTTAAGTATTACAGTATTACATCATCCTTCTACGCACAATATGTGCAAATTACAAGTGAATAAAATAATAATAATAAAATTAAATAAAAAAAAGCGAGAATGTTCTCTTGGGTACTTTACTAAAAACAGTTAGCTAAGTGATTTGTTTTGGTAAATTTTATCCCCACGCCCAGAGAATGGGGAAAAGTTGTTGAATGAAACTTAATTTTAACCCTTCAATGCATTGCGTTGCCGTTTGGCAACATAGCATTAACAGCTCTATAATTTCGCATGTAATACAGATAACGGTATAAGTCATTATGTAGACTCTTGGCTACATATTTTTCAAAAGAAATCGTAAGTGAACTCGTGTGTTTTCATCGATCGTGCTTGTTTTGGCGGCATTTTTTGACCTGAGTATGCACATTGTCAATAAGTAGTGAAGTGTGAACTTTGAAAAGCGTTGTAAAATAATAAACAAAGCATCCATTGTTATTTAAAATTATTGTTTATACATAAAAAGGTATGTATTTGCATTTGCAGCAGTTGTATATATAAAAATAATTTTAATTGTTATCAAATTGCCAAAAAAACAGTTTGTTGCCATTTGGCTACATTGTGCAAACAATCATAGTTTGTTCAACTTGTGTCACCAGTATTCATTCGTGGCAGACCAAGTAAAATAGAACCAGCAATTCAAATGAAGAAGAAAAGAGGTGCTTCTCAACATGTTCCACCCAAGGATATTCGCAGAGATGAAACTGGACACTGGCCCGAGCACACGGAAGCTAAAATGCGCTGCAAATATTCTGAATGAAAGGGCTTTAGTCGCGTTAAATGTGAAAAATGTGGCATTGCTCTGTGTTTTAACAACAAAAATAATTGTTTTAAACTTTTTCATATAAATTAATATATCAGTTACAGCTTTTTTGAACAATATAAATTGAATAAAATAAATTTTTCTCCTTAAATTTTCGACTTCTTTCAGTTTTGAGTATTTTCACTTTATCGCTCTAACACATGATGTAGCCATTTGGCAACAAACCCTTATCCTTAAGAAAAAAGGACAATTTTGAGCACTCAAATTTTTTTTATTATATTTTCATGACTTTATAAGCAGTTATCTCTCGTTACAAAAAAAAAAATCAAATCGGAGATGTCATGCATTTAATATGCATAAAAACACCAATAAATTTTTTAAGTTTGTTGCATTATTTAGTTAATGCTTTTACATTTTTCAATATTTTTTTATGTGTTGATTCGAGAAAAGATAATAAAGGTAGTTTATGTTTAATATCAAATACATAATACTTTTAAAATAATTTATATGTAGGATTGGGATAGGTTGACAGAGCTGAGTGCTAAAGTTATAAGTTATTTGTCAGAGGCAAAGCCCTGAGAAAGCTGGGCACACCGATATAATGAGTATAGTGAGTAGGGATGGGTATCGCCAGCGTAAGTATCGGTATCCTGGGATCGATACAAATTGCACCACACCGATACTTGGTGTCGATATATTAAATCTCAAGTATCGACACTATCGTGGTATCGATAAATTGCGTTTTTTTTTCATACCAAATTAAAATGCACAAAAAAATTAACTCAGATAACGTATATTAAATTTTAAAACATTTCCAATTTTTTTTAAACCTGTCATATTTTAATCCCACATGTAGGTGTTCCGCCGTTAGACAAGAGCCACAATCGTCCATTATTCGTCCTGCTAGCGAAAAAATCGCTCACTTGGAACTGAAGTTGCCAAGATTGGCAAATAAATTTGTGCCATTTTAAAGCTGTGGGGATACAATGGTTTTAAACACATAAAACGGATTTGCCGATCTTGGCGATCAAATTTGATTGGCAAATGATTTGATTTCAGACTTGGCAGCTATGGCTAAATCGTCGACGATACCTTGAGTATCGACTAGCAAAATATCGATATCGATAATATCGTCCAACACAAGTATCGCCGATATCGTATGGACGATACTGCGATAAAAAAAACGATACCTCCACTATCGAATCGATACCTGCCATCCCTAAAGCCTTGTTCGCACTTTGGGAAGTAGTAAGTAGCGATTCGAGTAGACAGTGTCCGAACAGCAAAATTTTAGTCAAGTAATTTAGTCAGGTCACTCGCTACTCGACTAAAAACAGAGTAGAATCTACTCTATTTTTTCGTGCCAGTAGCGCGGCAGAGCTACTAACTGCGCAGTCAGCGGTGACTAGTTGGGTTTTGAATTGCATATTTGAATAAGTAACGACTGTTAAAAGTGAATTAATTGATTGAAAATGCGCTATGCAGTTTTTAGATGAAACAATAATAACAAATTGTTCTTAAAATTGTTATTGTTGCATCCAAAAACTGCATAGCGCATTTTCAATCAATTAATTCACTCGTAACTTATTCAAATTCACTGTATGCAAAATGCAAATTAAAACCCCACTGGTCACATGTGACGTCATGCAAACAGCTGAAAAACAGCTGTTTATGCTCATTTCGCTGCTGAAGTCACACTACTAATGCACTGCACAAATCAGTTAATTTTATAAATGCGAACAGTTTTTGGCGAGTAGCTACTTACCGAGCTACTGTCTACTCGACTCGCTATTTACTACTTACTAAAGTGCGAACAAGGCTTAATAGAGAGTCGTAGAGTAGAACGCGAAGGAGTAAGACGTTCGTGTAGAATGAAAAAGCCGTAGTTTAAATATACCAATAATTCATTTACTTTTGTAAAATTAAGCAAACATGTATATCATCAACCCATATTAAGTAAAACTATTTTGTGTAACCCACATATATGTATGCATATTTTCATATTTTTGAGTCACATAAGCAAAAAAAGATTACAGCCTGTGTTAGATCACACGGGCGCATAGGTTAAACGTAGAATACGTCTGTCCTTGTGCAACGAAAATTATGAAAGTAAACATAGTAGGGGTCTTCACACGTAAGTTGTTATTCGTTATTCGTTATTCGTTAAACTTGTTAAAGCTTGCCAACTGTGAACACTCCTTTTTTCAGTTGTTAATCGTTAATCGTTACAATATTTTTCACACTGCTTATGTCAGTTGTTAATCGTTAAAATATTTTCAACACAGCTGGCATTGCCTTTTATTTCATTTCATTTCATACATTTTCATTTTTTACCGAATAACGAGTAGTTTGTCGGGGCTGCCAGCTCGTTAACGTGTTATTCGTTAGGCCGGTATTCTGTTAAAGTTACAAAAACAAAATACATGTAAAACGAATAACGAATAACAACGTTGCGTGTGAAGACCCCTAGTATTTATTTGATTTGAAATTTAAACAAATTAAACATAAAATAGCGGAAATGCATGTTTATGCCTTGCATAACAAAAAGAGTTCATATAAGTTGTTCAAGACAGATAACGCATTGCGCATCAACAGCTGTTGAAATGAAAAATGAATTATTATTGATTAAAAAGTGCTTCACTTATTACTTTATTATTATTAAATGTTATTAAAAGCCATTTAAAGCCATTTAAAGCCAAAACATAGTAATATATCGGTAATATACCATGTAAACATGAAAGCATTGGTCACATGTGACGTCATCTGCGCAGAACGTAAACCACAGACTGCGTGATCTGAGTTTTATCATTCGAACGAATAATAATGTGGTTTCCTCACTAGCACTTTGCATCAGCTTTTACAGCAATTAGCGATAACAAGACGGAGAGCTGTCCTCATACACAACATCAGCATCTGCATCTTGTTTGACAGCTTACAATTATTAATTCAGCCAACGAGAGTAAAATATGGATCCAATTTTATTATCTATTTTAGAGAACGACCGTAAAGAGGAGGCGCTATTAATGTTAAATTAATGTGGATCGTCGAGCTCATCATTAAACCATAATCAATATAGCCCATATTGCAAAATAATGCATTTATTTTTATGATATGCTATGCAAAGTTATTGGATGATTGCCTCATTTCCAAGTTGGCAGACGAATTATTATTTTTATTATTATTGAATTATTTAGTTTAATAAAGTAAATTTAAATTTTAACGTTGGTGTAGTGGTGTCACCATGCCGATAAAAGAAATTATCGAGCATAACAGAAATTTTTTTAGAGTATCGAGTACTGTTAACACTAGATGTACTCACATCTTGGCTAGACGCCAGCATCTGCCATATCTAGCACCCATACAATTTGTATGGGAGATGTTCAACATCTTGGCTCAAGATGCGAAGATGTGAGATTCAGCCCTAATGAGGACAGGGCATAAGACGAACTTTCTTATAGTCAGAACTATCGATAGTTTATTTCCTGTTTGCCTATATAAATTTATATGATAGCCGCTTCTGCCCTCTATAGTGTCAGCGATAGTATAAGACCATCAATTGTCTGATAGTATAAACCATCGATTGACCGATAGTTTTATTGATTGTTTGCTCAGCTGAGACGCACAGCGCAAGTGAAACAAATCCATATACACATGCTATCAGCTATCGCACTCGCTCACACTTATTGCTCACATCGCTAATCTGAATTTACACATAAAACACACATATGACAAAAATTTAATTATGACCGAATATCTTAATGAAATTTCAACACTTAGAAGATAACAATCATGACCGCATATATATCAAACGAAAGGAAATCAAGTCTATTTTACAATGAAAAAAAATTAAAAAATATTCGCTGATGAGTTTGTAAGCCATTTGCAATATAAAAAAGGAATGATTTTTGCGCTGGTCTTTGCCTTATAAAAGCTATATATTTGGCAAAAGTATATAAAATTTGAACATAAGAATGTTTGTTTAGCTTATCTCAACTTATTTTTTCAAAAAGCCGAGTAATTGATGAATTATTGAGATTGCTAGAACAGTTTAAAGCCTTCGAAGTGAAGCAAAAATATACATATTTTTTGTTTCATTTTTTTAACAGAAAATGTAATCAATGCATATATAAGTATAATTTTATTTTAAGTTTGAAATTAATTTGAGGAAAATTGATCCATTAGTTCATGAGCATAAAGCGATTTTGTAAAACTCTCATAATACAACAACAACTTTTTTAGATTGAGACCTCATTTACGAAAGGTAAGACGTATTCTACGTCAAAAATAAATGATTATATTTGTTTGAAAGTCATACTATTGAACCGTTAAAATATAATTTGTTCCTCGATACAAAAAGTCAATTCTCAATCTCTCTGAAAAGACCAGTTGATTTACTTGATATTTGTACTGTTTATTGTTAATACTTATTTAAAAATTCGATGAAAATCAAAAAACATTTTTTATAAAATAAATTAAAATAAATAATTCTTGCATAACCGAAATCGGTTATTTACTTTCCTTGGGTAAGGTCGGCAATCTGCTTAGAAGATCGATACTTTTTATATTTTTAAAAGTATTTATATTTTTTGCCTTCCTTGTGCTACAACTCTTTTTATTTTTGCTGCGACAATATGAAGACTTAAACTGAGTCAAGTTAAAATTAATAACGAAGGATCAAATACTCAATAAAAAAAAAGGATCAAATACAAAATAAAACAAATGTTGAAAGTATAAATAGCAAAAGACGTATGAAGTGTCTTTACAAATTTAAAGGCATATTTTAAAAAAAACTACCCTGAACCCAGTTGCAATAAATATATTAAATTTATAAAAGACTGAATAAACTGACTTAACTTCAATCGATTCAATTCGATATACATATCTGGTGTTTCTTAACCGGTTTGGACGACATTTTCAGAGAAGCTCTATCGTTACCATTATCTACCATTATTTCAACACACATTTTTACATTTTCCAAATTCGATCTATTTTTGTAATCGATACCATGTGTATATCGGAAACCAGAATAGTTATCGATAATTTGAAACAAACTTGTTCTGCTCATGGTATAGGAGCTAGGAGAGCTTATATTCAAAATCGGAAGTCTCTTGCTCTGGTAGTCTCTGAGATCGACGCGTTCATACAGACGGACAGATGGACATGGCATATCGACTCGGCTGTTGATGCTGATCAAGAATATATATACTTTATGGGGTCGGAGATGCTTCCTTCCCTTTTACCCATTTTATGGATTCAGGGTATAAAAAAACAGCAATGTTATTTCGATCACACGGGAGATGTGTAAATATTTAATAATTAGTATTTTTAATAAGTGAAAGTACTTATGCTTTTAATATTTCTGTACAATTGAAAATATTTAAACTTCCAACATTGGAGATAAGAATACTAATTTTTTTCAGTTCTTTAATTGGTTATATTTATTGTCTTAATTGCAAATGGTTAAAATGGGTTTATGGTAACTAAACTTAGAAATATAAATTTTGGAGAAATAAAAATTTTAGAAATATAAATTATTAGTGTACCTGGATCATTGCTCATGTGCAATTTAAAAACATCAAATCAAAATTTTGTTAGGGCTTGCGCCAAAAAACGCTAAATGGGCGTGAGATGGAGATTCCAACCCAAATATAGGTTTTATTTTAATAGCTTTTTATTAGCTTCACTTGTATGTTTGTTTGTTAACTTCAATCCATCACTTATAATTCCCAAACGGTTATAGCTTTGATAGGATGGCATACCTGTTCAGCTATCTTTTATCATAGTCGATATTCTGATCAAACTTTGTTGTGAGCATTGTTCAGACATATGTATGGAAAAAATATCAAACATCCAATATCCGGAAATCTGGCCTTTTTTTTAGATTTTATTTGATTCATATATTTCAATTATTTTTTTCAAATTGTTCTTTAAAAACAGTGTGGCATCCTTTTTTACATACTTTGTATGTATTATCGATATCATTTGTAATCTAATGTACAACAAAAGTGAAAAATAAAGTGAAATAATGCCGAAAGATTCTTACAAACAAATATTTCGTGATTGCTGGCTACAGCAGCCATGTTTTAAAGATTGGATAAGCCGCAATGAAGCGGACACCAATAAATATCCAAATAGATCATATTCGCGCAAAAAGCATAATTTGTTTTAAGCCGGCGGATTGTCCCCAATCTTGTCACCAGGAAGCTGTATTAGCTGTATTGCAAGCTTCATTTTGATGCTAAAAGCTTAAAATTGCACAGAACAATTTTTTTTCCTGTTTTCTGACTATTTTTTTTTTAGATTTTCAGCCCGTTTTTCGGTATTTTACGGACATTTTGTCCTTTTTTTTCAAAAAATATTGGCATCACTGATGTGCATACATTGAAATATACATATATATTTACATTCGCACATGCATTTATATGTACATATGTATGTACATATGGGCATACAAACATATTTCGGTATGTACATACGTAGGGCATAGCTCTACATAAAAACGTTTAAACAAATAAAGCATAAAAAACAGGCTTTTAAAGACCATCGAATTAAAAACTTAAAAATAAATATAATTTAAAAAACTAAAAACTACGCTTTTTAAAAACATTGAGCTAAAAAATTAAAATATAATTTCTAAAATATGCTCGACGATCTCAAGTACTAAAAACGATGAGACTTAAGATTTTGAACTAAAGTTTCCGGTTTTATTTTCGTTTTCTAGTTTTTAAGTGAGAAAAATAACTTTAAAACTTATGGCGATAAGACAGTAAAGTAAGCTTAGAAATAATTAATAAATAATAACGCTCATGAATAAATAAAATGAACTTTTTACATGTGTTAGGGTGCTACAGCGTATCTCATAGTCGTTCACTCTGGTCTAATTTACTTTTAATAGATTATCAAGTTCAATGGTGCAAGTCCCTTATCTGTTGTTGTTTGTTGCTGAGAGACAGACAAACTGCCAGTCGATAGATTCCTTATTAATATATTTGTACGAATTTATGGAAAATTGTATTAGATTCTTTAAGAATGAGCTGTAATTACTGCACACAATAAAAAAGTTATTTTTGTGGTTGCCTATCGTCAATGCGCTCTGCTCTTAAGCGGTATGCCTTAATGCACAAGCATATGTAGTAGGGAGAAAATAGTCCTTATAAAGAGTGTGTATTCCGCTTGATAAGTTATTTTAGATTATTTTACTACATCAAACACTTTTGCGTTGAATACAATGCCAAGACCCTTTTATAGCAAAGAGCATGCTCAAACAATGAGTATATTTCAATACAAATTTTAGGGTGAGTTTAAATATATTATTTTTCTCCATTGTTCATTAATGCGTTTTTATCTTTCAAAAACATGCCACTGTTGTCCACATACTCAATTGAAGTGAGGCTGCTTTATTCTAAGGTAATCACCACTCCTGTTTAGGTGGGTAGGCATTGTGTGAAATTTCCAGATAATAAAACTCGAGGGTGACAATGCACAATTCAAATATTTTTATTGTTATAACACGTCGCACCCCGTAGCTGTTGTCTGTCAAATAATTGCTTAACCTAATGACAATTATACTATATTTAAAGTTCAAGGTATTTCTTAACCATAACCTGCTTGAAGAAGTGTAAACATTCCACCAACATAGCCATTAAGTGAAAGGTGAAAGCTATTTTAGAGCTTAATGCATATTTTGGGATCAAGTTTATTTTACATGATAGATTTTTATGGCTTTAGCAATTTGCGAATAGTTTTTAATAGCTTTTAATTAACTTCACTTGTATTTATGTTTGTTAAACATTTTAATAGTTATTAATAAGGTTTGAAAGGCCCTTTTTCAACATTGGCTTATCTACTCAAGTAATTAGGGTACCTGGCTCTCACCTGGGAGGTACGGGTTCAATTCCCAGTGTAGGCATATGGATGAATTCAGATTTTAAAAATTTTTAGTTAAATGTCAAAATATCAACTTACTTGAGTAGATATGCCAATGTTGAAAAAGAGTCTTTCAAACCTTATTAATAACTAATAATCAATTGATTACGAATAGAAATAATCAACATTTTGTCATGATTATTTAAGGATTAAAATTATAATTTAAAAAAATCTAACTTAATCAAAATATAATCAAATATAATAATACGAAGAACAAATTGGGTGTTAGCTGTTCAGTGTGGCACAGAATTTGGTTTGAAAATGATATTCGCAAGGCACCAGTGAACAGCGTAGATTTGTTGAAAAATGTTTCTCCAACAGAACTTGTTGACAATTTCATGGTTTGTCAAACATGCTACAAGCCTCTATGCCAAAAAAATGTGCCACTTTTGTCGCGATCAAACGGATTCGGTTACCCCGAATATCCAAGGCATTTGCCAAATCCAAGCGTGATTGCTGAGAGGCTTATTTTTCATACCATAAACCACTAATAACGAAAGTTACTATTTATTCAGAAATAAGTTAATTACCATGTTATATATTTATATCACACAGACATATGTATGTACAATGTACATACACAATCGATATCTACATTATACATACATACATATTTCAATCAACAAAAAGAAAAATTAAATAAAAGCTCAAAAATTAGTATGAACTCCTAAGACATGATTTCTTGCCTTTTCCCTTTAGGGGCAAACACTGTAGAATTTTTTCTTTTATTTCTTTGTTGTTTGAAAGTTTTTTCATTAATACAATTTCTCGCTGCGTCTATATTTTAAACTGTAATTTATTTTCTGGGAATTTACTGGGATTAAAAGGACTTTATACAAGAGCTGTTCTTTCCTGGACTTAATAATTTTCTCTGGGCGTGTGCTTAAAGCCTCTGGACTTTATCTTAAATATTTTCAAACATCTTTGGAGTCATCAAACATTGGATTTTCTGCGTCTTCTTTCTGTTTTTAAATTTTTTAAACCGGCCTGTGGTGCATGCAAGTATAATCTTTCGAAAATTCGTACTGACACATCTTTCCGCCGCGCTATGTAAATTTGTGCCAACTATTTTTTCTTTTCTTTTTCTTACCAAAAGCGCCATTTGTCTAATGTTTTCTTTACCAATAGCTAGCGCCATCCGCCTCCTCTTTTGTGCAGCAGCAATAGATTTTCCTACTAAAGCGCCATCTGTCTGTTCTTTTTCTTTACCTTTCCAAAAGCTATTATTTTGACAATCTTTTTAACCAACTTTTATTGGAAAATGTTTCTAAAAACAAAAAACCGAAATATGATACCTTTTACAGTTTTTAAAAAAACAGATATAAAAAGAATTAATTTTTGCCATGCCGTAAGATTCAGATACGACATACATATCTGCTTTACTTGAACACATAATAATACAACAACTTATTTAATGGTAACGGCATTAAGAAAAGTAAATAAAGTAAAACCTTTTAACTGCTTACTTGTGTGGGCGTCAGATGGATAAGACTTGCTAAATGTTCTCGTTCGGGGGCCGACAAATAACGTTGCTGCTTAAATCTTCTTTCTAGCTCGTAAACCTTAAAAAGAATAAAATACAAATAATTAAACCGTTATAAGTTTATATTCTCTAGTGAAGTTGATAATCCTTAATATTATAATCGTACAAACATCAACAATTGCCAATTAAATTAAAAGAAAATTCATTGGGTGGAAAATTGTTGGTCAAGATTATTCAGTCAACATTTTTTTGATAAGTGTTTAAGCAGTATTTTTCAAACCCCACCCTGTGACGTCAAAATGGATGGAAAACAATTGGGAGTATGCTCACAAATTGGACTCAAAAAAAAGGTTTCAAGTCAAGCGCAACCGACTGTGGAATACTCTGATACCAACATTAAAACATGTTTAACTTATTTGGTTTGCTAATGGGGGGGATTGAGATGGAAGTGTGGGCGTGGCCTCTAAACAGTTTTTGGACATTTCTTCTTTTTTGAGCAGGGGTCTGGGGGTGGGGTTGGTGGGCGTAGCATCAATCAATCTTTGTACTGAATTTGGTGACACAAGCAGAGATACAAGCATTTTATTTTTTAACTCATGCCTAAGGCTAACCTTCGGTATCAGAGTGTAAAAATACATATCAGCAAGCCCATAAGAAGGCTTGTTTCGTTTTTGAATAAAAGACACAAAATTTGGTGGCAATACAGCTAGTAGCATCCCCGTAAGATCAACATCAACCTATCTCCGAACGCAGCGTACACCCTTGCCGCAGCCGTCTTCGCCATTTTCAATCGCGCCTCTTTTTACCCGTTTTTATGCAGGTATATATAGAGCATTCCGCAGTCGGTTGCGTCCGGCTGTCACGTTTCCACTTGTTTTTTTTGTTTCTATTTATTTTCACTCAAAACTTCACTACTCAGTTCTTCTTTGTTGTTGCTTCCAAGCATTGGAAACGATTTCGAATATGTATGTATGTACATTTGTAAACAGCGCTCACCATATGTACACTTGAATTAAAACCATTGTTAGTTCATTAGAACTGTAGGTTGATTAATAAACGTTTTGTGTAATTATTGAAATTGTTTTGAACCAAGATTAAACTTGGTTAGAAATATAATTATCAGAATAAAACAGGTGCTAAAAAGTCTACTTGCAATGAGAAGAATTGTGGAATAACTTTTGATTTGCGAAAGACGTTGCAAAATCTGGCGAATCTAGCCCGAATAGTTCCTTAGATCAATACATCCGGGCGGACACCAGGAATCGAGTACTGTTGGTCTGCGAGCGGAAAGCGATGCAATTAATTTGGTGGGCGCTTTTGTGACAGGATGATACCAACTAATTGTGAGTGCAAAAGCGGTATATACTTATATTGTGTCTGCTGTTTTGCCCATTTTCGGCACACAGCTGAGAACAGCTGTTATAATCGAGGCCAATTATTCCACAACGCGATCAAGATGCAATGAAAACTTATAGTTGCACTGAATTCAGGCAAAGAATTTTTTTTAATAATTGATAATGATTTCTTCTTTGAATGCCGTAGAACCGTTTCAATTTAACTGAATCGAACGCTTTAAGCATTTTACAAATTGCTTCCTTGCATATCCGTCGCTTTATTGCCTGAACTTTTCACATCTCACCGCTATATGTAACTCTCACATAAAAAAGCTGGCATAGTTTTATCGCAACGCTTCTCGTGCGCCCTTTGATATCAGTCTTAATTGACTCGGCTTTTGATGCTGGGCAGGGTTTCACAATTTTAGCACAAATATAATAGCCTCTGTAAAGGTTATAAAATACAGTTACAATCGGAGATGACGCTTAAAAGTAATACTGAATAATATAATGAAAAAACACATATTTTTCTGTGCATATTTCCTTATTTTAGCACAATGATATAAATATATGTATGCATGTATGTATCTATTCATACATGTGTGTAAGCGGCGCTCAAATTAGCTAAAATTGTATGCCTAAGAGAACATACATACATAAGCTAGCGACTTACATTTGTCGCCTGTTTAGCCGAGTTCATTGTGCACTTCGTGCCACTTTGACGAATGTTACAATAAACGCGAACGAAGCAAAACTGAGCGCGCGCTTTTCGGATAAATTTAGCTTTCTGATGCTGACGTAGATACATACATACATACGTACTAATACATACCTACTATGCTACATAAATATGTAGAATATTCAACGGTAGTATTTGTCGAACCACATCTGCAAACACACATTTGTGCAATGTAAATATACTCCCAAAAAGATATTTAAACATGCATACATGAATAAGAATACGTACATACAAACACAAGTGTACATATTTGTTGAGTCGGAAATTGAAGTGCATTGTAAATATGAAATTCGTTTTTCATTAAAGCATTTATAATATAAATAAGTATGCATATGAACATTCTTACTACATACAAATTCGTACTTAAGATCCAACAGTCGAAATTTTACTAAAATTAATTGGAGCAAGTAAAAGCAAGTTGAAACCTTGAAGTCGGATGCAACCAACTGCAAAATACTCTGCTTCCATTATAAATATGGTGAAATAAACATATTTATTGAGTGAGAAAAATAATTGTAGATGAAAGTTCCAAAAGGGGTTACAAAAAGTATGGTTAGAATAACAAGTTTAAAGAGAAATAGTTAAGACCGTTTTCAGTATTCCTGATCGGAACTGCAAAACGATTGGAGAGATAAGAAAAGTCTACAAGAAGGTAAGTTAATGTTAGTTAAGACCTCTGAGGAAGAAGAGCTGAATTTGTATTTGCTTCATCTTGATGAATCTGTGTGTCCCTCTGTCTGGAACTTTGCAAATTGCTATACATATTTGCGTCAGACAAAGTGTCAATATAGGGGCGCTACGCCACTAGGGATAGGAAATCGATAGCTTGTCCATACACTTCGAGATGCAAATCGGTAAAATACACATTTTCCCCACATTTCAATAGCTATGTAGAATCAAAATAATTTTTAGCGAGGAAGTTGCTAACTTCCCACAAAGATCTGCATCAAAAAAAGGATGCCACGCACGACCCTATCGGCCCATCCCCCGGACTTTTTAAAGATATCCACAGCTTTAACCTAGAGTCACCCAAACTCAAAACCTCCGCCTTTAAAATCGGAATTCAGTCAGCAGACTGGTGAAAAATTTAATTTGCGGCATCTCACCTAGTCTTAGAGGAATTCCTATGCATAAGGTAGTTAGATTTTTGTATTTATTAAATTCAGGAAATGCGGAGGTGGAGACAGTTTGATGACCAAGCCCTTATATTCACGTATTTTATGCAAAACTACATTTTATTGATGTTTTTAAATTTTTTAACATACCTTTATTTTTAAAATATTTTCAGTGGGTAGTCTTAGAGTTATATATTTTAAGGTTTTGACTTTACAAGGGAATTGTTAGCTTAATTTGTTTTTGTAGTTTTGCTGTTCGTGTTTTGCCGATATGGCTTCTGAAAAGAGTAGGATGTATTATTATTAGTCAGATTCCTGTTTAATTTTAGATATATACTTGCCCATTAGAACTTTTCAAAAATTAGATGCCTTTTCTTTAAGGAAATCATTATTTTAAGCAGCTAACATTGAATCATCGCACTTATGCACATATTGCGATATTAAACACACCCACTTGCCAATGATTTTAAATACCATATAAAACACAAAAATTTTATTGCTTCTTGGCAAAGCTTAAAAGTCTTTGAAACAAAATTTTTTTCAAAATAACGAAAAAAAAATAAAAGCTTTGCAGTCGGATAGAGCCGAATGCGTTATACTCTGATACCGATATACAATCGGGTGGTAAGAAGTTTGCTAGAAAAAGGTTAGTGGCGATAGCGGTGGGCGCTTCGTTCAAAAATAGTTTGATGCACTTCTTGGAGGATGCATTTGCAATATTGACACCAAATTTGGTGACTCTAGCTTAGATTTTTTATGAATAACCATTTTCCATACGAAATAAAAAAAAAACAGTACGATTTGTTTATTATTATCAGAAGTTTTGGGAAATCCTACTTCGTATGAGCTTATTATAATGTGTAGATAAATGTCACAAGTCTCACTTTTTAAGAGAGCAAGTAGAAGTGGCACTTTTTATTAAGTGGGCAGGATCGTTGTACATGGAACATTGGATCCAAAAAGGGTTATGTGAAAAACTACATGCTAAAAAGTTTGAAAATTTCAATTATTCATTGTTGGAACTTCGAAACTTAGAATCCATTTTAACATTTATTGGTTTGTGTAGAAATATTACACTTTGTATGTTTTTTGATCAAATTTAAAGGGAGGAAAGATTTATTAGTAAAAGTGATTGTGTCATCTCAAATATATTAAAAACGGGCTGTTCTCTCACAGACGATCTTAGCCTGGCTCTTTTTTTTCCTGATGGTGCAAAGTCACTTTTTTTTCAGTTTGACTCTTTTTTTTGTGATTGGCTTCAGAAAATATAATTTTAAACATATCTCCGCACACAATTAGTATCGTTTATACCACTGAAAATTATCGATACATCGGCGTACCAAAATAAAAAAGCAATTCTGGAAACAATCGTCGCATAAGCCCATCGCCAACTCCGGTTTTAAGTTGATAAAAAATACATACACTACGACCTCAACCAACGCAACCCACGATACACGCAACTCCTCGAAAATTGCAACACCCAATTTCCAGATTTTCGCCAAACTGCTGTTCAGAAAAGTATAAGTTGTAAAAAGATCCAAAAAACATTTCTACATTTTTCAAAAATGTAATAAAAAAAATTGGAAATCCTTGCTTTAAACACAGTCATATTCGATTTACTTTAATTTTAAAGGTAAGCAAAGGCATCTTTTTTGAAAATTTTGTTCGCAACCGCCACAGTTTTCGCAACTGGCAAATTTTTAATAGGTTACGTTAACCGAGGTCGTACTGTATTTGTTTTTATTTAATATCATTCATCATTACTAAATAAAGGTGAAAATGTGATATACTTTGGAGTTATAATGTGCTACAGCTACAAGATTTAGTGAAAAAAATATTTGATAAAAATTTGACACAACCTTTGGCAACCTCACGACATATTGTCGTTCAGCGAAGAACGAAATGTAACAAAAAACAAAGCAATCTGGTGGCGAATCGGAGTTCGCCGGGTTTGCTAGTCTTATTTAAAAACAAATTTTGTTTGATTTTGTGACATGTCATAAAACGGTGTTTCGAAATCTTATTCACTAAAAAACTGTATGTTGTGGTTGTTATTTTACGAGGAAAAAATCCATAAGAAAATTTATAAGGAATGTCAGACACAAAAGTGACATTGCATATAGAAAACAAAACACTCAGTCGGTTTTGAGTGCTGAGACAGAGTTCAGGTAGACAAAAAATTAGTTCAGCCTTGTTTACTTTTCGGCAATTAATTGGAGTTCGAATATTTTGCTACTGAGCCAGAAATTCGATCGTATTTAGTCGTAGGGCACGTGCCGTTACAATATCTTATATCACTAAAATCGGATTTTATGAAGAATTCTAACATACTTTTGCAAACACAACTATTAAGTCAGTTTGTGGCTCGCGCTGAAGGGCCTAAGAGAGAAGAGTCTGAATAGAGATTTTGCGAAATCACTTTCAAAAGGTGGTAATGTGATATTTGATAAATTATTGAGTGAAGCCACGCAGTATTTCTTATTACCACTCACTGAAATAAGTATGCTTCTTAACATTATCTAGGATTTGATTAACGGCCCATAGTTTTTTGGTGAAAATATCTTAGAATCATTATTATGAAAACTTTTCTTTCGGTTTTGTTTACCCAAACAAATTGAGAAGCTGAGTTGTACATAATATGGCGACTTTTGGATTACTACTTATGATAAGGTACCAAAAATAGCCCTAAATAGAACCAGCTGGTAATAAACATTTATGATTAAAATTCCTGTTATTTCGAATTTTACCCACCTGAGCTTGTGTAAAAAGAACCCGTCGCTTTCGCCTTTGAGCCAAAGGAAACTGTAACGGTTTTGCATCACTTACGCTGCACGCAGCCAAGCCAGACATATTGCTCATGTGACCCATCGATCCACTAGCTGATGAACTCATTAGGCGCGATACTGAAAATATAAGATGGTATAGTTAAATGTAGTTTATCACAAATTTATATTTATTTTGAAAATCTCACAGATATGTTGGATATGTCTGATTTAAATGATATACGTAAGACCAAACATAATCGAGATATTGGTCAAAATTGGTCAGTCGATGCATGGATGAACATTTTATGGACATATGCGATTAAGGTTGGTATAATTGGTGAAACCATTTTCACCGAACTCTTATTTACTCAGTGAAAAAAACCAAGCAGTGGTTTTCTTACAAAGAAATTGTATTAAACATAACCAAGTGGACATCAAATCGGTCAACAAATAAGAAAAAAAATAAAAAATGTATCAAATTGGGCGTTGTATCAATTCATTAATTGAATTTTTCGACTGAGTTAAGCAAAATTAAATCTATTTATTGAGGTCAACTTTTCATTCCACAATATTCTAGAAAGCACCGGCAAGATATATAAATCATGCTTTCTTCTAAATAAATTTGATTTTATATGTACTACTAGCATAATACCCGGCGGGCTTTGCTACGCCGCCATTATAAAAGTCCGTCTAAAAAACTTACTGACTTCCTTCGCTGAAATTGGTGTGGCCTCCCATGAGATTATTTAAAACCAAAACAATTGTGCAAGTACAAAATGTACAAAATTATTTTCGATGAATAATCTTTGTTAACTGTGTTGTAATGGAACAATTTCATTTCAAGTGGGCGAAAACTACAGCGGGGATCATAGGACCCAGAGAACTTTAAATTTGAGCTTTGGTAAAAAAAAAGTAGTGCTGCAGTTTGTCACTCAAGTAAAATTAACAAAACTCTGCTGATTCTAAAGACCTTTAGCTAACGACTATCCGCTATCACTTAGATCATTTTACCGGCGTCAGCGGTAATATGGTATTTGTGACTTGGGTAAACTGGGAAATCGATAACAAGTCGAATCATCTCGAGGTGCTACTTCTGTGGATTGGGAAAATTGCGAAAGTCAATTAATCGTCTTTTTATTGGAAACCTTAAAAGCTTAAACAGTTTGTGTTAAGGTAATAATAATAAAAAAAATTAAGGGTGTGTGGAACACACTTTGGAAGTAATACTTCTTATATTGTAATTTGTTTTTTTTTGCATAATTCAAATATTTGTATAGGCAATTTAGTTTGTTTGATATCAAATTTAGTCTCCCAAATATTAAAAAATATATAACGGTGCTTAGGGGTAAATAATTTAATCTTCTTTAACAGATTTATTTTGATATTAAAAAAAAAACAATGTGAGTTCGATCCAGAGCTGTTAAATTTCGATTAAGATTAGTAATCAATTGACTACTTAAAAAAAAAAAATAGTCAATTGATTACGATTATTTTGTCAAATGTCATGACTACTTACTAATTGATTACGATTAGAAACAATCAAAATTTGGACAGGATTTTTCGACGACTAAAAATATAATGAAAAAAAAATCTAACAAAATCAAAATGTAATCAAACTACTTTTTATGATTTTTTTTAATTTTTTTTGATTATTTGTGTATTAACACCTAGATTTTAAAGCTTCTGTAGCTTTTTTTAACCGACCAAAAATGTTGGCAAAGCTGGCCGCATACTGGAACGAGCTTTCTACATCCAAGGCTAACTACAGAACAAGAACTGTGAAATCGAACTAAAATATTATTTCCTTTGACGTAACTGTCATCCGAACAGTCTGCCTGCCTTTTATAAAAGGGAAAATAATCAAAAGAAATAAAAAAATCATAAAAAGTAGTTTGATTATATTTTGATTTTGTTAGATTTTTTTTGATTATATTTTTAGTCGTCAAAAAATCCTGTCCAAATTTTGATTGTTTCTAATCGTAATCAATTAGTAAGTAGTCATGACATTTGACAAAACAATTGTAATCAATTGATTATTTTGTCAAAAAATACTGAATAATCTTACTATTAATGATTACGATTAGTAATCATTACTTAACAGCCCTGGTTCGATCACATGATGTGTAAACATCTTGGAATTAAATATTTTGTATAGTTGCAAATACTTATGCTGTCAATATTTTCTTTACAATTGAGACATGGGAGATACAGAATATTCATTTTTGTTTGTTTTCTAATAGGTGATAGTATATAGTTTATTGTCTTGATTGCAAAAGGTTAGAATTTCTAACAAATTATTCTCTACTATTAATAAATATAATAATTGCCGCGAATAGATAAAAGTGTCGTTTCAAAACGTCATATCTCCCGCGCTCATATTAACAGCAGAGCTGCGTGGCTCGACCGTCTCAGTCGGCTACTTCTCTGCATCTAAGCGCAAACAAAACAAGAAGAATGCAAGTCAATAGACACATGTACCAGTGCTGTCATAATTTTTTGAGCAAAAAAGCTTGATAGGTAAAATATAACGTCAAAATAGTTGTTTAACTATAAATTTAGCCATTCTAATACCAGTTGACTCATACAGAAAGAAGCTATACTTTGATGATCCTATGTAATATATGAAAGTTTGTCCCACAATCGCGTTTTAAAATAGCATTGTTGTGCCGCCTTAGGCTTGGTTAACGGTATCGATATAAATTTATATATTTTTATTTTAATGCAGTTCAAATTTCATTTGCATTTAAATTGTTATTTATATTTTTTCAATTTGTTTTTGCTTTTGAATAAATGCACTGTATATTTAATGCATTAATGCACTCTGTACTTTTCGCACAGTAATCGATATAAAATATCGATACTTTACTGCCAAATCATTGCAAAGTTTGACAGCACTTACAGCTGAAGATAATATACATGTAGTTGTCTCACTCTTTCTTGCAGTGAAGTCTTCACACAAATATAGCCATTCTTTCTCTCTTATGTATAATATAGCGTACCTCCGCTGTTCCCCTATTATGCACCTTTCTGACCACTTTTTATGACGTTTTTTGTATGCCATTTTTTTTGAGTTACTACCCAACTGCGGTATTAGAAGTATAACTTCAAAAAAGATTTATATACTGTTACCTTTCATGGCAGTTAGGAAACCACTAAATACTTAAAATGCTTATAACTTTAAAACGACTTAAGAGATTTAGAAACCTGAACGATTCACCCAAGTATATTTTAAAGTTATATAATATATGCGAGCTGTTTTACCCCCAACAATAATTTACATATTTCTTCGTCTGCGATATGATATGTATATATGATAAACCAGGCGAGTTAATAAAATTTAAAATATGCCCATTTTGCTCCCTCATACATCGTTTGGGTTTACCTGGCACTTAGCCAATAAAAGTTCTTACTTTTAATTGAAAATTAGTTATGAACTGTTATTTTTTGGTCCCACCTAAACCCTGAATGTCAAATACGAATGTGTAAATGCGAATTTAAAATATGTTGGTAAAACTGCAAACTGATACTCGAAGTTGAGAAGCTGTATTTATGTCATTACATTGCAGATATCAAGCTTCTACTCGTTTGTATCTCTGTTAGGGTATTTCTTCTTCGTAACTCATTAGATAAATATTCATTTATGTTGAATTTCATTTAGTGAACAACGTCGGTGACGACGGTAACAATTATACATGCATATGCATACGAAGATATATATGTATGTATGTACATAAAAATAAATGTAAATAAATTTGTATTTAGGAAATTTTTGTTGTGGACACATTGAAGTATACACAGAAAACTAAAGTTCACGCTCAGCACTTGAAACTGTTTGCTTTACTTTTAAGTAAAGATATTCGTAAATGATTTTAACGCTGAGTCACGCAATCAATGTAGGCTCTCTTTCATGCTTTATTTTTCCAAATAAGGAAAAGGTATGCGTGAGAATAATTGATTTTAAATTATTTCAATGTCATTGTTTATTTTAAAAATGAAAAGATGATATTTATTTCTGTGCACTTATTACGTTTCTAACCTACATATGTATATACAAATGTATGGCACATACACACCTGGTCTCTATAAAATATCGATTTATAACGCAAATGAAAATAGTATGAATATTGGCTCAGCATCAGTACTCAAAATTTTAAATTGTATTTGCTAACACTTGCTATGCAAATTTCATGCCTAACGAATAGTTGTCTGAAAACAAATATTTTATATAACTTGTTAAAACAAAAATGTTAAGAATTAGTTAGTTAGTGCAAAGTAGTGTATGTAGGATGAAATAGGTACATACATACATACATATGTACGTTAGCAAGTAAAATGGTCCAGCTGACAAATCTCGACAAGAAGATACCCTTATCTTTGGGTACGTATGCACAAGTAGTATGTAGAAAATGCTCTCGTTAATTTAAATAAATTATATCAACATGTTACCTTAAAATGTTTGATAAAATTTGTTCAATGTTTTTTATACTATGATTTTGACAAATCAATGTTCTTTTGATTCGATCACGAAAGTATGTATGTATATCGGATACGGAAAGATAGACGACAATATAAAATAATTTTTATTTCGTCAAATACTAGAACCTATATTAAAAATCTGAAGCCTCAAGCTTTTAGAGTTATATAAAGGCATTGCTTGATCAGTTCGCCTGTTGATGCCGACTTGGATTATTAACTTCTAATGCTGCATTCTGCTTGTCACCACTTTTAGCAAAACTTAAAATATAGTAGATTTAGTCCATTGGCGTCTTTTTGGATACCCGGTAACTTTCGGTCAACTTTCCTTTCCCCTTTGCACTACAACGCGGTTAGGGATTTAATTGTTTCAATGGCCGCCCGCTGCACTTCCAAAACGTCACTTGGTCTCTTTGCATATTGATTGTCCCAAAATTCTTTCAAGTAATGTGCCGTACCGGTTAGCTAGCCTCAAGCTAACGCGGCGCTAGCTTCCACTATTGGCGGCAAGTTATAATGCTTGTAATGTCCAAGTCGAGCTATTTCGACTTGAGCCTTGATTTTAAAAAACAGTTTACAGTGGACACAAAACCGGCGGTTATACTTTTAAGACGTGAATTTGCACGTATGAAAAACTTTAATCGATTTTTCCGAAAAAGTCATTTTTGAAGTTCGTGAAAATTATAATTTAAAATCTACTGAACCGATCCTTTTGAAAATTTAAGCATTACTTCTTCACATATAACAACAGGTAATCACGAAGAGTTTTTATTTTACTTTTTTTTCTATTTTATAATAACAAATTAAACACGTTTTTCTGACTTTTAATTTCATCAGATGATACGGAAACGAGTTGTGATGTTCTCCGAAAAAAAAAAATTTTTCACGGCGCCTCGGGAGATTCACTGGCTTGTTTTACACAATTATTCTATGAAAATTTATTCTAACATTTTTTAAAAGTTGCAAAATAATATGTTATCAAACTCAACAAAATAATATAAACAATGTCGCCGCAAAAAATTCTCAAAAATATTTTTGTTTTGCCACTTCTTTCTTTCTTCATTTTCTTTCATTTCTTTAGACTTTAAAATTTACAGTTTCAAATTTAAGCAGCAATCCAAAAGTCTACTGAGTTAACCGACGCACATCTTATTATCTTATTGTCATCCCATATGGCTGAATAACTGCCCATTTTCGACCCATCCAAAGTTCTTAAGAGAGTTGCTTCTGGCTGGAGCTCTAAAATGCAAATAAGTGGCGTGATCTTCATTAGAATTTATAAGGCGGACAATTACGCATTGCTCCCGAAATTCCTACACAGGCCAACTTCTTTCCAGCTTTTGTGGCTACCTTTGCACAATACGTAAGTAATTTTCTTACTGTCATTAGTTATATCCACCTTATTATTTTTATTACATGTCAAATGAGAGCACTTTGACACAAAACTCGATAGGGAAATTTGAGAGGGATACCACGACTAAAATGGACTATGCCTCAATGTGATAAGGATATTAAAATTGACAAAAAGCGTATTGCCTTGAAAAAGAAATAAAAAAAAAAAAAGTAAAAAGTCTCTAGTTGGGAAATCTCGACTAGAAGATACCTTTACTTAATGCGTACCCTCAGTGCTTCCATGTATGTGAGTGTGTGTATTTGCACGAGTATGTATTCAAAAAAAAAAGGCAAGCTATACTGCGCTTCCGCGAGCTTGACTTAGCTTCAGTCTTTGATATCTCCGGTGTTTCTTAACTTATTTCGATGAAATATACACAGGTTATCATTAAAAAAACACTATTTTCAAATTCAAATTTTAAGTGTTATCGATCACATTTGTACACCGCAAGCCAAAAGAGGTGGAGATAGTTTGAAACAAACTTAATTTGCCTTGTCTCTAGTTCTAAGCGGGGTTTCCTATTCCCTGGGCTTAAGGGATAATAAATTGATAAACATATAAATGATAACAGTCAAAATTATGAATGTGGACATGAATGCTAAATTATGTATATAACAGCTTAAAAAATAATTGTTTATTTAACTTTACGTACTTGCAAATCTGGGATCATTTGCAGTTGATCCATACCACGAAGCGGATCCTCTCATATCAGTGTAATGCCCAGCCAACGATAAATTATCTGTCGGTCCGCAATAGCTTTGTACTCCTGGGCTGTGGTACAGAGATCCCATGGCATAGGGATTCGCCATGGTTGATGTTGTTATTGTTCCCGGAGAATTGATACTACTTCCACTTGAATTCGATCTGAAATTTGTAATATCAAAAAGTTATTTATAAATTATACAATATACGTAAAATAAAGAGGTTTCAATTTAAGGAATTGCACACTCAAAATTAATATTTAAAATGCCCATATTTATTTCTATGATTTCAATTTTAGAAATCGGTACAAAACGTATAAGAATCAAAGTCGTTTTATTTTATCTGAACATATAAGAAATATTTTAAAATTTGTAATTTGAATCTTACTAATTTTTGAATCAATATGATTCATATTTAATTTTCGATCCAAAACAAACATATTTTCTTTACTCTTTCTCATTTTAAAAATTGTGTACGACACTTTAAATGAAAAACAAAATTTTTAAAATTGAAAATCTTCATAAAAAAAAACATTATCAATCGAAAACTATTGCCAAAAAACTCAACTATGAGATACCCTGAAGCCTAGACAGAACGCGTACAGTCTTTATGTATGAACGCGTATACAGACAGTTCATGCCATACTGAGCTACTGCTATGTTTGGATATGCTCGACTTAACTTCAATCTTCGAATTCTTTTTTGGTTCCTAACCGGTTTCGATGAAATTTTCACAGAAGATCATTATTTTGTCTACTGTTTTCGAATCGAGTTTCAAAAAATTTCAAAATCTAAATTTTCATGCTATCGAGGGAAAGACAGATCGACAGACGGACATGGCCATGCCATGCTGGCCAATAATATATACGCCTAATGGTGTCATTGGTTAAGAGTATTTGGCTACCGCAAATTGCTCATTGACATTGTAACATTATCAAAAGTGCATACAAAATATAGTGTGACAAAATATAGTGACAAAATTTCCCAATCGCGAATGATTCTGGGCGCTCCTAAACGTTTATAATTTAAACTCTTTTCATATACTTAACAAATTCACCATAGACGTATCTTTTGTAATGACCAAAACGTGCTTATTGCAATTATTGAAACTAGGTTTTTACTTGCAGATTGCGAAACAAGTTAAAAAGATCCTGTGGGCTGCAAAAAAATTAAGGCTAAGAGCTCCGAGAATTCAAAAGCAGTAAAACAAATAAATAGGGTAATGATTAGAAATATGTAAAAAAATTAAGGGTGTGTGGGACACACTCTTTGGAAGTTATACTTCTTATATTGTAATTTGTTTTTTTTTGCATAATTCAAATATTTGTATAGACAATGTAGTTTGTTTGATATCAAATTTAGTCCCCCAAATATTAAAAAATATATAAAAATATATATAGGTGCTTAGGGTAAATAATTTAATCTTGTTTAACAGTTTTTTTTTGATATTAAAAAAAACCAATGTGAGTCGATCACATGATGTGTAAACATCTTGAAATTAAATATTTTGTACAGTGGCAAATACTTATGCTTTCAATATTTTCTTTACAATTGAAAATACACCTATCCCTCAATTTACACGGAAGATAGGTTTCAGACAAATCCGTGTAAAACGAAATCTTTGTTTTTCCAGTATAAAACCGTGTAAAACGAAAAAACTGCGCAATTAAGTTATTTATTCAAATGGAACAAGAGTTAAACATATCCGGAACTTTAAATTACTCTTCCTCCAATACGTAGACGATCCAATATTTAAATTTTTGTTTCCAAAGATATAACTTTTCTTTTGTTTTAGTTTTCTTTGAATTTTTTGGCATTTGGAAGCTTAAATAAATATGTTATTTGAATCACAAATTCATAGGTTTCGAAAAAGAAATTAAATCAATAATATATGAAAGTTTGTCCCACAATCGCGTTTTAAAAACAGTCAAATCAAGCGGTAAAAAATAGCATTGTTGTGCCGCCCTTTGCTTGGTTAGGGATCGCACTCACGAGTACAACGGTATCGATATAAATTTATATATTTTTATTTTAACGCAGTTCAAATTTCATTTGCATTTAAATTGTTATTTGTATTTTATCAATGAGGGTGTTTACAAGTCCTCGTAAAATCGTAAAGCGTAATTTTACGACACACGAGCTAATGAGCGCCCTTTTTTGTTTGACAGTTGTAATTGTCGTCGTTAAACAGCTGTTTTGACCAGCTGTTATTTAAATGCAAACTCTTTATTCGTTACTTTTTAGGTATGAATAAGATAAGATTAAAAAGGTGGCATATGCGCACTAGGGGAAGTTCAAAAAAATTAAATCATAAAATATATGCGCATTTAGGTTCAAATAGGTAGACCAACTGAGAGTGCAGTAGAAATGGGATCACATGTTTGTAACCTAAGTAGCCAGACCTGTACCTTACAATGAGACCAAATTTTTTTAGGACAAAAATATCGAAATATGCTCGATAACAAGTATTTTTACTCGATTCTTTGGAAAATTTTACAGCACTATAACTTCACATTTTTTGCCATGTTACGACAGTTTTTTTAGACATACCCAGTGGTATAGTAAACGTCGTACATTTTTCCTCATGTGTTTTGTTGTTTTTTTGTACACTTTTGAGTTTACGACTTTACGCTTTACGATTTTACGAGGACAAGTGAATACCCCCAATTTGTTTTTGCTTTTGATTAAATGCACTGTACATTTAATGCACAGTAATCGATATAAAATATCGGTACTTTACTGAAAAATCATTGCAAAGTTTGACAACACTTACAGCTGAAAATAATATACGTAATACATGATACAATAAGTAATGTATCATGACATAATATACTCTTTCTTGCTGTGAAGTCTTCACACAAATATAGCCCTTCTTTCTCTCTTATGTATAATATAGCGTACCTCCGCTGTTCCCCTTTTAAGCACCTTTCTGACCACTTTTTATGTCGCTTTTTGTATGCCATTTTTTTTTTGAGTTACTACCCAACTGCGGTATTAGAAGTACATATGTACATATATCTTCAAAAATAGAAAAAATCTGTTATTTTTCTTCACGCACCGGTACAAACGGACAAACACTTTTTAATGCTTTTCGGGAAAAACACTAAAAGCTTAAGAAGGCTCATAAATTTTAAGGTTATGCTGGGCTTTTTTAAAATACTATATGCAAGCTTCCAAAACATACAATTGATCCTGTAAGCCATACAATAATAATTTTTCATCAACTACTCAAACTTGCTTCATATGCTTAGAAAATGAACATATCCGAACCGATTAAAATTGATTTTCCAGTTGAAATAAAATAAATTTCTTTTGTGGAATTCAAATTTGCACAACTTTATGATAACCTGGCAAACATGAAGTTGTTAAATTAACTACTAGACAAACTACATATTTCAATAAAAACTTTTGACAAAATTAATAAATGTAAATGTATATGACGTTAATGTAGAATTGCATTATTTAGTCAAGAGACCCACAAGTAACATTAAATTACAAAAATATTTATAGTTTTTGTTTTTTGTGAATAAATGGCTTTAAATGTTATGGACTTACCGAAACGGAGACGGCGGATTGCCGTTGATTTCTAGTTTGCGGTATGATTCTTCGATTGGACTCAAAATATCGGTTACACTAAACGGTGTTGAGTGATTGTTGTTGAACAAAGTATTTTGATGTTGGCTGTGTAGATTCTGAAGATGCTGAATACTAGACAAATTATGGTGGTGATGTGCAACCGCGACAGCGGCTGCAGCACTGACCGTGTTTTGTGACGATAAATCGTTAATATTATGTTTTGAAAGTGGCTCCAATTGTTGGTGGTGAGAGCCCGCTGTTGGTATTAGTATGTCTTTTTGAGATAAACTCATTACCAAATCTGCATCGTTACCTAAATTAGTTTCTTCTTCGTCTGGTTGTGCTCGAAAGCATCGCCGTTCATTAAGTAATGGATCAATTAAATTTGTCGCTGACATACGAATTCTTCTTCTTTAATCCTAAGCGTTTTATCAAAATTTAATGCATCTAAAATTAGAAAGTAGTTAACAATTATTAAATTTTTTGAACTTTTTCAACAAGACGAAACAACTATTTTCGGCAAGCCGAAGACTAATTCATACTATTTGCAGCACTTAGATAATCTCTGTACATCGAAGTATAATAAATAAATAAATAGTGTAAACAAGCCGTGGCTAGTGTTATTATGCTACAGTTAATATCGGGACGATGTTAGAATTAAATTTAATTGTGAACAGCAAACGCACTCCCATTTAAGTAAGATGCCAGCATATCCGATTACTAGGACCTTTTGAATTTGTATAGGGAAAATCTCCAAATGCAAGTATCAATAGCTGTAAGGCTTGCACAATGTCAATGTACTTTTGGATCTTTAGTGCCAAAGTATATCACTGTAATCGCACTAGCACTAAATAATAAGGAAGAATAGAAATTAGAAATAAAATATTGGAAATATATAGTTTCATCGGTATTCAGTCATCTTAATCGATTTTGCAGTTCTTCAGTGGGCGTGGAACTTTAATCTTGACTGTTTAGTATCTGACCAGACCAAAGACAAAGATATTTGAAAGGTATTAAGTGTCTTGCTTCTTGGGTGTCGCAAAATGCGGGCGGACAGGCATCCTAAGGGACAACATACCTTTAGTATCATAGGGTTAATATAAGAAATAAATAGCACTATTGCGGGAATATGTCTGTGACCCGATATGAAAAATGTATGCGATAAACTTATCTTGATATCTTCCAGAATATATTAGTGCAGATTTGTTTAACAGTGCTCCGATACGTGTGGCAAAGTAAACGAAAGCAATTTTCGAGGATCAAAATAATTTGATTGGTATTCCATTGTCAAAGTCAGGATCTTAGTTCAAACGAGAATGTGTAGGGAAGCAATGGTATTGGACCGAATTAGGCCAAACTTGTGCAAGAGCTGGCAACCTTTATGACAATGACAATAAATAGATGCCTTTGCTAACCATCAAAATTAAATTAAATCGATTAAATCTGTTTTCAAAGCAAGGATTTAATTTAATTTTATTTATTTTTTGAAAAACTGATAAATTGTGGTCTGTTAGGTTAGGTAAGGTTAGAGCGGTAGTGAGAGGTGCGAGAAACCCCCCACTTAGATGGGCTATTTATTGGCCCGTTGTGGTGCCGCGCCTTGGACTTAATCCACAAAAATCCGTCTACCCAGACACAGAGTGTGCCACACCGGTTTCGGCCCCAGCCCGAGGCTTGAATAAAAGACGGGATATTTTTCGGGTAAGTATCCACCAGTTGAGAGAAGTCCATTAAAAAGAAAGAACCAAGTTAGCGATTTCTGTTCTTGCAGACTATCGGACCGTCGCAGAAGAGGTGGGAAACTGTTTCCTCCTCCCACACGTCTCGACGGCTTTTGCAGAAATCGTTAAAAGGGGCAAGAAGTCCCGCTGCGTGAGTCCCCATTAGCCAGTGCCCTGTAATGGCCCTGATTACGGCCTTAGCAGTTTATATGGATTAGGCGTGAAGGGCGCTTCCCTAAGAGCGAACTCTAAGCTTGCAGCTGGCCATCGGGATACCCAAGCCTTCCTTATCAGTGAGGAGATGCATGGTAGTACCATGCCTTGCCAACTCGTCTGCCTTGCAGTTGCCCTCGATGCCTTTATGTCCGAGCACCTTTGTTTCAATTAAAACTTTTCTGAATTGCTGTTTCGAAATGTCCGGGTGTTGCAATTACCGAGGATTTGCGTGCAACGAGAGTTGCGTTGAGCGAGGTCGCACTGTATGTTAAATAAATCTGAACAATTTTAAATGATCACAACGTACCATTTAGTGATAAGCTTTGCGTTTTGCCATGATTTAATGCCAATTTTCAACAAGAGCTTTTTCAAAATATAACTAAATATCAAAATTGTAAAGCTATCCAAATAGCTTTCGAAAGCTTATGAAATTTCCGTTTGAACATTAAATATTAAGAATATTTAAAAAAAAGTTCCATTACGAAAAATTAAAAAGCAAAGAACAATTTTGATATTAGACCCATGGTTTCTTAGGTTAACCTACTTAGAATTCGATGAACTAGATAAGGATTTTGACAATTGCTTGATAGCGAACATTTCATTCGAATAAGCATACCCGCATCCACACAAAAACTAAACAAAAAATTGTGGTTATAATAACTTGAACCCATAAAACGAAAAAAGAAGAGTATAATGGTTTTGTGCAAAAGTATGTAACAGACAGCAGAAAGCATCTTCAACAACATAAAAGCATCTCAAATTCATTTAAAGTCGCCTTTCAATGCAACGATTTTCAAGGGAAGAGGAAAAACACTTCGTTGCATAACAAATTCGTTACATTGAACAAACGAAAACAAAACGGTAAATGCAAAAATGTGTCATTGCCTTGCTTTACTCTTTGAATGCGTTCGTGAATGAAAAGAGACGATGATCAAAAACAAGTGGAAACGTTGCTGTTGGACTTAACCGACTGCGGTATACTTTGATACCTGTATAAAAACGGGTAAGCCTTGCACATCACCAAAATTTGTGACTTTAGCCTAAAAACTGTCAATGATACACGCGATTCTGACTTTACAAGGCGTGGGGGGGATGCCATTATCTATCTGGGCACCAAAACTTTTGATGCAGTTTTGTGGGGGAAGGCAGTAGATATCTTCTTACCAAATTTGGTAACTTCAAAATTATAATTTTATATCTCAAATATAAAATAATTTGTGGAAAGCATCAGTCCCAAGGTACTAGGCAGCAGGCCCAACTTATCTAACGGCTTTTTTATTTGGATACCGCAAATGGAAAATGAAATTGTAGCTCTGTATTGTTGTAACAGTTATTAAGTTCATATTTAATCGTCCTCGGCTGTTTGTTTAAAAGCAAACCCGAAGCCATTCCCATTTCTCATAACAAGCCACGACAAAGCGGCGCATGAATTCTCGCGCTCATTTGAGCATAGCCAGCAGCAAGAAATGAAAATTTATAACTTGCTTTTGAAACTTGCGTCGAAATAAATTTCATCAGTAAAATGCTTAACAAAATCGGTTTAGAAATAACGAAGATATCAAAGATAGAAATAGTATAATTAAGTAAGCAGTAGAGAAATTGTTAAGAAACATTGTTAAGAAACAAAAACAAGGCGAAAAAACAACATTGGACACAGGCACTATGACGCGAAATGCGGCGGCGGCTTTCGCTATAACTTTTGTCATCATGGCTTAGCATTTTTTGATTTTGTTTAAATATCTGTACAAATATCTCGTCGTCAGTTCGCCAAAAGTGTATACAATTAGACGGACTGTCAAAATTGATTCGAATCCATATTGATGTATGTAATACTTAAGACAAGTTGTGTAACATAAGCTGCTCTTACTGATCTGCTTTATTTAAATATTATTTACTTCTGCACATTATTTGCTGTCGACATATTGAAGGAACAATATTTTGTAAAAACTGGATTTATTTATAATAATTAATTTTGTATAAAAGATTTATGCGTAATCCTTACTTGACTCATTTTTGATTCACTTTGATTGAGTTATATTAAGTTTTGTTTAAATAATAATTTGTTTCATATATCACTTTGTTATAATTGTTGATGATCAAAATATATATATATACTTATATATTGAGATTTTTGGTATTTGGTATTAAGTTATTTAGCACCACCAGCACCATTGGTAATGTGGTAAGGCTGTATGCAATTTTTTAGGGGCCATTACAATAAGTATATTTTGTTATAAAGCACTAGAATATGTAACACAAAATTTTTGTTTCTGCTGCACAATATATGTATATAGTATGTAAATTTAAAGACATATAAGCCCACGTCAGTGAATTTATTATGAATATCCACTCGACACGATTCCGTCAAATGAAATAAGAGGTCTGAACAGTACTGACGAGTACTCCTCAGATGGCTTCTGGATAGCCCTCGAATAAGTTTTTCCTATTAACGATAACTGTGTGTACTGTTGGTACTGGCTACACACTTCGTTGAACAAAACAAACATCAAAATATTGCCTATTCATTTTAACGATACTAACCAATGAGAGAACAGACCAAAGACGAAACGCAGCGATGGGTTGGAAATAAATTCACAGCTAACTGGCTTTGAACCACTGTAATAATGCCTGCCCACTTTTGTGTGCGCATACTTGTCTCAGTTACTCTTTAGAACGCAAGCGGCGCACGACTGTGTCTGAATGAGAGAGTTGTAGTTATAACAGAATTCTTTGCTTTTTCACTCTTTTGCATGCGTTCACCAATTGAAAATGCGAATGCGAGTTTCAACCCTCTTGTTGGAGGGCTTGAGGTCGCCCGTCTCTGAAATTAGTTTAGGAATGTTAAATGCATTCTTAAATTGGTAAATTTCCCCTAACGGTCCAAACAATAGAACTGCTTGCTAAGCTTGTATTTTCACACAACGCCACAATGCGTCCACGCACTTTTCAAAAGTACCAACTTGAAATCGTGTAGAAAATTTTGGTAGGTCTGGGTTGACAGTACATATTTGTTGTTGTAATGTCATTGATTAAAACAAGTTAAGTACCTTAAATAAAATAATAAACTAAATTTTTTTCAAATACTTCATGCATTTAAAATACATATATATATACTTACGGTTTACCAGTTGTTCGAATATGCTATAAACAAACCGAACAAATAAAAACGCTCATACGATATTTCAAATCTTGTCAAATTGTTGAAAGTAGTATTAAATGCAAATCATTCAAATTTATTCTCCTTTTGGTATAACAGATTATGATGTTAAGTATGTTGAATTCAGGTCTGCAAAACTCTAAAATATTTCCGATCCTTTGGTTCTTAAACTTGAGTTGAAATCAAAAAATTACAAATTTAATTCAAATCGAATGAATAACAATAATAATAAATTTGATTTAACACATAGAAAAAATATGAAAATTTACTAAAAAAAAAAAGTTATTATGCTCTGATACAAAACAATGTATTTTCCCACATCGTTGAAGTTTGAGTTACCAAATTTATTAAAACATAGATATTTGGGTGCCTCTAAAAACTTCATCAAAATGTAATTTGTTGCCACGTCCACTCGTTCCGCCAGAGCCACTGCATTTTCAAATCGAAAACCTTTACAGCTTTCCCTTCAGCTAGAGCCATACAATTTTGTGACAATATAGATGCAGACATCCGCCTAATCTTAAAACCCTCTGAACTTTCTGTATGCAAGTAATGTCTGGGGTTCAGGGTATCTCGACTAAAATAATTGAGTTGTTGATAAGTTTATAATTTAAAGCAGATTTATTTTTAATTCAAAGTGCTTCATTTCTAATTTTATATTAAATACGACTATATTTAGTTCTACACTTCTTATTCTAAAAAACGTTTTGTATTAATTTAAAAAGAGGGCATCTTTCTTCCGCCCTTTAACGTTTTCGTTCTACAATATAACTTACTTCCATACAAAACATGATCGGCAAACAGCGCAATGGCTGAGGCATCGGCTGAGTGAACGGGAGTTCTCAGGGTTGAATCCTGTCGCATATTATTATTATATTTCTGATAATTGTAGAAGACGACGCAGGCTAGTGAATAAAAAACCCAAGTCTCAAACTTAGTTTTTAGCTATCCAAGATATTAAGCAAAAATATAAATAATATTTAAATCAAATATTTTTATGCATCAATATTAATACGAAAAATGTTGTTTTAAAATATCAATTAATTCTTAATTTATCGTATCTAAACGAAAATATTTTGAATATTATTATGAATATTTTTAAGTTTATTTATACTATATATTTCCCTAAGTGTACACATAGCAGTTTGTTAGATTGAAGGATTCAAATCGATGTTGTGGGATAGTTTTAACCACTTGAAGAAAACTAGAACTTTTAAAGTGGATTCCGACTGTAAAAACTTATAACTTGCCGAACTTATAACTCTTCTTATAGTCATGTGCACGATATAAAGTGTAAATAAGATGAAAAATTTGCTGTACATTATTGTAATCTTACCTGCGTTGTTTACATTAAATGTGTTTTCCTAAGAAAGTACAGTAAAGTATTTTAATAACAATTAAATGTACTCTTTTTTTCTTTCTTTAACATTGTGGGAGAAGTGTATTGTTGGCAATTGTTGATAGTATTTGTATGTGTATACTTCAATGATTTGATTTTTATTTAGCACAGCCATTTAATAAAATATGCAGTTTGATTTTATTTTCGATATGACCTTTTGCGTTTCATCCTAACGTATGTATATGCAATTGTCAATGACACGACCTCTTAACTTAAGTCATCTGAGATGTAAATATATAATTCATTTAGTTTAAGGTTTGCGACATTGTGATGTGCTAAAAACTAAGAAAAAGGCAAGTCATTACTTTAATACACACATTAGGAAAAATAATGATGCGTAAAATGTAGAGCTAATTATTCTTGTTTTAGAAAAGTCAAAAATAAAATGTGTCAGCTATTATTTGATTTTAATTTGTATAATTCGAATTAAAATCTTATGCATTTTTAAATCAAAGTGCATTTAATTTTAATCTTGGTTTTAGAAAACCATATTTAGTTGTTACTTTTCCTGTTAATATTCGGCAAACAGCACAATGGTGAAATGGACGACATTTCTCAAGATCAAATTCCGTCGCAAGCCATTATTTTTCGTGTTTTTTAAGTTTGGTCCAAATAATATGCGTTCTGTTTTCTTACATTTAATAGAAAGGTAAATTATTTTAAAAATTTAATTTCATAAAAATAATTTAAATAAAATATACAAATATATAATATTTTTATATGAATATTGCCATAAATTATACGATAAACAATGTTTTACTCATTATGTGTGGATTAGCAATGCTGTAATGTTTGCATGTAACACAATTTTTGAATTTTGTTAACCATATTTAAATTAGTACTGTCAGTCGCAGCCGACGGCTCGAAAACTTCGAAAATTGCACAAAAGCAATATTTTTTAATACCTTTGGTATCAGAGTTTAATGGGAAGAAGACTTCATTTTCATAAAAAACAACAACAAGTAAATACGTTGCAGTCGGACGCAACTGATTGCGGTGCACTTCAATACAGGCGTTAAATATTCTGCTGGCGAAAGAGTGACTGGGGACTTTAGGGGTGGCGTTAGCTCAACCCTTTGCCAGTAACTAACCTTTTAGTATTGCAATATCTGCATCTAAAGCTGAATTAGATACAATATTTGGTAGCTTGGCACTTTGTTTGGACCTTCAAGGGTGTCGAAAAAAATTACGTTCATACGGACATACAATAAAAACGGATACAGCACAAAACCTATAAATACTTCTACCTTCGGTATCAGTTTCGGTATATGTTTCAAGAATATTATTAAAAATTCAACGTCGTAAAAGTAACAATTTTCAAGAATTCAACGATTTAGCCCCTTGTTTACACTAAACTTTGTGTACTATTCACAAATCCGCTCGCAACAAGTTATCAAAAATATACATGTACTACATTTTCGTTAAAGTCACCGCTGATTATCAGGGCATCTGCCAATGCAAACGACTGTTCTTTTCCGCGTGGAAGTGCAGTAAAAGGACTTCGGGTAAGCTCTACTTTGGCTGCCTGTTATACTTACCATTAAATTTACGAAAATAAACCTACAGATATTTATGCTAGACATCAAGTGAGAATTGATTTAAAGGTATTTTAGGCCGCAAAAAAACCAAACTTTCATTTATTGCATAGTTTGGTACATTTTTCGGTTTATCACACTACGCATAAGCTAACGTTGACCCTTTCCGCTGGAATGTCTGTTCACCCGAATAAAAAAAAGTCGATACTGCTCGAGGTTCAAGTCGAAAGGCGCTGTTAAAAGTGCGGCCTATTAAAATTGTGGCTTTTTCATCTAGAGTTTTTCAGCTACGGCTTCGAAGCTGCGAAATTAAAATAACTGACTAAGGGACTAGTCCAGCTTCTCCTGCGTCGCACAGTGGCGCCCGTAGAACAAGTCAGGTGGCAAAAATCAAAAATTGCATGTGCCTCTAAAAACTTTTGAATGAACCTACTTTATAGAAAATTGTCCAACGATTTCAAATCTGCAATCCTTAATATAACCGGAATTTTTGTTTAGAAGATATAACCCTTCAAAGTTGTCTAATTTTTTGTGTTACATAAAAATCACAATTTTAAGGTAATTTGGTCGGCTTTCTGATACATTATCTCAAAAACTAGGAAACGGATCGTCATTATTTTTGATTCTATTGATAAATCTTTTTATTAAAATATAAAATAAAAAAATTAAGGGTGTGTGGAACACACTCTTTGGAAGTTATACTTCTTATACTGTAATTTGTTTTTTTTTTTGCATAATTCAAATATTTGTATTGATATCAAATTTAGTCACCCAAATATTTAAAAATATATATAGGTGCCTAGGGTAAATAATTTAATCTTGTTAAACAGAATTATTTTGATATTAAAAAAAAAACAATGTGAGTTCGATCACATGATGTGTAAACATCTTGAAATTAAATATTTTGTATAGTTGCAAATACTTATGCTGTCAATATTTTCTTTACAATTGGAAATACCTAAACTTTCAACATGAAAGATACAGAATCAGGGGTGTGCCAGCCATCAAAACCAACCGAATTCCAACCTAAAACCAACCTCGAGCTGGTTTTAGGTGTGCCAGAGCAGAGTTCGAGATGGTTTTAAAATCTCAACAAATATGGTCAGAGATTTGGTTAATTTAAGCAATATTAGATGTATAATGTATAACAAGTGTTACTTTTTTGAAAGGTAATTTTAAGCTTAGCTGCATATTACAAATACATTTGAATTGAATACATATTTTAATTCATGATTTTTGATATTAATAAATCTGTAACAAATCTGTAAGACTATTTGCCGTTCCGTGTAAGCGTGCAAAACCGTCCCTAACAAGAGAGGTGCCAACTTGTTCGTTTAACAATAACTATTATTCGGAGGGTTTAATAGGTCAATTCTAAAGACACTTTTTTGTGACAAATAAACATAAAAAATTGTACTCTCAGGTAACAAAATTCCATGGTTGAGCAGTGGACAGTTTGTTGTAAATTTAACAAAGTTATTGCAGCAAACTGTTTTTCATAAGTTGGCAGCTTTTGCGGTGTTAGTCGATAGTGGATCCGATGCGCTCCTAAGTAGCCGGCGCTCAACCTTTTCTTTCGCCAACTCTTCTTTTCGAAGCATGTCAAGCAAAAGAAAACTTCCTAGAGGCATTTTTATTTAATTTTACTTTTACTTTTGCACTTTTGAAATGTAAACAAACAGATTTGCCATTCACGAAATATGTAGAACAGCTGTTCAAGCAAGCTATCACGGCAGGGCTGTCAAGTAACATGAGTTATTTGGCGGGCAAAATATGAAATATATATTTTGTATAAGAATTACAAGAGATAAGCCCTTACATATTTTTATTTAACCATTTATTAAATATAGCACTAATGCCTTGAGGCCAACCTTGAAAACAATGACAAAAAAGGCAAATACATTTTAGGCAATTTTTACTTTTGAAAGGTAGCAACTCTTTTTGGCCATTTTCGTTTTACGTATTTGCTCCGAAAAATTTAACCGAAAAATGAAATCTCCCTAACTTCTGGCACACCGACGGTTTTGTTTTAGAGATTTGAAAACCTGCTCGAGCCAAAATCTCTAGAGATTTCTGGCACACCCCCGAATATTCATTTTTGTTTGTTTTCTAATAGGTGATAGTATATAGTTTATTGTCTTGATTGCAAAAGGTTAGAATTTCTAACCCATTATTCTCTACTATTAATAAATATAATAATTGCCGCGAATAGATAAAAGTGTCGTTTCAAAACGTCATATCTCCCGCGCTCATATTAAGAGCAGAGCTGCGTGGCTCGACCGTCTCAGTCGGCTACTTCTCTGCATCTAAGCGCAAACAAAACAAGAAGAATGCAAGTCAATAGACACATGTACCAGTACTGTCAAAATTTTTTGAGCAAAAAAGCTAGATAGGTAAAATATAACGTCAAAATAGTTGTTTAACTATAAATTTAGCCATCCTAATACCAGTTGACTCATACAGAAAGAAGCTATACTTTGATGATCCTATGTAATATATGAAAGTTTGTCCCACAATCGCGTTTTAAAATAGCATTGTTGTGCCGCCTTAGGCTTGGTTAGGGATCGCACTCACGAGTACAACGGTATCGATATAAATTTATATATTTTTATTTTAATGCAGTTCAAATTTCATTTGCATTTAAATTGTTATTTATATGTTTTCAATTTGTTTTTGCTTTTGAATAAATGCACTGCATATTTAATGCATTAATTCACTCTGTACTTTTCGCACAGTAATCGATATAAAATATCGATACTTTACTGCCAATCATTGCAAAGTTTGATAACACTTACAGCTGAAAATAATATACATGTAGTTGTCTCACTCTTTCTTGCAGTGAAGTCTTCACACAAATATAGCCATTCTTTCTCTCTTATGTATAATATAGCGTACCTCCGCTGTTCCCCTTTTATGCACCTTTCTGAACGCTTTTTATGTCGTTTTTTGTATGCCATTCTTTTGGGTTACTACCCAACTTCGGTATTAGAAGTATAACTTCAAAAATTGTACTGTTTGTTTTGCGTTTGGCCTGGTAAATCGATATTTACCAACTATCCACATTTTCACTATTTCTCAACTTTGATGGAAAATAAAAAAAATGTATCACATTATACATATGTAAAATTTTCAGAATAATTTCTTTGTCATTCCTTTATCTAACTAAAACATTTCAAGACATGCAGTTTTGGGCAATTTATGACATATAATCGTGAAATTGTGAGCAATTTTTTACAAAAAACGAAAAAGTAGGCACATTTTAGAATAAATTTTTTTTTTTTTAGTCATATAAATAATTTTAAATCATAAAAGCCTTTAAAACAAAACATAAAAAATTAAAAAAAATTAATGAGTGTTCTGTACCATTTTGTACCGGTTTGATTGCTATGAACACGTTAAAAAGAAAAAGAATAAATTATTGATTTTGGTATTACTTTTTTCATTTATATAGCAGAATTCATTTATGAAAGAATAAACTGACGAATAATTAATGTTGGATTGGCGATTATTATATTATATTTAGTTATATAAGTGATAATATTTTATTTTAAATTTTTTGTTACATGGTATAAGTATAAATATAAAATATAATATTATCACTTTTATTACTTAAATAATATGTAGTTGACAATCCAATTACCTGCACCTGCATAAGAAAATCATATCATAGATGTTGAGGCAGGTCACAAAAAATCAAGATCAATTGCAAAACCATTCAAATTTACTTTTTGTTTTGCTTTTGACCGCCACCAGCAGATCAACAAAGCGCGCACAAGCATACGCATAAATACGCACAGACACACACAAACTACCTAGCTAGTTTATTTGCTACATTAATTGATTAATTAATTAATATTATTAAACTATTTTTAGTAATTTCTCAATTGTTTGCTAAGCGCCAACTTATGCTTATTAAGTATGCAATTATTGCATATATATTATATCCACAGTAGCACTTATATAATATTAGGGTATCTAACACTCATCATTCGTCAGTTCATTTTCTTATTATAGAAATCCGCTATGTTTGTCTGTAAGAGTGTGTGTGTTTTGTGTCTGTGTATTCACGATGAAGCAAAACAGAATTGCCTTGGACGAATGATGATTGCTGCATACCCTAACTAGCTAGTTTGCTATATTTATCAATTAATCAATTAATATTATTAAACTATTTTAGTAATTTCACAATTGTTTGCTAAGCGCCATTTTATACTAATCAAAGTATGCATTTATAGCAAATATATTATTGAAGTACATGTCCACAATAGCACTTATAATTTATTAGGGTATTCAACACTCATCATTCTTGTTGCTTAACAGCAGCATGGCTCGACCGTCCCGGGCTGGGGCTTCTCTGCCGCTGCACCAAGCACCAATACCATCATACTTATTTTGAGCAGAGAAAATGTTTTCACAACAAACACATACTATTTGCTATGCTAACGCTGCGACGCATATAACGCTTTGATGCTAACGCGGTGTGAGGTTTGCATGTATTGAACCGCTTGGTTTTTGCTACCCGCGCCAATAGATGTTAACACATAAAAAATTTTCCCATCCCATAAAATTGATTTTTTCACCAATTTCAACTTTGCATACCCATAAATAGGCACCCAAAAATCGTAGAATTCATTTCAAATGCTCATTTTGGAGGTTGATTAATTATCTTTTAAGTTGATCGACTATCTCATTTGGTTCAAAAGTTATGGTTTTTGCAACGAAAAAACTCCAATGGCGCCACTTTACGTCCCAATACGACGCTATTCAAATTTATTTGTTAGCATTATTATCAGATGACAAAAGTGTAAATTGTTAGCTAAGCTAACTTTCGACCATGCTAATTAAAGAAATGTTTTTCGGCGTGATTAAGTGTTTAAAGGTATATAGCGAACTCGTAGCATTTGAAGAGTTTCCCCTTCAGCTCCGCCAGTCAATACGATGAATTAGATGTGAGAACGTGACACAAAAAGTCGCCATCAAATTTTAAAAGTCTCTTGTTAGTAAAGTGCTTGAATGAACGACCACTCCTGCCCCCAAATGTTGCTCAGCTCTATATCACTTGCAATATAAGATTTTCTCGGCAACGGCGCAATGGGATTTGCCTAGAGAACGAGAGTTCTAAAGATCGAGTCCCGAGTATTCGGTTAGTATAAATAAAATAGTATTCATTCTACATCAAATATTCATATAAGTACATATATCCATTATTTAAATTATTTAATTATATTATAAATGGCAGACGCATTTGAATGAATGAGCCGATTAAAATCATAAATATGATTCTACTTTGAAAATATGATTTACACAAATACAATAATTGGGAATATAAATATTTTTTATAAAATTATTTTTGTAAGAAGAAATATTTTTTACAAAAATACAATTGCATATTTGGGAACACTTTGTTCCCGTGCAATTAATTTTATACTGCATAAAAATTGTATAATTATTTTATTTGAAATATAAATATTTTGACAATGTCTTTCATGGTGTCTGTCCGCCCGTCCGTCCATATGAACGCACTTTTTTCCACACCAAAGACTTGAAACTTTCCAAATGTGTTTATCTATGGCTGGGACAGAAAAAGTGTCAAGATTGGGGCTCTACGATAAATGGAAGGCTGGCAAATCGATAAATTCGATACCTCAATATCGATAAATCCACCGATAATATCCATTGACGTGCTAGAGCGTGAGGCTGTGCTTCATACGACCATTGAATCGGCATATCACGCTAGCTGCGAACAAAAAGTTCGTAAGATCAGAAGGGCTGTTCCCTGGTGGAACAAGAGCCTTGACGATCTTAAAAAGACTGCGCGAAAGCTCTTCAATAAAGCTAAGAGTGGGAAAACCACATGGGATTCCTACAAATCTGCTTTAACGCTCTATAATAAAGAGCTGGGTGCGTGGAGCAGCCCATCTCAGAAAGCGAGGCACCAACCTACCTCTCTGGGATTGGAGAGTGCCCACACCTGCGAGTGGCTATGGTGGCAGACTCCAATGGAGCTGAGGGAAGGGAACCCCCCCTATCACACAGAACGTGTTGGAAACTTGCCCTATAGACTGTTTCATCAATATAGCGTACAATGGGCTATACAGAGTTTCAGTCCATACAAATCCCCTGGACCAGATGGAATATATCCGTGCTTGTTGCAGCGGGGACTGCACCAACTCGCAATCCCCCTGGTCCGTTTATTCCGAGCTAGTCTCGTGTTTGGACACATATCAAGCAAATGGACTAATGAAAGTTGTGTTTATTCCTAAGGTAGGGAAGAAAGATTCCCAATTGCCTAAGTCCTATAGACCGATTAGTCTTAGCTCCTTCTTCCTTAAAACTATGGAGAAGATAATTGACCAGCACATCAGGGAGGTGTATCTCAAGCATCTTCCCTTACATAAGCACCAATACGCGTACTAAGCTGGCAAGTCAACTGAGACTGCCATTCATTGCCTTACAACAACCATTGAAAACGCCATTGGCGCTCAACAAATAGCACTATGTGCCTTTTTAGACATCTCAGGAGCTTTTGACAACACGTCATATGAGGCTATCCGTGCCGCTCTTGTACGTAAAAATGTCCCCACACCCATTATTAGGTGGATTCTGGAAATGCTTAAATCCAGAAACATAACTGTAGACCTCGGAGGAACCATGACCTCAATCACAGCCACAAGGGGGTGCCCTCAAGGGGGAGTACTCTCTCCTCTCTTGTGGACTCTGGTCATCGACGAGCTACTCTATAAGCTCAACAACTTAGGGTTCTCCACTCAAGGCTACGCTGATGATCTAGTCATCTATATAGTGGGCTGGCATGAGCAAACCATCTCGGACCGCATGCAGCAAGCCCTTAACATAGCCAACATGGCTATGGTGTCGGACAAAGGTTTGTCCATAAACCCGTCTAAAACTGTTTTAGTTCCTTTTACCAGGAAAAGGTCTCTGTCTCTGACAAGACCATCCTTAAATGAATCCACCATTTCGGTTGAAGCCAACTACTTAGGAGTTACACTCGACTCCAAGCTCAACTGGAATGTACACCTTGAAAAGACCATAAATAAAGCCACTCGAGCATACTTCGCTTGTAACAGGCTTTTCGGTAGAACATGGGGCCTAAGTCCTAAAATGATCTACTGGTCTTTTAACACTGTGGTAAAACCGATCCTAACCTATGCAGCTCTTGCTTGGTGGACGAAATCTACCCAGAAGACAGCTGCGGCTGCACTTACCAAACTACAACGACTGGTCTGCATAGGCATCACTGAAGCCATCCGGACATGTCCCACTGCAGCACTTGGAGTCATAACTGGCATACCCTCTTTACCCAGCACCCTGAAAAAGGAGGCCTGCCTGGGGGCACTTCGCCTTCAAAACATCACCAGCATTAAAAGCGGTGAGCGCCCCCGGGGGCGGAAGCCAAATTTGCCGCCAGCGAACAGCTGATATTTTACTGTTGTTTTGTTTGCAAATTATTTTGTTTGCAATTTATTAAGTTATGGCTGCAAAAAAAAAAAGGGTAAATTGGGGCAGAAATCTGCCTCATCGAGATATGGCAGAGCAGATTGCAACAACTACGATCTGCTAGGAAAAACTCGCATATCCATGAGGAAATACTTTTCTCCACTTTTTCATCACAGATGCCTCAGATATGGCTGCACATAACGTGAGGTGCATTTCATATTTCAGTAGCACAAGATTCCTTTGTGCTCTTGAAGTATTGAAAAGATCCCCCATTATTTTCGCCATATCCAGCATTTTTATCATTACAAAAATGATTTTAATAATTTTTGGCGTCATTTTTGCTGTTTGGTATTTAATTTTGTTCATTTACAAATGTAAACAAACAGCTGTCAAAATTAATCAGCTTTTTTTTGTGTGAACGCATAAGATTATCGAAGGGAGATTATCGAAATCACGAGATTAATTTTTCATGTGTGAACATGGCATAAGTTAAAAAATATTTTTTTCACAAAATCTTGTAGCTTTAACATATTACGAGTATAACTCGAAAGTATATCACATTTTCACCTTTATTTAGTGATGATGATTTTTATTTTTATTTAGGTACACCGATGTATCGATAATTTCTAGTGCTATATTTTCTGAAGCCAATCACAAGAAAAAAGAGCCAAACTGAAAAAAAGTGCCATTGCACAATCAGGAAAAAAAAAACCAGTCTTGGTGCCAAAACACCAATTGTGGCAACCGTGGTTGCAGCGATGAACTGTGCCCATGGTAAAGTACTCTACAGTACCTTTTACTGTGAGAACAGTAATATGACAGAAAAAACTTGTAAATGATTTTGTGCGGAATGTTCTTTCTCTATAACATTTTTCATGCATATACATGTCAATGTATGTAGCAGTAAAACAAATCAGTACCGTTAGGACCATGCTCGCCTTTCGGTACCGATCGAAATTATGTGTACATTCACTGTTAGCACTGTATGTTCGGAAACAGCGCAATGGCTAAGGCGTCAGCGTGGTAAAAATAGAGTTGTTTTGAGCACTAATATTTTTTAGCGCTTTATTTTCCGAAATGAAAACCAACAGACAGAATTACAAATTAGACCGATGCTTAATTTGCAATTGTCACAAATCTTTGACCTGTTCACACCGAATGTGTTTGAACAACTAGTAGAATGATATGCAAGCGGCGACATACAAAGCAGGCCGATGCTTAACGAATTAAGGTGTAAAGTTTTTTTTTTTTTAATTTGAATTCAATTTATTATATGTCAATAGGAATCGTTCAGTATTTTCTGAACTTAACCTAATGTGTAGCTTAAAAAGGTAAAATGAGGTGTAAAGTAAACATCATAAAGGTGTAGAGTGAACATTACAAAATAACGTTAGATACTCTATAATGAGATTAGTATAGGGTATACCGCACAGGGCAATTAATATGTACAAATGTTATTGTCGATCAAACGGCTGTTGCTGCTGCGAACAAGAGTCGTTATGAGGCCAAAATCTTACTGCCAGTTGGAACCTAAAATCCAGGCGACCACTCTCTCATAGAGCGCATTTTGTGGCAATTTTTGCTGGAGAAAAGTGCAAGTCATTCATCTTTATGACGGCGATACGACATGAGCTCTCGTAGCACTGCCGGCCTGCCATGTTGTGTGTATGCGCTCCTATGCCAGCGATTTTCTAGCGCGCTGTAGCTTGTTTGTATGCTGTGCGCCCATATTTTGCTTGTATATGCATATGATCGAGTGTATATCCTTCATGTGTTTTTTGTTTGTATGCCTACTTGCGTGCATTTTTTATATATATACATATATGAATGTGCGTTTGCATATGTATGTTTGCTGTTTTGCTAGACCTGGGCTTTGTAGTGATTTTGTTTTTTTTTTGTTTCGGTTGGGTACCATAAGCATGCGTGAGTGTCCATGTATAACTACACTGAACCAAAAAATCACCAGATATACTGACATTTCTAGGTTTTTTCACGTTAATATTTCGCCGATGTGTTGTACTATCATTTTTGATATGAGTGTACTTTATATATTCTTGTTTGTTGTGTCGTAACGTATAATTGATAGTGTCGAATGTAGAAATGATAGGATCATATAAAACAGCAAATTGAAAGTACTCATGTAAGTTTGATAGGAGAAGAATGTACTATTTATACAGTTCTACTGTAGTTTTGAAAAGAATTACTGTTTTGATAAATTGATATGTTTTCTTTTATTTTCAATAGGAAATACTGTTTTGAAGCATTGATAGTGATTCCTGTAATTTGGAAAGGCAATTTATTTCTTCAAAAAAATAATAAAAGTTTTTTGTTTTGTATTTCTGATATTTTTTTTATATTCATTTTTTATTTTTATTTTCTTATTTTAGAGAATTTTTTAAATTATACTTAATTATCTTACAAAAAAAGTTGTTGAAATGAAGAAGATTTTTTTTTTTTACCAATTACTATTTATTTTATTTATTTTCAGCCAAAAAAAATAGCGCACAACTTATAATTTTGAGTCAAATGAAAATTATTTGCAATACTGTTTTTTTTTTATTTGTCAATTTGCAACTAGTTCTAATTTTGACACAAAGTAGTCAGTTGGCAACTACTTCTAGTTTTGTCCCAAAGTAGTCAGTTGGCAACTAGTTCTAGTTCTGTCCCAATAGAACTAGTTCAGAACTAGTTTAAGGTAATGCTGAGGAGAACTAGTTGCCGTCCTAGGACATCCCCATGTAAAAGTAAACAGTTGTTAGCATTGAAAAGCAATCGAGCGAGAACCAGTCCTTTCCACTTTGCAACTAGTTCTAGACTAGTTCTAAACATACTCTACAGCCGTTTCGCTTACACTCACTATTCAACGCTCTTTCACTCGCACTTATATTAAGTGACTAAGATTTTGCTGAATGGACTACCTTCTGTAATTGTATCATGCGCTCATGTGTCGCTTCAAGCAAAGCAGCACACAGCCACGAACATAAAAATGAGCGACGCTTTGCATTCGGCTAGCCTCTGTCAGCACCCGAAGTACTGCCGGGCGCCATGCTTCGAGTTTTGGCAGTCTATTGAATTTTGGCTGTTTGACCACTCTATGTGTCTCAATGGTGTCCCGCTCGACCGACCGAGGCGTGCGGATACACAAGACTTGTGTTTTAAGAGAGCTAATAGAAGTGGAACTTTTTACAAAACTTTACATTAGATCCGGAAAGAGTTATAAATAGCATAGTAAGCCCATTTAGTTTCAAGAGAAATGGGACGTAAATATGTAATATTTCTGATTGAAGCTGCAAAACTAATTTGGTTGATTGATTTGAAACAATATATTATTTCACTATTGATTAGTTTCTGCGGTCAGAAACAGAAGAAAAGTTATGTAAGCTCATGTTAGTTCATTCGCTTTAGCAAAACCAAAAACCGATAGATATTTGAAGTTCTGAACGCGAGCCCTCAAAAGAACCAACGGAATAAAGCTTGTTAAAGCCAAAGCATAAAACACGAAATATTTTTTATAAAATAAATAGATCAAGATTAAGGAGTAAGAAGTTACGGAAATATCTATTACTTGGAGTACGTGGTTCATCTTCACCTTTGAATTATCCAGTCAAAATTGTTGCCTCGATAGCATTGTTCATAGTTTTCTTGACTGAAAGTCTGGTTCCGTTGCAAAGTCGTGGTGGTCTTATGTTTCGAAGAAGATTCAGTTGGATAGTTGACAACTTCGTCTTGATTCACCACAGTATCGACGGATATTTCATTCTGAATATTAAAATTGATAGTATTGACATCGATGTTTTTGGCCGATTTGCACCCATTCTTCTATGCTTTCTGTGATCTTACAGAAGTTTGGAGGCAAGATGCGTTGATTCATCAATTTGCATTCGCCCATTTTCAATATCCTTTAACTGTTTTGCAAAATTTCCAGCCGATGCTTTCCGAATATGAGAGAACATTCATACATTCTGCAAGACATCCCCTATGACCTTTATGTAACACATTTTTAAAAGAAACAGGCACTACTTGAACCCCTAATAAAAATTTTAGGGTAGTAATGAGCTGTAAAATATTATAGGCTTCATGCAACAAGAATGTATAACATAGAGCAGTCAAACAGCAAAAGTCGAATATACCGTGGAAATCCGAAGTCTAGAAACACACAGTGTTTCGGTTGCTGAGAGAGAGAGTACCCGAAGGCGTCGCTCATTTTGCAGGTCTAGAGCATAATGCAGTAACATAAGGTGGTCCATTCCGCAAACTTCATTCCCTTATTTTGTGGTCGCGACAAGTGCGAGTGAGACGGACATAGCAAATGAAACGCGGACAGCGTCTGTTGAGTGAGCAGTGAAGCACCGAGAGAGCGACTCTGTTATAAATGGACCACCTGATGTTATTCCATCATGGCCTAGAGTATCGCGCAAAAAGTGCAAGCCTCGCTGCGACATGATCTCCCATGGAGCAGCCAACCAACCCTTTTGTATGTATGCGCTCGCACGCCAGCAGACGCTTGTATGTGTGCGTCTGTGTGCTGTTCACCTGTAGCTTACCTACTTACCCAGTGGCGCAGAGCTGAATGAGGGCGGTCGAAATAAGGCATTATTTCAAGCCGATATGTAATGCATTACCTACGATCGTTTTTTCCATCGCATTTGTATTTGCCAAAATAAAAACGACTGCTCGCACGAACGCAACGAGCTGTTGTCAACTTCGTTTTTGTACGCCCCTTCCCCTCTAACCAAGAAACGATTTTCGTCTTTCGTTTTTTTCATGTTTCGTTTTGTGTTTGGCCCGCGTGCGTTTCTTTGTCTATGCCCATTCCTTTTGTGTGTATAGTCCCTGCAGTTCGCTTCAGATATGAAAGAGATCTGAAACATGCATGATCTGATCATGACCATGCATGAACTCTTAAATGCAATTACACGCGTTTTAGGCATGAATTTAACAGGGGGAAGTCCTAGGGCTTCATGCATGAACGCGCGCAAAACAAGAGAAGCGAAGCGAGCATGCATGCACTGAAACTGAAACTTGCAGGCCTGCTTCAGGCATTCAAAAAGAAGCGAATCGGGCATGCCAGAAACTTGCAGGCCCGCTTCAGGCATGAAAACAGAAGCGAAGCGGGCACGCTGAAACTTGCAGGCCTGCTTCAGGCATGCAAACAGAATCGAAGCGGGCATGCCTGAAACTTGCAGGCGCTTCAGGCATGCAAACAGAAGCGAACGTCACACAGGCATGAGGAAGCTGCATCTAATTTGAATAATGGCGATAAAAAGATGGGTTTCTGTAAAGTTTGTTTACGGACGATAGTCTCACGTGACAACGTCATAAGAGAACACTGATAAAATGATTTCATACTTTTGTGAATATATTATTTATTTTTTGCAAATATTATTTGCAAAACCATTCAAATTTACTTTTTGTTTTGCTTTTGACCGCCACCAGCAGAACAACAAAGCGCGCACATGCATACGCATAAATACGCACAGACACACACAAACTACCTAGCTAGTTTATTTGCTACATTAATTGATTAATTAATTAATTATTAAACTATTTTTAGTAATTTCTCAATTGTTTGCTAAGCGCCAACTTATGCTTATTAAGTTTGCAATTATTGCATATATATTATATCCACAGTAGCACTTATATAATATTAGGGTATCTGTTGAGGAACGGATTTACAACAGATTTACATATAAGCAATTGTTCGATTGTAATTTGAATTTTAACGATCATTCTTGTAAGTTGGCATGTCCATCATCGAAAATAGTTGGCAGCCCTTTTCCTTTGTTTGCTTTGCACTTGCATCGCTTTTCTTATGTATTACTTCTTAAGCGCTGACTGGAATTCAGCGAATATTTTATGAATCGGCGTCACTTGTAAAGGCATAATTACTCCAGCGATAAGACGTAAAACGAGAAACATAAAACGAGAGACGTAAAAAGCTGTAGCGATCAACCTTACGGCAAACAATGTTAGCGATTACTCCAGACGGAAACGAGAAACGTAAAACGAGAGACGTAAAAATGTTCTGCAGAAAACAGAAAACAGACTCTCGTCTTACGTTTCTCGTCAAACAGCTGATTTCATTTCTGGTTTTGTTTGGCTTGTGTTCATTAGTTGTGCTAATTTCAATAAGTAATAATAAGTTATAAAAAATGGAAATAAATGACCACGAGTTAATAGCCCTAGTTGAGGCAAATCCTTTGCTTTTTGACAAAAACATTTTGCACAAACAAAAAAACAGTGTGCCTATTTCCTCCATTTCCATATCCATTTTTGATAAGATAAAATATAAATAGATCCAAATTCACTTCACTTCAATTCTTGTTGTTCACTTCAATTCTTGTTGCCTTTGTTCGCTTTGCTTTAATGTGCACAGCTGTTTACGTCTTACGTTCAGAGTAATTGCAAAAAAATTTACGTCTTACGTCTCTCGTTTTATGTTTCTCGTTTTACGTCTTATCGCTGGAGTAATTAAGCCTTAAACTGTGCATAAAACCGTTTGACGGCGATTACAGGGAATGGCCGGCTTTTAAGAATCTGTTTGAGAGTACAGTACACAACAAACAACATTTGGGATATATACAAAAATTCCACTACCTCAAATCGTTTTTTACGAGTGAAGCGGCAACATTGATACGTCATTTGCCCATAACAGATGCGGCATATGACAGTGCATGGGCACGCCTGATTGAGCGATATGATCGACCGCGTCATGTCGTGATTTCATTGTTGGAATCTTTCATACAATTGCCAACAACAACAGCAACTGATGTTTTAGGTTTGCGCCAAATTGCTGACGGCGCTAATGAAATCTTCAGAGGCCTAGATGCGATCGGCCAAACTGGGCGCGATTGCTGGGTACTGCTACTTCAAAAAATGGATCCAGAGTCGCGACGCAAATGGGTGGATATCAGCCGTGCTGCTAATTCACCAACAATTGAGGACATGTTCAAATTTCTTGACGCCCGCTGCGAGTAATTTGAATTGGGTCAAACTGCCAAGGCTGTATCAACAGGGATGCAGAAGAAGTCTACACGCACTTTGGTATCAACAGAACGAGCTAACTGCAGCAAGTGCGGTTCAGCTGAACATTTGCTATATGGCTGCTCGCAGTTTCTGAATTTGTCTGTGGAGCAGCGCCGAGCATTTGTGAGAAACAACAATTTATGTTTCAATTGCCTGAAGCCCGGCCACATGAGTGCGAAGTGTGAATCAAAACATGTTTGTAAGCACTGTCGCAGCCGGCACAATTCATTAATTCATATGCAAGTCTCATCGTTGCATACGAATGGAAGCAGTGACCAATCAAGTGGCGCTGCTAATCTACAAGGTCAAGAGGACCAGATGACAACCACGGTTACAACAAGTAACATATCACAAGCGCCGTGCGCAACACATTGCAACTTCGCCAGAGGGCAAACGGTAGGCACGCTGCCTACAGCCATGGTAGATGTACTAAACTCAAGGGGTACATATACATGGTGCCGTGTGATTCTGGATACAGGATCGGAGCTATCCTACATATCGGAACGATGCATCAATGCACTGGGCATTGCTCGTTCGCCATCCCGAATAGTTGTTTCGGGCATATCGGCGGTTAAGGCTGAAACTACAAGGGGTTTTAGTATGCTGCAAATCAAATCACGACTTTCACATCACAAGCTGGAGGTAAAGGCACATGTTGTGGGGAAGATTACGTCTCCACTGGCCAGGGAAAAGGTCGACGCATCCGCACTGGCGATCTTCGACGGCATTCCACTGGCAGATACGCAGTTTTGTTCGTCTTCGCCAACAGACATTCTATTGGGCGCAGACTATGTATGGGCTGCATTCACCGGCAGCAAGAAACTGGACAACAAGGGCAACATCATTGCCAAATCAACAATCTTTGGATGGGTGATCACATCAATCGTGATCGCAAACGCACCAGTAGCTACACATACACGAGACTCCAAGGGGAGATACATTGTTGAGCTTCCTTTTAAGCAGGCGAACACGGAATTCGCAAACACACTTCATGGAGCAAAATCACGATTTGAAGCTGTAGAGCGCCGTCTACAGCGAGATACAGACCTGCAAACACGGAATGTAAAATTCATGGACGACTATATCGCACTTGGCCATATGCGGGAACTCACACCAGATGAGGTTCTTGTTCAAGATGGAAAAGTGTTCTATATGCCACACCACCCAGTTGTTGGAAACAAGCTGCGCGTTGTTTTCGACGGATCATATCAGGACATCGCTGGCCATGCACTGAATGATGCTTTGCATGTGGGCCCAAGTATTCAGCAAAATCTGTTTGCTGTATCAATATGTATTCTCTGCCGACATAGTCAAGATGTTTCGGCAAATTTGGGGGCAAATAGACACCGCAATTACCAACTAATTGTATGGAGAAGACATCCTTCTGAGCAGCTGAAGCATTATCAGCTGTGCACTGCCACATATGGCACGGCATGCGCGCCGTTCTTAGCAGTCAGAGTTCTGGAACAACTCGCAACCGATCACGCAGAATATCCGAACGCTGCAAGAATCCTGATGGAGGATTTGTATGTAGACGATGTGCTCATGGAGCGCACACCGAAGAGGAGCTAGTACAACTGCGAGACGAGCTCATTCAACTTATGTCACAAGCACAACTGGAACTTGGAAAATGGGTATCCAACAGAAGATGCAACATCAGAATGCAAATATAACAACAGCAGTTTTAAGCATTCCGCAAGACGCCACAGCAAAGGTTCTTGGGACTCACTGGCAACCAGAACGTTACACGTTAACATTGTCTACAAGTGCAGATAGTACAAAACGACAAATACTATCAGATGTGGCACGTATTTTTGATCCACTCGGACTACTTGCACCAGTGGTCATTCAGTTCAAGATACTGTTCCAGGAGTTGTGGCTTCTGGACTTGGGTTGGGACTCTCAACTTACCCCCAAATTGGCGGACTTATGGCAGAAGTACCGCACTTATCTAATCGCACTAAAGCAGCTTAAAATTAAACGATATATGGGCTTCGCTGGAGGTGCCATTGAACTACATGCTTTCTCAGACGCATCAATCAAAGCATATGCTGCTGTACTGTACAGTCGCATTACACAACCGGATGGTTACATAGAGGTTACTCTCATTACAGCAAAGACGCGTGTTGCACCACTTAAGCAGCAATCGCTCCCGCGCTTGGAGCTATGTGGCGCGGTCTTACTCAGCCGCATTATTGCATCCATCACCACTGCGCTACAACACATGGACATCAAAATATATGCCTGGTGCGATTCCAGCATCGTATTGGCATGGCTTTCGCACCCACCATGCAAATTAAAAACATTTGTGGGCAATCGTACGGCTGAAATTCTCGACATCATACCTAGATCCACATGGCACCATGTTAACACCAAGGAGAATCCAGCCGATTGCGCTTCAAGAGGCATGCTGGCCTCAAAATTGACTGACTTTGAACTTTGGTGGAAAGGGCCGCCCTGGTTACACGACAAGGACTTTGAAATCTTAAAAACAAGAGATGCGTCGATGTCAGATCCTCTCGTGGCAGAAGAAGTAAAGGCTACCGCATTGATAACACTGGCAGAAACTCACTGATATTCAACGAGTTTAATGAGGCACGCTCATTATGCTTATGCTGTGCACAGGGAACCTTTATTGCTGAAAGGAAGGCCTTAAAGCGCAAGATGCCGTTGGGAAACAGTTCCAAGCTACTTACGCTTTCGCCAATCATTGACGACTCGGGGCTACTGCGTGTTGGTGGACGTCTCTATAACTCGACTCTTCCTTATGGTGCCAAGCATCCGATAATTTTACCGAAGTCACATCGCATAACAAAACTCATTTTGGAACATGAGCACTGGACTTACTTGCGTCCAGGAGTATCAGCACTTTTTGTTATCGTTCGTCAACGATATTGGGTTTTAGGTGCACGTAATTTGATCAGAAAGGTTACTCATGATTGTTTAAATTGTTTCAGGCAACGCCAAAATACGAGTCAGCAGTTCATGGCTGATCTACCAGCAGTTCGAGTACGACAAGCTTTACCTTTTGAGAATACTGGCTGCGACTACGCTGGGCCGCTCACGCTCAAGGTCTACAAAAGACGCAATCCACGAAAAGAGAAGGGATACATTTGCCTGTTCGTCTGCCTGGCCACCTCCGCTATTCATTTGGAATTAGCTACGGATCTGAGCACGGAAACCTTTCTGGCGGCATTTCGACGCTTTATATCACGCCGTAGCAAATGTGCGCAAATTTACAGCGACAATGGAAGAAACTTTGTCGGCGCAAGACGCGCCTTGAATGAAATGGAGCAGCTGCTTACATCGCAGTTGCACAACAGCATCGTCACACAGGCACTGGCGAATGAAGGCATCAAGTGGAGCTTCATACCGCCACATGCACCACACTGGGGTGGTAAATGGGAATCAGCTGTGCGATCCGTAAAACTTCACCTTCATCGAGTCGTCTCGAAGACAACGCTCACGTTCGAGCAGATGCACAGGCTTCTAGCACAAATCGAAGCAGTGGTAAACTCTCGTCCACTGTTCACAGCATTGGACACAAATCTGACGTACTTGTCACCGGCACATTTACTCATTGGTAGTCCATACACTATGGTACCAGAAGGCGATATATCACATGTGCCACAAAATCGTTTGGGCTACTGGCAGCAGACTCAATCAATGCTACAAGGTTTCTGGAAACAGTGGCACCAAGAATATCTGACAACACTGCAAAATCGCTACAAGTGGAATACTCACAGGCCAAATCTGGAGCCCGACAACATTGTACTGGTAAAGGATTCAAATACCCCACCAACCGCATGGATTCTAGCACGAATCATCGAAACGTTTCCCGGTCACGATGGGCTGGTACGCACAGTGAAGCTGAAGACACCAACCGGAGAAATGATGCGCCCAATAACAAAGATCGCAGCTTTACCAAATTCAGGGCCGCGCGGGATGTTAAGGAACGGATTTACAACAGATTTACATATAAGCAATTGTTCGATTGTAATTTGAATTTTAACGATCATTCTTGTAAGTTGGCATGTCCATCATCGAAAATAGTTGGCAGCCCTTTTCCTTTGTTTGCTTTGCACTTGCATCGCTTTTCTTATGTATTACTTCTTAAGCGCTGACTGGAATTCAGCGAATATTTTATGTATCGGCGTCACTTGTAAGTGCGCATTAATTTAGTTGCTGACAGATCTAAGCAGACGTGTCCGTGACACTCTGTTTTAGAAATCAGAATAAACACTGAACCGCAACAAACGTTTTATTAATCAACAGTATTTAACACTCATCATTCGTCAGTTCATTTTCTTATTATAGAAGTCCGCTATGTTTGTCTGTAAGTGTGTGTGTGTTTTGTGTCTGTGCATTCACGAAGAAGCAAAACAGAATTGCCTTGGACGAATGATGATTGCTGCATACCCTAACTGGCTAATTTGCTATATTTATCAATTAATCAATTAATATTATTAAACTATTTTAGTAATTTCTCAATTGTTTGCTAAGCGCCAACTTATACTAATCAAAGTATGCATTTACAGCAGTGGTGTCCAAACGCACACAATGAAAGAGTTGCGCTTGTGTGCGAAAGCAGCGAAACACGAAGGCAACGAGACGTTTTACTGCTTCACCAAACACATGAGTCGCGAGGGCAAATGCAGCCGAACACGCAGCAAATGCAGCCGAACATGCGCATCGTGAGAGAACAAGCTGAAGAGCGCTCTATTTATAGAACACACATATTCTCTCTCTCTATACATGTGTCGGCTGCGACGCCTGCAGAATTATTTTTTTCAACCACGCGTGGTCGACTTTTCGCATTTTGGACACCACTGATTTATAGCAATTATAACTTATTAGGGTATTCAACACTCATCATTCTTGTTGCTTAACAGCTGCATGACTCGACCGTCCCGTGCTGGGTAACCATAATGATGGTAAACATAATTATGGTAACCATAATGATAGTAACGATGATGAGTGTAACGATGATGAGTGTAACGATGATGAAGACTTTTTTGAACATGCAGCCTGTGTTCATAAATTTATAAAACGTTATCACGTCAAAATGAATAAAATAAGACACACAAATAGATGAAATTAGCTAAGCTTTTTAATTAATTTTTTTTTTGGCTCCGTTAAACATTTTGATTTGCAGATTCGATTTTTTTGCAGCTTTAGAGCCGCCCTTAACATCTTTTCTGGGTGGTCTGACTCGTCCTAAAATAATAAATTTTACTATTTATTAAAAAAAAAAAAATCTGTAGAAATGAAAACATACCCGACGTACAGTTTCTATAAATTTAAATTTTATATTATGTTATTATAAATTGTTAGGGTGTATTAAACGTTATATTTACCAATAATTTCATTTGCCTTCTCGTCTATTTTTTCTGAAAATATGTAATACTTTTCATATAAGAAGAAACTTTCATAACATGAAATACTTACCATTCATTTTATTAATTATCTCTCGCTGACTGTATGGAAAATTATTTGCATTATAAAATAATTTTCTAAAATGTTTGCAAATACTTACCCGTCGAATCCAATGCAATTTTGCATATTTTTTTTGGAGACGCCATTTCTGCACCAGTGAAAAGTTAAAGTCGCCGAACATGTTAAACCAAACAATAAAAACAAAAGAATGCAGCACTGAACAATTACAGTAGACACTCGCAAATCACAACGCAAAAACACATTTTACCTATAAAAAGTTGCGTGTTCTATTTTTAAGCGTCTACTGTGTTTACATTTTGCATACCACATATCATGATACAATTATACAAGTTAGTCTCGTCGGCAAAATGTGAGCCCTTAGCTATGTTAGCAATAAGTGCGAGTGAAACGCACACTTTACAGTGAGTGTAAGCGAAACGACTGTAGAGTATGTTGATTAACCTTAGACTGGTCCGTGGTTTCTAAATTAGGCCATTATAAAACAAAGAGGTAAATAAATTAATTTTTAATAGTTTTGAGTTAGCAACTAGTTTATTCAGACTTTTTAATAAGTCCGCTAAGTAATAATAATTTTATTTAATTTGCTGAAAGAAAATCATAACACATAAGAAAATCTGCAAATTTTGTCCGCTTAAGGGTTAATCGTTCAGCAAAAATTCGTGCGCGCACAACCTCTCGCGTCAACAAGCAAACATGCACTGAAGCCAAAGGCAGGGTGACCGCGCCGGCAATAACGAAATATACTATTTTGGGACCGAAATAATACCGAAATATACTATTTGAATATTCATTTAATACCACGAAAATACCAAAAAGAATTGCAGTTAAAACGCTTTAAAATTTGAATTTATTTTTGCAATTTATAAAAGAATAAATAAATAAATGCAATTGATCATTGTTTTTATATCCTTTTTATACATGTTTATTTAACTTTTTATTGACTTAAAACTAACAATTTTTATTATAATATATAATGAGAATCAAGTGGAGACATTTCGATAAATCAATTTAAAACTATTTCAGGAACATATCATTTCATAACATCAGTAATATAATATTTACATTGAGTTTAAGATAACAAGTCTTCTAGTTATACATATACATATATATACTTAAATCATTTCAGTGATATAATATGTTATTTAATTTCAGATAACAAGTCTTGTAGTAACACATACATATATCAACTTAAAGCATTTCAGTAATAGTCTCTTAAATTTAAGATAAGTCTTGAAGGCGTCTTCTTTATTTGCGCTCCTCCCAAGCCTCTTGCTGTTTTCGGGCATCGTCTCCCACTCCTCCCTATATTTTTGTTTGCAATTTTTGCTGCTCATATTAATTTAAATATTTTTTACACAACTTCTCTGTCGCTAGCTTAAGAAAAGTGTGACCGAAAACAATGTACTATTAAATACCAAATTTTTTTCCCAAAAAATACTTCAATATACCAATATACCACAAATATACAATTGGGCAAAATCTGAGCTAATTAAATACCAAAAAGTATTTAAAATACCATATTCGGTCACCCTGCCCAAAGGCTCAAATCGTGTTTGCGTCGGCTGCCGACGAGATGATGCCGCATATAACTGTGATTATCTCTCGTTTACTCTCTGCTTGAGCATGTTAACCAGGGCTGCCATTTTAGCTATTTTCCAGCTAGATCTGGCTTTATTTAAAATGCTTTCGCGGGAAAAATTTGAAAACAGCGGGTTGCGGGAATTCTAGCTTTAATAAAAATTTATTAAGCCTTTTTTAGCTTTACTATATTTTTCACTATATATTTTATTTTTATCTTTGACAACACTAAAAATCATTAATATAAGTAGCGATAAGCGATTTTCGATAAAAAAAAATCTATAAAAATCACCACGAGGCTCGAGAATCAGCTGTTTCTTTTATAACTCTATCGTGGCTGTGTAAAGATGTCGAAGATTTATAAGCAAAATGTACGCGAGGTGTGTCTGCAGAGCGCCGAATTTAAAGAGTGGCTTCGAAAAGATATCACCGATTCAACAAGGGCGTACTGCAGCTACTGCAAGTGTGGGATAAATGCGAAGCTGTGCGACTTGCGTGCCCACGCAGCAACCAAAAAGCATAAGGGTGCACTTAGTGGTTTTGCGCAGAAAGAGAAAATTAACTTTGGGCTGTTGCCAACAAAAACGGTCGAGCAAGAAGTAGCACTTTGCCTATTTGTAGCAAAACACACTGCTATTGCTCCCATCGACCACCTAGGCACCCTTTGCCAAACCAAATTTTTCGACAGCGCTACCGCGTCGCGAATGAAACTGCATCGCACTAAGTGTACGCACATAATTAAAAATGCGTTGGCGCCTCATTCTCACGAAAATGACCTCAGAAACGACGTTGGAAACGCCAAGTTTAGTTTGATTTTGGACGAGTCAACTGACATAAGATTTACTAAGCTCCTCGGTAAATAAAAATTATTGTTTGAACACTTGCTCTATTTTTAAAAGTGTGAATGGATTATAATATATATGCACGTATATTTTTAATGTTCACGTTAATGGTGTTTAGGTGTCGTTATTAATTATGTTTCTGTTGAGCGTGGAGTGATTGTTTCTGCGTTCCTTTGAGGAGTTATCTATGTATTTCAAATTTTGTAATAGAGCTCGTTAAACAGTTGAAGCAAAGGTGGGTACATATTAGGGGTCTTCACACGCAACGTTGTTATTCGTTATTCGTAAAGGCCCCTACGCAGACGGCCGTTAAGCTCTCGTACCGTAGAAACTTCATATAAAAAAAATGGTCTCGTACAGCGCCCGTACAGTTCTACGAAAGCATGGTACGCAGTATGTTAACTACTAGCCTTTAATAAGTGTTGAACAATGAAAATGTTAATTAACAGTGTGGCTGTGTACGGCCAGTAAAGAATGCTGAGCATATCTTCACGGCTCGTTAAATGTGGCAAAAAGTAAACAACATGTCGGGCAAGAGCCGGCTTATACATATTTCGGAAAATATTGACAAAATTGAACTCCAATAGCGCCATACTTATTGTTTTGGCAGTCAATGCTGCACAACAAGAAATTAATAAAAATGTATAAATTAATTCATATAATACAATTTAAATAACATTTAAATTTTTATTCTTCAACTCAAGCCGACCCGTACTGCCCGGGTAAATATCTGTAAGGTGAATTTTCTTTGAGTCTTTTGAGTGGTTTCGGTTATGTTAATCATAATCTCTGGTAATTTCAGCTGTGCCCATCAAACATGGGTTTACTAAAATGCTACCATTTTTTTTTTGCATTTGCAGCCTGATTTTTTTTTTATAGCCGCCAGTAGCAATTCTTTTGTTGTACAGAAACACAAAAGTAGCGTACGTTGTTCGTTAATCATTATTTAAAATTCAGTTAAATTTAAAAAAACACTGCTGCATTTCCGATTTATTTCAAGAAAGTAGTCAACCGACCGCCACAATATGTGCGTTGTTTAGAACTAGTCGATACGGCTCGTTAAATTGGTGCAGTACGGTACGAGAGCTGTACTGTCATCTGCGTAGGGCCCTTTAATCGTTAAAGTTTTACATGTATTTTGTTTTTGTAAATTTAACAGAATGCCGGCTTAACGAATAACACTTTAACGAGCTGGCAGCCCCGACAAACTACTCGTTATTCGGTAAAAAATGAAAATGTATGAAATGAAATGAAATAAAAGGCAATGCCAGCTGTGTTGAAAATATTTTAACGATTAACAACTGACATAAGCAGTGTTAAAAATATTTTAACGATTAACAACTGAAAAAAGGAGTATTCACAGTTGGTAAGCTTTAATAACGAATAACGAATAACAACTTACGTGTGAAGACCCCTATTATTTTGTTTAAAAAGCATAGCAAATATTTATTGTTGTTTATCTTTCAGGCTGCCTGACAATTTCGAAATAGTAAAACAAACCGATGCATTTGCTGTAGAAAATGTTTTGAAAGTTAAGCAGCAAAGCATTCTTCCTGTCTTGGAGTATTTTATTATTTCAAATATTGGAGAAATCGAAAGGCAATATAGAGATATTAAGCTTTGTACTTGGCAGAACAACGAAAATACGCTTAAATTTTGGCTTGAAGTCCTCGCGTACCGTGATTCCGGCGGAAGCAAACGGTTTCATGAACTGGCAACCATTGCGGTACAGGTTATGTCGTTACCGTGGTCAAACGCAGAGGTGGAGCGGGTCTTCAGCCAGGTAAACTTAGTTAAATCCAAACTAAGAAATGGGATGCATATAGATACGCTTAACTCCATTTTAAGTGTAAGGTAAGATTTTCAATAAACAAAATAAAACATATTCAAAAATATACTAATTTATTTTAAATTTTAGATAGGGACTTAATCGTAACAACAAATGCTGCTTCGAATATACCTTGCCACAAAAATGGTTGCAGGCAGTAAGCAACCACGTATATTATCCTGACGATGAGTCAGTGAGTTGACGAACTAATAATTGAACTAGACAATTAAATATTTTTTACTTAAATGAGAATTTCCTAATATTATTTAAAAAAGAATCTCATTTTATTATTATTAACTAAGAATTGATAAGAAATCATTAAAACTGTTATTTCCCTTAATTTCACCCAGAAAATAGTGTTTTTGAAATCAGCCTTTTTTTCAGCTTATCTTACCTTAGATCTAGCCTTTTTTAGCTTTATTTTTTCGCCTATCTGGCTTATTTTGCTCAAAAAATTCTGGCAGCACTGTTAACATAAGCGCAGTTATGTTCACTCGAATGAGAGTAACACTCTCTCACTTCATGCGCTCTCCGAATTACTCACAAGCAGCGGCCACTGCGACGCTTCGGCTTTCGCTGCAGCCTTCGCTGCAGTTTTCACTGCAAATTCAGGTCTGATTGAAATATGCATGCATTCAGATCTGATTTTGGAGCGATCGCTCCAAGTGGAACTGCAGGGGTGCTAAAGTGTTTTAATACAAATGCATAATTGCATGTGTGTGATGACTTTCGTTTTCGTTTTATCCGCGGCACGCGTCATTTTTACTAATTTCTTGTATTGTGTGGTCGCATTTTTCGCAGTGAGTTGCTCTATGGTATGTATAAATCATCTTTATTTTATTTTCAATAACAACAAATTAATAGTGTTAAATTTACAGATGCTATTAAAACAGAAGGATGTACAACCATTTTTCGCAGTGAGTTGCTCTATGGTATGTATAAATCATCTTTATTTTATTTTCAATAACAACAAATTAATAGTGTTAAATTTACAGATGCTATTAAAACAGAAGGATGTACAACCAAAACCTACGCGACAACAATTCGCAACTGCTTCCGTCTTCAAAAAGGTCGGCTAGCGAAACAAAAATTTGATAGAAAGCCAAAAAATGAAAATAAAAGTAATGAAGAAAATGGAAAATAAATGTTAAAATTAAAATTTGAATAAATAAAATTATTTATTCAATTACATTGCAGGAAAGTAAGCCACTATATATAGTGGGAAATTGCGTTGCAGGTATATTGTTTTGTAATGTAAGCACATTACCATCCCATAAGCGATTTTTAAATTGTATGATTCATGCACCGTGCCTACAAAGCGGCCATTGTGTTAAGAAAGTAATGGAGCTTGTACTCGGTTTTCGAATGCATACAGGCGAGAAGTATTCCATTCGTAATCGATCGAATAATGAGCATTTGCGCCACTGGGTAGGTATGTGTATACAGAAATGTATGCCTTCTGTTGACTGTTCCATGCAGTGTTGCCAACTTATCCTTTTTGCGGACAGATCTGTCCGTTTTTAAATTGCGATTGCCGCAAAATTTTTAAAACGTCCCCTTTTCGGAAAAACAGCCTTTTTGCATGCTTTTATTACATGCTTTTATTTAACTTGACTTGTCCGTCTGTTTGTTTGTCTGTTTGTCTCGGAATCTTGTAATCAAATTTTCACCAAGTGCCCGACTAGCTACAGCTCCGAAATTTTCACCAAAGATGTGTTTCAGATGACAATACATGTTTTTAAAGTTTTTAGCACGATAAAATATATATGTATGTAATATCTTGTAAAAACCACGAAAAACAGTTTTCCCTTTTGCTTAACTTACAAATTTGACCGGTAAAGTTGACTAGCTCTGGTGGCATAGAAGAAAGACTGGCGCTTCACAGGCCGACTGTCGTGAGTTCAAATTCCGAACGTGAAAAACTTTTTTTATGTTTTTTTTTTTTATTATATAAACTTTTTTAAACTATCCCAATATAAGAGGTTCAAATCATATTTCTGTGATGGAAAGAAGGCGTATAAAAGCATGTCTTCAAAATTTTTTTTGGATTTCTCTTTTTATATTACATTTTAAATTCGAATCAAATTTGTTTATTTTTAGATTGCCCAAAAACTTAATTTTGATTTATTTTCAGCTGAAAATGTCTTACGCGCTGATATACAGCCAATAAGTTCGATATTGGAGTTGTTTTCAAGCCAGGACGTTGACATTGAAAAAATTATAGCACAGTATAACACAATAAATCTTGTCCAATGGACAAATCAAGAAAATATTGTCGCGTTTTGGGCAGAAGTAAACGGCTACTCAGATTCAGCAGGCTTCGTTTGTTATAACTTTGTTGTCGTTACCTTGGTCAAATGCCGATGTCGAACGAGTTTTTAGCCAACGTCGAAACGAGGCGTGCTGCCACAACTATCAAGTTCCGGATAGCTTCGTACGCTTAATTGGTCCTAATGCTGTGTATGCCGATGATAACGATGAAGAAATAACAAGTCTAGACGAAATATTAGACGTTTTAAATGAAAAATAATAAAATAAATACAAGAAAAATATTTGTCCCGATTTTGTGTCCTTTTTAAAAAAATTTGTCCGTTTATTGTCCTTTTTACTTGGTCTCACTGTCCTTTATTTTTAGAGAGGAGCTGGCAACACTGGTTCCATGGGAGATCGTGTCCCATGAATCACTTGGATTTTTTGCGCGACACACAAATCCTGCAAAATGAGCGACGCTTTGCCTTCGAAGGCCCTCTCTCAGCACCCGAACTACTGTGTGTGCTCGATCATGATCGAATTAACAGGGTCATCAGAGAGAGCGCTCTCTTTTTTCGGATACCAATCGACAGGCGCAATGTGCTTGTCGTTCGGGTAAGACCGCATACAAACAAAACACTTTTTATACCTAACTCACTCGCACTTACAAAACAATTCCGAGAGTAAAATCAAGAGAGCAACGCTCTCTGTCGCACTCACACGTTCATATACATTGGTATCTGGCTCTCCGGCATGACACTACCATGTTAATTAGTTACCATGTGTTAATTAAAAGTTACCATGTGCTCGATGCTAGTATGCAATAATTTTTGCATCGCTAAGTCTCGCTGTTTCGGCAGAGCGTTGGCGGCAGTCAATCACTAAGGACAGAGTTTTGTTTTGAGTTTAAAGACCGCCTTTATTTCGTCACACATACTGCTGGTCTGATATTTTTGGGTTTTCCCAGTGAGGGTGATCCACTTTTTGAGTAAATTCTGTCTACTAACCAAATGCTATGCAAAAAATGGATGACATCCAACACTAGCCTCCGTTCCTAACAGAATAACAAAGTTAAAAGAACGCAGATATATAAAAAAAAGTCTTTTATCTCAATATCCCTAATCCAAAATGGTTCAGTAGCGTCAGACGATCTAACTGAACCATTTTTACATCACATAAGAAGTAGGGCTGCCATCCGTCCTGGAATTCCGGGACATGTCCCGCTTTTGCAGGTAATGTCCCGCTTTTGCAGGTAATGTCCCGGTGTCCCGACCCGACACGAAATTGTCCCGGTTTTCTATTGTTTCGATAAAACTTGAAAGTGTTTGTGAAGAGACAAGTAAAGACGTTTTTTGAAAAAAGCTCCGCAGATAAGCTAGTACAGTTTTTTTTTGCAGCAAACGTAAACTCGAGCTGTTACTCGGAAGTATTGAACAATGCAAATTGCGAAAGGGTTTTTTCGTTAGTAAATACGCAGTGGTCTGACGAAAGAAATAGATTACTGGTGGCGAATGTTAAAAACTAATGATTGTTGAATTTTATTTTGAAGACATGAGTTGTTTGAACTTTTATAAAGAATTTATGGACAAAAGGAATGTGGTGTGGCCTGAGCTCCAGGTGGTAACCCTAATAAAAAGGCTTATTTAGGAGCTGAGTACTTAGACAAACCGCTTAAGTTACTGTCGATACCTAGATGTTAAGAGCAACCAGTGTTGCCAGATTAGCTTATTTCAAGCTAGATCTAGCATATTTGAAAATGGAAAAGCTTATAAAATTTGCAAATAGCTTATAGCTATGAATCTTGCATATTTCAAAATTTATATGGCATATTCAAGCATTAAATTATATTCGTGATTTCAAAGAAAATTTTTGTAAATTTAAAGTATTTCACAGCATAAAAATATCCGAACTTGTTCTTTTACTGTTGATTGTAACATGTCATCAAAATGTTGGCTAATGGTGGAGTGAAAAGTCAATATGCAAAAATTAATAAAATAATTGATATGCAATTATTGCGCAATGCATGGCGGGAAAGTAGCAAATTTCAGGAATGGCTAAAGAAGTGGCCAGCTGACGCAACAAAAGCATACTGCTGCTGTTGCGAATCAACAATAGCAACAAAAATTTTTAATATAAGCATGCAGCGTCAAAAACAACATTAATCAGCATTTCGCTCAATAAATCAATCCAAAAAAATAAGTTTTTCTGCAAAACGTTCGAACAGAGGAGCAGGAAGCCGCGCTGTGCCTTTACATTGCCGAGCACACGGCAATATCACATGCCGACCATTTTTCGTGATTCTACGCTAAAAAGGTACAATTTGCCACAAAAATAAATCAGTCTAATTCAAAAAAACGATAACTATTAAAATGACAATTCATTCAAAAGAATTGGAAGATTTGTTAATTATTTAAATTTAAATAAATAACTAATCATTTGTATGTTTTTTCTTGCTTTTGAATATAGCTTGTTTTATAGCTAGTTTTAGCTTATTTTAGCTTATTTTTTCCTAGAATCTATCTTTATGCGGGAGCCCAACACTTGGGAACACTGATTCACACACACCACAGATACTAAGCAAGCGTGTTGAATTAAGTTTTATTGAGATCAGAGCTGGTTATATCGATTTAGCTAAATTTTAGCAACACATATTGTATGCGCACAAAATATATAAATATACTAGCTGTACCCTGCCTCGCTTCGCAGTGGCCCATTGTGATTCAATGGTTGAGAAATGAGAAACAAAACAAAGATTACATTTCATATAAGTTTTATTTTGCAATACTTGTGGATATTCAATTTTTTTTGTTTTCCTTTCAACCATGCAATTATTAAAAAAAAAAAAATCAAAAAAGCTCAAGAATACGGTTTAATTTTGCAATACTTGTGGATATACAATATTTCTTGTTTTTCCACTGTCTGCGTAGATATAAAGACTATCTGGTTTGCCGACTCGGGAACACGCAACATACAGTTGTCCATGTGAAAAACAGTCCGCTTCTAAATCTAATCCACGCAATTCTAGGGATTGACCTTGAGCTTTGTTGATTGTGATTGCAAATGCCATTCGAATTGGGAATTGCAACCTTCTAAATTTAAATGGTGTGTCGGTCGGGATGATGGGTATTCGCGGAATGAGGACATCTTCACCTTTGAAAGGCCCCGTTAAAATCGTTGCTTCCACTATGTTATTCATTAATTTTTTAACTGCAAGTCGCGTGCCGTTGCATCGTTTTGGTTGATTTATATTCCGTTGGATAATTGACTATTTCATCTGCTTCCACAACGGTGTCTATCGACTTATATGTAATTTCATCACTTTGAATAATGGATTTAACGTTGTTAAGTTGATAAGCGCGATGTTCAATATGTTATAACATTAAAGCGTAAGCATCAAGTGAAAACGTTGCAGCCGGACGCAACCAACATGAGAATAAGAAGACTGCTTGCCGAAGGGGTTATGAGAGCGGCAGGAGTGTGTGGGTGTCCTTCGAAAACAGTTTGATGCAGAACTTTTTTGGAGCATCACCAACTATAATGTCTTCGAGTTTGGTAACTATAGTTTAAAAACTGCGTGCCATAAAAATTTTTGATGTAGCTTTTCTTAGCGACGCTTTCATCAAATTTGGAAGCTCTAATTTTAAGAATGTGGGAAATATATGGATTGATCGATTTCAACTATCGTTATAATCGATTCCCAACCAATCTTGACATTTCATCTGTCCAGTCAATAGATAACTATATTTGAGACGTTTAAAATTTCTAGCTTTAAGATGAACGTAAAAAGTTGCGTTCATGCAGATGGACGGACACCATGACGGACATTGCTCGAAGCCAATACACAATAACCTTCAGCTATCAGATTATTAAAACTCGCAACGAGTGAGTGTTGCTGCGATATCCCTATGACAATTATATCATTGCGAAGATAAAACAATTAAGACTGTTATTGGATACAAATTATGAAAGCTGAGTTATGTAGTTACAATATTGACCAATACCAGAGGTCTCATATTACAATTCCATTAAAATCTTATGCTTATAAGTGATTCATTCGACTTCGAATGATGCGTTTGTTTGCATAGAAAACATGTCTGTTAACTATGTGCACTTTGTATGTTAACAAGAGTGCCAGACTTACAAAAAAACGAAGTATTTTTAAGTTATTATCGCCTAAGAAAATAATAAGCCGCATTCATACATTTGAGCACAAACCAAACTAAAAATTTGTGCTTTTATTCCAAAATATATTGATTAAATAATAGCATAAAAATACATCAAAATAGTCTAGCTGTAATAAGGGCTCGAAATATTCACTGGCTTCGATGATAAATTTAAATAAATTGAAAATTAGTTTAAAATGTCTTTTATATTAATACATATACATAAATACATCTACACTAATGATACAAAAAATCCGTCTGTTTGTATATTTTAAATTAGGTAGGATTTAAAAACATATTGTCAGCTCATGCTCTCTATTTCTATTTCATACTCTCATATTTGCGTGCAGCGTTGTATGTCATGAGAGGGCGTAGCTCACAGTGTTGACCAATCACAAGTCACGTACGTTTGTTTGACTTATGCTCCTCCCCCTTACGCTCAAAATTCCGCCCACTGTGAGTGTTTTTTCCAATTGATAAATACAACTTTGTGGAGCATACACATATTCGTGTATAATCAATATTATACTTACATACATATATAGAAATATATCTAGACGCTTCGTTGTGCTTGGTTTAATAAATGAATGCAAATAATTTATAGTTTAACAACCCATGGTAAAAAAATAGTGAAAAACCTTTAAGAGCAAAACTTACCCAGCTGCCGAGCAAAACTAACTTAAAGTCGCTCTCTTCCATGAGTTAAATAATTAATTATTTATTTTGCAATTATTTTGATACAACATACCCGTCAATACGCCTACATAATTAAAAGGATTGATGATTGGAATGTCCTTTTAGTTTTAAATCTTAAATACATGCAAATGTTTTCGATTGAAGCCTTTGGTGGTCTGGTTGTATTAACCGCTGGTCGAAAGCAATTGAAGATCCATACATAGCTTAACCTTTAAGTATTTCTCTTGCAACTCCTATCCCTTCAATGGTATCCCAATACATGGTTTCTCAAGACAATATTGGGGGGTCTGGCCTGAGAAATCGATAAGTCCACATTCTTTTCATATTCTTTGCTGCTTGAGTTTGTAAGCAGACTCCTAAATACCAGTACGGCACAATGCTTTCATACATCAAGAAATTCGGACAAATGTACGCAGAAGTAGCTTAGGTAATACTTTTTTGTTATAATAAACATTAAAAATGTTTATCAAGTTGTTTATCGCAGATAAAACAGAATAAAAAATTCTTGGACATAACAGTTTATTTAAAAAAAACTGAAATCTTTATGGTTTTTTGAGGTTTTCTCAAAAGCCTGATTTAATGGAGTGAAACAGATCTTGGATTTGAATTCAGCAACCCCAAAACGTGTCATACCCCAAGATCAGATCCTTATTTTTGTGTGGCTGTGTGCTCAAAGCCGGCAATTATATATGTATTAAAAGCTACCGTTAGAGTACTCTTTTCATCGCCAATCAAATATCAGTAGTTCGGTGAAACACTTTTAATAGAAGTAAAGGCCAAAGACTAAACCAATTCAATCATTGTTTAGAGACACGTGCACTGAGTCAACACAATTGACAGTAAGACCGGGAAAAGGGGTGAATTAGTTAGGACGTTCGTTGACAACTACATTGGTACAATTGTATTCAAAATTCATTTCAAAACTTAGCACACAGTGGGGCCAAAGGGGTAAAAGCATAAATTATGAAACAATTAATTTATTTTTATAAATCGTTTTGCTAGATTAGCGGGCAAGAAGCGGACCACAACTTTTTCAGCGGCATAAGTATTTTGACAACGCGTGATTTTGATGTATCTTATTATTTTATTTGATAAACCCGTGTTTTAAATATTAAAAATTGTTAAAACCGTCAGAACTAAGTACTTGATAAGAACAGACATTATGACGAAATATAACTTGGGTAACTATTTATTATAAATTCAATAAATACTAAAACATAAATCAAACAACCAATGTTCGCCGAACAGACAGAAATCGATACACAAGAGCTGATGCAAACCGTCTGATTGTGCGCCAATTCAAAAGGGACCCTCTTAGAATACCAATGACTGTGGCTTTGAAGTGATATCCAACCTCATTATACTAAGTGCAAGAGACATCCGCAGGCGCTTAATTTTTGCAGATATTAAAACATATATAGCAACGACCATAGCTTTCATTACCCCTAAATATAAATTTTAGCCTTTGGACTTACAGAAAAGGTAAATCATCAAGCCTCTTTATACTCGATACAGAAGGTAAAGAGTATACTGGGTTTGTGCTATGTCCGTCCATCCGTCCGTCCGTTGGTTTGAACGCAACTTTTTTCGAAACTTTTCAAAATAGAGATTTGAAAGCAAATATCTTTATTTTAGCCGGGACAGACAAAGTGTCAAGATTGGGATTTTACGATAATTGGGAGGCTGGCAAATCGATAAATTTGATAGCTCAAAATCGATAAATCCACCTATTTCACACATCCTTACAGTTAGAGTAACCCGATTTGGTCAGAAGATAGCGACAAGCATTCCAAAAAAAACAGCATCAAAATTATGGAGCCACGCCCACGCATTCCACCTCCAGCTGCCCCGCATTTTTAAATCAGAAATGGCTATATCTTCCTCAGTTAAATTAGAGCCACCAAATTTGTTGCCAAGATAGGTGATGATAACCCGCAAAAAAACTGCATCAAAACTTTGGATGCCACTCCAACCCATACTGTCCTAGATGCCCCCAACCGCGCCAATGCTGCGTAAAAAACGGGAATGCGTGTATCGTTAAGAGTTGTTGAGCTTTAGTCACTAAATTTGTGGGGCATGAAAATTAATTGGTGCGAATCTTGGGTGGTCGTTGAATAAATTTCTAGCATTGTTATTTAAAACAATAAAATTACCATATTGAAAGGGAAACTTACCACTCTATATCAGGAGCATTTGGCTTTTGTGCTGCTGGTATTAGAAATATCCCATCTTCAATTCTTCGGTGCCATATAAAAAAGCGTTTCAGTTAATATCAAAGCTCCAATCAATCAGATATACATAGTATGTCCAAAAAATCTCAAAATCTTTTTAGAGCAACAAGTCTACTCCTCCGGACATGACATGACCACGGATGCCACTTAAAAATTAAAGACAGAGCCAAAAAATAATGTGTCAATTTCACTAAAAAATAGCCAATTTTATTGTATATATTTTTTTCACAAAATCTTGTAGCTGTAGCCAAGGGCGTCGCCAGGGGGCAGGGGGGCAGCTGCCCCCCCCTTGACAAAAATTATATTACATTTTTTTTGTGAAAATTCATTATTCATAAGCAAAAATAATAAAATTTATCGCGTTTAGTAAAAGAAAGAAAAGCGGAGCTGGAAGAGCTTGTCTTGGAGGAGTTCGTCAAAAATAAACATAATTGATGCTTGCATAATTTTTGTTTTTTCTACTTTTGTTAATGTAAAAAAAAAACGTTGGTAAAAAAAAAACGTAAATAAACACAAAACCACACTACCAATACCTTACAAGCCTTCGTTTTTTTGCTTTCTAAAAAAAATTTTTTTTTGGCCCCCCCCTTCCTCGGATTCTGGCTACGCCCTTGGCTGTAGCACATTATAACTTCAAAGTATATCACATTTTCACCTTTATTTAGTGATGATGAATGATTTTAAATAAAAACAAATACAGTACGACCTCGGTTACCTATTAAAATTTGGCCAGTTGCGAAAACTGTGGCGGTTGCGAACAAAATTTTCAAATAAGATGCCTTTGCTTACTTTTAAAATTAAAGTAAATCGAATATGACTGTGTTTAAAGCAAGGATTTCCAATTTTTTTTATTACATTTTTGAAAAATGTAGAAATGTTTTTTGTATCTTTTTACAATTTATACTTTTCTGAACAGCAGTTTGGCGAAAATCTAGAAATTGGGTGTTGGAATTTTCGAGGAGTTGCGTGTATCGTGGGTTGCGTTGGTTGAGGTCGTAGTGTATGTATTTTTTATCAACTTAAAACCGGAGTTGGCGATGGGCTTATGCGACGATTGTTTCCAGAATTGCTTTTTTATTTTGGTACGCCGATGTATCGATAATTTTCAGTGGTATAAACGGTACTAATTGTGTGCGGAGATATGTTTAAAATTATATTTTCTGAAGACAGTCACAAAAAAAAAGAGCCAATCTGAAAAAAAAGTGCCATTGCACCATCAGGAAAAAAAAACAGTTTTAGTGCCAAAACACCAACTGTGGCAACCGTGGACATGACCTACATTTGTTTTGGGTCCGTGTAATTTTACGGACGATCAAACACTGTGGAAGATATAGTCTTTTCCGATTTCAAAATGAGGGGGGGGTGGGGTTGGAATAGCTGATGCCAGTAGCTATCTTCCTTCAAATTTGGTAACTCTAGCTGTGAGGATGCAGGATATATGTGGACTTATCGATTTTTAGTAATCAAATTTATCAATTTCACAGTCGGAATTTCTTAAATTGAGTACAAAATACTCAATACGAGTAGGTATTTTTTAATCGCGAAATTCTTAATTTTTGTCGTTGTTAAGTTTAAATCGCTTTTGATTTTAGTGCCAGACAGGCTAATTTTAAGTTCTTGTGCTCTGAAAATATAATTTCATATAAATTTTGATGTGTATACTTCAATCATTAAAGTATTGATTTCTTAATTCCTGAAAATTCTTTGCTAAATCAGTAGCTTCAGCTAGAAATCTCAGAAATTTGAAAATACTACTTTTAGAAATGTTTGTGTGTAAGCTAACGGTGACGCGATTTGAGACTAAGATCTTTGGTTAATGCGGAGAGTGCCCTAACTTTTGATCCAGAACCGAACAGATTCCGTCTGCAGTTAAAGTTTATGTTAAGCAAACCTGATTTCTAAACGATATATGTTCATATTACAGAGACTAAAAAACTTAAACTTTCACTTTGTTTTTGTATACACAAAACCTGAAAGAAAAAAATTTTCTTCAAAGATCAGCAACGAAAATGCCATCGCATATCAAACCAAACTTTTCTCAATCAAACTTTACAACTTAACAATTATTGTGTTATTGTGGTAATCAATTTGTTCAAAAAGTTCAAAGTTTTTTTTATTTGGCTCCTTTTCCTTAAATTGTAGCGTTTAATATTACTTTTTATTTAGTTTTTATATTCTGAAACCGAACATAAAGAGTATATTGGTTTTGTAAAATGTCCTTCACGCTGTCCGTTCGTCTGTCTGTCTGTATAAACGCAAATTTCTTCGACACTCCTAAAGATATAAACTTGAAACTTTGCAAATAAAAAATACTTACTCGTATTAAGTATGTTGTACTCAGTTTAAGAAATTCCGACTTCTGACTCCGACGGTGCAATTTTGACACTTTGTGTATGTGAAAAGTTTAAGTCTCCAGCATTAACGGTGTCAAATTAAGATGCGTTTATGAGAAATAAATAATTTTGAATAGGTCCTATTCTACTTTTGAGAGTATTAAACATATAGTCTTGCAATGTAATCTTTGTGCTGATAAATGGATGGATATTTTTTGAAAAAACACTTAATGGATATGCTTATGTCATAAGCAGCACATAAACGATCGTAAACTAATCAAATAATGAGTTGATTTAACAAAAAAGTTCTCTTTAATGTTTACTGAGTCAATTGAGTCCTTTCTTTGAGAGCGTCGACTACTACTTACTACCATACAAAATATATTGACACATGCTGCGCAAGCAATTAAGTTACTAAGAATGTACATATGATGTGAGTTTTTACATTTGAAATTCTCGTCTATCGTTCATTGAATTTTAGCAAATGTCTAAAGAGAATTTTTGAAGATACTTAAATTGCTATTGTACGTAGATTTCAGATATTTTTTTATTTTTATTAGTAGTTTTAAGGGTGGCTCTTATGCTTTCGATTGCTCTTTCTGCTTATTTTAATTTGTTGGAAGATCGCAGTTAACAAAATCATTCGACTGAAAAATCATGTCGTGCTGAGTGCTTGAATTTCAGTTCATCCGTCCGAATGGATGGGAATTTTTATACTCAATACCCAGTGAAACCTCAAAACAAGAACACTTCAAAATATATGTATGTATTATAGGCATTTGCACACAGAAACCCATCGAGACCAAAAAATTACAAGTCGTTGTAAGCAGTTGGTTACTTCACATTTTGATAAAGAATTATTTAAATTTAACTAAAAAATTATAGTTTTTAGTGTATTGCAAAATCAAGCAAGCTCATCTGTTTTTTTTCGTTTTTAATTTCATTCACGATTTGTTATGTTCTGCAATTTCTTTAAGATACCTCTTTTGAATTGAGTTTTGCTCTCGTACATCATTTAAAAGGAAAGCACAATCAAATTCCCGTGGAACACCGAAAATTAAGATTTGCTATCAGCGAGTCAAAAATAAACGCAGAAATCGCATCAAATTTTGTGTGCAAACAAACATTCTTATGACAATTGATAGCCTATTTCTATTGCTCAGTTACTGTTAAATTTAACAGTCAGTTACGAAAGTTGTTTCCATTGCTCTGTAACTGAACCTCAGTTAATGAATCAGCTGTTCGGTTTGTTTTGTTTTGGTTTGTTATAGCTAAAATTACGAATTATTCATGGAGCGAAATCTATTATTGGAAATTTGTTGTGCATTATTGTCAGTTTTATTGATGTTTTGCTGTTATGAAGGAGCAATGTAATTTTATAAAAACATCGGCCATGAACATTGCAAATATGTAGCAGAAAACGGAAGCGTCCATCTGAGTGGTCATTTGTTAGTTAAAATTAAATTGCAAGCATATTTGAAAATAGTATAATATCTCTATATTTATGTTGAAAATAGCCAAGGCATGGAAAGTTTTGGGAGCTGGATGTGCCACAAAGAAGTTTATTAATTAATTTAGAAATATTTTTCTAAGTTGCGCTGACCTTTTCAACGTTCAATCACTGTTTTGTGACTTATTCGATGAAACATCGCGATGTTTTATTTTTTTATTAATTTATTAATTTTTAATTAGTGATTACGATTATATAAAGAAACAAGTAAATCATAAAAACATTTTGAAGATTAGCTTTTATACGCTTTCTTTCCATCACCAAAATATGATTTGAAAATCCTTTATTGTGATAGTTAATAGAAGTTTATATAATAAAAAAATACATAAAAAAAGTTTTACATGTTTGGAATTCGAACTCACGACATTCGGCCTGTGAAGCGGCAGTCTTTCTTCTATGCCACCAGAGCTTGTCAACTATACCGATCAAATTTTTAAGTTAAGCAAATGGGAAAACTGTTTTTTGTGGTTTTTACAAGATATTACAAACATGTATTGTCATCTGAAACACATCTTTGGTGAAAATTTCAGAGCTCTAGCTAGTCGAGACAAACAGTCAAACAAACAAACAAACAGACAAACAAGTCAAATTAAATAAAAGCATGTAAATAAGGATCGATCTTTTTAGTAATGAAATTGAGGCCTCCGAGAAGAGAGAATAAAGATTGTTATAAACAGAACTATAACATGAAATGGTTCATAAATTAAATAGTTGCTCAAACAACGATCAAGGCTAAAGGGTAAAAAGTTACGTAACAATCTAATTGGGACATTTAATTTAATAAGACTCAAAAGAACTGATGAGTCGATTTCACCATTAAGTAGGTTAGTAATAAATAATTCTCCATGCATAGTTATACGGTTTGACATGGAGAAAAGATTTATTAAAATAATAGCCTATTTCCACTGCTCAGTTATTCATTTAACAGTGAGTTAACAAGTGAGTCCACGGCGGGAATGCGGGACGTGGATGAAAATTCTCCTTGAAAAACGCATCACTATTTTGTGGCACATCCAGCTCCCAAAACTTTCCATGCCTTGGCTATTTTTAACTTAAATATAGAGATATTATACTGTTTTTCAATATGCTTGCAATTTAATTTTAACTTACAAATGATAAATAGATCAGATAGATGCTTCCATTTTCTGCTTTTGCAATGTTCGTGGCCAATGTTTTTATAAAATTACATTGCTCCTTCATAACAAGCAAATCAGCTTGTAGAAATAGCATGTATGTCAATCAAACTGACAATAATGCACTAACAATTTTCAATAATAAATTTCGCTTCATGATTAATTCGTAATTTTAGCTATAACAAACCAAAACAAAACAAACCGAACAGCTGATTCATTAACTGAGGTTCAGTTACAGAGCAATGGAAACAACTTTCGTAACTGACTGTTAAATTTAACAGTAACTGAGCAATGGAAGTAGGCTATAAGTCTACTTGAATATGGGGCTAAGTCTTCTCCAGGAACCCAGCTAAAACTTCTAAGGCCAAATAAAAGAAATTTCTTCTTCACAGATTCAATTCTATCCGAATGCCACATACAACCGAAACCGAACGGAATAACGGAATATTTCTTTTTGTTAACATTCTCTTATTTTCATCCGCATCGCGTTATTACTTTAAATTTTTCCCCATCCTCCCTCCTCACACTTAATTTTACTTTAGACATTTTTGCAATAATCAATTGTGATTACGCATAAAAAACATACAGAAATGACCAGCGTTAAGTTGGCTGCGTTTCTAGAAATCAGCTGATCGCAAATCAGAGGAGCACAAAATAAATAATCGATAGGCAGCAACCGAATAAAGGCAAAAGTACTTGTTTCGGTTTGGGTTGCAAATGTACTGAATTCGGTTTGGGTTTCCGTTGTATGTGACAACAGGCCTTTAGGAGCGTACACTCAGTTATAACCGGGACATATATGCAATTTGAACGTTTGAACTTGAAATAGATAGGAATTACTGCTAATATATATAATCTAGATGATCTAGGTATACCGATTGAAAGTACTTTCCTAAATAGATCGGCCACGGCCTGATAGGAACTTGCTTTCATATTATCGAGGTAAACCGAGAATGACAAGCATAAATATTTATATTTTGACTTAACAAATTTATAAAATCGATAGGATCAATCATCTACAACGGTTAAGATAACTATCATAACAAGATGTGTTAACAGAAATAAAATAAGACTTTGCTTTTATATACTAAGATAATTCTATAGAACTTCCCGATTTGTTAAATTTTGATAGTTCCATGTAAACCAAGATGGTTTATCACTTGAAGAACAAGTGAGGGGAACACCGATATCCAAAAGCGAATTCTAGGGCTTATATAAAATGGCAGTTTCTATACAACTGACTCCTGACTAATTATCTTATTTGAAATTTCCGTTGTTTGAGTGAGAGGCCACGTGTTTAACCCACTCCCAGTCAAAGATGTTGGATGCTGCAACGACCTATCAATTTCTGTCTGGACACGTGTTGCACCTCTGCGCCATTGATTATTGATAATTTGGAACCAGGCAGCCATCTGTGATATCTGAGTGAGCGGTGAGAAGTCTGTTCTGCGAATATACAACTCTATTTCCGGCCTATACCCAGCTGTTCATGCCTAAAAGCAGGCAGTGAAGAAGGAGTTGCCGTTTTTTCCTATCCACTCTCTGTAGTGGTCGTAAACTCCCCACACGTTGGCAACATGTAACATTAAGGATAGTTTAAAGTATTCTCTAAACATGTATATATACTTTGAATAAACACGCGAAGGCGAATAGACGTGAATATATACCAAGTGTTAAATTTTTCAACACCCACCATTTTTCTACAAGTGCGACGGAGTCGTACCACCGCAGCGAAATTAGACGAAACCAGCCCACCCCACAAACACCAGCATAGTACTTCTCATACTCTAATCTGTCAATACATTGCAGCGGTAAATAATTCCAATAAATTGTTTTTAATGTCCTTCAATCCATCAAATCTTATGCCCCACTTACAGACAAGTTCCTAAACGTGCCTTTTACTACTTTCCCAATACCGAATCAATAGCCAGTCCGCTCCACCTGGGTATCATACACAGGTGTCCAAAAAGATGGATGGATGGCTTCGCAACCCTCATCTTAGGGGGCTTTAAGTGACTTAGCGGGGAACCAAAGTCGGACGCCTATTTCTGCCTAGGTCGTGATTTATAAATAATTGTATTTGGTAGTTCTTTCTTACATCTACTGAACTTGGTCGAGCGAGTTTAAGCACGCACTGTACCAAGCACACCGATACACAAGTAAGTGCGTTAGGTGATTAGATAGTACGCCTTGCCATCACCTTAGTCACGCCACAACCCTTGCTAACCGGAAGAAAATTAAACGAGCTTAGGGCCAATTCCTCAAGGTCCGGTTAACTAAACTAACACATATTTAGTCAAAATTGGTTTTCTCCAGAGCTGCTGCGGGTTCCTTTCTATGTGGAACCGAACCCTAAACCGAACGTATTGGATCCGTGAACCGAACCGGTTCCATTTTTGTCACCGGTTTCATGTGAGCACGCAAATATGTACATAGTACATGCATTCTGCGCGCCCGGCATGAAGCCCAAAACAAAGGCATTTCAAAAATGTGCAAAGCGTGTGATAGTAGGACAGCTTATAAATTCTATATCATGTTTTAATAAAAATTAGTTCATGGCCATTTTTGTTTACTTCCACTATATCGACAAATAACTAAATAAAACATTCAAAATCCTGATTTAATTACAAATTACTAACAATTTTGTTTTGTGTTTTTGGATGCAACCGCCCACTGTGCACTTCATTGTGTGTTCTTTTTAGGGTTGCCAAAATCGTAAAATTTACTTGTTGTATGTATCATTTGTATGGCTCAAATTTATATAAGAAAAACGTCATACGATGGCAACTGTTAATACTCTAGTGCTAAATAAGCTAACAATAATTTAAAGAAAATGTTTTCATTAAGTCAACAAATGTCTTTTCATATTTTTTACTCGACGAACCCGGGTTTGGAACCGAACCCGAGGTTCCAAAATATTCAGAGCCGGTTTTGGAACCACTGCGAATAATCACCTAGAGTTCGGAACCCTAACTGAACCCTTGCCGTTTTTCCGGGGGTTCCGGGCAGCTCTGGTTTTCTCAATGTCCGTTTAGGGTCAAACGCGACACAAACTAACCGAGGCCTGAGTGAGGGTTAACATTTATACCGCGTTTAAGTGCCGATATAAATATCGCTCAAATCATAGTTAGGAAAACAGCTGACTCAAGCTGACACTTGCATATTATATTAATTTTATTATTAAAGCAAAAGATTTTGATTTGACTCCACAAGGTCACCAAGTACATGCTCCTCAGCAACTGAAAAGTTTTGTTTTGATTTGCTTGTAAGTGTTGGCAGGACCATTAAAGCGATAGTATCTTAACGATTCAGGTTAACTTGCATTGAGAAAACCAAATTGGTTAAGCCCAGTTTAACTCGAGCATTCAATTTATACCGGGTTAAACTAAGACCCGTTTTACACGGTGAAACATTTCACTGAAACATTTTTTCATTCTGTTTTAAAGTTTCTTCGCAAATCTGGTCGCATTAACACGGTGAAATTGTTTCATGAAACATTTCACTGAAACTTTTTGGTAAATGCAACTCTGATTTAAAATTATGGTCGATCAAGGGCGTAGCCGGGGGAGGGCGGGGCTGCCCCCTTGACAAAATAAATTAAATTTTTTTTGTGAAAATTCATTATTCAAAATAAACGTAAATTAATGCTTGCATAATTTTTGTTTTTCTACTTTGTTAATGTAAAAAAAAGTTGGTAAAAAAACGTAAATAAACACAAAACCACACTACCAATACCTTACAAGCCTTCGTTTTTGCTTTCTAAAAAAATTTTTTTGGCCCCCCTTCCTCGGATTCTGGCTACGCCCTTGTGGTCGATTAACATACATCTTTGCCATCGACTGTTTTATTTGTTAAAATCAAATTGATTTGATAGAACAAGTAAATAATTTGATATAATTTAATTATTTATAAGCCACAACATTGTATTTACTATTTGCGCTAATATGTGCTTGTGCGATATTTCGTATCGATAACTTTATGATTCACATCAAACACTGTGCAACTCTGTGTTTACATGCAATCGGAATAAGGCAAAGCAAAATGAACAAATGTTTCACTGTTTCACTAAACGTGAAATTTTGCCTGAAACATTTACCCTTCTACACCCTTTGCCAACAAACGAATGTTTCAGTGAAATGTTTCACCGTGTAAAAGGGGTCTAAGTGCGACTTTAACCGGATATTAAGAAATTCTCCCTTAAGGCAATCGGTGTACAAGCTTTTGCCGCCAAAACGGCCCGACTTGCACGTTTTTCTTAGCGTGATGCTCGTTTTGACCGTCAATTTCGTTAAGCAGCGACCATTTTACAACTATCATGTCTTTTGAGCCGAACTCTGTCTCGCTGTTATACACGCACGTGGTAAAAACAGGGTATTACTGGGTACCTGGAGCAATACCGAAGGCCGAAGGTGTGGGCGGAAGAAGTGTTCGTGGCATCCAATTTATTGATGCAGATTTTTGGAAGACATTATCTATCTTTTATTCCCACTAATTTTTGTGATTCGAGCTGTTAAAATAGGCTTTGCAAGTGTATATAATATTCGGCATGATGAATATCGCTTTCTTACATGTTATGGTCTAACATAATAAATTAAATTAAGTTTCTGCTTTTCAAAAGCATGTGGGAGTTAGTTATATAAACTAGGTTCACTTCTGTTCATTGTCCAACTTGAAGCGCTTATTTTTCTGCTCCCCTCCGCAGGCATTATCGTGATTAGGTTTGACTGTTCCCGATATCTGATTACGAGGTAATTGAAGGTTTACGGTTATAAAATTAAATGTTTCCACCTCAACGGAAACAACTTGCATCTGTGAGTCAGGACTGGGTCAGATGAATTCCCCATGCCGCTGTGTCTTTAAATTGGACAGCTCATGCATTTTATAAAATTGCTTGATTACATTCACCTATGGCGCCACCATTTGCTCATTATAAATAGTCAGTTTTGTTAGGAGAAGCGTCCAGCGCTAAGGCAACCCGCTCAGCTAGCAGCCAGCAACGAAAGCGGATTATTGATGAATCTGTTGATGCTCAGTGTGGAGTCAAGACATGCGCATTAGTACTAACGCCAGCTTGGCTAACATTTGCTCAAAGCTAGTGAAACGCGGACAGTTATTAGCATTTGCATCAGCCGTAGCCTTATCGAGCTCATCGAGTGCTTTGCAGTATGAAACGCAATAAAATTCCAAGCGAACATCTGTGCAAAGCTGGCCACTGACGCGTCGGTTCGACGGCCTGATACTCAAAGGACGTATAGCCACTCTTAATGAAACAATCCGTTTCGCTGTAACGCGGCACATTTGCATCCGTATACAAGTGATAGCAATTAGCTGCAGTTGCCCGATCGAATTGTGAAGTAATCGAAAAAACGTTCCAGATAGTAAATAGCCAAATGCTGTGTGCAGTGTCCTAGCTTGTAGGTGCGCAATATAGAATGATAAAGCTCGATTAGCATCGGTCTCTTATTGAATAGTGTCGATTTTAAAAACACGGGTCTGCGCCGCAAATCTGACTCCTTGATTTTAGATCTTTCATGCTTTTTTCCCCTCCGAGCATGAAGATTTTGTTTTCCAGCGCAGAATTTGTCATTTAGGTTCCCAAAAGATTTGGTTGCTCATGAACTAAATTTGGCAACTACTTTAAAAGCCACTAAACATAATGAATTTTTCGATAAGTCTTAAAGCTTTTGTGCCACTCCCATAGCCTCAACCCTATCGATTTCCTCCAAATTTAGAAGTTACTAATCGGTAAACTAGATGCGTTTATTATTCTTATTTTCTACAATTGTACATATGTATTAATAAAGGGAGAATTTTTCGACATCTTCACAGAAAAAAAAAATTGGTGAAATCAACCAATTTTCTGGTTGAAAACGCGCCAGCCGATAAAATAGTCAAAATCAACCGATATTTACAGTAAAATTTGACGTAAAGTGTACTGTAGCACAGTAAAAATCAACCAGAATAATGGTTAAAAACGCGCCAACCGTTAAAAATAGTTGAAAATTACAGTTCTTTTCAGTACAAGTACTATTTTTTACAGTAAGATTTACTATATTACAATAATGCCATTATTTTACAGTAAAGTTACTGATTTACAGTACAGTAACTTATTTTCTGTGATGTTACTGCAAAACTTGGTATTTTACATTTTTTCGGTGATTTTACTATTATTATTGTAATTTTACATTATCATTAACTTTACCACATACCTTTAATATGCTTGAGAAATATTAGAGAAACATAATTTATATTAAGCTGTTAAAATCTTACCCATTATGAAAAATGCCACTACCTCTGCCGCGATTTGAATCTGAGACTTCACAATTATCACGCTGACGCCTTAGTCATTGCGCTGTTGCCGAACACACAGTGCTACCAGTGAATGTACACACAATTTCGATCGGTGCCGAAAGGCGAGCATGGACCTAACGGTACTGATTTAACGGTACTGATATATGCATGAAAAATGTTATAGAGAAAGAACATTCCGCACAAAATCATTTACAAGTTTTTTCTGTCATATTACTGTTCTCACAGTAAAAGGTACTGTAGAGTATGGTAGCTTTACCATGGGCATAGTTCATCGCTGCAACAACAAATCACATACATACATTTTATTTTACAAGTTTTGCTGTTATGTTACAGTTTGCACAGTTCAGGAATGCTCATTACGTTACAGTAACAATTTTTTATGGTAAATTAACTGTGATTATCAGTTGCTCCTTAAAACAACAAATTACATAGAATTTTTGTTGTAATTTGTCGGATAAGAGGAATAGCTATAGATTCCAAAAAAAAAAAAGAACAGCTAAACTTTAAGGCTATAGATTTCAACAAAAAAATATCAGCTCAACTATTACGTTAGAGCTACAGTTAGAATTGTAAATTTACTGTGAGCAGCAATAACTTAACTGTGCCTGTTACTGTTGCGTCGGTTAAATTCAACCATTGATTTTTTTTCTGCGTTGGTCTATTTGTCCGTCATATGTCAAAGTTAAAAATGGAATTTTCTTAACCCAATCAATACGTTCAATTTGTATTGAACGTTCTGCATTAAAATCTAAAGTCCGGATGGCCAGTTTCCAATCAAAATCAAATAAATTCGAATAGATGTTTGCTACTCGCGAATATTGCAATTGTTTTGGTATTTGGATTTGGATAAAAGGGATTTTGGTGCTACCCCTGATACTGTAGTATAATTGTGTTTACATTGGGAAATACAAAGCGATTAAAATTTAAGTTGTCTCACCTTTAGTCAAATGTTGCTTTGCCTGCACGTGTGTTTCTTAGTTTCCCTTTGTTGTTGATCTGAACGGTGAATCAAATTATTAAACAAATATTTTTCACACATTTCCTTAAGGGATGGACAACTTTTGGGTCCAACGTCTGGTAGTGTCGTTAAGTAAAATGATTGGGTATGCAACAATGGCAGCATAAAAATCAAAATCGTTAGCAACGTGCTTGCTAAATACGTGTACTTACCCTCAACTGTACGCACGTGGCCAAAGACACGTGCACACCATTCAGGTTGAATCCACGATTAAATTAATCGCTGATTAGTAACGGACAACCAAAAAATTAATACAAAATTTAATACCAGCGCGTATATATTGTATATGTATGCAAATGTTTATGTATAAAACAATTTAAAATTCTTCAAAAGTAACAAACGAATAAAGTTTGCAAGTTGAATACTAAATTGCTTAGTTCAAGCTAGATGCAATTATTTATGCACAAATGCGATTAAGTTGAATACTTTGATTGGTGAAATGTAGCTTTAGAGAAACCCCAAACTTTTTTTTAAACATTTTTTATATCATCTCTGTGTAATGTATATGCTTCTATGCATTGGCCGAAAAATTTGAATTTTATCTAGTCAACTTCTTGCGTCTGTAACTATTTGTTGGTTGTGTGTGGCATTTAATAAATATTGTGGAAAAATCTCAACTGGATGCTAAATAAATCAAGCAAACTCAGCTTGAACAACAATCTTTTCGTATCGTAAGCGTAGTCATGCCAACATGGACTTATGGGCACATTTTGGGGCACTGCTGCTAAAGCTTAGATTAAAGCCGATCAAATCGTATATAATAAAATGCTACGAGACTCCGCTGGTGCTCCATACTATATAAGCAATGTTAACCAAACACAATGACTTTAATTTGCCAACAGTAATGAATCACAAAAATGGACATACCAGTCTATATAATGACCGACTTGATTGTTAATCCATTGTACTTCTGGTCGTCAAAATTAATGTACTTACTTAATATTTTGTCATTTCATTTTTTATTTAATTTTTGCTTTTTACATGCTTTTTTTTAACTTGACTTGTTTGTCTGTTTGTCTCGGAGCTTGGTGAAAATTTGATTACAAGAATTTTCACCAAGTTCCCGACTAGCTAGAGCTCTGCAATTTTCACCAAAGATGTGTTTCAGATGACAATACACGTTTCTGAAGTTTTTGGCATGATAAAATATGATAACAAACATAGCGAACTTCCTTAATAAGTGAATGATGAGTGTGTGATACCCTACCTAGTTTATTTGCTATATTAATTGATTAATTAATTAATATTATTAAACTATTTTTAGTGATTTCTCAATTGTTCGCTAAGCGCCAACCTATGCTTATTAAGTATGCAATTATTGCATATATGTTTTATCCACAGTAGCACTTATATAATATTAGGGTATCTAAAAAATAAAAATACAGTCAAAAAAGGAAATAGGAGAAAACCACCAGCCACAGGCCGCAAACACCTGGCATCAACAAAAAAATTAAACTTAAAACAAACACCAAAGCGATTCAGATAATAAAAAACTAGCAAACTAAAGCAAACAAAAACAAACAAAAAACCACAACAATTATACAAACCAAAAAAAAATTTATACAGTCGAAACCGTCAGTACTGTAAGTAACAACAGCAAAATAACACTCATCATTCGTCAGTTCATTTTCTTATTATAGAAATCCGCTATGTTTGTCTGTAAGAGTGTGTGTGTTTTGTGTCTGTGCATTCACGATGAAGCAAAATATGCCTTGGACGAATGATGATTGCTGCATACCCTAACTAGCTAGTTTGCTATATTTATCAATTAATCAATTAATATTATTAAACTATTTTAGTAATTTCTCAATTGTTTACTAAGCGCCAACTTATACTAATCAAATTATGCATTTATAGCAAATATATTATTGAAGTACATGTCCACAATAGCACTTATAATTTATTAGGGTATTCAACACTCGTCATTCTTGTTGCTTAACAGCTGCATGGCTCGATCGTCTCGTGCTGGGTAACCATAATGATAATGTAACGGTGATGAGTCTAACGATGATGAAGACTTTTTTGAACATGCAGCCTGTGTTCATCAATTTATAAGACGTTATCACGTCAAAAAGTTGTCATCTCCAAAGGATTACAGCCTTTAAATTATATGCTCTTAGATATAAGCAAATTGAAATGACCTCAACTGCTCTGGCTGATCAACTTTTTGATAAGAAACTTGGCAAAATCACATTATTGTTCACTAGTATTATTCTTTTCTTTATAGATATAAGTGTTTTTTATGACTTAAACCGAAATTCTAACCATTCAATCAAGTTATTTGTTAGGTTTTCAACTACATAAATTTTTATGAAGATTTCTTCTTTTTTTCGATCAATAACAATATAATTATGGCCTATTGACTCCGGAATAATTACAACAATATTAATTGTACCGGAAGATCTTGTCATAGAAGAACATAACACAAATAACCTGATTATTACCGACCAAGAGAATATTCTCAATACAATTGGCACTTATTTCCAATCTATTCATTCTCCAAAGGAAAATGACCCAGATAATCTTACACACAACATGGTTGAATTCTGTTTCCATAATTTTTCCGAAATGAAAAACCAATTCGAAACAGTACAGACCAGAAAAACCAACTTTAGCAACCAAAAAAAATCAAATTCGCTGAGTAGCGATCAATGCGATGAATTTTTTGTACAACATAACGAACTAAGTTATATATTTAAAAACCTAAGAAGCAAATTATCATCAGGGTTCAACGAAGTTCCCAATATAGTACTTAAGAATCTCCCAAACTCTGCAATATTAGAATATTGTACATTATTCAATAATATGCTAAATAATGCATACTTTCCTAATAAGTGGAAAACAGCCAAAATAATTCTGTTGCCAAAAAAAGGAAATGACATTCATAATATCATCAATCTTCGCCCCATCAGCTTACTCCCAAATATAAGTAAGGTTTTCGAGATATGTGTAAACATCAACATTAATAAGCACACCTCAAATATGAATATAATTAATCATAAACAATTTGGATTTAAGAACAATCATACCACAATACACGCCATAAATTGCCGTGTGTCTGAGGTCCATTGGAGCTGGAATCAAAAAAAAATGCGTAGGAGCTTGCCTCATAGACTTGGAAAAATCATTTGACGGAATATGGATCGAAGGACTTATATGTAAACTTATTGAGTACAAGTTTCCACAACACTTGATAATATTGATACATAATATGAATTTAAATAAAAAAATTATTGTCCACAACACCGATCAAACAAGTACAAGAACATTTGAAATGTTTAACGGACTTCAGCAAGGCACCGTAAACTCGCCAACACTTTTTTACATTTACATAAACGCACTATTAAGCACAATTGAGAAAATTATTGCATTCGCTGATGACTTAGTAATATATCACAGTGGCAAGACAGTTGAGGAAATAAACCACAATGTTCAAGATATGTTTAAAAAAGTATCGCAATATGCAAAAGACTGGCACCTGAAAATAAATACAAACAAATGCGAATCAATACTATTTAGACCTCCTGTCAAAAAGTGCAACAATTATATAAGAAACAATTAGAAGAAGTTTAAAATAACTGACCAAAACAACAACACGGACATAGAAATCTCAAACCTAGGACAAATTTCTGTATTTTAATAAGCACGTAAACATTCAAATAACAAAAGCAAAAAAGCAAGCTTTCTGTACAAAAATCTCTGTACAAAACGGTTATGTTCTCCCTGAAGCATTTATATACTTAGATAAACTCGGATTAGTCCAAAATCATGAAGGCATACCAATTCTTTACCATAGATTTAGGAAATCGACAAATAAATCTATTAATTTAAGTAACGCCATAACGGCTAACGAATTACGTTTTAATCAGCAAATATCTAATACAGATAGATTGGAGTCGGCAAACATGCGCGCTAGGCTGTGGTGGCTGACAGAAAGTTAATACAGAGGAGTATATCTCACTTTTCATTTAGCTTTACTTTTCTTTTCTTTTCATTAGCTTTACTTTTCTTTTTCCCTTAGCTTTAGTTTTATTCTAACCAAAATCAATATTAAATAGTGATGTTTTGTTTGCTTTTTTCATTACAAAAAAAAAAAATTAAATTTTTTTTCACATCTATTTAAGACGTAAAAATATTAAATAATCGGAAAAGGATCCATTTAGTAATATACATAATTAAATTCTAGAGAGCCCATTTGGGACTAGTAGAGTAAGAACATGTAAATATTATAGACTAAGGTTTATTGTAGTAACGATATAATATTAAAGGTGACTACTCAGCACAGAGAAAAAAAAATGTTACATACAAAAGCATCGGAGATGGAATTTTTTTTTTCCTGCGGCGCATTTATTGCTACTTAGTAACGTCAAAGACCATATAGTATAAAAGACATTGCAATTGGTAACACGAAGAAGAACAGTTATTTCGTCTCAGGCCCCGGGACCTAGGCATTGCGGTACTTTTCTGTGTTCTGCCTGTGCGTGAGCGCGATAGCGGATAGCATGTGCAGCCGTTCTGTTTCAGCACTCAGCGGCCTGCCAAGCGGCGGGCCAGCGGCAACCGAAAAGGGTCAAAATGTGTCGTGTGCGTTGTTTACATTTCTTGCTTTGCCTGCCTGTCGAGATTTTTGCTATTTTTTGATATTTCTGTCGTTGTCTGTCTCTTTCACATGTGAACTACTGAATACACTTTCGAAATTTGTGTGCATCTTTGCTAAACTGTGTGGCATAATTCTTGGCTAGTGTCATAGAACTAAAAATATGAAAGAGTATGAATGACCAGCAATTTTCAAACAGAAATTTGGCTGTTTGTGTACATACATGCATATCCAAATTCAATGTGTGTGCGTGTGGCAATTGTATATCATTTATTGACTTGCCACAACTTTAATGATCTGACAATTTAGGAAACAGCTAGAGAAATTAATAAAAAATCCGTGAGGGAGGCAAAAGCTATGCTGTTGAAAGACACAGCTCGAACTTTAAAAAACAGAAGATTCTTTACGAACACCAATAATAATATTTTATGCTTTCAAATATACATTAATTTTATAGTTCAAAAAAAGTATTGTTGAATAATTTAAAAATATTTTAAAAATAAAATAAATGAAATAATAGCAATGCATTTTTTATGAATTTCTCTAGCTGTTTCCTAAATTGTCAAATCATTAAAGTTTTGGCAAGTCAATAAATGATATACAATTGCCACACTCACACATTTAATTTGGATTTGCATAGATGTACACAAACAGCCAAATTTCAGTTTGACAATTGCTGGTCATTCATACTCTTTCATATTTTTAGTTCTATGACACTAGCCAAGAATTATGCCACACAGTTTAGCAAAGATGCACACAAATTTCGAAAGTGTATTCAGTAGTTCACATGTGAAAGAGACAGACAACGACAGAAATATCAAAAAATAGCAAAAATCTCGACAGGCAGGCAAAGCAAGAAATGTAAACAACGCACACGACACATTTTGACCCTTTTCTGAGTGTTGAAACAAGAACGGCTGCACATGCTATCCGCTATCGCGCTCACTCACAGGCAGAACATAGAAAAGTACCGCAATGCCTAGCTCGGGGGCCTGAGACGAGGTTTTTCTTACCAATTGCAAACTCTTCTATATTTATGCTCATTGGTAAAGCTCCAGCACAGCGGAAAACAAAATTTTACATGTAAAAGCATCGGAGATGGAATTTTTTTTTTCCATCAGCGAAATATTTTGCTACTCAGTAACGTACAAAAAAAATACTAAACTGCTGTCGATAGTATCGATATTTTACAATATGTTCACACTGACGCTGTGAAACGAATGAAGGAAAACGTATATATTTTGATGCCCGACGTAAAAATAACACATGGAGAGGAAGACCAAAAACCGTGTTGAAAAGTTTAGCCACGAGGAAAAGATTTTGCTAATTAAATCTATCCAGTCGCGGCCATGCCTTTGGAATTTGACTGAAAAAAAACACTTTGATTTCATTTCGGTGAGACTGGCATGGGAGAGTATTGGCGCTGAGTTGGATAAAGATCGTAAGTTTACATATTAATATGTCATTAAATATATTAATAATCAAGAATATGTTTGTTAGCGAATGAGTGCAAGAGCGCTTGGAAGTCGCTGCGTGACAGCTTGCGATACCAGCGCAGCAAGTTCGCCAAAAGCGGAAGTGCTGGAGGCATGCAATCGGAGCCGCCAAAAATTAGCGATTGTGTGGACTGGCAATATGCGGATCTCATGGCTTTCATACCAGTCTTGTCGCACGAGAGAAGGTAAGTGTATATTCATAGATTACACATTTTTTCAAACATTTGATTAACATAATTTACAGTACAAAAAACCAACGCCGCATTGTTTGTGGACAGCCCGGCATGCAGCCCAGAATCTATATCCACGGCAGCAGATGCTGAACCAGTAACTAATGAAGCCGATATAAGTATGTCGACTTGTTATTCATACGTGAGTGTGTTATAAATTGTACAAATATTTAAAATAAAAATAGCAAATTGTATTTGCAGCAAAACAATTCTGCCAAAAAACGTCGATTGGACAGCGACCAGCCTAAGAATTTTGAGAAAATTTCAGACATGTTTAAAGATGTTCTAGATGTAACCAAAAATACTCTTCAAGATGTAAACAAAAATACCAGGAGTATCTTCCCATACTGGAACGAGCTATTAAATCAGCTTCCAAGAGAAGTAGCATCCCAAACCGAGATGAAAGTCACAAATTTAATTTATAAGATAGTACAAGAAACGAATAACACTTGGCAAACGGAATACTTAGACTAAATTTATTACCAACTCATTATTATATAAGAAAATACAAGAAAACTGTTACTTAGATTATATTTGTTACAAACTCATTATTTGATAAGAAAATACAAAAAAACTGTTACTTAGATTATATTTGTTACAAACTCATTATTTGATAAGAAAATACAAGAAAACTGTTACTTAGATTATATTTGTTACTAACTCATTACACCAGCCGACTCATTCTGCCAAGATACTGCACCTGCTTCCGAGTTTACATATTCTTTAATTGTGTTTCTTACATACTTTAGGTAATCCTGTACCCGACCTCGAAAAGCTTCGGTATCCGTATCACTTTCCAGCTGTCCTGACTGCCACTCAATATTCGAGTACTCTGTAGCGCCCGTTCGCATCATAAAATTGTGCAGATAACAGCATGCGGTAACAATGTTTTGTGCTCTATCTGGTAAGCACTGCAATGTGCCCTGCACGGCCTTCCATCTTTTTGACAAAATGCCAAATGCATTCTCTATGCAACGGCGAGCGCGGCTCAGCCGGTAGTTGAAAATTCTTTCGTCTGAAGATAGATTGCGCGAACCGTAGGGCTTCATTATCCGCTTGTGTAGCGGGAATGCATCATCTCCTATTAAGTAGTAGGGCATACGTTTTCCATTTATTTGGTTGTCGTTGGGAAATGAGATCTCGCCCGACAACACTGCTCGTCCCAGGGTGCAGTTCGTAAACGCATTCATGTCTCCTTCGCTACCGTAAGCTCCAACGTCTATGTACGTGAACTTGTAGTTCGCGTAACACACTGCCAGAAGCACAATAGAATGAAAACCCTGTTTTGTAAGGGAACACATTAAAAATAATGTATCTACATATATATATAATTTGTTTGCAATGACACTTACTTTTTAATTATAAAATGCGCTGCCGCTGTTGGGTGGCGCCCTTATTGCGCAATGTTTGCCGTCAATGGCACCGATGCAATTTGGAAAATTCCATAGATCCATGAAACCTTCTGACCACTTCAACATGTTTGCTGAGTTCCATTTTGGGAACTCGTCGCGCAGCGCTAAAAATATGGCGTTGCTAACTAGGCCTATCGTGCGTCCCAAGTGCTGCGCGCTGATCCGGTATATGGACCCCATGTGGCAATGCAAATCTCCAGTTGCGAAAAACCTTTTAATGCAACAATTAAATACTACTGATATATTAAATTAAGTAATTGCAATGAACTTACTCAAGAACAACGGCGAGTTTGGCTTTTAAGGGTATCGCGTCTGGGCGTGTGTTACGATTCGCAACTATATACGGCTCCACCAAAGAAAACAGATAATTAAATTGCACTTCCGTCATGTGAAAATTTTGTAGGAATACCATTGGATTCTGCACCATATTATTAAACTAAGTGCATAAAATTTTGTAATATGTTTTATAAAATATGTGTATGTTAATATTAAACGCTTACGTCGGTCGCAAATCTTCCTCTTTGTTGCCTTCGCTGCAAATATGGGTTGACCCAACATCTCCGTTTTCGGCGTTGCCGTTGGCGTTCTCGATGCTCCTCTTCATAGCTCGCAATTACTAGAACAAATGCCGCAAACAACGGAACAAGCAATTTCGCACGATCCATAATTTACATATGTATTTTCTAGTTTGCGTTAATTTCTTCCTCTTCAATTTATGCATATGATGCCTCAGTGTGACCATGTATCTCCTAAGCTATATAAGGCACAAATTAGTTGACTATTCTGACACTAAAACACACGCTGTCAAAATAATGAACACATTCCGAATCGGAATTTTTCGCTGTGCTGGAGCGGCACCTTAACGTACAAAAAAAATACTAAACTGCTGTCGATAGTATCGATATTTTACAATATGTTCACACTGACGCTGTGAAACGAATGTAGTAAAACGTATATATTTTTATGCCCGACGTAGGAAAACGACAAGCAATATATTATAGTAATATATATATTTAATATATAATTCGCTAAAAAACATATTTTTGATTATTAATATATTTAATATTAATAATAATTTATAAAAAAATACAAGAAAACTCTTGGCAAACTGAATACTTAAAATAAATTTATTACACACGCATTCCACCTGCTGACTCATTCTGCCCAGTTACTGCACCGGCTTCTGAGTTTACATATTCTTTGATTGTGTTTCTAACATACTTCGGGTAATCCTGTACCCGACCTCGAAAAGCTTCGGTATCCGTATTACTTTCCAGCTGTCCTGACTGCCACTCAATATTCGAGTACTCTGTCGCGCACGTTCGCATCATAAAATTGTGCAGATATAATATTCATATATATTCATATTTTCTTTTTTATTTTGTGTTTGTTTACCTTTCACATATGATGCCTCAGTGTGACCATGTATCTCCTAAGCTATATAAGGCACAAATTAGTTGACTATTCTCACACTATAACACACGCTGTCAAAATAATTCACACATTCCGGCTAGGAATCTTTCGCTGTGCTGGAGGGGCACATTAAATTAGCAAAAATAAACATTTAAAAAAAAAATTAATGAGTGTTCGAACTCACTAACGATGTGTTAACAATTGCAAAATTAATATACATACTTCTTGTTTTGGTTTTGACCGCCACCAGCAGAACAACAAAGCGCGCACATGCATACGCATAAATACGCACAGACACACACAAACACTTACAAACAAACATAACGAACTTCTTTAATAAGTGAATGATGGTGTGGGATACCCTACCTAGTTCATTTGCTATATTAATTGATTAATTAATTAATATTATTAAACTATTTTTAGTAATTTCTCAATTGTTTGCTAAGCGCCAACTTATTCTTATTAAGTATGCAATTATTGCATATATATAAGAGTATATATGTAAGAGTGTGTGTGTTTTGTGTCTGTGCATTCACGAAGAAGCAAAACAGAATTGCCTTGGACGAATGATGATTGCTGCATACCCTAACTAGCTAGTTTGCTATATTTATCAATTAATCAATTAATATTATTAAACTATTTTAGTAGTTTCGCAATTGTTTGCTAAGCGCCAACTTATACTAATAAAAGTATGCATTTATAGCAAATATATTATTGAAGTACACGTCCTCAATAACACTTATAATTTATTAGGGTATTCAACAGTCATCATTCTCTTTGCTTAACAGCTGCATGCCCGGGCTGGGGCGCTCTGCCGCTGCACAAAGCAATAATACCATCATACTTATTTTGAGCAGAGAAAAAATTTTTACAACAAACACATACTATTCGTATACTAACGCTGCGAAAAGTTTTTTGAAAGCGTCGACGCTGATCATGTGTGATCTAACGCGGTGTGAGGTTTGCATGTATTGAACCGAGATAGTTGCGCTACCCGCGCCTATAGATGTTAACACATCAAAAAAACAATTGTAATCAAAAGTTAAATTTAATTGTTACATGCTTAAGGTGGGTATCCAGCACAACGAAAAAAAAAATTTCCATACAAAATCGTTGCAGCGGAAATTTTTTTTTGTTGGCGGCTGTGTGTTTTAGGTGCCCAGCAACATAGCAAAAAATACTAAACTGTTATCGATAGTATCGATTTTATACAATATGTACACACTGGTGCTGGGCACATGAAATACCAAAACGTATATCTTTGTGCCGCCTACAGGAAAACGACAAGCAATGGAAAGGGAAACTAAAAAACGTGTGGAAAATTTTACAAACGAGGGGAAGATTTTGCTAATTAAATCTGTAGAGTCACGACCATGCCTTTGGAGGTTGACAGACAAAAAACATTTTGATTTAATTTTTTCTTTTTATTTTGCACATGTGGGTTTGTTTACTTTTTACATTTGATGCCTCAGTGTGACCATGTATCTCCAAAGCTATATAAGGCAAAATGCCATATTTTTACCACAAATTAGTTGACTAGGGTCACACAATAAATTCTTGAGCCCACGCTTCCAAAATATATCACACATTCCTGCCAGGAATTTTTTATTGTGCTGGAGCCGCACCTATAAATAAAATTAATTTGTGTAAAGTACTTATTTATTGTAAATTATTTTTGACATGTTTAATCGATTAGTTATGTTGATTTATACCGATATATCGTAAGTAGCAATTTAAGTATCGATGTTAGTATTAAGTATTATGAAATAAGTGTGATCTGATCACTTTGGTTATCGTTTCGCTCTCTTTTCCGGTCAACGCGAACTGATACAGTCCCAAAAAATATAATCGCAAAATAAATCACTCATCGTGACTATTAATTTAAAATAAAAGGGTTCTTACATTTGGTATGCTTTAGTGATACTATTTTTTCTTTCGAATGTTTTTACACCTTTTCAAAAAACACTAAAAAAAAACTTATAATCTACGCTTAAGGGATTTTCCAGGCATAAAAAAAATTAAGGGTGTGTGGAACACACTCTTTGGAAGTTATACTTCTTATATTGTAATTTATTCTTTTTTGCATAATTCAATTATTTGTATAGGCAATTCAGTTTGATTGATATGAAATGTAGTCTCCCAAATATTAAAAAATATATAAAAATCTATATAGGTGCTTAGGGTAAATAATTTAATCTTGTTTAACGGATTTATTTTGTTATTAAAAAAATGTGAGTCCGATCACATGATGTGTAAGCATCTTGAAATTAAATATTTTGTATAGTTGCAAATACTTATTGAAAATTGAAAATATCTAAACTTTCAACATGAGGGATAAAGAATATAAATTTTTTTTGTTTTCTAATTGGTGATAGTATATAGTTTATTGTCATGATTGCAAAAGGTTAGAATTTCCAACAAAATATAATAATTGTCGCGAGTGAGCTGCGTGGCTCGCCCGTCTCAGTCGGCTACTTCTCTGGATCTAAGCGCAAACAAAACAAGAAAAATGCAAATCAATAGATTTTTTGAACAAAAAAGCCAGATAGGCAAAATATAACGCTAAAAATAGATGTTTACCTATAAATATAGCCATCCTAATTATAGGTTTACGCCGATGGCTTTTTTTCGGCGGTGGCGTAGGGGCCAAAAAAAACCGGCGGCGGCTGCGCTGCCAAAAATCGAGTAATATGGTGTTTACAGTACGGTTGCTTGTTGCGTTTTGCGTTAAATGGCAACAAGCAGCTTCTTGCCCATACAAATAGCATAGGGGCCCAGTGATGACAAAAAGTTGAGTTTGGTTTGGATGCAGTTGCGTGTATTCTATTTATGTAACTAATAAATTCGATTGACTCAAAAGGAACTGCCCACTTCGTATATCGTTCTCAACTACCACCACGGATTCAATTTAGCGGTTTGCCGGCAAACAAAAACAAAAAATTAATAGCAATTCATTGTAAAGATGTTGAAACAAAATGGTAAGCAATGGTTTTTTTTTTAAATATTATATGTATGTTTAACCTATTTTGACTTAATTCCAGGCTATAATAAGATATTGCCGAAAGTAATGACAACTTGATAATATACAATAAAATTTAAAATAATGGTAGTATTAATATAATATGAATATTTAATAAATTCACTGCGGCTTAAATTTGAATTGTTTATTTAATTTGCATTCCATTGAACATAATAATTCCAAAAGATTGCTGGAATTCATATTATTGTTTTAATATAATTATTGTGTATCAGCGAAATCAAAACAAAGCAGCTGCTGTTCACCTCACGCATAACGCACTTTTGTGCCAATGTAAACACCCATTCTGCTTGTTTGCGTCTATGACGATATCGATAGCAAACTCACTGTTCACTCACTCAGCTGTTAATGTTTTAGAGATGATAAGACAATCTTATCGAACTATCGATTATTTTAAAGGGTTATTGACCACTATTTACGATAAATTTAAGTTTTTTTTTTATTTTTTTTTTACTTTGGGTTAAAAGTTAGTTAGGAGCGCAGACGGCGCGTTTTTATTTTCTTGACTTGGCGGCGGCGCGGGATAAATGACAAAAATCGGCGGCGGCCGCGGCGTGGCGCGGCGGCGTAAATGTCTAATCCTAATACCAGTTGAATCATGCAGAAAGAAACTATTAAAAACAGTCAGCGTTTTAAAAACAGTCAGATCTAAAAAATCGATACTTTTCTGAAAAATCATTGCAAAGTTCGACAGCACTTACATCTGAAAATAATATACATGTAGTTGTCTCACTCTTTCTTGCAGTGAAATCTTCACACAAATATAGCCATTCTTTCTCTCTTATGTAAAGTATAGCGTACCTCCGCTGTTCCCCTTCTATGCACCTTTCTGACCACTTTTTATGTCGTTTTTTTGTATGCCTTTTTTTGGGTTACTACCCTTCTGCGGTATTAGAATTGTAACTTAAAAAAAAAATTCCAAAGCTGGAGGTTGGTTTATTGGCTTGTACAAAAAGTAGCACCGAGGTGCTATTTTATATTATATCGGAGTCGTTTTTAATGTGAATTTGTGTGCTGAACATGAATGATGCCGTTTGCAGAACAGAAACTGAAACAAGTGGAAACATTGCAGTCAGACGCAACCAACTGCGGTATACTTATTACCTGTACACCGGTAAAAAATAGGCCGGATTGCAAAGGGGTACGGATGCGGCAGGGGTGTAGGCTGCCTCAAAAATTGTCTGATGCAGATGGGGTTACCTTCGGTAACGAGTATAAAAATAAGTGATTTTGGTTTTAGTGGTTTACTCTGGTACCAGTATAAAAAACGGGTAAAAAAATGGCCTGACTGCAACGTGGTACGGCTGCGGCAGGAGTGTACAAAGATATTTTTATGCAGATCTAGATTATACTATAAGTTTGCCACCAAATTTGGTGACTTTAACTTAAGATGAATGATGTGGAAGATATGGGAACTACAGATTTCAAAGGGCGGTTGATTATCATCTATGTATATTAGGATATGCGACGCCTTCCACTCTGGACAGAAGATGCTCGGAAGCTGAGGAACAGTGACGTTGTTAGGACTATCGCTTATAAAGTTTCACGCAGCTGTTGAGTTTTTTTTCGGCATTTTTGCGTTGCAAGGTCAGTTCACGAGTCAAAGGAAGGTCAGTATACCTTCGGTATCAGAGTATTAAGAAAACGACCGGAAACAACACGATCCAGTTAATTTGCAGAGTATTACAATTAAAGCTTATCGAATATCCACAGCATTGCATATATCATCCGACTGTATGAAATCCACAGAAGAGCCGGCTTAGTGTACACATTGTGCGGGAAACCAAGCGGCTAACAATAAAACGGCAGTAAAAAGTACTGAGCGCTGTTGCCTACTAATGCAAGGAACGCTTCAGTCTCCTAAGCCGATAATTGTGGCAGGTCGAGTCAACAGGCGAGTCAAGGCCGCTTGCAACGGCTGCAGGAAAAACAACAACAACTGCAGCAGCAAGAAGAAGATCAGCAAAATCGACAGCTACCACTTCTTACTCTACAAACTACGCACATGACGATGATGAGTTCCTTAACCTTGTCTTCGGTGATAGTATTTCATACACTTAACCGGTGCTAAGCCCTTATGGGAAAATACATGTAAAACTGCGTTTTTTGCCAAAAATCAATATAAAATGTGGAATATTTAGGTGAATTGTCAATTTATTTGAATTCTGTAAATGCAGTTTTGTTTAGAAGGTAAAAATCATTAAAAATTAATAATATATATTATCTGTATAATACGTATTATATTAGTGATTGCTACAGCGTTTTTGTGTTTGCCTGTTGGAGGTTGATGGCATATCGTCGTCATCTTCGCTGCTTTCGTCATAAATATTTTTTTCTTTGATAAACTTCTTCCGCCTGATGTTCCTGTTGCTCCTGAAGTTGGGATGGCATACCTCCATGGTGCGAAAAGGAGCAAGAGCACCCACGTCAACCATGTTGAAAAACACCTGAATTGGCCACTGACTACATTTGCGTTTGCACGTAAAATAGCGCAACATTTTGTCCATCGTGTCGACTCCACCTTTATGTTTATTGAAGTCGAGCACGACAATGGGCTTTGAGGATTCCTAATCGACTTCATCCGTGGCATGTGCAGTTGTGAGCAAGCAAACATTTCTATTGGTGTGGCTATTATAGCTCACTAGCTCACACGGCCCGGAAAAACAAAAAACAGAATTGTTTGCAACTCTTCTTATTTGGCTTATTTCTTCTTACTATTGTTGTATTGGTTGGGCTAATTCTATGGCCAACTCATACCTGGTGAAAAAGTTATCCATTGTTATGTTTGACCCAATATTAAGATAATTTTTCGCCAGTCGCATCACCAAATCATGTGATATTTTTTTTTGCCTGTTTTTCTTTGGCTGCTTACCAACGTATTTTTCACCTGCAACTGGGTAACTGGTTCCTGCATCAACAAGCCAAAAAATTTGTTTGCCATATTTTCCTGGCTTGGATGGTATGTATTGCTGAAAACTGCACCAGTTGCGTGTAACTAAGAGTTGCTCATCAATGCAAAGATCCAGGAAAGGGACAAAACATAATTTGTAACATGAGTTTGTAGGTATATTTCACAAAAATAAACCGAAAACTAGCTTGAAGGCTGTCGAAAAAGGATTCGTTCGTACAGAAGGACGGACGGACGAACAAACTGGCAGACGAGCAGACACCATAACGTAAATTCCACAAACCCAATATAATCTTTAAATAAAATTTAGAATTATACAAACATTTTTCGCTATGAAATGTATGGAAAAAACAGGCATGGGCACTTAACGGTCAATCACCGGGTTTAAGGGTATTTTTGTATAATCGACCCACAATTTTCACCCGATTTTGATGATCCTTAGATAATTAAATCCAACGAACAAAAAAGATATTATACTTTTCTGTGGTTTTAATTTTATAGCCATTTGAAAATCACATCGGGCACATAATACCAATCCACCGGTTACAAGGTTAATGGACCGCTCGACTTATATGCCAATGCTAATGTTGCAGATGCTCAACGCCCGGTTCTTATATCACATCCTCTCCGTATATGAAGCTGGCGTGTGTTTCCAGCAAACTACAGGAGCTGGGATTGATTTTCGCCAAATACGACATAAACGTCCTACTTCTAAAGGAAATACAAATTCCAGACATGGGCAGACATAAATCTCTTTAGTTTTTCATCATATTTAACAAGACACCTTGCAAAAACCTAGCCAAAGGTGGACTGAAAACGAATTTGAGTTCCCGAGACGGTCCTCCAGCAGCAGATGTATAGTTGCAGGCTACTAAAAAGTAAAGAACATGCTCAGGGGGAGTAGGAGTCCCAATAAAAATAGCAAGGGGCTGGTCAAATACCTGGCTTAATCTAGAATCTCCGTACAGGTTATCGGTGCACCTACATGCTACATTTAAATTAACTTAAGCATCAAACTAATTTAATCAAAAACCACCTTTATTTAGACTCTTATACTGGTCATGGAGGCTCCAAGACTACAACAGCTACATCAAGTTCCACCAAAGATTCCTGACAGAATCAGTGCGCGACGAAATGGAGAGAGCTCATAGATGACACATGTGACATTTCTCTTATGAGGAAATCAGGATCGGCATATCCAACCTAAAGTAGTTAGGCACCTGTACAGTGTTAGATTTGTAAAAGAACGTTGAGCGCACTTCCAATTACAATAAGGTTCCTAGCAAATTGCTCCCGTGACAATGGTTTTTCTGCTCTTGACACATCAATTATTTGGGGGTCGCTACCAGTTATATTACTACCAAATTTGGAGACTCTAGCTCAAACACTATGAAAGATACACGCATTCCCGCTTTTAACGAAAAGTTGTGGTGGCAAGGGCGGTATGGGTGGGCGAGGTGGGTGATGAGGATCGTCATCACCTATCTTGGCGCTAAATTTGGTGGCTGTAGCTCAAAAACTGTGGGAGATATAGTCGTTTAAAATTTCAACTTGCGGGGGGCTGGGGGTGGAATTTTTGGGCGTGGCACCAAAATTTTTGGGGATGCCAGTAGCTATCTTCCTACCAAATTTGGTAACTCTAACTGTAAGGGTGTGCGGAATAGGTAGATTTATCGATTTTGAGTTATCGAATTTATCGACTTGCCAGCCCCCCAGTTATCGTAGAGCATCAATCTTGACACTTTATCTGTCCCGGCCATAGATTAAGACATTTGCAAAGTTTCAAGTCCCTAGCATAAAGGGTGTCGAAAAAAGTTGCGTTCATACAGACAGACAGACGGACAGACACCATGACGGGCATTGCACAAACCGAATATACTCTTTACCTTCGGTATCGAGTATAATGAGTATAATACGCAAAAATCATTGCTCTAACATAGAGATACGCATTGCAAACAAGCAGGCAAAGAGTGCAAAGATTCCAAAACAAAGCCATGCGTTCCATCACGGACTGTACATTTTATGCTCACCACACCACCCTACATAGAGACTTTAACTAGTCATATTTGACAAGCTGATAAACTTCTCTACTAGCCGCTAGTAGTTTGTCGGTGTTGGTCTTCTGTTTCGCCTTGTTGCCAGGGAGTATTTTCTGGGAAGTGTGTCTCGAAAAGAAGCTCCAACGTTTACATATTGGTGCCCGTAAACGTTTTGTCTTTGTTACAGAAGCCCTAATAGTTCTAAAATTTGTCTATCTTAATCTCCTTGTTTTACGAGGTTAGGCTTTCACGGTACCTATCCCATGACCCGTCTCTCATCGTTCTGTTAGGGCGATGGGTGGCAAGTTCCAGTTTTTGGAGACAACCATTTCCACCATGAGCCGTCTTTCTCTTGATTCGTTTTCTCTAGTAGGCAGCTATCGTGGTATCCATTCTGAAGTTACTGCTTAAATTTTATACAACTCTTAAAAAGCAAAAATCTGCAATTTAATCAAAACACTTGACGTTGCGCATTTTCCGTATTGGGCAGGTTTCTTCAAATGTATTATTATATTCTTATTCTTAAATTTCCTGCAATACCATGAATATCTAAGGTTTCCAGAGTTTTCGGCTCTTTCCAGTTTGTTTCTCTAAGGTTACGACTAGGTATTCTATTGCCTGTATTAAGCTAAAATTGAAATAGGATGATCCTATGATCAGACATAGATTCTTCGGAGAGACATGCCGTTCCCTGACATTCCCAATTTTTTAATTATCAGGGGTGCCACATAAAACTGTTCCGTCCGAACTTCACTTCAATTCTATTTTACCCTGCCACTGATTAAAACGCTAAGTCATTTTGAGCGGAATGATTCCGCTCTCAAAAACTCTAGAATCTAATGCTGCCACCTAGTCCGATTCACATTTTTGGCAGTCATTGCAGTAATGCCACATTTCTTCAACAGAATTGGGAGTAATGCATTTACAAAAAATATATGTGTATCTACTCCCGTTTCCTTCTAATAAAGCAATAAGAAAAATAGCTCTTTGAAGTTAACACAAGTTGTGAAAACCTTTGCGGGCAGTTGTAATTCTGCCATTACTGAAAAATGGCAGTGCCATATTAAACGAAGAAAAGAAAACCCTCTCAGATGCGCATCTGAGAAGCCAGGTCCCCATATCGATCAACACTTTTTGGACAGCAGACGGTGATGTTGTGAAGTGATGGAATATTATCAACCAACTTAAAGTCTAGTGGCGCTCCGATCCACGACTGAGTTTTAGTCGGAACACTTAATATTTATGTACACTGCCTACATTAAATTCCTTAATGTAGTCAGTTCGTAGAATACTCTTCAAATGAGCAGACGTATTTGGTGTTGTGTGACGAGCATTGCGATTGCAACGACGTCAGGCGTAGCCGGAGCTAGACCGAAAATGCGCCCAGACCACAGTCATATTAAACCGTCTTATTACGCGAATAACAAAATATAAATTAATTCGTTTTTTTGTTCACACACAAATATCCAAATAAATGAATTTAGAAGCAGGACCCCGTCGCTTCTGTTCTTTATCAACCTTGAGCCAGCACCTTACAACAAGGATGCCTTTAACATCAAGAGGCTCTGCTGGTCGGTGGTCACAATTTAGCCTCCTCTTAATTTTTACAATATCTCCCAATTCTACCGATGTCAGGGCTACAGGCATAGCCAACGCTACTGTAAAATACAGGACAGATGATAAAATGCGGAGAGTATCACGCTACGACTGAATGCAAGAAGAAGAGTGAAGATGAATTGGTGATGGACAAAACAACGCTGCCATCGAAGAGTTAACCCGGGCAATGCACAAAGCCGCCGCAGATGCGTCACCTAGGCTACCGTCCACATCAAGGCAACCACACAGGGACTTATATTTCTGGTCGCCTGAAATCGTTGCGCTGGTCACCGCGAAGAGACCACTCTGGTGAATCTAGTTTGCAACCAGAAACTCAAGGCACAAAAAATCCCATTGAAGCCAGACAACTATTGAACCATTTATAGCTGAGGGGGCTGAGCTGAAGATTAGGGGCTTCAAGAACAACAAATCGCTGGGGGTCTCTAAATTACGGTCCTTCCTCTCCCTTTCGTAAAAATGTTGACTAATACCGTTAATAGATGCTTTTTGGCAGGCCACCTCCCCACCCCATGGAAAAGTGTGTACGTTATCCTAATCCCTAAGCCCGGTACTCCTGAAGCCAGTCACACGTCCTCGCGTGTTGCCAGTACTGGACGAGACTGGTTTAATCTCTGATCACCAGTTTGGCTTCAGAAGCTCACACTCCACACCAGAGCAATGCCACCGTCTAGTAAGTACCATCATCATCAACGCATTTGAGAAAAAGAAATACTGCTCAGTCGTCCTACTGGATGACAAACTGCTTGAAATCAGTAACAGCTTGGCCCTGATGAGCAGCGGCGAAACGTCAGACTGGCGCAAGGCAGTGTACATGGCCCGATCCTGGCGTACCCACATCCTGCAAAGAAGAAAACCAGCTGAAGAGAGATTGAGGTAATACCAATGGCTAATAGGCAGGCGCTCAAAGATGAATACACGCTGCTGGTCAACAAAACCATAATTTAATCCAATATGGACTTACGTTATCCAGCTTTTCCAACCGCAGAGCCATACAGCATTTCCAGAACAAGGCCCTGAGAATGGTCTGTCATGGTATGTGATAAAGTGACTATTCACAACGAACCGGGTGTGCCCTGGGTGAAAGATGTTATAAAGTCAGCCACGTCGATAAACTGCATAGCCACTCAAATACACTGGCACTGCTGGACAACAGCTAAACAACCAGGAGACTTGAAAGAATGTGAGGCTTATTATTCCTAATCATCAAGTAAGCTTGCCTTACCCTTATCAGGTTATTAGCTCAAACTGCATTTTTGGGCCGACAATCACAGAAAGTTCTCTACTAAGTGATCTACTGGCCCTTAAACCCGTATACTCTCCAGGACCTGATGGTGTACCGAGCTGTGTGCTTAGGCACAGTGCTCAGGGTTTACATAAATTGTTTACCTTGTCCGTGTAGTTATGCACTTTTCCAAAAATTTGGAAAGAATCTTTCCTCTCCATAAAAAAGGAAATAAATCAAATGTTCAGAATTATAGAGGTATCTCCTAATTGTCCGCTATTCCTAAGATTTTTGAAAAATTGATAACTTCCCATCTTCAACACCTTTGCAAATCTATAATTTCACCGTGCCACTACCACTAACTTGTTAGAATTCACGTCATTCGTTATAAAGGGTTTCCAGGATAAAATGCAAACTGACGTTATTTATACTGATTTCTGTAAGGCTTTTGACTCCGCTAATCACAACCTATTAATTCACAAGTTAGAAGTTTTGGGTTTTCCTAAAAAACTTATTTTTTGGATCAAAGACTACTTAATTCTTAGAACTCAGAGGGTCTACTTTAAGACCTCTGTCTCCAAAGAGGTTCAAGTTACTTCTGGTGTCCCCCAAGGAAGTCACCTTGGACCATTGTTATTTACACTGTTTATAAACGATCTTCCGTCCGTTATAAATTACTCACGGGTGCTGATGTATGCTGACGAAGTAAAATTATGCATATCAGCTGAAACTCTTCTGTCAGCTCAAAATCTACAACGTGACCTTGACAATTTTCAAACTTCGTGTAGACTTAACTTATTAAATCTAAATTGCAATAAATGTAAAGTAATGTCTTTTTATAGACGTATGCCCTTTTTTAAATTTTATATTCTAGATAATAAACCACTAGAACGAATAGAATGGGTTGAAGATCTGGGTATCCTAATGGACCCAAAACTTAAGTTTGACAAGCACATTTCTTCTGTTAAAAATCGAGCATCGAGTGTCTTGGGGTTCATTAAGAGCTGGTCGAAGGAATTCGATGATCCCTACATAACAAAAACCTTATATATTTCTATTGTAAGACCGATTCTTGAATATGGATCTTGTATATGGTATCCCAAATACAGGATTCATCAGAATACTAAATATCTTTTTACAATTTATACTTTTCTGAACAGCAGTTTCGCGAAAATCTGGAATTTGGGTGTTGCAATTTTCGAGGAGTTGCGTGTATCAAGGGTTGCGTTAACCAAGTTTGTACTGTTACAGTACTACTGTATGTATTTTTCATCAACTTAAAACCGGAGTTGGCGATGGGCTTATGCGACGATTGTTTACAGAAATGCTTTTTTATTTTGGTACGCCGATGTATCGATAATTTTCAGTGGTATAAACGATACTTATTGTGTGCTGAGTAATGTTTAAAATTATATTTTCTGAAGACAATCACAAAAAAGAGAGCCCAACTGAAAAAAAGTGCCATTGCACCATCAAAAAAAAAGAGACAGTTTTGGTGCCAAAACACCAATTGTGGCAACCGTGCCTATAGCCTAGCTTTCAAACGGAACAACCAATATAGATTTTAAAAAAATAAGCCACATGGTAGTTAATGGGGACAAGTTAACAATATAACTGTAATAAAATAAACTGTTGATATACTTTAACAAAACAACGTTAATAATTTATTCAAAACTTATGGTGCGTGGCGTGTAATGTTGCGTGTCGTCGTCGTTTATTAAATTGTACATTTGCTCACGTCTTGCAATATTTTATTACTGAGCTTATCGATAGAATGTCATGACTTAAGGCCTAATTACTCCAGCGATAAGACGTAAAACGAGAAACGTAAAACGAGAGACGAAAGACGTAAATTTTTTTGCAATTACTCTGAACGTAAGACGTAAACAGCTGTGCACATTAAAACAAAGCGAACAAAGGCAACAAGAATTGAAGTGAACGAATTTATTTGGTTTATTTATATTTTATCTTTTCCAAATGGATATGTTTTTTTGTTTGTGCACAATGTTCAAAATTATAAGGGAAGTGCGAAAGGAGCGTCATGGTCATTTATTTCCATGTTTATTATTATTATTATTAGTTATGAATTGCAGCACAACTAATGAACAAGCCAAAAAAACAAGAAATGATATCAGCTGTGAAACGAGAAACGTAAGACGAGAGTCTGTTTTCTGTTTTCTGCAGAAAAAATTTTACGTCTCTCGTTTTACGTTTCTCGTTTCCGTCTGGAGTAATCGCTAACATTGTTTGCCGTAAGGTTGATCGCTACAGCTGTTTACGTCTCTCGTTTTATGTTTCTCGTTTTACGTCTTATCGCTGGAGTAATTATGCCTTTAGGGCTACGCATTTGATAAGTATCGTTATAATTATCGTATACAATAGTCAGCTGATACTAGAACCCAGGGATACCAGAGTTGTAACGCATTCACTATTTATTTATTTATTCAAAATTGTTAACAAATCAAGAGCAACTTAAGAGTTAAAAAAAAAAAAAAATGTACAATAATATAGATGAAGTAAACAGCCTAAGCAGAGAACAAAAATGTCTAATAACATCACCGACCGATGGGGGTGTTTTATTTGCCAGTCCGGCCAGCTATGCCCCTTTACACAGCCTAAATTGTCAGTGACATTATAAGACCCTATACTAAGAACAGACAAAAAAAATAAAAGATTAAAAATAAAAAAAATTTCAAAATAAAATAAATAATATAAATAGAAAAGTGTATTAAAGAGAGATAGGTTTAGGGGGAAGTTAATGACCCGTTGGAGGAAAAGAATTTAGCCAGTCCAGCAAGCTATGCCCCGTTTCATAGCTGAGAGCGGTCATTAACTTCCCGAAGATATACTGAAAGCAATGATTTGATTAAGGAGAGAGAGGTCTCATTAGAGAACACGTGGTAAAGGCTATTATATTGAACGCATAAAATACGAAATGGGTTGTGCATAGCGAAATCTGTTGTGTACGTTTTCAAAAATAAAGGGCGAAAGTTTCTAGTGGGTCTGGAAAGAATAGAGAAACGGAGTTGACTTAAAAAAAAAAGAAGAATCTATATCGCCAGCAATCAACTTTTGCAGGAAGGCAACACCAAGGACTATCCTACGATTGTTTAACGATGGGAGGCTAAGGAGAAGAAGCCTACTGGAATATGAAGGCAAGCGAAGATTACTATCCCAATTTAAGCCTCGTAAGGCGAAAAGCAGAAACTGCTTCTGAACAGATTCGATACGATCCTGGTTATTTCTATACAAGAGCAGTATTCTAAGATAGGGCGAACAAGAGAAGTGTACAGAATTTTCGTAACGTAAGGATCGTTAAACTCTTTAGACCAACGTTTAATGAAACCGAGAACACCTTTGGCTTCATTTACAATAGTAGAAATATGAAGGCCGAATGAGAGTTTCGAGTCAAAAAGAACACCAAGGTCCTTGACTGTGAAAATACGTTGCAACGGGGTATTGTCAATTGAGTATCTGGTAATGAAGGGACTATTACGGCTGAAAGACATAAACATACATTTAGAACAATTGAGAAGCAACTGATTAGTAATACACCAAAGTTGCATTGAATTTAAATCATCTTGTAAGCAAGTTTGATTCAGAGAATGACAATAAGAGAAAATAAGTTTCACATCGTACGCGTACATGAGAATGCGAGAATGTGATAAAACAGAGGGAAGATCATTTATAAAAAGAGTAAAGAGTAAAGGACCAAGATGACTACCCTGTGGTACTCCAGAAGTAACCTGGACTTGTTTCGAGGTAGCCCGTCTAAGGAGGACTCTTTGTGAAGAAATCCAAGATAAAAGAGAGGGAGGGAAACCAGTACGGTCAATCTTGATAAGTAAAAGGTCATGGTGTACAGAGTCGAAAGCTTTGCTGAAGTCTGTGTGTAACGTCCATTTGCATTTTCGAGAGGAAAGCATCATGTACCAAGGTTGTGAATTCTAGTAAATTGGTCATAGTTGATCGACTTTTTACGAAGCCGTGTTGAGCAAGGGATAAGATTGATTTGCAGAAATGTTGCAAAGACGAAGTGATAATTTTTTCAAATAATTTAGGGATAGCGGACAATTTTGCAATGCCCCTATAATTTTCAATATTGGACTTCCCCACTTTTTTTGTGAAGAGGGATAATAAGCGATTCTTTCCAAAGGGATGGAAAGACAGAAGATTCAAGGGATAGATTAAAAAGCTTAAGCAATGGGCGAAGAAGAGAAGCACTACACTCCTTAAGAAGACAACTAGGTATATTGTCAGGCCCAGGAGAGTAAGAAGACTTAAGCGAATTTAAAGTCGAAAGCAGAGTGGGCATAGAGATGATAGGGACAGGAATAGAATTTGTAGAAACAATTTTATAAGGGTAAGGTATGTTAATAGGGGATGCAGACGAGTAAGTTGATTGGAAAAAATTAGCAAAAAAATTTGCGGATTCGCTATCATTGCTAGATTTAACCATTCAAAGCATGAAAGAAAAGTGGAAGATTTTCGCTTCGGATTGACAAAATTATAAAATTGTTCAGGAGAAGAAAGTTTGACTTGGCTATAATGTATTTGGACAAGTCAGCACTCAAGCCAGACCTATTATATTTTTTATAATATTTAGATTTATTATTTTGTAAAGACGATAGTCTTGGAGTGAACCAAGGGGGCTTAGAAGAGACGGACAACGGAGTAGAGTTAGGGACACATTCGTCAAATAGAGAATTTAAGGTGCTATAAAAAAATGTCAGGGCAATATTTATATCAACCGCATCATATAGAAGAGACCAATTAGTTGCCAGAAAACGTTGATTTAACAATAGTGGTAAAATTCGCAAAGTGGCAACATTGCAATAAATATTAAATGAACACCCCGTTGGCAATCATGTTGCATTGATCAGCTGTTACTTACTTCTTCCATGACAAGTTGAATTGTGATATCAGCTGGTAATGTAATGCAACAAGTATTGCCACTTTGCAATACAAAATGCTATGGCATTAATGCCACTTTATTGCAAATGAATTTCTATACAAAACTGAACAGCTGTTTCGCGACATTGCCATATTGCGATAAATGCAACAAATGCAACTAGTTTACAACTTTAAATGAATACCACTAATGAGTAATTTCCTTTGCGAATTAATACCCCTCCACCTCGGCGAGACGGTCGATCAGATCTATAGACAATAAAATTATTTGAAAAAAGTTCACAATTAGATATACTTGGATTTAACCACGTTTCAGTAAAACAAATTATATCTGAATGGAGTGAAAAGCTACTCAAAAACAAGTTTTTAAGTTTTGAAACCAGACCCCTAACATTCTGATAAATAATAGATATTTCGTCAGAATTTAGTTTTTTGGATCGACAGAATTCTAAGTTGAAAAGGATACAGCTTGGAGGTTAACAGGTACAGGCAGATTTTTTTTTTTTGGCAAAAACTCATGAACAATCGTATGAGGGGGCCAAAATTTGGGATCGCAGATAATTGGAAACAATTCTTGAGAGACATTAATTTTAAAAGAAGATATTTCGCGAGGAGAAGAAAAGTTAAATTTCGTAATAGAAACACTTGCTGTAGATTTGCTAGCAATATAAGCAGCAACTGAGTCACAAGTAGTTTCAGCGGAAAGTCGCGACACAAAAACTTGCTTGCGAGGAGCCACTACTGTTAAAATAGGAGGTGGCTGGGGTACCGGGACAGATAGATCACTATTTATCGTGATGATCTGGGCAGGATCCAAAACCGGAACAATAGTATTAATAACAGGGGAATCAACAGGAGAAATATTCAGACAATCGCTTGGATTTGGAGACAAGGATAACATTGGAGACACATTACGAGGCATGAATGAAGATGAAGAGGGTGAACGGGCAGACATTACAGGAACATTCAAAAATTCTGACTCTAAACGGCGATTAGGCAATGACTCAAATTTAAAATTATTGAGAAAATCCAAACTCGAGTCAATGTCAGTCATAAGCATATTTGCCGACTTTTTTAGTTTTAAAAACTGATGTCTCACAGAATTATACATACTAGAGAAATCAATTTGCTTATCAATGCATATAGGGCATGACTAACGCATGCCGCCACAGCCCTTTTTGGCTACAGCATTAATCTTGTCACACTCACGCCCATTAATACCTGCAAATTTAGCATGCCTTAAATATTCACACAACCAGCAATTAACAAAAAGAGGCTGTACTGAATCATCGGACTGCTTAAATGAACAAGGCTTTTTGCAGCACGACATATTTGCAACTGGGGTCAAACTTACGAAAATAGGTTGCGAGAGCACAGAACGGACAATAACAGCGCACAGAAGATCTAAGAGCAAACGAACAAATTAAGAGAAATCGTAACACAAATACTTCTTGTTTGCAGCGATAAGCAACAACAAAAAAGGTATGAGAGCACGAAGAGCAAGGCAGATAACGCTAAAGCGAACAAACACACAAACACAGGTATGCGCAGCGAACAAACACACAAACAAATGAATGCACGAATAAGCGGCGGATTGGCAGAATAACTAAAACAGACACTAACAACCACACAGAACCAACGCTGCAAAAGATAAAATATAATAATTAGAATATTTAACGATGCACAACAAGAAACACTTTGCACAACTTAGGTATGGTTTAATGTTTTATGTTTTAAACACAGTAGACTGCAAAGAATAAATAAAAAGACTGATAAACAGCGCAAAATTATTATGTAGTTCGGAGCTTAGGTAAAACACGTCAATCACACTCAAACTGAGAACTCTCTCTCTCTCGCATTTACTACAAATAAATTAAAATTTTTATCTTCTTCAGCAACATTCCCCTCACCGTAAAACGCTCAGGCGTTTTACCTAATATGTCAAGTACTGCTAGCTTAGAGATGGGACGTTTTAGTACGCCAGTTGATGTTTTGACTTCAGCGATCCGGATTTGACCATCCTTTGCCTTGAACGTCTGAATTACTACACCTTTCATCCAACCTCCTCTCGGTTGGTTCTCATCACAAATCAAAACTAGATCTCCAATTTAAATTGGTTTAACAGGGACGAACCATTTTGTGCGTTTTGTAAGAGTTGGAAGGTACTCCCTTATCCAACGTCGCCAAATATATCCTTTAACTGTTGTGCCAAGACCCGTTTGGTCGATTGAGCTAGTCTTTCCCAACATCCTCCTGAACTAGGATTAACTGGGCAGTTGAACTCCCAATTGATGTCCTTAGTAGCCAGCGTTGCCTTTATATACTCCCAATCGAAGAGGCCGTTAGTTTTCCTTAGAAACTTCCACACCAACGAAGTTTGTGCCCATATCGGAGCGAATAGTACTGGGAATACCTCTTCTATTAACGAAGTTTCGGATGACTACAATGCATGCATCAGATGATAAGTCCTCGGCAAGTTCCAGATGTATGGCTCTGATGGTTAAACAGGTGAATAAGGCAACCCAACGTTTTTCGTGACGACGTCCTATAGTCACTGATAGCGGGCCAAAGTAATCGAGTCCTGTGTAGGTGAAAGGTCGGTTATATGGTGTAACCTTATCCTTCGGCAATTGCCCCATAAGTTTAGGTACCGGATTCACGTTTTTATTTTTACTAAATTGGCAATTCGTCTTGGAACGTTTAACTGACGTCCCCAAACATATTACCCAGAACTTATATTCTGTGATAATATGACACGATAAAATTTGTCAGAGGATGCCCTTTTGGTAATATTATTGGCCGTCGAGTATTTTTCTTCGAGTATCCATCTTTACTTTACAGCTCTTAGCTGACAATAAATAAATAAATAAAATAAATAAACCAGGTGTCAGAGAATATATAGGACTGCATTTGGATATCGAATTGCATTGTCTAAGTGCGTTCATTTCTTCAGGGTATATTTGCAGCTGTGCCAACTTGCATAATGATTTCTCAGCTTCGACCAACTCTTTAACTGACAATTCTCCTATCGTTTTCTTTCCATTTTTCTGCCTGATATTTTCTATAAATCTAAGCATCCAGCCCACAGTACGCTTTAGGCGAAGATAATTTGAAAAACGTCCAATATCTATGGGTGATTCTTGCGTCATTGTAAGGACAATCTTGCGTCTTTCGTTAAAGTCGTCTGTTAGTGGAGTTTTTTTTATCAATTATCGGCCATTCGGATTCATCTTCCTTTAAAAAGGATGGGCCTAATGTCCAGATAGTTTGCGGATCATATTCACCGCAGTTTGTGGCACGCGTAGCTTTATCTGCTGGGTTTAAAAGTGCTGGGACCCAGCGCCGTTCACTTTCTTTTGTGGTCTCCAAAATTTCTGATATCCTGAATGCTACAAACTGTTTATACTGTCTGTGGTCAGAGCAAATCCAGGCGAGCACCGTTCGAGAATCTGACCAAAATACAGATCTTTCAATGACTACTTCATCACTATCAGCTATAAAGTTTCTTAGTCGAGTTCCTAAAACTGCTGCAGCCTTGGCTCCGACAATAACTTTAGCGGGGCACATTTAGTCTTGCCTGCTAAGAAGGAAGTTTCAATTCTGTTGTTAGATATGATGCGCCAATAGGCTACTGCCGCAAATGCTTGTTCACTTGCGTCTACAAATATGTGAAGTTCTCTTCTGACGTCTGCAGCTAGGAACATTCGAGAATAGCATCGACTAATTTGAAAACGTTTGACCTTGTCCAATTGTGCGATCCAATCCTTGAAACGTGTATAAATATTGTCATTAATTAAGTCATTCCAGTGAATTCCTGTGCGCCAGATATCCTGCATTAAAACTTTACCAATTATCATCAGATCAGCAAGCATGCCGAACGGGTCAAATACTGACATAATAATGCTAAGCAATTGCCTTTTGTTTGGAACCTTTATTCCCTTCTTTATTTCTTCATCGACTCTGTTCATTTTAAGATCAAACACGAAAACATTCTTGTCGACCATATATACCATCCTGTGTGGCACCAAATTTCGATTCAACTCCAGGATGAAGGCCTCCTCTTGAGTAGTCCAAGCCATGTGTGCCGCCCTGTGCGGCACCAGTTGTCGATACGCCGCCTGTTGATGGGGCAGCTCCGATCCACAATCCTCCCTGTGAGGTTGATAAGCCATATGTGCCGCCCTGTGCAGCACCAGTTGTCGCTACGCTGCCTTTCCATGGGGCTGCGCCGACCAAGCCAAGATGAGTGCCACCCTGTGCGGCACCAGTTGTCGCTACGCCGCCTGTCCATGGGGCTGCGCCGATCCACAATCCTCCCTGTGAGGTTGATAAGCCATATGTGCCGCCTTGTGCGGCACCAGTTGTCGCTACGCTGCCTTTCCAAGGGGCTGCGCCGACCAAGCCAAGATGTGTGCCAACCTGTGCGGCACCATTTGTCGGTACGCCGTCTGTATATGAGGCTGCGCCGACCTATCCGTGAGCACCACCCTGTGTGGCACCAGTTGTCGCTACGCCACCTGTATATGAGGCTGCGCCGACCGATCCATGAGCACCACCCTGTGTGGCACCATTTGTCACAACGCCACCTGTATATGAGGGTGCGCCGACCGATCCATGAGTACCGCCCTGTGCGGCACCCGATTTCGATGCACTGCTCGTCGAATTAGCAGCGCCAATTTGCATTCCTTCATATGAGGACGCCAGTCCATAAATGCCGTCTTGTGCGGCCCCAGATATCGATGCGCTGCTCGTCAAAATAGCAGCGCCGGGTGTCAATGAGTCTTCTTTTTGTTTATAGACTGTAATCTCTTCTGTCATTACGTTCATTTTTTGCATAACTCGTGCAGCGGTCAGTCAACCCGGCAGTTGCCAATCAGCAATTCTGCATTGGCAAGCAACTGCTGCGTCAGTAACCCAGTAACCCAATATAACCAAATTTATACATATGATAAGTAAGCTATTTTTAGCTATAAATACCATTAAATTTGACAATAAAAATCAGTACTTGTTATACCATCAACAAACCGTATTCACTCATTCATGAAGGAATTCCCTCACCACACAGTCCAACTAGTTACAAGTGCTAGTTGCGACGCTAAACAAGCAGTCAGTTATGTACTGAATGCTTAATCTTAAACCTACAAATACATTTTGGTGACCCCGACGAAGGACTCCACTCAAGGATTCTTCAAACACAGCAACACAAAAAAAAATAAACTCTATTATTCCTTGACCACATCACGGTTGAGACTCGAAGCGTAAGCCAGCTCACCAAGGAGCGAATAAAACACTTCCAACGGGTCGGAATAGACAAGAGTGACAATACAAACAGTTCTGAGATCAGAGAGAACAAAAAATTGATTATATACAAACTCATTAAACAGCACACAAAGACAAAATGAGCATTGGAAAATCGATAAACTTGGAAGAGCAGATAGGAAGGCAAAACCTGGCTACTACCAAGCCAAGGCCAATATCCTAGAGGAAAAGTGGACTATGTTCAAGACCAACAATGTCTTGATAAAAAAACTCTAAGTTAGAGGAGTCTCACGCGTACCACAAGTTTTTTGAAGAAGTTCAAGCGTTGGTTACAGAAACCAGAACTTACTTAAAAGAACATGTTGATTTTGCAGAACAATCAAGCAGCAATAGGACGGAACAAAAAACCGCCATTGCTACAGAAAATGTTGTTGCCAAAGTGAACAATAATGCCAAGCTAAATGCATTATGCCGTCGGCAAAAGGCGATGATTGCCTCATTGAATCGCGGCATTCAACACATGCCCCGTAACGCAGAAATTATAAACTCGTTATGGGCAAAGCTTCAAGAGTCCCACTTCCAAATGTACGTGGAGTGCGAGGACCCGGAAGAAGCAGGCTATGACGCCACTGAGTATCTAATGGCTGAAGCTGAGGTTAGGAACGTACTGACAGACATGTCAAAAAGTACGGTGTCCAATGACATTAAGTTGCCACCTATCTCCATTCCCAAATTTGATGGAGATATAATAAAGTGGTCTCAGTTCTTCGATATGTTTTCATGTATGATACATGAATCGAAAATGCCAACCATACGCAAGATGTGGTACCTCAAGACGAGCATAATCGGAGAGGCGGAAAGATTGATCCGCCACATCGATCTCAAGGAGGAGAATTACCTCTACGCATGGGAGATCTTAGTCGATGCGTTCAATAATCCGAGAGAGGTTGCATCTCGGATATTAGACCGTCTTCTGCTGCAACAAACCTGCAGCGACGATGTGAAGTCTCTAAAGGAGCTGCACATCACAACAGTTGAGTCATTAGCTTCATTGAAGGGACTCGGGATTGACATCGCAACTTGGGATCCCATAATCATTGCCATCCTGAGGTGTTAGTTGGATGGCACCAACAAAACCCTATATGAACAATCATTGGGTAATACAAAGGAGATCCAGCCATTGGACACCATGCTCCAATTCCTCGAACAGCGAGTTCGCGTCATGGCTACAGGAAAAAAGGCATCTTCGACTTATAAGAAGGAGCCTAAAAATACAACCTGTGCCTCGTCTTCAAATTCACCTAAAGCATGTCTTTATTGTAAAAAGACAGGTCATTATTTGTCCAAATGTGACGATTTTCGAGCTAAAACCGTCAGCGAGCGTCTCAATTGGGTGCAACGGCAAAAGTTATGCGCAACTGTTTTAAAAATGACCATAAGACGAATGCTTGCCCTAGCAAATTCAGTTGCTTTAAATGCAACAAAAAACACCACACTTTGCTACATTTGGAGAACGCTAACGCTTCAGCAGCAGAGCCACACACACAAGTTGTGGCATCCGCTAACAACCAAAATTACAACTAACTTGCAACAGCCAAGGTACAAGCGAATAATGGACAGCAGGCAACATTCAAGACACTCCTGGACTCTGGATCACAGATCAACGTCATCTCTGAAAGGCTAGTGACAATGCTGGCATTTAAACGTCATGACACAACTCTCCGGATTGAAGGCATCGGAGGAAACACACGGATCAGCAAAGCTCGTGTAAATGTGACAATTAAATCGCTACACAGCAATTTTACAATGCGAATGGAAGCATTTGTATTACCAAATATAATATCGGATCAACCTGCCCAATCGATCAACTAGTCGAATTGGAGCATGCCGAATAATTTGCCACTTGCTGACCCGTACTTCAACAAACCAGGTAAAATTGATTTGTTGATCGGAGCAGAGCATAATTACTCAATACTGCTCCCTCAACAACACAGAATATCCCATTCTGGTCCAGTTATGCAAAAGACTGAATTCGGTTGGATTATTGCTGGAAAAGTTAAGGCAGCAAATGAGTCATCAGTCATTTGTGCGGCAGCAACTAATGAGGAAACTAATGAACTATTAGAACGTTTTTGGACGCTGGACAACATGGAAACAGCAGAGAGACATCGAACACCGGTTGAGGCCCATTGCGAAAGGCATTTTTGGAGAATTTGCAGTTGACAGTGGACGGCCGACTCATTGTGAAGCTTATATTTTCTGAACACTGTTCAGCCCTGGGAGATTCCATGGAGATTGTGACCAAACGATTTTTGTCTTTGGAGCGCAGAGCTTCTGCAGATACGTGGAAACAGTATGCAGCGTTCATGTCGGATTATGAGGATCTGGGACACATGAAAGAAGTGCCACCACAACAGATTCCCAGAAGTCATTACTTCATCCCTCATCATTGTGTTATAATGAAAGGCGAGAGCTTGACTGTAAGTGATTTATTCTGGACTCAGCGTCCGTATTTATAGCTAATGTTTACATGTGTTCTTATGGCTAGGTAAGGTAATAATAAGTGCGAAGAGTCACTTATCTAGTTTTAGTGTATATCTTATTTAACGGTGAATGGTATTGATCTTGGCTTATTCTAACGCATCAGTTTGGTGGTGCGTGCAAGCTTAAAGGCGGGTTTACAATGTCAGCGTGAGATTGGAAAATGTTTTGTTTTAGTCTGACACACCTATTTTTCACATAAGTTTGTCTCCCTCATTTGCAATCTGAAACCGGTTTCATATGCATCTCAGCAAAAAGCAATTCGAAAATGGAGTTTTAAAAGCTGTCAATAGGTGTCGCATTTTCGAAATTAGCAAAGCACTAACCTCTATTTTACTCAAAATGGCTGGCAATAGGTGTCGCATCTTCGTTAGCTCCAATGTTTTTACCTCAATTTTACTCAATACAGAGGTAAATGTTAATAGAATTCACTTTTTAATATTTATTTAGTACATATTAACAAATATATATCAATAAAATCCATGTTATGTAAAAAAAAGCAAATCGTTTAATTTTCGCGCCATTTCACGTGTGTCAGCTGTGTTCGAATCAGCTGATTGCATTGTGCGCATTGTTCGAATTGCGTTTATTTAATTTTATTGAAATGGATGAAGAAACAACAGCACGTTTCATTGAAGTGGTGCAAGGGCATGATTGCTTGTGGAGCGTAACCTCCAAAGCGTACAAGAACAAGGTCAAAGTAGCATTGCGGATGCAATGCAAGCTGCTACCGCCACAATGTTGGGTGCAATGCAGAAGGAGTCACCAATTCAAGGCATGCTGCATTTTGTTGAAGAGACTTACAACAAATTGGAAAAGGAGAAGGCAGACAGTTATGAAGAGGAGATAATGCAAGTATCTATGCGATACAAATTTGGACAATAAAAAAACATGTACCATTTATTTAAATAAAATTATATATTTTCATCAACTTGTTGTTGGTTATTTAAATATGTCGACATTATATCGCGCAATTTTTGCGCTTCATGTGATGGCCGGAGCTGCGCTTCTGATGCGAAGTGGCTCCATCTTCCCTGGTCCGTTTCATTTTCAGCAGAACGAAGCGATGTTGCAGGTGCCTTTGTTTTTTTAATAAAATTGTGCAACACAACTGCACTATTCACAATTGAAATTGCCAGATACGGGTCTGCACAAATCACGGTATGGAAAATCCGAAATTTTGTTGCCAAAATACCAAACGTATTTTCAATCAAACGGCGTGCCTTTGACAGGCTTGTGTTGAAATAACGTTGACCTTGCGATAAGCCTCGCCCACCATATGGCCTAAGTAAATGGCGTTTTAGCGGAAACGCCTCATCGCCAACAAAAAAAAAAGGAAACATTGTTCCGCTATTGGGCAATGGAGAAGGTTCTGGCACTGGCAGCTCATTATTTAGCAACATTTTTCCCCAGTCCGAGCGACGCAAGATTCCTCCTAATGTAAAATTAATAATATTAATGTAAAATAATAATAACTAGGCTAAATTAATTTTAAGAAAGCATACCATCTGACTCCGAGCCATATGCACCAACATTGACAACAGTGAAGTTGCACTGGCTATCGCAAGCAGCAAGCAGGACAATAGAAAATGTCTTTTTGTAATTAAAATACAAACTGCCACTGTTTGCTGGTGCTTGGATAGCACAATGCTTCCCATCTAATGCGCCTATACAATTGGGCAGTCCAGTGCAGCTATAAAAGTCTTCAGCAATTTGCTTTAGATCGGAGTTAGTTTGCTTTGGGATAAATTTTTCGTTTAAACGATTCCAAATTACTTCAGTCGTTTCCTTTATGATGTTGTGAACAGTACACTTTGCCACGCGAAAGGAATAACCAATGGCACTGTAGGACGAGCCGGTTGCTAGAAATCTTGTAATCAAAATTTAATTAATCTATGTGTGCACAGTATTCAAATAAAATCTTATCTTTACCTCAATGTAATCATAAGCCTATCGCGCTCTGGAATTGGCTTTCTAATGGAAAACTTGGCCAAATCTGAACCCACAAGGGACAGTAGTTCATCGAATTGTTCTATATTCATCCTGGTGAAATTATAGAACGTTTCGCTGTCACGCAACAGCTCTTTACAAAGATTTTGCCCATGCCCGAGCCTATCGCGCTGCATCAAATGCTCTCGCGCCCAACACCGTCGAGCACTTCCCTGCGGCTGCTCCTCTTCAAGTTCAGCAGCAGCAGCAAGAGCCATCATCATTGTATGATGAGCTACTAATATTTTTTGTTGTTGTCGTCTTCTCATTTTTTATTATTTATGTGTTTCTGCTTCACTTTAAAAATTTTTGCCACAAAAATGAAACAATCATCAGCTGTTCACAGCTCATAGACGGCTAACAGCTGATTTCGAAAATTCGAACATACTTTCACGCTGACATTGTAAACTACCAGCGTACGTCTCAGATTGGTAAAAGCTTTAATCCAATCTCACGCTGACATTCTAAACCCGCCCTAACTTAGCGTGAGCTTGAAAGCTCAAAGCTACTAACTGTACTTAACACCTGTTGATGTTTATGCTCGAAAGCTCAAAGCTTTGTCACCGTGGGCTCATGTTTATTTGCGTAAGGTTAATTATTCTTTATTTATACTACCTATCTTTTGGAGAAAAAAAAAAAATATATATATATATATTTATTACATATGTATATATAAAATTTTTTTTTTTTTATTCTTTGGTTAGGCAATATTTTACTTCTGTCTAAGTGAACAGTTTGCTTTTTATTTTTCTTATCTATTATGGTTACATTGTTCTTATTATCTATATTTATTATTTTGTACGTTCCTGTATATTTGTTTTCCAGCTTGTGTGCTGTATCATTTCTTATTAAAATTTCTTGGCCTATTTTTAGTTCTGGGTTTTTTGCTTGAATATTTCTTTTATTTTGTTGTTTTATTTTAAAAAGCTCTACTAATTGTTGTGCTTTATAGTTAGCTATTTGTATTTTATATTTTAATTCTTTGTTGTAATCTTCTAAATCAGTGGTGTCCAAAATGCGAAAAGTCGACCACGCGTGGTTGAAAAAAATAATTCTGCAGGCGTCGCAGCCGACACATGTATAGAGAGAGAGAATATGTGTGTTCTATAAATAGAGCGCTCTTCAGCTTGTTCTCTCACGATGCGCATGTTCGGCTGCATTTGCTGCGTGTTCGGCTGCATTTGCCCTCGCGACTCATGTGTTTGGTGAAGCAGTAAAACGTCTCGTTGCCTTCGTGTTTCGCTGCTTTCGCACACAAGCGCAACTCTTTCATTGTGTGCGTTTGGACACCACTGTTCTAAATTATAAATTGGATCTATATCGCTAGTTGAGAACGCAAAATTTCTTGGTTGCTTACCAAACACAAGTTCGAAAGGGCAATAGCCATGGGCAGTTGACGGTGTTACGTTAAAGCAGTATGTAAAGTATTGTATGTATTCGTCCCAATTGTCTTTTTGTAAGGAGATGTATGATCTTATGTATTCGTTAAATGTTCTATTGCTTATTTCTACCGCTCCAAGAGTTTGATGATGATGAGCAGTGGAGTTTTGTTTGTTTATATCACAACTTTTGCATAATTCCGTTAAAATTGAATTCATGTATTCTGTTCCCATATCTGTTAGAATAGTTTTCATTGGCCCGTAAGTTAGTATAAAGTTTTTAAAATTGCCCATGCCACTGTCTTAGCACTTTTGTTTGCGATTGGAATTGACTCTAGATATTTAGTTAGGTCAAATATAAATGTTATTGCATATTCATACCCTTTTTCTGTTCTAGGTAGAGGTCCTATTGTGTCAATTATTGTGATGTCAAATGCTGTGGCTGGGGTTGGTGTTATAATTGTTGTAGTTTTTGGATGTTTTAGAACTTTAGCTAAAGACATTTTTCGCACGTCTTTACGTAATGGTTAATGTCTTTTGTCATTTTTTTCCAATAAAACTCCCTTTTTATTTTATTCGTCATTCTATTAATGCCACAATGGCCTCCCTCTATAGGACTATCGTGGTACCTTTTTAAGATTTCGCGTATTTTTGTGTCATTGTTGTCTAAATAAATTACGGGGGGTATAATTGCTATATTAATTGTTTTTAAATTTTCATTGCCCTTATTTTTGAAGTCTTTTATTTTTATTGTTCTAAAAATGTTTTCATCTGTTCGTATTTGTAATTTGTTGTATCACCGGCTTCTTGTTCAAGCCTTGGGAAGAATAAATCTAGATTTATTATCCCATTAATGATTATGTCGTCAAGTTTAAATGTTTTTCTTACTCTTCCTTGTTTTATCGAACATAATTTTTTATTAAAAGTGAGTTGCGGATACTTTTTTATCTCGTATGGGCTTACTGCTTCGAACACTCTGGGTATATCTTCTTTTTCTTTCTTGCTTTGTGTTGATTTGCTTAAGTCTTTTTTTGTTGCCGATCTTGTGGTAACTTTTAGTATATTATTATTATTGTTACTATTAGCTAGGTTTTTTATGTCCTTAAATTCTATTCGTGATAATGCGTCTGCTGCCGTATTTTCTAGTCCCTTGATATGCTGAATTGTGAAATCGTATTCGTCTAATTCTAATCTTATTCTAAAGAGTTTTGAGGTAGATTTTTTAAGCGAAAATAAGTAAACTAAGGGTTGATGATCAGTTTGTATTAAGAATTTCTTTCCGTATATGTCTGGTTTAAAATGTTTTATTGCCCAATGTATTGCAGTCAACTCTTGCTCAATTGTCGATTTATTTCTTTCACCCGGTGTGAAAGTTTTAGATGCGTAAGCGATTGGTAATTGTTTTTCTTCATGTTTTTGACTAAGTACTGCTCCGCAGCCTATTTTACTTGCGTCAGTGGTAATACAGAATTCTTTTTCGAAATCAGGGTATTGTAGGATCGTTGGGCTGAGTAACTGCCTTTTCAAATATTCAAATGCGATTTGACAGTTGTTGTCCCAGTTAAAGACTACGTTTTTCCGGGAAAGTCTATTAATACACTGTGCCGTTTCGGCAAAATTTGGGATAAATCTACGATAATAGTTACAAAACGCGATGAATCTTTTAGGTTCATCCCCGTTTTTAGGTATGGGGTAATCTTTAATTACTTTGAATTTGTTTTCATCTGGTAGTATTCCTTTGTTTGTACACTTGTGGCCTAAAAACGTTACTTCATGTTTGAAGAACGCGCATTTGTCAGGGTATAGTTTTAAATTATATTTTTTGCATGTGGTAAACACGTCTCTTAGATTACGCAACATGTGTTTTTCAGAACATCCTAGTATTATCAAGTCGTCCATGACGTTACATCGCGTGAACTTTCTTCTAATTCCACTTGGTGAAATCCGGACATTAAATCTAGACAGGAGAAGAATTTTGCCCGTCCTAATTGGTCTAGTATGTCAGCCATTCTTGGTAGCGGAAATTTATCTGCTACTAACTGCTTGTTAATTTTTCTATAATCTAACACCAGTCGCCACCTTTTTTCTGCGCTCCCCGGTAAGGATTTTTATGGAACTAATAAGATTGTACTATTGTACTCAGATATAGATGGTTCGATAATATCATCATCGATCAACTTGCTTATTAATTTCTTCCTTTTGGCTGTGTGGGATTCTATAATTTTTTATGTATACCGGGTTTGAGTTGTTTAGTCTTAGGTTTTGTTTGTAAAAGTTGTTTGTTGATATCTGGTCTGTTTCTATTGCAAATATTTCGTTAAATTCTTCACATATTTGAGAAAGTTCTTTTTCTATAAATTTCGGAAAATTTTTCTTTAATTTTTTCATTATAATTTCTTTATTTTCGGTGCTTCTGATTGTTGTACCTATAGGAACTATATCATAGTTTGACATATTTTCATGTACTAGGTTGATTTTGGTAATATGTGCTTCCGTAACGTTAGTGTTGATTATTCCTATTATACCATCGCAAGGGACTGGAAAATTGTCTTGTACAACCTGAAAGTCGTGTTGCAACGGTTGGTTTTCAAAGTTTAGTTTAACTTCTCCTATAGTGTACAGTATGTCTTTTCCTATGCCATTAAGTCTTGTGTTTTTTTCCTTATTAATTCTTTGCATTTTTGGCACTGCGTTAAGTTTTATAATTGATATGTCCGCTCCTGTGTCAATCAACAGCTTAATGTTAATATTTTCGCTAAAATTAATGATTATGAAACTAGTTAAGTTGAGGTTAACACTATATATTTTATGAATTATTGTTCTACGATCAAGGGACTTCCGCAGTTTTCCGGCTGTGCATCTTCATTTGTTAATCTTACATTGTTATTTGTATTGTTATTGTTGTTATGAAATCCATCGTTTTCTCTATGATTATTGTTGTTATTGTAGGATCTTAAGTTTTGGTTATTTCTATTATTGTCTTGGTAATTTTGGTTATTGTAACTTCTATTGGTGCTGTTGTTGTAATTTCTGTTGTTTCTGTTATTGTTTTGGTTATAGTAGTTTCTGTTATTGTAAGCATTATTATTATTTCTGTATGAGTTCCTATTCGTTAGAAATATACTCTTTTCTTGTTCTATATTTGTGTTTGTGCTTACAAATTTCGCTATTACTTCATTCATGTTTTGAAACTGGCCTGCTTCCATTATAGTGCGAACTCTGTTGTTTGTGCAATTATTTGTAATTGCCTTCACTGCTGTACTTGTTGCATACTTTTGGGCGGTATCTATACAAAGGCTATCTAAGATTTAAGCTCGTTTTAAAGCTTTGGTTAAATTATCTATTTCTGTTGCATATGCGCTGGCTGATTTCTCGTCTTGTTTTAGATTCATTAATTTTGCTTCAATAACTGCTACTGTTTCACCTTTTATATTGTTTTGCAAAGTTTTGATTATACTACTGATTGTGGTTTCGTTAGTGACTAATAGCCTAGCGTCCCCTTTTAATTTTGTTTTAATTATTTTAATAGCTATTATTTCGTGTGCTCCCTTTATGTCATCTAATAATTCCAGCGAGTCAATGAAACTTTGCAAGTTTTCGCTCTTTCCGTCAAACTCTTGGACTAGTTTTGAAGCTGAGTTCATGAATTTAATATCTGTCTGTCCCATGTTATCTGTCTTGTTTTCTTCTTTCTCTGTCATTAGTGTAAATGTGGCTTCTATTTCAAGCTCTGTCGGTAATGTTTATTCTAAATTATATTTACTAGCGATTATACTGATTTTTTCTTCTAAGTATTTAATATCTTCAGTGAATTTTTGTTTTGTTTCTAATTCCCAGTTGGTTTGGTTTGAGTGTAACAATTTTTTAATTGAGTTAAAATTATAAAAAATTATTTCTAAGTGTTTATTTGTAGTATGTGTTTGAATATTATTAGACTTATTAATGAATTTGTATGATTTAAAAAATTTTCTTTTCTATTTTTTAGTTCATTTATACTATTATCCATATGTGTCTATTTTCATAAGTACCCACTAATAGGTAGTGTATTTGGTATTAGAGTGCACGTGTTATAAGCTTTTATACACTGACAAAAATTTTGTGATGATTTAAACAAAAAATTTTTTTTTTTTTCGTTAATCTAATATCTTAAACATCTATATTTATATTCTTTGCTTGTTAGATTAAAAAATAATTTATTTTTTTTTTTTTGTTTTTGAAGTTTTTAATTTTTATTTTTTTTTTCAATGTGGTGGCGGTCCACGCCTTTTACCACTAAGGTGCATTTGTCGTGCACTCTTATTTACTTTTTATAATTTTGGTTTGTTGACATCTCGGTCCCGCTCTGTTGGTTGTGCTTCTGCTGCTGGCGTTGCCTTCTCTTCGTTTCCTCCTCCTCCAGGGTGGAGATGCGCAACCAAATGGCGCTTGCTATTTTCCAGGGTGGAGGGGGGTCTGTGTTGACTTGCGCTGTAAGCGCTGCCCTTTGTCGCCTAAAGTTGGCGAGGTGTCCTCCTCGTCTTTTTGGCTTCAGGACCACCGGGATGCTTGTCAGCTTGTCTTCTTCCTTCTGCTGTTTGGCCCGAGCAGCTTGGGTTTGGGGTTGGCGCCTTTTATATTCCTCTATTGATAAAGGCTTGGGTCCAGCCTTTGGGCATTTTTGTATGGCCTTGTTCACGTTATTTTGGTGTTCGCTCATATCCTTTGCCTTATAACTTTGCCGTTTGGTTTTTGGCTAGAGCTGGTAAGATCGCCATATAATGAAAGGCGAGAGCTTGACTGTAAGTGATTTATTCTTGACTCAGCGTCCGTATTTATAGCTAATGTTTACATGTGTTCTTATGGCTAGGTAAGGTAATAATAAGTGCGAAGAGTCACTTATCTAGTTTTAGTGTATATCTTATTTAACGGTGAATGGTATTGATCTTGGCTTATTCTAACGCATCAGTTTGGTGGTGCGTGCAAGCTTAACTTAGCGTGAGCTTGAAAGCTCAAAGCTCCTAACTGTACATAACACCTGTTGATGTTTATGCTCGAAAGCTCAAAGCTTTGGCACCGTGGGCTCATGTTTATTTGCGTAAGGTTAATTATTCTTTATTTATACTACAGTGTGCTAAAACCTGATAGCACCACTACAAAGCTACGAGTAGTTTTTGATGCATCCTGCAAGACGTCGTCAGGAAAGTCACTTAACGACATATTGCAAGTAGGACCCACTGTGCAAAGTGGCCTTATGTCAATCTTGTTAAGATTTAGAACACACAAATATGTGTTCACTGCAGACATTGAAAAGATGTACCGCCAGATTTGGAGCAATCCAGAGAACCAATTCCACCAGATGATTGTTTGGAGAAACAATCCCAAGGAGCAGCTAAGGTACTATAGACTCAAAACAGTTACCTACGGCACGGGCACTTGGGCGCAACACATATGGACAAATCACCAGTAGGAGCCACTGCATTAGTAAATGACTTCTATGTAGACGATTGCCTCACAGGAGCAGACTCAGTCCAAGAAGCTGTCCAAATTCGAGAAGAGTTGTTAAAGATCCTGCGTCCCTATGGATTTAACTTACGAAAATGGTGCTCGAACAACGAACAACTATTGCAAGGGATATCCAAGGACGACATTGCAAGCGAAGTAAACTTCGAGGACACAGTGGACAATTACAGGATTAAGACATTCGGACTTATATGGATGCCAAAGGGAGACCAACTGTGTGGCCGCGCTCAGAGCAGCGCAGCTACGAAAATAACTAAACGTGTCGTTTGCTCTGAGCTGGCACAAATCTTCGACCCCCTAGGCTTGTTCGCTCCCGTCGTTGTGAAAGCCAAAATCTTCATGCAACGACTCTGGGAAGACAAACTCGAGTGGGATGACGAATTACCCACACCTCTTCAGAACGACTGGAAGGACTATCGAGAGGACTTGAAGAGCCTAAATTCGATGCAAATTCCTCGACATATATACGACGGAAAGGTTCCAATCACAAAAGAACTGCATACATTTGTGGCCGCTTCGGAACGCGCATACGGCGCAGCAGTATACATTCGCGCAACGTACAAGAATAAACAAATTTCTGTGCGTTTGCTATGCTCAAAATCTCGAGTAGCCCCAACGGCAAAGCAATCACTCCCACGATTAGAGCTTTGTGCTGCACTATTGGGTGCTGAGCTCGCGGACACGATTCGAACGGACCTGAACTTGAACTCCAACACAGTACCAGGATACATCTGTGAAGTGTATTGAAGTGAGTGATAAATAATAATAATGCCTCCAAAAACTAGTGGAAAGGCAGCCAAGAAGGCTGGCAAGGCTCAGAAGAATATCACCAAGACTGATAAGAAAAAGAAGAAGAAGAGGAAGGAAAGCTACGCCATCTACATTTACAAAGTGTTGAAGCAGGTCCATCCGGACACCGGAATTTCTTCGAAGGCGATGAGCATCATGAACAGTTTTGTGAACGACATTTTTGAGCGTATTGCTGCCGAGGCATCTCGTTTGGCCCACTACAACAAACGCTCTACCATCACCAGTCGGGAAATCCAAACCGCTGTGCGTCTATTGTTGCCCGGAGAATTGGCTAAGCACGCTGTCAGTGAGGGAACTAAAGCAGTCACCAAGTACACAAGCTCCAAGTAAATTTCAGCTTGCTGTACCTACGACCTATTTGGTCGGATTCTACGGTTGTCCTGTCATGGATCAATGCAGCTGCCTCTACATTCCATACATTTGTGGCCAACCGAATAGCAAAGATCCAAGCATTGACGAGCCAAAATCAATGGCGCCATGTGTCATCCGCTAACAACGCGGCAGATGTTCTGTCAAGAGGAATATCTGCACGAAGATTACCCGATCATAATTTATGGCTATACGGACCACTGTTCCTGCATGGGTCTCCAGACAAATGGGCAACCATACCCAACATCATTCCAAGCAACCTGGAAAAGAAACTAAAACATATAAGCCTGGCAATATCCCCATCTACTATAGGTGAAGAATTGTACACTTGCAGACACAGTCATTCGTTCCACAAGTTGCAACGTATTGTGGCTTACATGTTGCGCTTCTGCTACAAAAAATACAGATCAGCAACTTCCACGCTTTGCATCAAGGAATTGGATTACGCTCGCAACCTAATTTTGCGGACAATACAACAAGTTGAATTCACTGCTGATCTCAAAATGTTGCGACGATACAATACAGTGGACAGAAAGAGTCCTATTTCATCGCTGTCGCCAATACAAGGTGCAGACGGCCTTATGCGAGTTGGAGGTCGATTAGAGCAAGCCCCACTCCCATACAATGCAAAACATCAGATTTTGTTGCCGTACAATGACCCAATTGTAAAGATGCTATTGCGCGAGTTGCATGAAGATAACATGCACTGCGGCGCTCAAGCCTTACGAGCAACGGCAAGGCAACAATATTGGATCCTGAATGACAAAACTATGTCAAGAAATATGATTCACAATTGCGTAAAATACAACAAGGCAAAACCAAAGTTAATGAACCAAACTATGGGCAACTTGCCTGCCGATCGAGTAACACCAACACGCCCGTTCCTCACTACAGGCGTAGACTATTGCGGACCAATCTGGATTCATCATAAATTTCGCGGAAAGCGACCAGACAAAGCATACATTGCCGTCTTCTGTTGTTTCTCTACCACGGCGGTACACCTTGAGTTGGTGAGTGATCTAACAACAGACGCCTTTTTATGAGCCTTACGACGCTTCTTAAGCCGTCGAGGCAAGTGTCAAAAAATTCACTGTGACAACGCCACCAACTTCGTTGGAGCAAACAACCAACTGAAGGAACTACAAGGATAAATCTTTGGCGAATCCGTGCAACAAAAAACAAGTTGCCTTCAAATTTATTCCGCCACGAGCGGCATCGTTTGGAGGGCTATGGGAGGCTGCGGTCAAGTCTGCAAAACGACTTTTGGTCATTACAACCCATACCGCATCCTTGACATTTGAAGAATTAAACACTGTTATCATCGAAATTGAAGCAATCCTCAATTCTCGCCCAATCACACCTATGTCAAATGATCCAACGGATACAACCGCCCTCACTCCAGCACACTTTTTATTTGGGGAAACGTTGACTGCTCCTCCCGATGTAAACATGGACCGAAACGAAAATCCTTGTTAAAACGTTGGGAATTAGTATCCAGACTAAAGCAAGGATTCTGGAAGCAATGGTCGCAAGAATACTTGCAAGAACTACAAGCCAGGCACAAGTGGAAATCCGTTAATTCCAACATTAAGGAAGGTATGCTTGTGATCGTCAAGGAAGACAACGTGCCTGTGATGAGTTGGCCACCAATGGGAAGCATTGTCAAAACATACCCAGGACAAGACAATTACGTCAGGGTAGTTGACGTCAAAACTGCATCAGGCACCTACAAGCGCCCTATAAACAGACTTGCGCCCCTATTTCCAGAAGACATGGCCAAAAGTCGAACTGTCAACGACGCAGAGGACACAGATAAACATGATGCGCCACCCGTACAGCGGAGACGACTGATGTCGCCAACTATCACTTCATCCATTCTAGTTCTACTTCTTATGTTACCCTTGGTGCTGACACAGTCAGTGTCTGTGAAAAGATTCGACACAAAGCCTGGAATATTTTATGAAAAAATTGGAACAACAAAGAGAGCTATATCCGACTGGACCATAATTATATATTATGAATTGGAACCATACTGGCGAGATATGAAGACTTTTGATTTAGGAATAAACGAATTCAAATACATACGTCCTGAATTAAACAATGTGCACACGTGTGATTCAATATCACAGCACTTTCGGCACCTGTTCGACGAGTTGCAAAGGGCTAATGCACTCTTGCAACACACACGAAGACGCCGATCCCCATTTGATGCAGTTGGCAATATTGCAAACAGTCTATTTGGAGCTCTAGACTCGGATTGCGCCAAACAAATGACGAAGGTCATAGAGGAGGTGAAAGGCAACGAGGCATTTTTACTGCACCTACTGAGAAATCAAACATCAAAACAAGTAGCACTCATTAGCCAAAGCAGAGGAAGGTACACAGGCGCACATCTCACGGAAACGTACCTGGCGCTGACAACTCAACTAACACTTCTGGCAGCCACGCTGCAGCGCATGCAATCAGAAATAGTGGACGTTCTGACAGGAATTCGCCACCATACAATCAGCCCAACATTGATTTCCCCTAACCAGCTAAAGGATCAATTGGATCAGATACGGGATCATTTGCCACCAGATCAAACGCTCCCCGTGAAAACATCCAACGTAATTCAACTCTACAGAATAATGCGAGCAGAAGGAACAGTCACCGACACTCATGTAATATTCAGAGTTATATTTCCACTAGTGTCAACATCAACACTAGAGCTGTTTAACATCGTGCCAATTCCGGTGTGGGACTCAACAAGTTGGAGATTGTTTGAGCTCAAAACACCTATAATAGCAGTTAACAACCACAGGGATCAGTTCATGGGACTGACACACGACGATCTACGACGATGCCTCACACTACCAAACGAAGAATACGTATGTTTTGACCATCAGGCAGTGTTCAACGTAAACAATCGATGTGAGTTCCAGCTCTTTAACAACAAAACACCAACAGTATGTCAAACAACTCACAGAACCACCAAGATGGTTTGGGAAAAAACACACCAACCGAACAGGTGGATCTTCGCAACACATGCTGCAATGGAACTACAAGCCGTATGCAACGGAACACCATCCACAATACAGCTCGAAGACACCGGACTACTCTCATTATCATCTGAGAGATTAGCATCAGTACTTTCGGCACCATCATAAATCAAATAAGGCCAAGTTACGCACATTTTGGCGACATAATCAAGCCAAACATCACCCATGTACCTGCGACAAATATCAACATCTCAGAGTACAAGGTTCAAGAAGACAAGGATCTGGACGACATACAGCAGAAGTTGGCAACTCTAAACAGTCAAGAGCTGCCTAACCAACCAAGTTCAGCCCTACATAATCATATAGCATCATATGCCGCCATAGCTATATCCATCATATTGCTATGTGCCTATGCAATGCGAAAGAAACGCCTATGGACTGTGCAAACAACGGTTCCCAGGAATGAAGTCATCAATACACCTGGCCCAGCCGCATCACCAAGACGATTCGAACTAGACCAAGACGATGGTTGAACACCTGTTCAACGGCCGGGAGAATGTTTAGGTGTAGATATATATATAGACATAAGTCAGCAGTTATCAAGATATCATAGGTCAGGAACAGTATTACACACACACACTGACTACACATTACGGGTTACTCGTGCAGCGGTCAGTCAACTCGGCAGTTGCCAATCAGCAATTCTGCATTGGCAAGCAACTGCTGCGTCAGTAACCCAGTTACCCAATATAACCAAATTTATACATATGATAAGTAAGCTATTTTTAGCTATAAATACCATTAAATTTGACAATAAAAACCAGTACTTGTTATACCATCAACAAACCGTATTCACTCATTCATGAAGGAATTCCCTCACCACACAGTCCAACTAGTTACAAGTGCTAGTTGCGACGCTAAACAAGCAGTCAGTTATGTACTAAATGCTCAATCTTAAACCTACAAATACAAGTATCGTTATAATAATCGTATACAATAGTCAGCTGCTACTAGAACCCAGGGATACCAGAGTTCTAACGCATTTAGGTGCGGCTCCAGCACAATAAAAAATTCCTGGCAGGAATGTGTGATATATTTTGGAAGCGTGTGTTATTGTGAGACCATAGTCAACTAATTTGTGGTAAAAATATGGCATTTTGCCTTATATAGCTTAGGAGATACATAGTCACACTGAGGCATCATATGCAAAAAGTAAACAAGCCCACAAACACAAAATAAAAAATCAAATTGTTTTTTATCAGTCAACTTCCACAGGCATGGTCGCGACTCCACAGATTTAATCAACATAATCTTGCCCTCGTGGCTTAAATTTTCCGCACGTTTTTTACTTTTCTTTTCCATTTTGCTATTCGTTTTCCTGTAGTCGGCACAAAAAGATATACGTTTTGGTATTTCCTGTGCCCAGCGCCAGTGTGTACATGTTGTATAAAATCGATACTATCGATAACAGTTTAGTATTTTTTGCTACGTTGCTGGGTACCTAAGACACACGCAGCCAACAAAAAAAATTCCCGCTGTGACGATTTTGTATGGAAATTTTTTTTTTTTCGCTGTGCTGGATACCCACCTTTTACTACAAATAAATTTAAATTTTTATCTTCTTCAGCAACAATAACTATAGGGTTTGCTCAACGTGTCATTTTCCATGTGAAAGATTAAAGCCACGGTGCACTTATATCCGAGGATATAGTACAGCGAGTCTGGTTTAAGCGCCAAACTAACGCCCCTTATACATAAAGGTACCAAATTGAAGCTACTTCTGTTTGGTCGTAAAATTCCTCATTGGTATGGAGCGCCAATTATCTAAAACGACTTCCGATTGTTGGGCATCGGCATCCAGTTGTTACATAACCCAACTCCACGCCGAGAATATTTTCTACCCGCTTTGGGCATTAACTATTTCAAAGATATTCATCTTTGAATTGCTTTTGGATTTTTTTATATGTACATACAAACATATGTATTAGTTTCGGGCCGGGTCTCTGTGAACCAAAGTCGTGCCAGGCCGGGCCTCTTGAAAAAGTCTTCGTGCTCGTGCGGGCCTGGGCCACAGAAAGCAGGCCCGTGCCCACCTCTAGTGTGGTGTTTTCTGTGTGAATATTTATGATATGACCATGACCATTATACCAAAATGTTTATATTTTGAGAGGTGGGGAACAAGCTCTCATTCTAAGTATACGCCTAGACATAATTGATGTCGCAGAGTGTTTTTAATCCTGCTGTGCACCAAGGTAATCTTGGGTCCTCTTTTTAGCAATGGAATTGTTTGCCATTATGCGCTTTAATTAAGTTAAATAAAAGAAAAACAAGTCATACGCGCAAATGAGGACTATAATAGATTCATCTTAGAACGGCACTAGCCATCCTAGATATAAATCCTCCGGAAAACAAAGAATTCGAGATTTCTTTAATCCATCATCCAAATTCGCTATATATGCTTCGTATAATTCAGGAGGACTCATCACATATAAACAGCGATTTCAATGTAAACGTAATAAGAACCCCAAATTTAAGGAAAGCGCAGGTTACCTCACTCAAAAAATTTGGAGATGGTAATGCGGCCAGAAAGATCGGATGCTGACAAAAAAAACATGACTCTCGCGATTAGATCTAGTGCGAAGCTTGTGTTTTTTGCAGATGAGAGTGCAAAAGCGGAAACTTTAATAATCGAGTAGCGTCAAAGCTGAGGGTTTTTTTTATGTTGATGATCTTCGAATTTGACGAAATGGTATAGATGTCCGTGACTGTTCCAGATTTCCCAAGTAAATCGATGTATTATATCAAATCGAAGATAATTAATGATTTTGTCAAGTCTGACACAAAGAGGCTTTACAGAATAATTGAAAACGGTTGAAAAATACAGCTCCGGAAGTGAGAGTTTAAAGTTGATGAAATGTAATAATTCAGGTTCAGCATGCCCCTTGTTGACTTTAAATCATTAAAGCAGTCTGCTTGCATCTTAAGCTTATCGGAAACAAACTTCAAAACAGCCTCAGGATGTGTTCCAGTTGAGAATTTACCAACATGTAAGTCTTTTTAGATATGCTTTACGTCAAGTTCAGCTAATGCGTGTGCGATACCAACAACATATTTGTTTTGTTTTTTCCGTCTTTTTCGCCGGCTCCAAACTGTGAAAAATTCATCACCTTGATGACAGTGCGCGTCACTCTCACTGACAGCCAACGGAGTGACTTAATTTACCTTTCTGGAATTAATATTTTCCTTGTGTAGATTTTCAATCCGAGTTTCAAATCGATCGGACGGTTTTGGAAACTTATTCCACACAAAGTTTTCAAAAAAAACCCTTACGGGAGGAATGGTCCATAGAGCTTTCTTAGTGCTCATTTTTAGCACATAAATAAACTTGTGTAAAGGTTTCAGCTTTCTACGCTTACGGTTTGGGCTCCACATTGAGCCAATGAATAAATCAGTCGTCAGGACAAACTATTTTAAAGGTATACATAGGCACGGTTGCCACTTAAAAATTAAAGATAAAGCCAAAAAAAAAAAAAAAAGTGTCAAATTCACTCAAAAATAAACAATTGTGGCAACCGTGTACATAGGTACACAATTTTGATTGTGTCGTCAGCAACGGCGAATTTAACTTACGAACGAACGAACAACGAATTTTACTTACTCAATACCGGATATTATAGTCGTCAATAAATATCTATGACGATAACGAGAATACTAAATAATTAGGGTATTCAGTTGCTATGCTATGTGCGTATAGTACTAAAGTGTTATTCGAAAGCTTTACAGCAAACACACAGAAGCATTTTTAACGCAGCAAACATGGGTCTGGGTATGTTTGATACTATTGTACTATATGTGTTGTTGAAAGGTTGCCAGACTATGTATGAAAACAGCTGTTTTCGAGATTATTGATGTAATGAAATAAGATCACACTAGGCGAGTTTTGGTTGTAAAAGTAAGTAAATTTGATTATTTATTAATTTAAAAGACTTGTAGAACTTGTGTTCTATATAATATTAATCTTTATTAATTAACTAAATGTGTCTTCATGAACATTGTTTCTTGGCGGGAGACGCGCACTTTTGGCGTGACTTCAGATAAGTGTTACCAGAGAATGTGTAAGCGTAAATACTTAATACTAAATATTAAATGCTATCGATATTTATCATTAGTAAATATCGCGAGGAACCAATACTTGTTTACGACGCCGTGGAGCTAGCATATGAGGATGGGGCTGGGTCGCCACATCTACTCCCCCCCCTAGTGACTTCGTCGATTGTGGTTCATGACCATCATTTTGCGTATCGAGATTGACAAGGAAAGCGGGCATAAGGAGGTCAATTGAAAGTGCCTTGTGCTCGCCATTTACATTTATAATTGGGCAATTCACCAGTCGTTTCAACATTTCAAAGTTTCAAGTTTGAAACGATTAACTTGTGAACAGGATTTTGCGTTTCAAATCGTTTCAAAGTTGTGAAGTCAGCTGTTGTTTGTTTACATTTCTAGAGTCTAGTAGTCTTAGCTGCGTGGCGGCAGACACGAAAAGGCAATTTTTGTATAAAATGATGTTTAATTAAAACACCATTTAATAATTATATTGTTATGTTCATTTATTTATTATCTTTAAATCTTAATTCTAGCTCAAGCTAAAGAAAATTAATTTTTTCAAACAAAACTGTTGTTTGGCAGCCATTAATCAAGTGTGCTCATACATTTTTGCACAAAAAAACACCAAATATACTGATAAATACTGCACATCGATAGCAAATATCGGTTAAATATCGTGCTCTTCCCATCTTTACTTTGTTCAAACTTGAAACACTTTTTGTATACATAGGCTGGGGTGTTTCAACGTTTCAAGAAATTGTTCTATGTGGTTGTTGTTGCTTGACGTTTCAAACTTGAAACTTTGAAACGTTGAAACGACTGGTGAATTGCCCAAATATAAACCTTGTCATCCACTCGGCGGGTAATTTTATACGGTCCAGTATACGGCTGTTCCAGTGGTTTTTTTACAGATGCAACAAGCTTGAAAACGTGTGTGCAGGTTTGCAACGATTTTGAACAGAAGATGTGTGGCTTGTTGTGATGTGCCGCTGGAACTGCTTTGATTGCCCGAATTTGCTGACGAAGCAGCGCAGTTGGACGGAGCTGATCGATTTCAGAAACCAGGTTTTTGAGGCGAAAAACTCGTTAGGCAAACGAATGGTAGTGCCAAAAAGAATCTCGGCTGGTGAAGTTTGTAGGTCAGCTTTGTATGTGGCCCGAAGTCCTAGTAAGACCGTTGGAAGCAGATCAGGCCATGGTATGTGCGAGTTGCAGTTGCAGAGTTGGCGGCTTTCAGTGTGCGATGCCATCTTTCTACCATGCCGTTTGCTTGCGGGTGATAGGCTGTAGTCCAAATCTTTTGTGCTCCAACGATTTTTGACAGCTCTGCGAATAGTCCGGATTCGAGTTGTGTGCCCTGATCAGTTGTGATAGTGAGGGTAGTTCCAAATAAAAGATCCACTGTGAGTAAAATGCCAATGCGACAGATTCAGCTGTCATGTTCCGTAACGGAATAGCGAGCGGCCATCTACTGAACCGGTCGATGATAGTTAGGCAGTAGCGGAAACCATTGATGTTAGGAAGCTCTATCAGATCCAAATGGATGTGGTCAAAACGGTTGTCAGGCACCTCTATCCTCTCAAGAGCGCTGCGTGTGTGACGGTTGATTTTGGCGCGTTGGCATGCAACACATTGACGTACCCATGGCGTAGCATCTTTGTTTATACCTGGCCAAACATAACGCTGTTTAAGCAGTTTTGAAGTTGTGCGCCCGCTCTATCCAGGCTGTGCCAGGCTGTGCACTGAGTCGAAAGCTTGACGTCTTATAGTTTTGGGCAGGTACGGTCGCTCGCGTCCAGTTGAGGTGTCACATAGTATGTCTAGCTGATCAATGCGTTTAGTTTCTAGACAGAGCGATGTCGAAGTTGCCAGTTGTGAAATTTCACCATTTTGTTGAGCGTCGTAAATAATTTGCGCATTTAAGGTGCTTGGCATGTTAATTGTCTTAATGCGAGAAAGTGCATCCGCAACTGTATTGTCTACTCCAGAGACATGCACAATTTCTGTTGAGAACTAGGAAATAAGATCCAGCTGACGCAGTTGGCGTGGCGATGCCTTGGATGCCTTCTGTGCAAACGCAAACGTTAATGGCTTATGGTCAGTTTGTATTATGAAGGGGCTTCCGTCCAGAATGTGTTTGAAGAAAATTATTGTGGCGAAAATGGCTAAAAGCTCACGCTCGTACGTGCTGTAATTTTTCTCTGCTGGACTCACCTTGCGAGAGAAAAAGGATACGGGGTGCCACACATCGTCTTCAAGTTGCTCGAGCGCGGCACCAATTGCAGTATCTGAGGCGTCAGTTTTGAGGGAAAGCTGCGCTGAGGGTAAGAGAAAGGTAGCACACGTTGCTTCTGCTATGCCTTGTTTGCAACGCGCGAATGCCTTGTTAGCAGCTGAAGTCCATTTGATTTCGCGCTTGTCATTCTTTGTGGCGCCTTTGAGGTATTCTGTGAGCGGAATCTGTGCTTCTGCTGCGTTAGGCGTCAATCGCCGATAATAGTTGACCATCCCTAGGAACCTGCGCAATTCGATGATTGACTTGGGCTTAGGGAACTCGTTGATGATTTTAGTACGCTCCTCGGGAGGCTTGAAACTTTTGGCGTTGACTGTGTACCCCAAGAATGTAACCTCACTCTGCCCAAATAGGCATTTTTGTGGATTGATGATCAAGCGATTGCTACGGAGGATCTCGAAAATCTTAGTAAGGTGCTGGAGATGTTCCTGAGGCGAGGTGGAGTACACGATAATATCATCTATGTAGCAGCCGACAAAGGGAAAGCCGCGCAGCAGGTTATCCATGTGTCGTTGGAATGTCTGAGCTGCATTTCGGAGGCCAGGTGGCATGCCGATAAATTCAAACAACCCGAATGGTGTAGTTACAGCTGTTTTTGCAATGTCGCTTGTAGCAACTGGAATTTGATGGTATGCGCGTTCGAGGTCAATTGTAGAAAAAACTTTTGAGCCATGCAGACGCTGAAGAATGTCCTCACAGTGTGGAACAGGGTAGCGGTCTGGAGTGGTGCGAGAGTTGAGCTTTCTGTAATCACCTGTGGTGCGCCATCCGCCATTTTTTTTAGGTACCATGTGGATTGGACTGGCCCAATGACTGTTCGATGGTCGTATAACTCCATATTTGAGTAGCAAATCAAAATCACGACGTGCTACTTTCAGTTTCTCTCCAGAAAGCCGTCTTGGCTTGTCAAAAACTGGAGCCCCAGTTGTCTCTATGTAGTGCGATACATCATTATCAATGCGTGTTGCTAGAGACGTGTTGGGTCGTGTGATTTCGATGAAGCGTTTAAGGAGGTCAGCATAAGGACGAGTGGTTCCGTGTGGCTCCTGTGAGTTGATTGTCGAGACGTTGTGTAGTCTGATTTGAGAGAGTTTCCCAACTGTTGACATTTCGGCTTTTGGCGCCATGAGCTTATTGCCTTTGAGATCGAGCAGTAAGCCATGGTGCGTGAGAAAATCAGCTCCGATGATTGCTGATTGGATGTTAGCGACGATGAAAGACCATTTGAATTTGCGATGCAGATTTAGGTCAATTGTTACATCTAGCGTGCCGAATGTGGTGATTGCGGACTTGTTGGCAGCATAACGCTTAAAGTCACTTTTTTCTCGTTTGTTTTTCAATATAGAGATCGGGATGAGTGAGATGACTGATCCGGAATCAATTAGGAACTTAATATTTGTTGAGTGGTCCAAAATATGAAGACGGTACTCAGTGGTAAGGCGAGCATGTGGGTTAATGCTGTCATGTGCCGCCAGAACAGACGACAGCTGCCTTAGTTTCCCTGTTGTGCTTTAAATGAGCAAGGCTGTGCGCATTTACGGGCGCTGTCACCAAATTTGGTATGGTAAAAACAGACTCGTGTCTTGTTTGGAGCATCCCGAGTTTCTTGACGCTTTTGCTTCATATTGTCATTATCAAGTTGTTTTTTTAGATGTGTCAATATGCGTTCCATATCACCCAGGGTGCGCTCCACATTATCAAGCCGGTTGTGTGGAGTGTGCTGAGCAGCGCCAGCGGGACGTGCAGCTGTCATGGCAAACACGTCAGCTTCTGTTTCCATAAATTCGTCAGCAACTGCAAGTTGCTCATCTATTGAGGCCGAACGCAGCACTATAAGGCTTTGTTGAATATGCTGTGGCTTTTGGTCTTCGAGGACGAGTTCTGAAAGCGCTTTGTGTAGCTTTCGGTCGGACGACTCGGTGAATCGTTTATGATTGTCAGCTTTAGATTGTTATACTTTTCAACATCAGGTGGCTGCATGATGACGTCAGTAAGTTGCAACATGACATTGGCGTCAAGTGCGCTTAACAAGTGGTAATAGCGGGTGTTGTCGGCAGTAATGCGATTGCATAAAAATTGTGCCTTAACTTGTAAAAACCACAGCTCGACATGATCTTTCTAAAAGGGTGGCAGCTTGATAGCACTAACTGATGCGACTGTTGGCATGTTGCCGTTGTCGTGAAGTTGTGGTTGCTGCGCAAGTTAATTGGAGTTTGACGCGCCGGTTTGCATGTCGTTGTTGTTGTTGAGCTGCGATCCACCTGAGTCTGGTGAAGAGGCACCGTTTGCCGAGTCGTCGATAGTGCTCATTTTGACTTAGCGGGGTCACCAATGTAGAACTTGTGTTCTATATAAAATTAATCTTTATTAATTAACTAAATGTGTCTTCATGAACATTGTTTCTTGGCGGGAGACGCGCACTTTTGGCGTGACTTCAGATAAGTGTTACCAGAGAATGTGTCAGCGTAAATACTTAATACTAAATATTAAATGCTATCGATATTTATTATTAGTAAATATCGCGAGGAACCAATACTTGTTTACGACGCCGTGGAGCTAGCATATGAGGATGAAGCTGGGTCGCCACAGACTAAACTGATGTTTTTAACAGTGGCATAAGTGACAAAAGCAAAAAGAGTGCGGGAGAACGAAATAAAACGCTGGAGCGAGGATGATGTGTGGAAAATGATTGTGTATGTTCAATTGCATACGAATTTTGAATTTGATTGCTTTTAGCTTAACAATTACTCAATTCAGTTTAACTATCGATTGAAAACGGACGGTTTTTTTTTGTTATTATCTTGTTTTGTTTATCTAATAAATAGCAAACAATTAATTTTATATCGTATTATTTTAAGAGGGATCTGAATATATTATACATAGTTTTCTTGAAAATTCAATTTATATATCATAATTTAAATTTATTTTTGAACTAATTGTATATTTATTTTAAAGATTTTAAGTTCTTTTCACAAGTACTGTAAGCCAGACCAACGCCAAATCCGGAACCCAGCCATACAGGCCACATACGTCTTTTTAAAAACAATAGGGACATCGCCGATCCAATAAGAAGTCCTCCACCTGTAATTAAAAATGGTACTTAAATAACCGACATGCAATAGGTAAAAAATTTTGTTAAACCTAGGCTGCTCTAATCGAGCAAATTCAAATTATCTTGTGCTTGACAGTGGTTTAAAACTTAGTGGTTATCTCCTAATCAAATTGTGAGGCACCTATGTAAGTTAGACTACACTTCGGTTAGTTTGACTAACCTGGGATTGAAAATTGGGAAAGTTGGAAAACATTTTAGTTCTTGGAACTTATGAATTCTTAATAATAGCAGAAAAAACGTTCTCAATGTATTAAGCTGTGGCGAAAATGAAAATATGGCAAATATGCAAAGGAGCCAAAAGCTCTTCTGCTTACAAAGTATCAGAAAAAAACTATAATCTATTGTGAGCAGCTCATACTACGAAAACTTTTATAAATGAGAGAGTTGCCAGAAGAAACCCATTAATCTTTAAGCAGGTGCAAAATATCTAGAGTTTAAGAAAACATGGACCTTAATCAACACGTAGTCGGCTTCTTCTGATCCCAGTACATAATTTTTTAGACACATCAGATTGCAAGCGATTCTGATACCTGAACAAAACTGACAAATCGACACCAAATTTGGTAACTTTAACTTAAAAACTGTGGAAGATATGGGGATATACGACTTAAAAGGCAGGTAGCATGGGCATCCAAAATTTTGATGCAGATCTTAGGGGAATGTCACTACCTACATTGCCACCATTGGTGGATCTAGATCAAAAACTATGGAAGATAAGAGCGAAATGGGTGGGCATGGTACCAAAATTTGTATGCAGTTTTCTGGGAAACGCTGGTAGCTATCTCCTTAGCAAATTTGGTAACTTATGAAATAGACATGACTTAATCAACACTGCTGTTGTTGCTGGCGAAGATGTTATCTACACATTTACCTATGCTGGAGCTCCAAAGCTATCTCCTTTTACGGTGCACATGTACAAATTAACCGGATTGGAGAGCAATTGAACAAGGTGAACGGCGAGAGTCCGGAAATGAACTTGAATGTGCATAGGAAACCGCGTATTGTATTTCTTTTAAGAAGCCGCTTAACAGTACTTATTTATCAAACACATACATATGTCCAAGCACAATTCTATGAATTTGGTTACATAACACAAAAGACTTACTTCCTTTAATAATGGTATTAGACACACATCGGTCCAACTTCATTCCGTATTGATCTTCAGAATATGTCATTTTATATACTTATTTATATAATATTTTCAATTAAATTGCAACTTATGGAATAAATTCCTATAAAGGGAAAAGCTTGACTGACAATAAAAATAAATCGATTAATGTGTTACGTTTATAATTCACAATATCGTTTCATTCATCGTATACGTTGTAGATATGTTCAGTGCTGTAAAGTTATCGATTTAACGAAACATGAACAGTACTAGAACCAAAGAGTGTACAATTTAATATGGTGTTTACACTACGGTTACTTGTTGCGTTTTGCGTTAAATGGCAACACGCAGCTTCTTGCCCATACAAATAGCATAGGGGCCTAGTGGTGACATAAAGTTGAGTTTAGTTTGGATGTAGTTGCGTGTATTTTATTAATGTAACTAATACATTCGATTGACTCAAAAGGAACTACCCATTTCGTATATCGTTCTCAACTACCACCACTGATTCAATTTAGCGGTTTGCCGGCAAACAAAAACAAAAAATTAATAGCAATTCATTGTAAAGATGTTGAAACAAAATGGTAAGCAATGGTTTTTTTTTAAATATTATATGTATGTTTAACCTATTTTGACTTAATTCCAGGCTATAATAAGAGATTGCCGCCAGTAATGACAACTTGATAATATACAATAAAATTTAAAATAATGGTAGTACACTTGGCCCTCGCTTAACACGGACTCTTTTAGCACGAACTCGGTCTTACACGGTTACAAATTTGCTCCCTTTCCTCTTTAAACACGCTGAAAACCTCGTTCTTACACGATTGCAAAATATCTATTTTTTTTTTTTCTTTTAATTGATGCGTTATTTTCTTTGTGCTTCTATCATATGTAATGAATAATGAAGCAAACAATTCGAAATCAGATGACGGCAGCCGATCCAATTTGTTTAACGATAGATAAGCTCCAAGAAGGATTCTCATATGCTAGCTAGGAGTGCTATGAAGAAGCTTTAAATGCCACCAAACAATCGAAAATGACTGATTTTTTCGATAAGGAGCCACCAAAAATGAAAACATGTTGAAACAAAACGGCTTAACCTATGTATAAATGAAACATATGATCAAATGTAGCATTTAACATTTTTGAGTTTTTAAAAAGTTTAACCTGTTAATTATTTATATGAAGTAACTTTTTTAATTTAATACCAACTTTTAATTTTGAAAATATGAATGTTATACATATATTTAAGGCATATAAATAAGTAACTTTTGGTTAATTTTGAACAAATATATGAGACTTAAATATAAAGACATTAAATTGAAAAATTAAAAAAAAATTTTGTTGCCAAATTTGAATTTCAGGAACGTAACCCCTTGTTTTGTACTGAATCCATGTTTCGCTTAACACGATTTCGCTTAACACGAGGTTTTCTAGGAACGTAACCCCCGTGTTAAGCGAGGGCCAAGTGTATTAATATAAATTGAATATTTAATAAATTCACTGCGGCTTATATTTGAATTGTTTATTTAATTTGCATTCCATTGAACATAATAATTCCAAAAGATTGCTTGAATTCATATTATTGTTTTAATATAATTATTGTGTATCAGCGAAATCAAAACAAGGCAGCTGCTGTTCACCTCACGCATAACGCACTTTTGTGCCAATGTAAACACCAATTCTGCTTGTTTGCGTCGATGACGATATCGATAGCAAACTCATTGTAGTATAAATGCCCTATAAAGAGTGTGCGATTGGTCAGAAAAGCATTCTCTCAGGCATCCGCGGTAGGCAATAACTGTATATTGCTTTGTTTTGCCTTTGCTTGTGGTGTTTTCGAATAATACAGAGAATAACAAAAGCAGTAAGCAATAAGTGTGAGCGAGTGCGATAGAGGATTTGTGTTTCAGTTTCCCTAGCACTTAGCGTTTTAACGAAATATGAACAGTACTAGAACTCTTATAACGAATTCTTTTATATCACATTTTATCTACTACACTGTAATCTGGCAGCTCCTGTCTGTGTATTTACGTTTGTTTTTCTTCTAAGTTCTGTCGGCTAACAGATGTTTTTTTTTTTTTCAAATTTTCGGACTATAGAGGTTTACTCATTTCGCCTCTGTAAGCCAGAAAATTGGACTATCCGACAAGTTTGTGCAAAAGAACTGCCGGGTCAGCCAGATTGCACTTATATCAAAAAAATGTAGTATTTTTAATTTTCTTTTAAGTTGCTTGATAGTGCTTTGAACATATGCAGCTGCAAATTAAGACAGCCCCGTGAAAATTCTTTTTCTTACAGGCCAACAAATAAACATAAAATATTTCGAGTATTACTTTGATGTTTGAACATTTCTTCAAACATGGATTATAATTTTTTATTGCTAACAAAATTTTATTGTAATTGATCGTAAAATACACAGTATGGTTGAATAAGAATGAAATTTACTAACAATTTATATAAATTTGAAAATCTCGCAGGTAAGTTGGTCGATTGGCTTGGTTTTAAATTTGTATGATACAAAACACTTAAATCTATAGAGTCATAGCTGTAAGCCTTATACCAAAGATATTTAGCTTACATATATCTCAGAGAATATAATTCAAAATCCGGAAGACTATGCAAATGTCAAATTTTGTAGTTTAGCACGATAAATCAATAACTTATAAAATTTTTCCTTAGTTGGACACAGGTGCATGTAAGATACGAATTATTGACACAAACAGATTGGATCTTCTTAATTACTTGGCAAAATCCAGTGTATTTTCCTTGCAAGCAAGAGTCTTCCTTAATTTCCTTATAAATTAATATTTGTTGTTGCTGGAAGCAAATGTTTTGTTTTAATTTATGCAGTTTCTCTGCGCGTGCAAGATTGAGTATAGAGCACACTTTCATGGGTTATGACAGCTAAGAAACCGAAAAATAGTTATTGCTGCGCTTGCAAAACTTACCTGAGCAGGCGAATCTGTCAAACAGAGCGAGCTTCGAATGACAAAACAAAATTTTTTAATTTTTCGCCGTCAACACTATAAAGTTTCGAGAAATCAGCTCATTGCAACATCTATGTGATCCTTAATCTTGGGATTGATTTATTTATCCGCTTAAAAGCAGATCGTGTATGTGACATTTAGACAGAAAAAATCGTTTTACTTTATGCGTTTGTAGGTAAGAATAGTTTCAATAATTTAAACTGATTGCATTTATAGCCAATAACGTAGTTTTAACTGGCTTGGAGCTTGCCATCAGTAATCAAATCAAAAGTAACGTATATATCATAAGTTCCGATCTTATGTGTCAGTTGATCTTTCGTAATCATGACCATATGTAAAAATTAAATTACAAATTTTTCAATAAAATAATTAATAATAATTTTATAAATAATATTTGTTGTGCTTAAAAAAATGAGATAATGAATCAAAGTAAACATTGCTTACATTTGCTAAGTTTGCTTTCAAGGTATTTTTATGGAAACAATTGAAATTGGAACATAACGTGGCTTCTTCTCGCGATAGCATGTAAAAAAAATTATAGCAAATGCGATAAATTGCCGATATTGTTCGATAAATGTAATTTTGACCAGAACTAAATTAGACCACACGCCACACGTTCACGAAAAAAGAAGAAGAAAAGCCAGCAAAGCTAGTCCGATCACGAAAAAATGGATCTTCCTAAGGTAATAAAGTAACACATTAAATACATATAACAAATTGTTAAATATATTAATTGCAGCTGCCGAACGCTCTCCGGGACTTGCCAAACAGGGTTCTTAATGTATCCGTCGAAGAACGCGTGCCACTCTTTGAAAACGTCTGTGCGGTGCTTAACAATCCCGGTAAGCTTCTAGCTATTGTATGTACATATATGTGTACATATTACGTACTGCCTTCATGCTTATTCAAGTTTTTTCTTTAGTTAAATATGAGAAAAAAGATAGAAAAGCTATCTTAACCTCGTTAAAGATTATATACTTTTGCTGCCATGTATATTTTTTGTATATATATTAACATACTTATAAATATCCTGCCATGGAGCACAGGCTCTTACATCAAATCACAAAAAAGATTACCCCAAACAGATAAGTTACTTCGTTGCGCTTTCGGAAGTGCGGTGTTGTTTCTTTCATTCATCTTTTTGGTTCGTTTACCTTTATTCGCCAGTCGGATAACCATTTTTCCACGTAAACCAGATGAAGGGCTAGTTGGGCTGTCACTTATATTGGGCATCATCAGCAAAGGTAGAAATTGTCAATCGGCGTAACACATTTTAAGACAATATTAATATTATATTACAATCAGCTTACGACTGCCACCAACCCGCTAAACATCTGTTCAGCTGCAAGGGCTGACACATGTCAATTGAATAAATAATTGTGCGACTCATCGAAGGAATTCATTTCAATCCAAACTTAAAATAATTCAACAGTTAGCAAGTTTTCATACATTTTGTACCTAAATTGGCTCACTGAATTTACATAGTATGAGAGTTTTTTCGCTTCTTGCGCGATATCATCACCAGGGATACCAGAGTGACGCGGAACAAACTACACCTTCTGTTTTTACACGGCCTTTTTTTACACGATTTTGGTTTGAAAATAATTATTTTTTAATATTTTAACACGATTTAACTCCATTTATGTTTAAAATTTTTTTGTCTTAAATTTTTTGTTAGTTTTAATTTCTGCGAAATATTTTCATATCACAAATTAAGGGGAATGCCCTTTCTGTGCTTACGAGCAAGTTTACTGGTCGTGTAAATAGCACAAATTTAGGGTAATTCCTTTTTTGTGCATACAATTTTTGCATACGATCAATGTCTGTTTTTACACGGTTTTTTTTGCACGCTTTTTTCAGGAACCAACTTTCGTGTAAAAACAGAATTATGTATGTGTATGTATGGGTTTACCTTGATCTCTTAACTTAACTTACAGCTTATATTCTTCGAGGAAAGTGCTTTAATTGCCGCTATGATATATGGAATATATGTACATATATATTGGGAAAATAAAGAAAATCCAATGCATCTACTATATGCATTGTAGTTGGTGCGGGATATTAGATTATAATTAAATTAAAATATCGATACAATTCTCTAAAAAATAATAATTTTAATGGCTAAAATGTTTAATAATTTGTAATTTTTCGTTTCAGGCGTAAATTCAGCCATTGTTCGAGGAATTTGTAAAGTTATAGGAACAACGCTTTCAAAGTACAAGGATCCCCCATCTCAACTATTAGTTCGCAAGCTACTTTGCGATCTAACAACATTTCATCATGATTCAACTATAGAACATATGTTATCAGTCATTAAAACAATTTTTCTGAAAGAATTACCATCGACAGCTGCTTCTAAGTCATGTAAACCGGCTGTGGTTGCCTTGGGATGGATTTGTTTAATACTAAAAAATGTCGATCGAAAATCAAATATTTACAAAACTGAAAAAACGCGAATGATTGAATATCAGTCGATGCTTTACCAAACCACTTTACTGGCACAAAATGCACGTGTTACAGATGCAGCTACAAAAATAATATACGATTTATGGGAGAATAATAATATTTTTGAGGAAACGATGATAACATTATTTGAAATGGTTGCAACTTCTAACGTTACAATAATGATAATGATGATGATACGGTTCGAATCCGAACACAATCAGTCCCATATACTGAAAAAATATAAGGTGAAAGCTGTGGAATGCTTTGTTAAAAGTATGCTACTGTGTAAATCAAAACCGGAAAAACCGTTAATAGCTGCTTGTCAACCATTACTGTCAACACTTGATGATTCTGAATTTAAATTGTACATCTTCAACGATCTACAAAAGTCAATTTTGCGGAGTCCCGAAAATACTTTAGAGAGTGTTGGCTTGATATTTGGCCTGGTTCATATTGATTGCAGCGCTTACGCTTCTCAAATCGGTACTGTTTTAATCAAAAAGTTATACAGCAAAGGAGAACTCGCTCGTCATGAATCCTTGGAGTCTCTTAAAAGCTTATCACAGAAATGTTCAGATGCTAACATAATTAAACAACTGCTGGAACTTACATTCTCAATCTTAAATGGATCTGATGGAAAAATAAATGTTGTGGAGTATAGAATAAATTTGTTACAGGTAACACAATACTTTATAGCTTTGCGAACGAATTTGAACATAACGTATCCGTTTTCGTTAACATATATCAAATTAGATTTTAAATCGAATAATAGATAGAAACTCAATCTTGAGTTCATACAGAGGGAGAGACAGACACCATGACGGTAGAATTATTATTTGGCAAATGATCTGCTAAATTTGTGACCAAATTTATAGAGCCTTTTTTTTACATTTACATACATAAATTTACATCATATTTGTATGTCGAAGTAAAATTATTTATTTTTACCATTTTCCGGAGTGTTTTACCAAAATTGTCATTTCTAAAAACCTGCTCCTATCCCTGTCCATTAATTATTGTAAATTTTTCACACAATTTATATACATATTTTTATATAGTGCATGTTGATAGATAGTACAGATTTAATTGAAAAATAATCGGAGGGTGCTTTAAGCTTCATGTTGCTTCATGCCATAATGCACAGTTTCTAGATATTATTTGTAACGAGATCTGATTTAATTTAAAAACATTTTCTAAAGACTAATTTTCACTCCAAACTTAAAATTATTCCATTGATTCAAAAAACTGTCTTCAAGTATGTTCGCATATCCGAATGTGTATTATAAACAATAAAAGTATTTTGGTTTATAGTTCATCTATATGAATTTTTGTCTCAGAAAACATTACTATTGACGCAGTCAAATCTATTGATTTTTTCGGTAAACGCAGCCGCAGCTTCCGCGCTTTCTTTATAATATAAAACGCCCCCAGATCTTATCATAATTTTAAGTGCAGCGGCTACTCTGGCAAATAATTAATTGACATATTAAATTTTTAGTTTTTCAAAGATATTTGGATTTTGTTGCTTTAAGAATGATTTGGTTTTAGATTTTTAGATCTATTTCAAATACATAGATATTTTATAATTTTTCATTACATAAACTCAATCATTGTGTTTCATGATAATGTTTCTCAGGGACTTTATAAGATTTAAAACATCGTGTGTGGCCTATACTTCATTATTGACTCTAAAACTTGGTTTCATAAAATAATGTACCATTCACAAGAAAAAAAAAACCAAAACTGTTAACTTTTGACATTATATTAGTTTTAAACCCACATGGGATGGGTTGGCAATTCTATGTCTTTATTTCTTATAAAGTACCTAAGGGTCTGCCAATACCGATACTGGACGGTATATTTTGGGCCAATAAACAAATTTTAAAAGTTTTTAATGTTTCTTTAATTTATTGCAGGGTGCTGGATATCTTAGCTTCAACGACGTAAGTGCGGGTAATTCACACGATATTTTAAATAAAGCTGTGGATTTGTTCTGGAAAGTGCTTGATACGGAAACACAGGAAAAAGTCATATGTTGTTCACTAGAAATGTTTGCTTTGTGGTGTGCAAAATTTCAGAACGAGCTACCCACAGTAATTATAAACATTTTTAAAGCTGGTATAGAAAACAAAAATACAACTCAAGTCATTCGTCAAAGTTACCTGGATTGGTTGCTTTCATCGATACAAAATGCGGAAATCAAAGATACGAGCAGTATAGTATTAACTTTATATAGCTTGTATTCAAAAGCATATCAGCAATTTCCGCAGCCATCTTTCGTATCAGAGGCAGCCTGTATAGCTTGCATTTTGCTTTTACTAGAGAAGCCATCAGAGTTGTACTCTTTCTTTTGGAATACAATTTTTGACATGAGTAAACAACATTTCTTTAATGAAAAATTTATAACAACAGCAGCCGCGGAGACCTTATGTCATATTGCGTTTATGTCCAAAATTATATTGAATTCCTATTTTGATCAAATCAAGGGTCCTGTTTATCCGATACATCGAGCCTTGCTTAATAACTTATGTAGCAGTTCACTGAAAGTCAGAAATTACACGAAAGGGCAAGTTCAAGAAATTACAAAAAGTGCTGATGGCGTTGATTTTGTTAAACAAGCTCTTACAGAGTTTAGTAAACTTATTAAAAGTGTAAAAAATCAAAATGAATTTGACAATTGTGTTGATCAAAATGGTGCATCAAATCAGGCGTTTGTTGAAGCATTAGAGGTTATATGTGACTTAGACAATGTTTCTCACGATGACTCCCTTGAGTTAACCACACTTCTCTTAGATATTGCTAACTATCCGGCAATAGCAACCAATAATCCATATTTTTGGGAAAATATCATTAAAGGCAATTTTAACTTGAATCCCGAAAATTTCATTGCTATAAACAAGGAGAATATTATTGAGAAATATATAGACAACTTTCAGATTTGCAGAGCCTATGAGAATACTATTTCTTCATTGGTAAGAATAAGTCCAGATATCATCGTGGCTCCCATTATCATGCGAACGAAATCGTACCTAAATAAAGAAAGTAATTTTGTCATTAGCAATGAAGAGTTTTTGGTATTTATGACACCGGAGGGAGAATTGTACGATAAAAGTGTAATACCACACGCTGACTCTCAATATCAAACAATTGGTGTTAAGCGAGAAAACAAAGTTTACAGCTATAAGGAACAATTAGAAGAAATTCAACTTCGTCGTGAGATTGATGAAAAACGTCAAAAGGAAGGTAAATCAAAAACCGTAAAACTTACACTAAAACAACAGGAGCTTATTAAAAATCAAACCGAAAAAGAAATGCGTATTAGATTTCGTGTCAAGGAAATGTATGAGAAATTAATGTGCATGATCAGTATTTTTAAAGCTGCTTGTTCTGGAAACGAAAAATATATGGCTTTACATTTTCATACATTATTAGACGATATCTTACGAGCAACCAATAGCCCTCTAAGCGCTGAGCCGTTGACAGAACTTTACTATTTCTTGCATAAAATGTGTTTTAAAACTCAATCAGATATTGGTCGAGCAATTTCCATTGCAACGATAAGACTTCAAAATCCATCTTGCCCTTTAAAAGATGAATGGGTTGCCGATAACTTGCAGAGTAACATTGTCGATATAATATCAAATATAAACAAACATGTTCTTGTTAATTCGAACCTATTAGATTCACAATCGTTTACGTATGCCTTTGAATTTCTAAAACGTACAATTACTTCGTTAGGTGATAACGCAAATGAGGAAATTATAGTAACGAGTATAAAGCTGATAGAAATCCATGTAAAACCTCAAGAAATCAAAAATGTTGACAGCTACAGCCATCCAAAGCATTTGCCTAGGCTAGGCATGTTTTCAATACTACTGTATTTGATAAAGATATCTAACAAAACAATTCAACTTCAAGCCGTAAATGCTTTATTAGAAGTTGCAAAAGTTTCATCTGGAGGTAAATTGAATGCCACTCCAGATAGTGAAATTATTGAGTTATTTTTAGAAGCTTTACAAAGTAATATGGATACTGTACGGGATGTTGCATTGCGAACAATTCAAATCATGATCCAACCAATAATTGAATATTCTAAAACTGATGTTAACTTACAAAAGCAAGTAATCGCGAGATTGTGGATAGCTAAATTTGACACATCATCTGATATAAGAAGACTTGCTGTTGATCTTTGGGACTCAACTGATTTTCAATTTCCAGACTTTAACGATATTATTCGAGATATAACACATTCAGAACTGTGCATACAAAAAGCAGCCGCTGAGTCTTTAATTCCATTACTTATAAATGACAATAGTTTAATCAAAAGTGGATTAATGAAAATCCTTGCCATTTATAATCAGAAGCTTGCTTTAATTCCACCAAAGCTAGATAAATTTGATCGTGAAGTTGAACCCGCTTTTGATCAGTGGAAGCCACGAAGAGGCGTGGCTATTGCAATATCGCAAATTTCTCAATTTTTATCCATTGAAGATATAAATTATTTAATGCAATTTATGGTATCCCAGGGCCTTGGGGACCGAGAAGAAATTGTGCAAAAGGAAATGTTAGCGGCTGCATTAAAAGTAGTCGACTTGCATGGAAAAGAGACAATTGTAAGCTTACTACCAGTCTTTGAAGAATTTCTTGACAAAGCTCCCAAGTCTCAAAGTTTTGATTGCATACGTCAGGCTGTTGTTATACTTATGGGATCCTTGGCTAGGCATTTGGAAAAGGACGATAAACGTATTGATCCAATAGTCAAACGATTAATAACTGCCCTTTCAACACCGTCGCAACAAGTTCAAGAAGCTGTTTCAAACTGCTTACCACATCTTATGCCATCTGTTAAAGATGAAGCTCCAGCAATGGCTAAAAAACTATTACATTCTTTGGCGAAATCTGAAAGGTATGGAGAAAGAAGAGGTGCTGCGTATGGAATCGCTGGCATCGTAAAAGGTCTTGGCATATTATCTCTTAAGCAGTTGGACATAATGTCAAAGCTAACATCATATATACAGGATAAGAAAAATTACAGGAGTCGTGAGGGTGCACTATTTGCATTTGAAGTTTTATGTACTACTCTTGGTCGCTTGTTCGAACCATATATCGTCCATGTTTTACCTCATCTATTACAATGCTTTGGTGATTCTTCACAATACGTTAGACAAGCTGCTGATGACACTGCCAAAGTGGTAATGGGGAAGCTGTCAGCTCATGGAGTTAAGTTAGTGCTACCATCCTTACTACAAGCTCTTGATGAAGATTCTTGGAGAACAAAAACGGCGTCTGTTGAATTATTGGGTGCTATGGCATTTTGCGCACCAAAACAGTTATCTTCCTGTTTGCCAAGCATTGTTCCAAAATTAATAGAAGTTCTTGGAGATTCGCATACAAAAGTCCAAGAAGCTGGTGCTGATGCTCTTAAAGTAATAGGATCCGTCATCAAGAATCCTGAAATACAGGCCATTGTTCCAGTTTTATTAAATGCATTGGAGGATCCCTCGAATAACACGTCAGTGTGTCTTCAAAGCCTATTAAAAACGAAATTCATTCATTTTATTGATGCCCCTTCATTAGCTCTTATAATGCCAGTAGTTCAAAGAGCGTTCATGGATCGATCAACAGAAACAAGAAAAATGGCTGCCCAAATTATTGGAAATATGTATTCACTCACAGATCAAAAGGATCTAACACCATATCTTCCAAGCATTATTCCTGGCCTGAAGTCGTCTTTGCTGGATCCAGTTCCAGAGGTCAGAGCAGTATCTGCTCGTGCACTTGGTGCCATGGTTAAAGGAATGGGTGAGTCGTCATTTGAAGACTTACTTCCATGGTTGATGCAAACTTTAACATCGGAATCGAGTAGTGTTGACCGAAGTGGCGCGGCGCAAGGACTTTCTGAGGTAGTTGGAGGACTGGGAGTGGAAAAAATGCATAAGCTAATGCCAGAAATAATTTCTACTGCCGAACGAACCGATATCGCTCCTCATGTTAAGGATGGATACATCATGATGTTTATATACATGCCAGGAGCATTTCCAGACGAATTTACTCCATACATTGGCCAAATAATTAATCCAATACTGAAAGCATTGGCCGATGAAAGTGAATACGTACGTGATACAGCATTAAGAGCTGGACAGCGAATTGTTAACTTATATGCAGAAACTGCAGTAGCACTTTTGCTGCCAGAGCTAGAAAAAGGTTTATTTGATGAGAACTGGCGAATTCGATATAGCTCCGTGCAATTGCTTGGAGACTTATTATATCGCATCTCTGGTGTATCTGGAAAAATGACTACAGAAACTGCTAGTGAGGATGATAATTTTGGCACTGAACAGTCACATACAGCCATAATTCGTTTTCTAGGTGATGAGCGCCGAAATCGGGTTTTGTCTGGTCTATATATGGGACGAAGTGACGTATCCCTTATGGTCCGTCAATCGGCACTACATGTTTGGAAAATTGTTGTTACAAATACACCGAGAACATTAAGAGAGATTTTGCCAACATTATTCGGATTGTTACTGGGATGCTTAGCAAGCACTAGCTATGATAAACGCCAAGTAGCTGCACGGACATTAGGAGATCTAGTAAGAAAACTTGGAGAGCGGGTTTTGCCTGAAATCATTCCAATACTAGAAAGTGGGCTGAATTCCGAACACGCAGACCAAAGACAAGGTGTTTGCATTGGTCTATCCGAAATTATGGCTTCAACGTCGAAAGAAATGGTTTTGACATTTGTACATAGTTTAGTTCCAACCGTGCGTAAAGCACTAGCGGATCCACTACCAGAAGTTCGCGTGGCAGCCGCAAAAACGTTTGACTCGTTGCACACCACCGTGGGTTCCCGAGCCCTGGATGACATCCTTCCATTCATGCTAGAAGGGCTTTCTGACCCAGATCCTTTGGTTGCCGAGAACACTTTAGATGGTTTGCGACAAGTTATGTATATAAAGTCACGAGTTGTGCTTCCATACTTAGTTCCACAGTTAACTGCGCAACCAGTTAACACAAAAGCCCTATCAATTTTAGTTTCGGTTGCTGGTGATGCCTTAACAAAATACCTACCAAAAATTTTATCTGCATTGTTGGAAACCTTGTCACAATCACATGGTACAGCAAACGAATTACAAGAACTGGAGTACTGCCAAACTGTAATCTTATCGGTGACGGATGAAGTTGGAGTTCGAACTATAATGGACACTCTTATGGTTTCCGCAAAGTCAGAAAATTCGTGTACTCGTAAATCGTCAGCAAGTTTACTTTCAGCATTTTGCATTCATTCACCTGGAGACTATTCTCAATATATTCCTCAACTTCTTCGCTGCTTGCTTCGGTTGATGGCTGATACGGATAAGGGAATAATTCAAAAAGCTTGGGAAGCATTAAATGCTGTCATTAAAAGCTTAAGTCCAACCGATCAAATTGGTTACGTTACCGATCTTCGTCAAGCTGTAAGATTTGCTGCCAGTGATTTGAATGAGTCAGAATTACCCGGATTTTGTTTACCAAAGGGCATTACTCCCTTGTTGCCCGTTTTTCGAGAAGCTATTTTAAATGGGTTACCCGAGGAAAAAGAAAATGCCGCCCAGGGACTTGGTGAAGTTATTTTCCTAACTAGCGCAAGCTCATTACAGCCATCGGTAGTACATATTACTGGACCTTTGATTCGTATCTTAGGAGACCGTTTTAACTCTGGTGTCAAAGCGTCAGTTTTAGAAACATTAGCCATTTTGCTCCACAAGGTTGGTGCTATACTAAAACAATTTTTACCACAACTACAAACCACATTTCTTAAAGCCTTACACGATCAGAATAGAACCGTGCGCATGAAAGCAGGAAAAGCACTTTCGGAGTTAGTAGCCATTCATTCTAGAGCTGATCCGTTGTTTGTGGAAATTCACAACGGAATTAAAAGTTCAGATGATTCTTCTGTAAGAGAAACTATGCTGCATGCTTTGCGTAGCATTATTAGTCCATCGGGAGAGAAAATGTCTGAGCCAATTAAAAAGCAAATATTTTCTACACTATTGAGTCTGATTGGACATCAAGAGGACGTAACTAGAAGTGCAGTTGGCGGCTGCCTAGGAGCAATGCTAAAATACATGCCACCAGCACAAGTTTCTGACTTATTAAATAACTGTATCCTAACCGACCATTCTGATGATTCGTTTACTAAACATGGATACACTATTGTTTTATTTGTTGCATTAAAAGAGTGTCCAAAAGAAATATTGACAGAAAATCACTACGATAAAATAATTAGTTTTATATTAGCTAATATTGTATCGGAAAAAATGCCCATTGCATGTAATGCTGTAAGATCTGCTACATATCTGTTAGAATACAAGCTTATCAATAACGATGATCCACCCAACAGCCTGATTGTGGCACTTGGTAGAGCGATGAACCATAATAGCAATGATGTTAAACAGCTAGTTGCAAAAAGTTGTATACACCTTTCAAAAAATCTTAGGGCTGATCAAATACACCTTGATGTCTTGAAATTTTTAGTACCAACACTTGTAAATGGCACTAAAGAAAAAAATGGCTATGTAAAATCCAATTCTGAATTAGCTCTGATATCTATTCTAAGATTAAGAACCAATGAGACAACATTTAAGAAAACATGCGATGTCTTAGAGGCTGGCGCAAAAGATTCTTTAAGTGATGTTGTAACCAAAGTTTTAAAAAGAGTTACAGTTCAGGTTACTGTAAAGGAAGAAAACTTAGATGACACATTACAAATTTGATTATGTATAATTCATAGGAATTACAAATGAATTGAAATACAAATACAAAACGTAAGAACCCATATTTATAATGTCATAAAAAATAAAAATAAATGAAAGCAAATGTAGCTCTTCATTGAGTTGAAAAATTACTTAATTTATTAATTGAAAAGTGAGTATGTAATGTACAAAATAATAGTAGTCGTCAAAATTTACTTCCAAAGTTGGCGAACAGTTTCAGATGTAAAAAGTCTATTTGGTCTTTATAAAACTTGATGAAAATACTGGAGAACGTTGCAGTCTGATAATCTAATCCAACAACAGGTGGTGAGAAGTCTGGATCTAAGGGCACCTCATTTTTCTCGAAACTTCGACGTTGTACGAAATTTCTGAAAGCTTGCTCGTGTTCAGCGCAAACAAATACATTGAAAACGAATCCGAATCTCATTAAAAAAAGAGAGTCTTATTTTGTAGACCTGTGTCGTTATCCGAAACTATTTTCAAGCAAAATCCTCTCATTAAGTGGTGAAGGAATATTTGGATTAAATTAACACTTTTATTTTATTTTAAAGTACGTATAAGGGTGTGTGACAATGCTTTAAAATGTAATTTTTCAATAAGTGCGTTCTGTCATTTACACAACGTTTTCATCTGTTTCAAGCTTTTTTGGACGTCCTCGCTTTTTTGGAGGCATACTGGCATCTGATAGTTTTGGCCCCTCAACTGAAAGATATTGCAGAAGCATAAATTATCTCAAGATTTTCTTTAAGTGATTCAAACTTACCTTGAGCATCTGCATCTTGTGTGTTGCGTCTGCTTCGAAGATTTCTGGATGGGAGCGGCGGGCTGTCTTGCTTATGATCCTCGCTTTGCTTGCGTCTTTTATCTCGCGGCGATTTCGTTTCCTCTTTAATACCAGCTAATGGCTTTGACACCAGCCGCTTGCGACCCTTTGGCGTAGACACTGAAAGAGTCGGTTTTGGAGTTGTTGGCACTGAGCCAGCGCGCAGAACACGTCGTGTTGTGTGACTTTTCACATCATCTGCGCTGCGCATACGAACCCTGCTAGACAATGGGCTATCTTGTTGCACCACTTGCCCATCTAACGTGAACTGTTCATCACCGGGCTGGCTAGCGCTGCGCAAGCGACGATGCATTGGACTTAACGATGTACTTGGGAGATTACTCACTGGCGACGAGTCGGCGGTGTGACGCCTTTGGCGTCCTGTGAACGCGGGGACAGTTCTTTCTGCTTTTTCATCGCTGACCAACGGTATTTGTCTGCGACTAGAATCTACATCTACTTCTGCAACTTGTTGCTGGTTCTCGCTAGTCTTGCGAATACGTCTGCTTTTGCGAAGCTGCGCAACTGCTAGTGACGGCTCACTGATACAACGCGGCGATTCGGTTTCCTCTTGTATGCCATCCAATGGTTTTGACACGAGCCGCTTGCGACCTTTGGGCGTTGACACTGGAAGAGTCAGTTTTGAAGTTGCTGGCATTGAGCCAGCGCGCAGCATACGTTGTCTAAAGTTACTACTCGCATCATCACCGCTGCGTAGACGATTCTTGCTGGATAGTGGGCTATCTTGTTGCACTAATTGCACATCTGTCGTTAATTGTTCATCACTGGCCTGGCTAGAGCTGCGCAAGCGTCGTTTAATCGGACTCAATAATGTACTCGGAATCGGATCTTGGCTGCGCGAACGTAAATTAATAGTATGCCCAGACACTGGCGAAGGGTCGGAAGTATAGCGAAGTGTACTCTCAATGGGAGATTTACCGTCGTTTTCCTCGTTATCAGATACAACCGGTTTTACGTGTATAAGCTTTTGTTCATTATACTCGGTGTTAGTGTCGACCAATATTTGGCTGTGTTGCTCTTCTGGCTCAGGAGCAGCTTGGGTTGTCTGTGCACTGATTTCAGAAAGCTGAACAATTGATGAAGTTGGGTTTTCCTGATCGACGCAATAATTGTGCATTTTAAAAGCAAACAACTCTTCACTGCTACTGGCAACCAGTGGCTCCGAACGTGCCACATAACCGCGTACCTCAGTGCCGTCGAGAGCGATGACGCAATCATCCTCCACATCTTCATCATCCTCCTCTTCCAATGAGCCTTTAGTGGTGTCAAGATCATCTACAGTCTCTAGGCTGTTTGCACGATACAAGGATCTATTAGACTCATTGCCAGCGGTGCCATGAGCTCCACGTGGACTTGAATTCTGGGAGTCGTTCGTGTCACTGGGTAGGAATGAGGTAGGCGTGTGCGATGCGGGAGAACGTGATGTCGCAGAGGAGTTGGAGGACTCCGCGATTGAATATAATGAAGAACTCAGTCTAGGCGCTACCACTTCTGAAGAGGCTGCTTCTAGAAGCTCTCTGTTCATGTTAAAGCTGGACGAAGCGCGGTTGTAGTTAATTGAAATGTGCACGTCTTCTTCCTCCTCCTGTTCCTCCACTTGTTCAACCATGTCTAAGTACTCCACCGACTCCATCTCTTCTTCCTGATCCATTACCTCCTGCTCCACTATTTCTCCCTCTCCCTCTTTTTTTTGTTCTTCTACTTCCTCTAACTCCTTCGGCTCCTCAATATCCATATCATCATTCACGTCAATGATTTCTTCATTTTTTATTTTCTCCATTTCCATCTCTTCGCGCTCTTCCATGCAGTCCACTGGCGACTGGATATCTGTTGTCGATGGCTCTGCTTCTCTTGCCGGCTCCGGCGCCGTAAGGTCAAATCTGGACATGCCTAACGTGGTATCTAAAAACTGTGCAACAGGCGCCGATTCTGTTTCAGTACGCGTCGCGGATCGCACGGCCCATGACGAGTGTGAGAGCAAAACAGTTGGATTTTCCAAAGACCCATATATGGTAGTACGCTCCGAGAATTTAACTTGTGAGCTGCAGCTCATATTTGAGGAGCACACAGGTGGCACGAATTCATTTAGCTGGAGTGAATCCGTAGTGCTCAGTCGGGCAACGGCAAAGCTTGCAAAGCCACTGCTGGCGTGCAGCAAAGAGCTGCGCGGCTGAGGTCCAGTGGGAGGTGTTCCTGAGCGTGGGTTCTGCTCTGCCAATTCTTCGCTGTTATCGACAAAAGTAATGTTGGTGCTGGGCGACTGTGATACGTACACGGACTCATCATCTGAATTTGAGCCCTTCCGATCCTGATTGGGACTATGTGGATGCTGGTCAATTTCCATTATAATTTCATCTAGATCCTCCTCCTCTTCGTCCTCTCGCTCCTGCTGATCTTCATAATCCTGTTGATAATGATGATGTTTCGTGTCATCTTCACCTTCTCGATGCTCCTTCTTCTGTTCTTCGCTACTCTGTTGCATAGTTTTGCCTATAGGAGGCGTTGCGAGAATGCCGTAATGTTTTTTTAAGATGCACTGCACTTTTGAATGCTGCTTCTGTTGTGGTGAGCTTAGTTGTGCACAAACAGTATTTGTCGTTAAATATTCGGGCGGTTGCAGCAGAGCATCCACAAGGATCTCATCCTGCAGTGCATTTCGCTCCTGTTCCGCCCATGCTCCTCGCTTTCGCTTGCTAGCTCGCGGATGCGGTTCCTGCAGCAATTTCCCAAAGTGCGAGGATCGCAGTAGTGGTGCCTGCATAAAGCAGTACTCAATACCTTGAAGAGGTTTGCATAGAAAAGGCATGTTTTGACCGTTCAAAGGTCGCCGGTGCTCCTCTTTGAGATGTCGAGAAGACCAGTATGAGCTCAGCACGGCATTCTCGAAAATGTCGCCCAGTTTGCCATTGGTATTCTGAGTGGCCAACTGACAGCTAAGCGGCACTGGAGACTGATTTATCAAACGATCGCCGCTCAGTCTATCACGCAGAAGAAAATACTTGTCCGTGAGCGCCCGTGTTAAAGGTGCCATGGAGCGGTGATACGAGGACAAAAAACTGTTCATATAATCTGCGAATCTCTCCCCAACAGAGCCGCCCCGTCGCGCCCCAGCTACTTCATTCATAAGCGCCACGGCATCAATGTAGTTTTGACGCTTTAACAACATGATCAGGTGCGCGCAATTTGCTTGAGGTGTTTTACACTCTCGCAGCAGGCGATAGAAAAGCTGCTCCTCGGAGTCAAGCAAGGCAAGGCTGTTCACCACATTGAATTTACCAGATGATATGCAGTAATTGAAGAAGTACTCCAGCAGTGGTTGGCGTCCCTTTTCATTCATGCAAAAACGCGCCAGTTGAAACGCTTTTGGTATATTATTGTTTTCTAGCAAAACTTGTAACTCCAGCTCTGAAGAAGAAATGCCAGCAGGCAGTCGGGCCATCACCTGCATCGCGATCTTCTTTGCGCCTTGTGCCAGCAGAACCTCAACCAGCAGCTTCGTTTTCCAGTCTGAATAACCAGTCTCAAATTCATTTATAGATTGCTAAACGAGATATATTGCAAAACTTCGATAAGTGTGAGAAATCCACAAGTTTTTAGTAAAATTACCTTTCTCTGTCAGGGTCAAGTAATATTTCAATCCGATCATTCGGTTGGAAAAGAAACATTTATATTTATATAGACGAACAGACTTATCAGCTTGTGGGCTTATTTGAAAAGTTCAGGAATAGCTTCTTTTCTTTTAACATGTATCCGTCAATTTTAATAAGTAACTCTTACCTTAATGTTGCCGTTGTCAAGGAACCAAAAGCATCGTACTGACTTCACCGTCTTCTCATCTACATCGAAGGCCTTTGCGAAGTCGACAATAAGAAACTGATCATTTTGAAAAGAGCGCGTGTGTTCCAGATCGTGCAGCAGATATAGCACTAGTTCCCGTTTATCCACCTGACTCACGTTTGGGAGAAGAAAGAGAAGCATTAGGGCCTGCATCGACTGCGGTGGGTAGAGTCCATCCTGCTGACAATGTTGCTGCAGTACAGCCCCACAACCGCTGTACTTTAGCTGCTCATCAATATAAAGCTTGACATCATTCTGTTGTAATTTAAGGCGACGTGACGAGTATTTTTGGCGGATATACTGCAACTGCTGGTGGTTCTCAGTCCCCTTAACGGGTAAAAGTTCCTTGCTTATAAACCAGTAGACCAAGCTCTGATAATCGTACAGAACGCAAAGCGTTTTCACAGTTTTAGTAAGGCTCTCGAGGGTGTCCAAGACAAACCGCTTTTGGCCCTGTTTCAAAATAAACGACTGTAGTGCGAACAGCTTAAAAAGCTGTGCGTTTAACGCCTTGAACTCTTTTTGCTCGGACTCATCCAGCGGATAGCCGTTATACTCAAAGATGCCCTGGCACAGCTCCGAGCAACGCCTCTTAATTTGACCCGCGCGCTTTACAATCCATTTGGTCAGTACGGTCAGCGTCAGCTTGGTGGAACCTAACATGTCGCACATGTAGCTGCCATCCAAACAATATCTTGCACAGCTATACAGCAACGAATTTGTATCTTGCTCCAGTGCCACCGATAGAACCACTTCGTACATTTCATGCTTAAAAAACAATATTTTCAATAGATTACAATGCAGATTAAAACAGAGGCCTTACCCCTGTTAGCGGTACATTTGCATTGTATACACAGAACTGTGGCGACAAATAGCAATTTACAATTCCATCTAGAAAAGGTTGTGGATCCAGAAACAGATTCGCCTTTCGGATGTACATCGCATTCAGAAAACGTCTCTGGACACCATCGTGCACATAGCAGCAACAGCCGGTTACCGTCATTAGGATGCAATCTACAAATAAAATATGAAAATAATGCATGTTAAATCAACTAATTACAATCAGGTCAAAAGTTAATGACAGATTACATCGACTTACCGAAAGACAGCGCGTTGGGATAAAAGTGTGCATCATGCCGACGTATTGCTGCAAAGTGCACTATACTTTTGGTGTTGAGCTGCAGATCAAGGCCACTGTTATGACCGCTTAGCACAAGGCCACAGAGATAGTTAGGATTAATATCCGATCGCACACAGCTGGGCATTTCGTCCCTGTACCACTGATTTACATCAAAGAGCATTAATTTGTTTTTGTTATCGATCTGCGAGTGCCAGCTGATGGCTATTAGCAGGGTGCCATTGTCGCCGCGAAGAGGTATTGTTGACACTGCTTTGCAGCTGGTTAATGAACAGTTGCCAGCGTCCAGTACAACGCGAATGCGCGCCGCTGTGCTCCGAAAGTCGCACGTTCGAAACACCTGTTTGTTGTCCTCCACAAATGCAAAGCGCTGATAGTTGACGACGTGCAGTGATGCCATCAAAAAATCACCTTTATTATAGACAGCACATACGTAAAAACAGGGCTGGGGATCATCGGGCGGCATAATGTAGCAGAGGCCCTGTACTGCCAGTGTAGGTTCACCGGGTTGGTCGGCCGCCAGTTCTGCGACTAGCTGAAAGCTGCTAAGATCATAAATGAAAATGCGTCCATCCTCCAAGGCGGCAACAAGCCCCGAAATTATATCAATTATTTGAATCTTAACTATGGAAGCGCGCAAATCTGAAGGCATTTCAACAACGAGCACCAAGTGCTTATCCTGCTTACGGCTGAGCAGCAGGTTTGCATTCAGTTCATCCTCAATAAATATATTATTAATTGGCAGACACATGGCGGCGGTGCGCTCAACCTGACAGTCTGGGCGCATCACATTTTTAGATAGTGTGTCAATTAAATAGTTTACATTTAAATCGATAAGCAGCAGACTGCCATTAACTGTGCCCAAAACCAGGCAGCCATCATATTTTTTAAGAATTTTGTTCTTGTTGCAAATGCTGGCGTCCAGGTAAGTCAACGTGTGAGCATTGACGCCCGTCATTTCCAGATCAATGTAGCGTAGAACCTGACTACAAATTGGCGTATAGATGGCGAGCTTCGTCTTTGCCTGTGGCGTCTGTATGGCTACAGCCAGCAAAGGCAAGGCGTTGGGTGCCGTTGCTTGTATCTCCACAACGGCGCATATGGTGCAGCCAACCTGCCCAGCCCTGGCATTTGTTTCTCTGCAGAATGTGTAGTTGGCCATGGTATCGCCGCTCTTCAGCCAGTAAACTTGCAGTTCAGCTTTTTCAGCATTTTGACGCGTCAGCCAACCCCAACAGCCATCGTTGATGATGCCACCAATATAATCATCTGTAAAAAAAAAGCGATAACATAAACGTATACTACATACATTGGGTACAGCTTACCACAGAGTCCTTGCTCGTTTGGCGGGTTACTTGATACATCCAAATAGCTCGGTATGGTCCGTATAGGGAATTGTGATGTGCGAACAACATCCAAGTCTATTTTAGTCCATTCCATGGCTCATTTAATTTACGTACATATGTACATATGTACTTTAGCAACAAGAATGACCGGCAACACGTATAACAAGAGTTTTGAGTAAACAATCAACTTTTCCATCCAAAAAGTAACTATCGTTGTTATATGCGATTCTCTAGTCTCCGACAGACATATGTATGAACATAAAACGATTTTGCTTAAAAATGCGAGTAATGCCACAGATCCACGATGCTCAACGTTTCGAACATTACCAAAAAGGAATTATTAAGCAAATAACAATGTTAGTAGTAGAATTTCAACATTATTATGCTATCAACCCTGCTGCACAAAATTATAAGCTTCGGACGTTCTTGTTAACAATTATTAAATTCGGCATTTCTGCGCACATGCTGGCCGTTTTTGTTATTTCGATCAGAATTGTACTGACATATCAGAATTGACGATATTTTGCACACGTTGTACGATAGTATCAGTGCGATATGTTGACCGCGATCTTATTAAATATCGATGTTTTAGGAACTAATTGTTAAATATTGAACGATGGACATAAGCACTAAGTAAAGTGTGCGAATGTTTATACATATTTCGATGTATGTATGTACAATGTACATTGTACATGCACAACATATTTCTGAACATGGCCCACAACACATGAGCTCAAAACAAGTTTGGTCTGCGACCGTTTGATCAGAATATCGACTATGACAATTGTTAACTGAACACCGCAGTCTGATGTCATCTCACGAGGTGGAGAGAGCTGATAAACTGTTGATGCCATTGCCATCCTTAACACCCCACCACCCTCTAAGATCATTAGCTTAACATTGAAATGTCATGCCTGTTCAAAACAGAAACGCAAATATTTGGGACAGTTTTTCAAACATTTGTTTTATTTGTGAATATATTTGTATTTGAAAAAGCCAAGTTTTTAATTGATGTATTTAAGTAGGGTCGGTTAACCCACTCGGTGTCGACAGCTTTGATGTTTTCCAATGTTCCAAGCTTAATTTGATAAAGCTTGAGCTGAAATCGTGGTCCAACTTCCGTTAATGTTATTTCTTTATTTATATATTTATATTGATGATGTCGAAAAACAATTTTGTCGTCGTTGTTAATAAAGGACATGATTCTCTCCGAGTTTTCCTTTGGTACAGGAAACAAATGCTTTAAGATATTCACGGTTCTTAAACCAATTGGAGTTTTAAAGTTATGGAAAATTAAGTGCGGCTTCTGTTCTCTCATATGCCCAATATCAGGAATATCGTGCCGCATAGTTACGTCTGATATATTGAAAAAAGCTGTTGGTCCAAAAGGCAGATGACATACCACAAGACTATCAGGTATACCTCGATGTTCATGTACAATTATAAAGTCGGTGAAATTATTAGCTCGACAGGCTTGCATTAGGGTGTTTAGCTGATATTTTCCTCTATTCATTTGTTGGGCGTTCGGAAATATCAGGCGAAGTTCTTTTACAAACATTTTAAGGCGCGAAGATGGCTCATGAGATGTTGTTAACATGATTTTTGGATCCTGGCAGCCAGCGTATTGGTATTCATCAATGCAAGTCAAGTTTCCACTCTCGATATCTTTAAAAATTCAATAGAAAATTTATTGTCATTTTATAATACATATACATATGTATTTCAAGCGTACCTCCGTTGTATTTTAAATTATTTTGCACGCGGTCGGCCCGAAATTTATTTAAGGACTTAAGTGATGTTTTGTCCTTTATGTTTTCAGCTATGGCCAACAAATTCTTCTTTTTGGTAATAAGACGGTCGTTAACTGCCTTGGTATACAAGAATTCCCTTCGCTGTCTGGCTTGTTTTCTTAACATGTTTAATTATTGTTAACGCTCGAGACACGTGAATTTTTTAATAATATATGTTAGTGATAGCTGGTACGCAAAAACATCAAGGCTATTAATCTTATCGATAGTAAGTTGAAGAATTTAACTATCGAATCAGTCATCGTGTTATGTGTGCTATATTATTGTTCTATTTTTTTAAAATAAAAAGGCTTGGGCAAGGCATAGTTATGCCTTGGGCTCGGGCAGATATCGCAAAATGATCTTCTGATTTATCCATTAGAAATTTCCAATCAAATTCACCGGACATGCCATATACATACAGGGTGGGGCAACATAATTTCCTTATTTGAAGTGAGTTTCATTCCGCTCAACGTTAATATTGAGGGCTGGGAGTGGTCTCATTCGAAAGGTGGGCTTAAAGTTTTAATACCTCCCAGGCGTGATCATGCGGTGGAGCAACGAGCAAAGAGCATTTGCAATTGTGTTTTTCAGTGACGAAGCTCACTTTCACCTGAGTGAATGTGTCAATAAACAAAACATGCGATACTGGGCTGAGACAAACCCCCGACAACCATATCAGAGGCCGTTGCACTCGCCAAAAGTCACAGTTTGTTGCTCGATTTTCTCAGTTGGGGTTATTGGACCTTGGTTTTTTGAAGAAGATGAGAGACGGTAAATTCAGACTGTTACTGCAAAATGCTTAAAGAGTTTTTTTAAAAAAAAAAACTTTAAAGTATTTCCTACGACTTAAAAAAAAAAAAATAAACAAATATCTTTGGTACTTTTTGTTTTATTGTGTTACGAAATAAGGAAATTATGTGGCCCCACCCTGTACATACAACGATTTCAATTATTTAGTTAATGCTATAACATAGAATATATTGAATTTGACTACTATCGATAATTTTTGAGTCTAATAGCCTATTTCCACTGCTCAGTTATTCATTTAACAGTGAGTTAACAGTAACTGAGGTTCAGTTTGCATGTATTCTCCCATAAAGGGGCGGCGCCGCGGCTCCAGCACAATAAAAAATTCTTGGCAGGAATGTGTGACATATTTTGGAAGCGTGTGTTATGCCCTGTTCTCATTAGGGCTACATCTTCGCATCTTGAGCCAAGATGCTGAACATCTCCCATACAAATTGTATGGGTGCTAGATATGGCAGATGCTGGCATCTAGCCAAGATGTGAGTACATCTGGTGTTAACAGTACTCGATACTCTAAAAAAATTTCTGTATGCTCGATAATTTCTTTTATCAGCATGGTGACACCACTACAACATCGTTAAAATTTAAATTTATTTTATTAAGGTGCCCCTCCAGCACAGCGAAAAATTCCTGGCAAATTTTGAAAGCGTGTGTTATAGTGTGAGCATAGTCAACTAATTTGTGCCTTATATAGCTTAGGAGATACATGGTCACACTGAGGCATCATATGTAAAAAGTAAACAAGCCCACAAACACAAAATAAAAGAAAATATGAATAGTGCGAATATGCTTGTTCCGTTGTTTGCGGCATATGTTGTTGAAATTACGAGCTATAAAGAGGAGCATCAAGAAGTATGTTAGAAGCACAATCAAAGAATATGTAAACTCAGAAGCCGGTGCAGTACCTGGGCAGAATGAGTCAGCAGGTGTAATGCGTGTGTAATTAATTTATTTTAAGTATTCAGTTTGCCAAGAGTTTTCTTGTATTTTTTTATAAGTTAAATTTGTGATCACGGTTTCGGTTGCTACTTCGCTTGGAAGCTTATTTAATAGCTCGCAGCGACATCCAAGCGATCTTGCACTCATTCGCTAACAAACATATTTTTGATTATTAATATTAAATATATTAATATATTATATATTATTATTATATTAGTGGTAATTCTTTGGGCAGTTATTGACCTGCCTCAACTATGATTTTATGATTTTGGAAATTTGTGGTCAATTTAATTTAAAAAAATAATATTATAAAAATTATTCAAGGCTAACCATTTATTACGCATACATATATGTATATGTTTATTTATTATTGCTATATTTATGTACTATTATTACAAATATATTATTAAACTACATATCCACTGTAGCACTTATATATTATTAGGGTATCCAACGTTCAACATTCGTCAGTTCATTTTCTCATTTAAGAAGTTCGCTATGCAATCTGTTAGTGTGTGTGTTTGTGTATTCACCAAAGAAGCAAAACGACTTGCTATCACAAAATTTGATATCGGCAATTTAAGACCTTTGCTTGAATCTGCTTAATGCAGTCCAACTTGGAAGGGTAGTATAGACTTTATATGAACTTTGCACAATTGAATAGGTAAACATGAGATAGTTGAATATTATTTCATTTTATATGTTTATTTACAGAGAGACACAGACAGAGACAGACAAAACACGATTAGAATGGAGAGTGGAGAGTGGATAAGCGTGTCTGCCAGCTATAAAAAGGTAATATCTGTAACTCATTTTCGTTTTTTAACTGTCGTCGCATGCAGACGTGTTTACTTGCGATCCGGTTCATAAATTACTAAAGCAAAAGTGCAGTGATAAACTAAAATAATTAAAAATATATATTTTATGCGAAAAGACGCTTAGTGAAATGTACGTGCACAAATTGCAACTTAAATATAAACAAAACAATTGACTTTTAACAAATAATATATAAAACAAAAGACAAACACAAAAGCTCCACCTCGCTTAAGACAATGAGTCAAAGCGAGAATTGTGGCCAGCGACAACGCGAGCAAGACGAGCGTCGCCGGCAGAGCAACGCGTACTTCTCTATAGTTTCGGAACAGCCCGAGCGTTCAATTACCTCCAGAGACAGTGAACGTTCTTGCTCACCGTCCCCGTCTATGATATCTATCGGATCAACGCAATCTGACCGCGCGCGGTTGACAACACCCAACCCAACAACAAACGAATTCTTGCAAAAAGCGCGCGACCGAAAGTTTTCGTGTTCCCCGTCTCTCTTAACTATGACTGCAAGTGCTGCGCCCTCTTTAGGTACCGCAACAGCGAATACAATAACAACTGCACCGATACCTACTTCCCGTTCAACAAGCACAACGACGTCGTCAGCAAATCAAACTGCAAACAGCAAAAATGTTAAACCGACTACGCAGACTGGTATGGATCGCTATATTTATGTCAAGCGAAAGCTGAGTCCGCAAAATTCTATGAAGAAACCAAAAATTACCCGTAGCAATTTAAATACACCTTCACATGAAACTACAAACAATACCAATAGGTTTCACATCTTAGCAGAAAACACTGAGGATCCGCCTATAGTAGCCGTTGGGGTTGACACAAAAAAGCCAAAGCCACCCCCAATTTATATACGTGAGAAAAGCTCAAGTGCCTTTGTTAACAAAGTTATTGAGCTCATAGGCAAAGATAATTTCCACATAGTTCCTCTCGTAGTGGGTAATATTCATGAAATTAAAGTCCAGACAAAGTTGGAAGATAATTACAGAGTTTTGATAAAGCATCTAAATGACCAAAAAATGAATTATTATACGTACCAACTGAAAAGCTCCAAGGGCCTGCAGGTCGTAATAAAAGGTATAGAATCCGATGTTAAGCCAGAAGAAATAAAACAGGCGCTCCAGGAGAAAGGATTTCGGGCAAAAACAGTCTTTAACATCTTAAACAAAAACAGGATGCCGCAACCACTTTTTAAAATAGAACTCGAGCCAGAAACGAAGATGCTTAAAAAAAACGAGGTGCACCCAATATACAAACTTCAGCTTTTACTTCACCGCAGAATCACCGTAGAAGAACCGCACAAACGAAACGGTCCGATACAATGTATGAACTGCCAAGAGTACGGCCATACAAAGTCCTATTGTACATTGCGCTCGGTATGCGTATTTTGTGGGGAACCGCATAACTCCGCAAGTTGCCCAGCAAGCAAAGAAGACTCCAGCCAAAAATTTTGTAACAACTGCAAAGAAAATCACACAGCCAACTATAGAGGCTGTGAAGTTTATAAGGTACTTAAAAGCCGAATCCATCAGCGCGTCTCAACTGTACGCTCGCAACACGCACCGATTACCTTTACTTCATCGAAACACAACCCAGACTTGTTCTTTTCATCCGCAGCTAGATCCTCACTTGGCCCCGACTTCGCAACCAAAAACACAACGTACGCAAGCGCTTTAAGATCAGGACTTTCTCTTCCTGCCTCAAACACACCGTATTTACAACCAAAACAAGTGAGCACAAACGCTGCACAGGAGCAGCAACAAAGCAGCCTCGAAGCACTAATATGTACTCTGCAGCAGAGCATGAAAGAGTTTATGTCATTCATGCAATCAGCTATGCAAGATTTAATGCGTAATCAAAATCTTTTGATACAAATGCTTGTATCACAACAGTCAAAATAATCAATGGCTGCGCTACGAATATCTACGTGGAACGCTAATGGCGTCTCACAGCATAAACTTGAGTTAGCTCAATTCCTACTCGACAAGCACATCGATGTAATACTACTTTCCGAAACACACCTTACAAACAAATATAACTTTAATATAAACGGATACGTATTCTACGGTACAAATCATCCCGATGGAAAGGCGCACGGTGGAACTGGTATTTTGATCAGAAGCCGTCTCAAGCACCACTACTTTAAAGAGTTTGCTGAAAACTTTTTACAGGCCACATCTCTAAAAATATATTTAGACAATGGTAACCAACTTACTCTAGCCGCTGTATACTGCCCCCCGCGTTATACCATATCGGAAGACCAATTTATGGAATTTTTTAACTCACTAGGAGAATGTTTTATAGCAGCAGGAGACTATAATGCCAAGCACACACACTGGGGATCTCGTCTCGTGACTCCAAAAGGAAAGCAGCTCTACAATGCAATTATAAAAGCAAACAACAAACTCGACCACGTTTCTCCTGGCAAACCTACATACTGGCCGACAGATCCTAAAAAACTACCCGATTTGATTGACTTTGCAGTTACCAGAAACATTTCGCGTAGACTGATAAGCGCAGAGTGCATTTCGGATCTATCATCTGATCACTCGCCTGTTCTAATAAATCTACTACGACACCCAGAATCCATAAATCGACCCGGTCAATTAACTTCAAATAAAACTAACTGGCTCAGATACAAAAAATATATAAGCTCACACATTGAGCTTAAGCCACGCCTCGAAGATGAAGCTGACATTGATAGTTTTGTTAACACTCTGGAGTCGGTCGTCGTCGCCGCAGCTCGCACCGCAACGCCTCAAACAGCTAAAACAACACACAACCAAAAGACAACAAATCTACAAATTGAACAGCTCGTTCTTGAAAAGCGGCGCTTACGACGAGACTGGCAATCAAACAGATCGCCATCGGCAAAGCAAAAACTAAAAGACGCTTCACGTAAACTCACCAAAGCGTTAAAAAACGAGGAAGAACACGCTCAACGCCGTTACATCGAGCAATTATCAACCTCCAGTACAAAAAACTCACTTTGGAGAGCACACCCAACTCTAAGCTCACCGACAAAAACAGTAATGCCTTTAAGAAACCCCGCAGGCGGCTGGGCTCGCAGTGATGAAGAAAGAGCCGGAACATTTGCTAGTCACCTCCAAAAAGTGTTCCAACCTAATCCTGCAACAACTACGTTAGCACTACCGACTGTATCGAACGACTCTCAGCCTCAACATGAGCCAATCAAGTTTCGCCCGAATGAAATAATTAGAATCATTAAAGAGCAATTGAACGCAAAAAAATCTCCAGGCCTAATAACCCCAAAGATGATTATTGAGCTGCCTTACTGTGCGGTCTGCATAATTGCCCAGCTGTTCAATACTATCACAAGACTTGGCCACTATCCGGACAGATGGAAAAAGTCAATCATCATTATGATACCAAAGCCTGGAAAAGATCACACAGTTCCCGCGTCGTATAGACCTATAAGTTTACTATCGTGTCTGTCAAAACTTTTTGAAAAATGTCTGCTGTCCCGGATTAATCCATTCCTGAATCTTCATAACATAATCCCATCACACCAATTTGGCTTTCGTGAAAAGCACGGAACAATTTTTTAGAGATGTGGCCTGTAAAAAGTTTTCAGCAAACTCTTTAAAGTAGTGGTGCTTTAGACGGCTTCTGATCAAAATACCAGTTCCACCGTGCGCCTTTCCATCGGGATGATTTGTACCGTAGAATACGTATCCGTTTATATTAAAGTTATATTTGTTTGTAAGGTGTGTTTCGGAAAGTAGTATTACATCGATGTGCTGGTCGAGTAGGAGTTGAGCTAACTCAAGTTTATGCTGTGAGACGCCATTAGCGTTCCACGTAGATATTCGTAGCGCAGCCATTGATTATTTTGACTGTTGTGATACAAGCATTTGTATCAAAAGATTTTGATTACGCATTAAATCTTGCATAGCTGATTGCATGAATGACAGAAACTCTTTCATGCTCTGCTGCAGAGTACATATTAGTGCTTCGAGGCTGCTTTGTTGCTTCCTGTGCAGCGTTTGTGCTCACTTGTTTTGGTTGTAAATACGGTGTGTTTGAGGCAGGAAGAGAAAATCCTGATCTTAAAGCGCTTGCGTACGTTGTGTTTTTGGTTGCGAAGTCGGGGCCAAGTGAGGATCTAGCTGCGGATGAAAAGAACAAGTCTGGGTTGTGTTTCGATGAAGTAAAGGTAATCGGTGCGTGTTGCGAGCGTACAGTTGAGACGCGCTGATGGATTCGGCTTTTAAGTACCTTATAAACTTCACAGCCTCTATAGTTGGCTGTGTGATTTTCTTTGCAGTTGTTACAAAATTTTTGGCTGGAGTCTTCTTTGCTTGCTGGGCAACTTGCGGAGTTATGCGGTTCCCCACAAAATACGCATACCGAGCGCAATGTACAATAGGACTTTGTATGGCCGTACTCTTGGCAGTTCATACATTGTATCGGACCGTTTCGTTTGTGCGGTTCTTCTACGGTGATTCTGCGGTGAAGTAAAAGCTGAAGTTTGTATATTGGGTGCACCTCGTTTTTTTTAAGCATCTTCGTTTCTGGCTCGAGTTCTATTTTAAAAAGTGGTTGCGGCATCCTGTTTTTGTTTAAGATGTTAAAGACTGTTTTTGCCCGAAATCCTTTCTCCTGGAGTGCCTGTTTTATTTCTTCTGGCTTAACATCGGATTCTATACCTTTTATTACGACCTGCAGGCCATTGGAGCTTTTCAGTTGGTACGTATAATAATTCATTTTTTGGTCATTTAGATGCTTTATCAAAACTCTGTAATTATCTTCCAACTTTGTCTGGACTTTAATTATGAATATTACCCACTACGAGAGGAACTATGTGGAAATTATCTTTGCCTATGAGCTCAATAACTTTGTTAACAAAGGCACTTGAGCTTTTCTCACGTATATAAATTGGGGGTGGCTTTGGCTTTTTTGTGTCAACCCCAACGGCTACTATAGGCGGATCCTCAGTGTTTTCTGCTAAGATGTGAAACCTATTGGTATTGTTTGTAGTTTCATGTGAAGGTGTATTTAAATTGCTACGGGTAATTTTTGGTTTCTTCATAGAATTTTGCGGACTCAGCTTTCGCTTGACATAAATATAGCGATCCATACCAGTCTGCGTAGTCGGTTTAACATTTTTGCTGTTTGCAGTTTGATTTGCTGACGACGTCGTTGTGCTTGTTGAACGGGAAGTAGGTATCGGTGCAGTTGTTATTGTATTCGCTGTTGCGGTACCTAAAGAGGGCGCAGCACTTGCAGTCATAGTTAAGAGAGACGGGGAACACGAAAACTTTCGGTCGCGCGCTTTTTGCAAGAATTCGTTTGTTGTTGGGTTGGGTGTTGTCAACCGCGCGCGGTCAGATTGCGTTGATCCGATAGATATCATAGACGGGGACGGTGAGCAAGAACGTTCACTGTCTCTGGAGGTAATTGAACGCTCGGGCTGTTCCGAAACTATAGAGAAGTACGCGTTGCTCTGCCGGCGACGCTCGTCTTGCTCGCGTTGTCGCTGGCCACAATTCTCGCTTTGACTCATTGTCTTAAGCGAGGTGGAGCTTTTGTGTTTGTCTTTTGTTTTATATATTATTTGTTAAAAGTCAATTGTTTTGTTTATATTTAAGTTGCAATTTGTGCACGTACATTTCACTAAGCGTCTTTTCGCATAAAATATATATTTTTAATTATTTTAGTTTATCACTGCACTTTTGCTTTAGTAATTTATGAACCGGATCGCAAGTAAACACGTCTGCATGCGACGACAGTTGAAATTGTATTGAATTAAAGAGCAATTGAACGCAAAAAAATCTCCAGGCGGTGACCTAATAACCCCAAAGATGATTATTGAGCTGCCTTACTGTGCGGTCTGCATAATTGCCCAGCTCTTTAATACTATCACAAGACTTGGCCACTATCCGGACAGATGGAAAAAGTCAATCATCATTATGATACCAAAGCCTGGAAAAGATCACACAGTTCCCGCGTCGTATAGACCTATAAGTTTACTATCGTGTCTGTCAAAACTTTTTGAAAAATGTCTGCTGTCCCGGATTAATCCATTCCTGAATCTTCATAACATAATCCCATCACACCAATTTGGCTTTCGTGAAAAGCAGTGAACAATTGAGCAGGTCAACCGTATAACATCAGAGATACGAAGCGCGTTCGAAAATCGAGAATACTGCACTGCTATATTTCTGGATGTTGCTCAGGCATTCGACAAAGTCTGGTTGGAAGGTTTGATGCATAAGATCAAGACAATACTCCCAAACAACACACACAAACTGCTTAAATCGTACCTCTACGACAGGAAGTTTGCAGTAAGATGCAACACTACAATGTCTGACGAACACAGAATTGAAGCTGGAGTTCCACAAGGCAGCGTACTTGGACCAACACTATACGTGCTGTTCACAGCAGACATCCCCATAAGGGATGACAACCTCTACCTTCGCTGATGACACAGCTATTCTCAGCCGCTCCAAATGCCCAACACAAGCAACTGCCCAACTAGCCGTTCATCTGGTCAAAGTGGAAAAATAGTTATCCGACCGCGAATTAAGGTAAAAGAACAAGTAACTTTCACCCTTAACAGACAAGACTGCCCACCACTCACGTTAAACAACACCGCCATGCCGATAGCAAAAGAAGTAACGTACCTAGGCGTACATCTAGACAGAAGACTTACATGGCGCCGACACATTGAAGCTAAAAGAAATCACCTCAAACTGAAAGCCAATAGCCTCCATTGGCTCATCAATGCTCGCTCTTCCCTTAGTTTGGACTACAAGGTCCTCCTCTACAACTCTGTGCTCAAACCAATCTGGACCTTTGGCTCCGATCGACATTGTCCAGAGAGCCCAGACAAAAATCCTGAGAACCATCACCGGGGCACCGTGGTATGTTCGGAACGAAAACATTCACAAAGACTTAAACGTCCTAACAGTCAAGGAAATAGCAGAACAAAAAGTGAAATACATAAGCAAGCTCTCATCGCACACTAATCTTCTCGCGAGAGGTCTTACAAGGCTGCGCAGTCGATCCCGTCTTCGACGTAAAGACTTACCAACCCAGCGTTGAACTTTAGGGAAGCTTAACCAGATTACAGTAAAAATATGCACTGTTAGCTAAGATTTATTAATAAGATTTGTATACTTATTGTTAGTTTTCTTATTCACTAGAAAAGATTCAATAAATAAGCCCAGCAAAACAAAAAAAAAAAAAAAAAAAATATGTTTATTTATATGATATCAATAATGAAGGGCATTCATTTTTAATAAAACAAGTTTCACATTATTTAATTAACTAACACTAAAATAAACGTATTTTGTATATACTTAAAATAAACTATCCATATATAAAAAATATATATTTGAGTTATTAACGACTTTAATCGAATATTGGTATAAAGGGTATTTTTAATTGTGCAGTTTGTGTGTCTCAGCTACGACAAGCCTGCACGGTGTTGTTTTGTTTCAGTTTCCCTTTGCGTTGAGCGGCCCGTCGATTGAAGGTCAGGCGGCGGGCCAGCGGAAAGCAAAAACGCATAGACGAAGAATAAGTTGTGTGCGTTTGCCTATATGGCACACGCACATACACATACATTGGTATTGTAAACAAACAAGCTATAAGCAAAACGAGCGCAGCTGAGCGTCGTTCAGGGGAAACCGACTTTTTACTCTCGTTGGTTCGTATGCTTCGGTCTTGCGCAAAAGTCCAGGGCCATACAACATGAACAATTCTGTAAACGCATCTTTACAGTAAGTTGTCTCTGGATGCTTTTGTATATAAAATTTTTTTTTTCGCTGTGCTGGAGGGCACCTTTAAACTAAATAATTCAATAATAATAAAAATAATAATTCGTCTGCCAACTTGGAAATGACTTCCATACAAAAATCAATCAGTACAGAGGCAATCATCCAATTACTTAGCATAGCATATCATAAAATTAAATGCATAATTTTGCAATATGGGCTTTATTGATTATGATTTAATGGTGAGCTCGACGATCCACATTAATTTAACATTAATAGCGCCTCCACTTTACGGTCGTTCTCCAAAATAGATAATAAAATTGGATCCATATTGTACTCTCGTTGGCTGAATTAATAATTGTAAGCTGTCAAACAAGATGCAGATGATGATGTTGTGTATGCGGACAGCTCTCCGTCTTGTTATCGATAATGGCTGTAAATGCTGATGTAAAGTGCTAGTGAGGAAACCACATTATTGTGTGACCATAGTCAACTAATTTGTGGTAAAAATATGGCATTTTGCCTTGTATAGCTTAGGAGATACATGGTCACACTGAGGCATCATATGCAAAAAGTAAACAAGCCCACAAACACAAAAGAAAATAAGAATAGTGCGAATATGTTTATAAATTATTATTATTATTGTGGCTAAAATTTTTTTGACAATAATGCACTAACAATTTGCAATAATAAATTTCGCTTCATGATTAATTCGTAATTTTAGCTATAACAAACCAAAACAAAACAAACCGAACAGCTGATTCATTAACTGAGGTTCAGTTAAGCCTTGTTCGCACTTTGGTAAGTAGTAAGTAGCGAGTCGAGTAGGCAGTGTCCGAACACCAAAATTTTAGTCGAGTAATTTAGTCAGCTCACTCGCTACTCGACTAAAATCAGAATAGAATCTACTCTATTTTTTTGTGCCAGTAGCGCGGCAGAGCTAATAATTGAGCTGTCAGCGGTGACCAGTTGGGTTTTGAATAGCATATTGCACACAAACATTGTAGTGGATTTGAATAATTAACGACTGTTAAAAGTGAATTAATTTATTGAAAATGCGCTATGCAGTTTTTAGATGAAACAATAATAACAAATTGTTCTTAAAATTGTTATTGTTGCATCCAAAACTGCATAGCGCATTTTCAATCAATTAATTCACTCGTAACTTATTCAAATTCACTGTATGGAATATGCAAATCAAAACCCAACTGGTCACATGTGACGTCACGCAAACAGCTGAAAAACAGCTACTAATGCACTGTACTAATCAGTTAATTTTATAGTGCGAACAGTTTTTGGCGAGTAGCTACTTACCGAGCTACTGTCTACTCGACTCGCTACTTACTACTTACCAAAGTGCGAACAAGGCTTTACAGAGCAATGGAAACAACTTTCGTAACTGACTGTTAAATTTAACAGTAACTGAGCAATGGAAATAGGCTATAACTTAACGCATATTATTATACTTGTCCGATGGATCGATAACTTATCAAGCATTAAATATATTTCTATCGATATATCGTTACAATAATATTTAACCAACAGCACACCATATTACATATACGATAACTTGCGGTGTGTTAAATAACATGTGCAAAATAATATTGAATTTTTAATTGTGCTGTACGCTTGCAGATTCCAAACGTCTTAATGGAAGAATACGCTCGTGAGCCATGTCCTTACCGTATTGTGGATGATTGTGGTGGTGCTTTTGCAATGGGTTGTATAGGAGGTGGTGTTTTTCAAGCAATTAAAGGATTTCGAAACGCTCCGTCGGGAATAAGCAGACGTATGGTATGATAACACAAAGTGAATATATGTATGTGTTTATGTATTTTGAAATCTAACTAACACGCACAGCCCACGGAAAATGTTAACAAATGTATGCGGCTTATACCCCGATTCCACTACGCCGCATACTTGATACTGCTTCGGACTATGTACATATGCGAATTATACTCTTGTATGTAGGATCCCAATTTTGCTGCTATTTATTGCGCATTTGAGTTGACATAAAAGCGAATCCAAATGAAAGTAATTGACAGTGAGCAAAAAGATGAAAGATGCATTGTGCAAATTATGTATGTTGGTTAAGGTCCCACGTTCTTTGTAGGAGTTTCCACTAGGCTGCATTCGTCATTTGCAAGTCGGGAATGAACGTGATTCCACTGAATATCCAATTGCATTAAGCATTTTGCATTACAATAAACACATTGTATCGACTATGTTAAACAACAAGAATACATACAAATCTGTATGATGTTAAAGCTCTATTCAGTGCTCTGTAATGTTAACTTCTAGCATTCCCAGTTGGTAATTCCCTGTAACCAACCAACTGGGAATATTCCCGAGTACCTGAGCATTCATACGAATGCAGGCTAGTGGAAGCGGAGTAGTCCAGCGACGTGGGTTGCCTTCATAAATATCATGCAGTCGTAAGATGTAAGATAAGTTGTCGAGCTTTATTTGCAAAAACAACGTATGCGCCATATTCCTTAATTTTTCTTTAAATTGTCACCGGTCAAAGCCGGAGTATGTATATTTATTGTTGATATGTTAATATCCAATACAAATATAAAATCAAATTGAAGCTAAACCTAAAAGCTGAGCGTAGGAAACTATGCTGCTACATTCGGCAAGCCGAATCAGCATAAGCAACAACGTGAGTCTTCTCTAAAAATTTAAAATAAATCAAAGCAATTTAAATTTTAACCGATTACTAAAACGAACATTCTTTTCTAGATTGGCAGTATAGCAGCGATAAAAACTCGATCACCCGTTATAGCTGGAAACTTTGCTGTTTGGGGAGGAATGTTTAGTACAATTGACTGCACGTTGGTACATTTTCGCAAGAAGGAAGATCCGTGGAATTCAATAATAAGCGGTGCAGCAACGGGGGGTATCTTGGCAGCTAGGAACGGTAAGGTTTAAATTATAACAAAAAACAAAGCATATTTAAAAGTTTCAGAGCGCAAATATAAGAAATGAAATATTCTAAAATTTAAAAAATATTAGGGCCAGGCCTAAAAAAAAAAATTAGGAGGGAACCAGGAGAAACAACATTCAGAAAGATATTCGGTATTTCACTGGTATTTTTGTATTGTTGGATACGTATTTAAACGAATGTCAAAATTAACAACAGCGATCACGCAAACACACGGACGCAATCGATTAAAAAAGTCAATCAGCTGGTCAAAAAATACTAATACAAACGCAGAAGCACCCGAATTACAAGACCGTTATAACAATCAAAATTCAAATTAAAATTTATACAATGAGAATGTCAAATTAAAAAACGACAGTTGCAAATCTACACGGACACAAACCGAAAGGAAAGCTATATAGACACAAACCGATATAAATATCAATCAGCGGTCACTACAAACTAATACAAACATAAGCCAGCATCAACACACTTATTTTTTTTATATGGAGTTTTATGTTTGTATTGGAATGAGATTTTGCCCACCGAGCCTAAAATGTTTACACATTAAAAATGTTTCAATCGATCATAATTTTGGTCTTCTTGCTTTTATCGGGTGTTCGTCATGGCGCTTGTTTTTACCAAACAAAACAATTAAGCTATATGCAGACATTTGTTGTCCTGCCTAGATTGCATGTTAGAATTTCTAACTACACTTTGCTTTCTCGATAAATTTTTGCATATATTATCTAAATTAATTTAACACACAATGAAATGCACAAAACTATTCGAAAAACGCGACTCCAATTTGGTATAATGTATCCAATACAATTGAACCGACCTTTCGCACCCAGATTTAAATTGTAATATTAACGTTGGAAAAAATCTGCTTTCGACAATTTTTAAAATTTATTTTCCACTTACAATTAATTGACTAGACTGAATGTAAGAATTTCTTCCTACACTTAACTTTCTCGATATATTTTTTTTCCTATTGCCATATATTTATATAAATTAATTTAACTCACAATTAAATGACAAAGTAAGAAAATATCATTAATAATGTAAATTATGAATTGCTGACACATCAAAAAATATTGTTATTTAGTAGACCTAATTATGAATCTAAACCATTCTCGAAACTTATTTAATTATATTTAATGTTCTAATTATATTTAATATTTCCAGGTATTCCCGCAATGGCTGGAAGTGCAATTATTGGAGGTGTCTTATTGGCTCTAATTGAAGGTGTTGGAATATTATTTACAAGAATATCTGCAGACCAGTTTAAAAACCCCTCTCCACCAAATGAAGATCCATCTGCGCTTGCAGATCCCGCGAACAGTTTTTCCTTCGGATCTCCGAAAAATAATCAATTTCAGTAAAGATGTTCTTCCAGTTTTTGTAAATAAACTAGTGTGCACAATATCATATAGGCAAAATGTCAAGTATTTTATGTTACTATGAGGCTTCGGGCCCTGCGGCCTCGCTGCGCTTGAACGTTAACCCCCAATTGAAACCGAATAAACTTTGGAACATGTGTTAGTATTAAATGCAAGAAAAAGTTTTAATTTTTTTGATTAATTTAAATTTTTCAATCTCACTGTCAAAATATCGATAATTGCGGATTTTGGTTCACTTTCCGAATGATCAGAGCAGTGGACGCTCGGAAATAAGAATCTTCCAGAAATTATAACCGGTGCTTACAATATATTGAACCAGTGGCCAGTGGTTCTTGTTTCAGAGCATTATTATTATTTTTTACATGCTTTTATTTAACTTGACTTGTTTGTCTGTCTCGGAATCTTGTTATCAAATTTTCACCAAGTTCCCGACTAGCTAGAGCTCTGAAATTTTCACCAAAGATGTGTTTCAGATGACAATACATGTTTTGAAAGTTTTTTTATATTTTTATTTTTTTTTTTACAAAAACATGTTTGATATTCGGGTTTTGCATGGATGATGGTAAAAAATCCATTACAAATGTATGCAAGAAAGCGTATAAAAGCATGTCTTCAAAATTTTTTTGATTTACTTGGTTTTTCTTTTTAAGTAAAAAGTAATCCATTATTTTTGCATGAAATTGAAGGCTTTAATTAACACAGTTAGAATGATCCGATTTAGGTCAAATATGCGCCGTTTTGTTCGATAACTTGTTGCCATTTTAAAGGTAATTTCATTATGCCTCTCTCATAAAAGCCCTCGATCCTATTGGCAAAAAACTGAGACAGCCGATTTTCACAAGCCTATCTTGATGCGCATTTTACACCAGCAAAATGGTTCGCCATGGACTGTTATCGAAAAAAACTGTAAAATATAGCGTATTTTCTCTTTGCTAGTGTCCATCTTTGACGCGCGCCCAAAAAAACTCAATCAACCAATCACAAAACTGTCCAAAAAGCATTTTTAGTAAAAAATGTCACCTTTCTAACGCTATCTAGCGGAACCCGATCGGACTTGTACAACGCAAGATACAGATAAAAACGGCAACTAATTAAGAAATAACGGATAACTTTTTACTACACCTAATATATGATGAATTGGTTTAATTTGATTTTTATCTTTAACTAAAACTAACAAGACACCGATATAAAGATATTTTCTTAACGAGTTTTTATAACGGAATTTTGTAAATTGTTTGAAATGGGCTTTAACATCTAAAGCACCACAGCAATGTGTGGTCGGGATCCGCTAGTGATAAAAAAGGGTTATTTGACAAACTTTTTATGTAATTTAGCTTAAACAAGTTTTAAGCCAGAGTTTTCCGTCCTTACTGCTCTTAGTCCTCCTTTGTTGTTGCATTGCTCAAAAGCATAGGCTCCAACAGAATTTGTACTGGTCCCCCATAAAATGTGGGACAAATAAGAGACATTTTAAAAGGATCATTGAATCTGTATCAATAAAAGAACTTTCTGCCGATTATAATAAACGGCGTTTTCATTTTTTTCACTGATGCGATCATTTTTCTCAGTGTATAAATAATAAAATGGTAGCTTTGCATGTATTGGCGTTTAACTTTATTAGTATTTGTGTTTGCTCCGTCCTAAGCGCATTTTGGGAGCCCCAGCTTTAAGCTCGATTTTCATTACATTACTCAACAATTAGAAAAAAACTGGACTATGAACACAAGCAAGTACTTGCTAAATTAGATTTGATCCAAGGAATAAATTTACTTATACGGGTGTACACGCCAGGATATCCTTCGCGTCCACAACCAACACCCCAGGATACTATACCGACTATAAAATATTTTACTCCATTGGACAACAGCAGTGGTCCACCACTATCGCCTTGACAAGAGTCCATACGCGGCCTACCAGCACACAGCATAGTTGGCATTATTCGGGTGCTCTTATATTTTTGGTTCCGGCATTCAGCGAGAGACATAATAGGTACTTTAACTTGATTAACAATGCTAGGCAGTTGTCCTCCTTCCGAAGTACGACCCCAGCCAACAACAGTTCCTATTCGTCCTAGAATTAGTTTAAAATTAAATTAAAAATTAATTTAAAAAAAGTGAATCAAATACCTGCTGGATCATAGTTATACCGGGGAAGGCAGACGGGTTTGATTATTTTCGAAAACACTATTGGCTTTCTTAGTCTTAACAATGCAATATCGTTATTGTATGTATCCGGATCAAAGTTTTTATGTTTTATAACAGCAGTAACAGCTCGTTGAATCGCTTGAGACTCGGATGTTATTTCTTGGTCATGATCTCCAAATATAATTCTGATTTTGGATCTTCTTAACTTTTTGATGCAATGGGCTGCAGATAAGACGTAGTCTTTTGTTAATAATGATCCCCCACAGTGAAATTTGCCGTCATAAATTATGCGAGCCATCCAAGGATATTGGTTTACTCCAGTCGGTTTTCCTCCGACAATTCTATTTTCTTCATTCGAAAATCCACAATCTAAAAAAAACAATATTAATACTTAAGCATCAAACATATTTTAAATGGTTTCGTGATATAATGAAGAGTGTTTTATGTACATGTTTATACCAGCCAGAATGATTTTCGATCCCAAGAATATGATTTTTTTATCAGTATCAACAGCTGTCCGCCTGCCTCTAGTAACACTTCAATCTCAGAGACTGGAAGAGCTAGAGACTACTAATGGAATATATGGAAATTCAAGTATATCTTAAACAGATCAACGTTTTTTTTTTGTAATGATAATATTAGAGGGCTTCGCCTCCTTCAATATTGAGTTTTGAAAATTTTACCTACAAATAAATAGGAACACCAGCTTTCTTTCTAACGGTTTTACTGGTACTACACTAAAGAAGCTGTAAGGCTCGTTTATGGTCTATAATAGTTTGCAACAATATATTAGAGTAAGCTTCTTACCTAACATAAAATTTTTGGCAACTATAACAGACGACGGGCCGAGACTTACCACAATCACAGCTTGCAACATTTACGTTTTCATTGTTTTCGGCATCTTCCTCCTGGTCGAATCCAAAGGCGTTTGATACCCCGGAACTGATCCGAAAAATAGTATCGAATAGAAACTTGCTTGTTCTTCGCGAATTTACACTGTAAAGAGTGTTATTCCTTATTTCTTCGATACATGTGACACCATTTGTAAAAGTCACCATTAGAATTACTATGCAAAATAGAATATTCATCGTAATAACGAAGTAAACATGTTTTCAAAATGATATATTCACTTTTGATTTTAAGAAAATGTTCTTATTATTATTATAATTCTTATAATAATTTCTTATGAACTTAGAAATTTGAATGTAAATAATGACACCTGTAACACCAATTTGGGAACGTAGAGTACAAACTTTAAAAAAACAATACGTAGACTCAGAGGTTTAACAAAAATATTTGAACTAAATATGCTTTTTCTTACTTAAATATTAAATCAGTGTTCTACTAAATATATATTTTGTTTATAGTAAATAAAAAATTAAATATGACTTTATGCGAATTCACAATCTTGAGGCAAACTTTTTTTTAGCACCAAACATTTTGTTATCACGGAACCTCGTTCACTACCTTGGTTGTAACCTCGACAGGGAGCTTACCTGGCGGAAAATCATGCTGATTATGATAGAAAAAGAGCAGATCAAAAATTTTGATAATGTTTTTTATTAAATTTTGCTTTTGTAAGTATTTGTTATTGTTATTATTACAGCCAATAATTTTATTTTAAAAATTAAAAAATATGAATATCTTATATATTAACATTTTTTTTCTATATCAATAATTGGTATACTTTATAATACAGTCGAACTTCTCTTTTACTATCTTCCGTAAAGACTCATATTTTAAATTCTTTTAATGACAGCTTAATATGAACTAAAAATTAATTTGGAAAATCGTTTGAATCGAGCTGTGTCTTTATACATTATATCATTATTAATCGTATCATTGTTAATCGTACGGTGCATAAAAAAAGTTTCTGGAACAACCCATTTTTTAACAAGTGAAAATGTTGCAGACGGCTTACTTGTATTAAAACCGGACATCTCCAGCTTAATTGACATCAAATTTTTGATGCAGATTGTTAGTGGATGTCAGTACCTATGTTACCATTAAATTTGGTATATCTAGCTCAGTTACTGTGGAAGATATGGGGATTTCGGATATAAAAATGCTTTCCTTGCAAGTCCTTTGGAGGACGCCTTCATAAAAAATTTGGTAACTCTTCCTGTACGGGAGAGAGAAAATCGATTTTTAGCAATCGAATTTATCGATTTTCCAGGCCACCAGTTATCGTAGAACCCCAATCTTGACAATTTATCTTTCCCACCCATATAAAAAGATATTTGCAAAGTTTTAAGTCTCTAGGACGGACGGACATTGCACAAAACCAATATACTCATAGCCTTTGGTACCGAGTATAAAAATTAACATTTATCATCAAAAAACCTTCCGTGTTATTTTTAAGCAAATGAAATATTAAGTTCGAAATGTCTTGCATTATATTATATAAAAAAACCAAGCATCCCAAGCAAAAAATGTTTTATTGGTCAGTTCAAGTTTGGAGTAATATTTCATGAAAAATCAAATTTCCAAACTTATTTTTACCGAACATTATAATCTTTCTTTATTAATTATACTCCAATCGTACCCTTCTCTTAAATTACTTTATCTGAGACTTTATCGAAGTTTTGCGCTATCATAGAAAATAAGAAAATTATAAGAACTAAAATTTCGTATTCGTATTTCGACGTATTTGTTGTATGGATATATTTTGGTAATCATAATAATTTAGACAATGAATTCATATGTAGTTTAATACTCTGATACTCTAAGTAAAAGGGCTGGGAAATCGATAACAATTTAAGCATCTCGAGGTGCTAGTCGATTAAACACACATATTTCCCACATTCTAACAGCTGGGTGGCTTTGGTGGGAAGATACATAGATGCTTGAGAGCCACAGAAAAATAAAAAAATATCAAAAAGCTCGACAAGTCAAATTTTTACCTGTTTTGCTTACCGCTTATTGCTTACAAGGGCGAAACAAACCAAATCAAAGCCAATAATCAGGAGCGACATCCGGAGAGAAAAACCTTGACAGTTGCAACCTCTTTGGATTATCTGCTCGTTGGCAGACGTGATTAGAACCATGATGAAATAACATAAGGTGGTCCCGTCGGCAACAGACATCCACTTATTGTATGCTTGCAATAAGTGCGAGTGAAAAGAACATAGTATAGTATGTCGTATTGAGTGTGAGTGAGGCGGCAATGTGATTGTTCTCGTCAACAAGCAAACGTGCACTGAAATAAGTGTATACTTCGTAAAACTTCGGCTGCCGATGGGACCACCTTATGTTATTTCATCATGATTAGAACAGAGGTTAAAGCGATTAATCACAAGCTAACAAACTATCGTTATGCGCATTCGTTTGGCAATGTAATATCGATACATATATTTCTCATATCACTAAGTCGAATTAAAATAAGAAGTGTACAGTGTACACCCTGTGATCAGGGTATGTAACAACATAAATGATTTAATTACTTACAATTTGCGTTGCTGTTTGTCTGAATAATAAAAACATTTACAATGAGTTTACCACCAATGTTATTGCAACGATTGAAATCCCGAGGACTGGTTGCAATAAACAATGGTACGTTCAAGCTGCGTTATGCATACGTGCTTTAAGTCCATATGTATGGACATACAAATGCATAGTAGTGCATTTTAGTAATAACCTAAATAAGTACTAGTTCCCATTTACCCAATACCCTGTGAAGTGAGCTTTATTTACATACATCATCTAAATATGTCTGTTAACAGATTTGAGGTCTTATGTTTCAGCACATACACCAGTTTCTGAGACAATTGAAGAAATAATCGCCGAAAATTATGACGAGGAAGACAAAAATCAAGAACACTCAAGCATTGAGCCAAGCACTTCGAAAAACATTTCAAGTAATGAGAATTTTTGGGCTGATAGAATAAAAGAACGAATGGAAGTAACAGACTCACATCATGGATTTAAAAATTGCCCCAACAAATATAACATTTGGCATACCTGCACATTATACTGTGTGAATAAATGGGCAAGCGGTAGACCAAAGCCAAAAGAAAAGTACCTGAGACGTTATAGTAGATTAATTCGAAAATACCCGCTTGGTGCTAGTTGGAAAGCTGTCTATGATACTGGGTGTGGTGTACACTATTTCTACAATTCCTCATCTCGAAAAGTATCTTGGCTGCCTCCAACACATCCGCTTGCAAGAATTTCCAACAATGCGGCCGCTCTCCGAAAACAGTTGGCTAATTCAAATGATGAATACAATTTCGACTTAAAGGATTTAACATCAAGTAATTATAACGATCGAGAGAGTGGCCAGCATCCTTCAACTTTTGTTCCGTCTAAAAAGCAAAAGAAGCGAGATTTAGAACGCACTTTTTTGCGAAAACAACGACTGTAAAAGAAAACCAGAAGATTCCGAAATTAATAAAGTAAAAAGTTCATTGAAAAAATATACTTTTAATTTATATATAACTTGAAGGGAAAATTTAAATGCAGTTTTTAAAGTTGTGTCACTAAATTACTCGGCCACTCCCATTCTCTTAAGGCACCGCTCCGATATGGCCTTCGCGCTCTAAGGCTGGCACGCCTAGCTTCGGAGATCTGTTCGTACAAACAGAACATGCTGGAAGAACATGCCCAAGATCCCAGATCTAAAGCTCCAAGCGCTAGGCTAGGCGCCAAGTAGCAGTTGTAAGGCCACAGGTCTCCGACCTTCGTACGCACTTAGCTGTCAGAAGCTAGAACGTAAATTAAGAGGGACTGTCGATCGTCACAAATCCACAGTGTGGCTCAAACAGAGTTCTCCGATGCTCATTGATTGTAGGCGACGGGCATTTCATCACTTCACTTTCTGCACCAGTCCGAAAGTGCTTTATGGTTAATGGCATGGACCGTTTTTTAAATCCAACTCAAATATCCCTTAAGGCACAGCGACTACAGATTACCCACAAATTCCTTTGGGCTACAGCGACTACAGTAAACCAAAATCTGTCTGTGAATGACCACTGAAGCTCCCAGGTGGTGATTTGCGGAGTACACTTCAAATTTGATCAGATGGTATTAAAGCGTGATAAAACTGCGATGCCGAATGTGGTTTTATTAGTCTACAACATGTACCGTTTGTTCGTTTTGTAATGCGTCTAATACTTATTTATTAAAGATATTTAAATTAAGAGACATTAACTATGTATATAACGTCGACTAAGAGGGTCGTCGATTGACTCTATCATCTCCATCTGTTTGTTGTTCAGTTGAAATTTTCACACTTTTTTCGGAACTAATTTCTGATCCTGATTCTGTGATGTCTATTAAGTCTTCTTCATATCGCGTCCATTTAATGAGAGTTTCCGGTGATCTATACAGAAATATAAGCTTACCGTACAAATCTTCTTCCAAACGGTACTCCTTTGCCTCCCGAACCAAGTAGATATCGTTGCACAGCTTAAGTATTCGGTCTACATACGGTAAATCCTCGAACATAATTCTTCGATGGTTGTTCGCTATCAGGGACCGTATAAGGCGAGAGACGACATAAACACAGGTCGTGTATAGGCCAATAATCCTAATAATAATAAAAAAAAACAGTAAATCAAAACTTGTAAGCTTTGAATATTTATAATATTTTTCTTTGTCTGGAATTATTGCGCATCGAACCATAAAATAGAGGAATTTTTTGTTTCTTACTCACCCAGTTTTTTCGAGAAAACTCATGGTTGATGGAAAAGATTTATCATTAAACATATAAAGAACGACGCCATCATTACACTCACTTAGCGGTAGATTGGCGAGAATATTTTTATAAAACTTGTCAGTACAAAAGTCATGCATCTCCCACCAAACCTTTCCTTCATCTTGTTTTTTTTGTAATATTATTGGTCGATGAAGTTTACCTAAAATTTATAAGTTAACATATTTATTGTTTTTATAATAACTGTTATACAAATTATTTTAAACCGAAAATAATTCGCGAACTAAAACAAAATATAAAATCAAAATAAATAAATTTTAAGTCAGTTCTTTTTTAACTTAACGTTTTTCTCATTAAGGCTGGTACTCAGCACAGCGAAAAAAAAAATTTTACATATGTATGTATTTGTGAGCCGACAGCAGGAAAACGACAAGCAATGGAAAGGAAAACTAAAGAAAGAGTTGAAAATTTTAGCCACGAGGGCAAGATTATGTATAATAACAATAATAATAATTAATAAGCATATTCGCACTTATCATATTTTCTTTTTTATTTTGTGTTTGTGGGCTTGTTTACTTTTTGCATATGATGCCTCAGTTATATAAGGCACAAATTAGTTGACTATGGGTACACTATAACACACGCTTCCAAAATATTTCACACATTCCTGCCAAGAATTTTTTATTGTGCTGGAGCGGCACCTTTACTCTCAAAACGTCTAAGTGACATTTCGAAAATTCGATAGCTGTTGAAAAAGCTTTTTGGTAAAAATCGTTATTTTAATCTAAACTAAGACAAGTCCTGATCTTATTATTACCAATTATGCACTGGGGGGAATTCTAAGCATTAAAGAAAATACTTATATTATAATTTGCACTTGAAAACACTGAAGTTCGAATCTGTTCCAATTCATTACAATAGCTATAGAACAGAACATACGTACCATCAAAGTCTTTGAAATATTTGACATACACCGCCATTTTTTCAACTGTCATAAATTTTGATAATATATCAGGCACAACAACTTTTTCGTTGCTGTTTTCATTAGACAGCGTTTTGATGAGCATTTCGCGTGTTAATTCCTTATTTTTAGTTAGCGAGTAAGTTGTTTCGTAAACTATGTTATTTGTCGTTACTCCGGAGTCAAAAGACATCCTCATGCGAATATCCATTATTTTACCTGTAAAAAAAACGTTGATATATAATTTTCTTGATTCTAATTGCATCTACTACTAACCTGACTTTAGATCATTTAACAAGCTCAGCTTATTTGGTGGTGACATGTTCCACAACGTCACAGAGTTGGGGTCAAACTTTACTGCTGTTACATCGACGGCGTCATGAACAGCAATATGATCGGTGGCATATAAATCATAGTTGAAGCTTTTGACTAAAATTTTGTAGTCATCTTTCGTAAACTGGTGGATACCAGAATAGCTTTGAGAAACAAACAGTGGCTCATAATGCCCAATCTTAAGCGATATATCAGCTCGGCGAGGAACATTTGCCTTGCCAACTGTTCCAACCAGTGCAAATAAAAAAAGTGGGCTCCATATGAGCGCTATCAAGATTAATATGATAGTTCCACCAACTAAGCATTTAACATAAAACACTTTTGGTTCTCCCCGTAGAACTGGAAAGTCTGAATCCATCTGTCTGTAGCATCGCACAATAAAAACCGATTGAAAAATATCTTCCATTTTTATCCATTCCATAACAGTAAGCGTCGTATCGATGCACAGCCAGTCCAGCATTGTTCGAAGAATAAAGAGAAATGGTATTTCCATGTAGCTAAAAGTGTGGTAATTTAATAGACCAATGTCGACATTGTTAAATGCATATTTGCTTACATTTTAAATATTACATAATTAACCAATGAAAAACTTCTTGTAAACACATTTCCTAAAATTTGCCTTGGGTAGCCACAACGCATTTGATAGGCTGACAATAACAGATGGAGGCATTTGAGGAGGTAAAATACAGTTGGTGCAGTAGCGCCAAAACTGTGCGCCGTTACAAATGGCACTAAAAAGAACATCCATAAGTGTATTCCAATAATCGTTATAAAATAAAACACAATCTTCACTTTTAACGCTTTTCTTAAGTATATTGCTCGCTCTGTGACAATCGTTGCAAACTGAACAACGAGCATAAAAAGGAAATTGAATGGCACCTTATTCCCTTGGATATACGTTTCCAGAACGCTTTGGCTATGACGATACTAAAATGTATAAACTTGAGTTAATAATAAACCAAAAAACTTTAAGGGAATAGGTCTGCTCGAAAAATATAAAATTTTTTTATTGTGCATTAAGCTTGAATCGTATTAGTATACCCTGAACCCATCTAAAATGGAAACAAGGGCGCATACACAGATGATAAAGATATTTGCAGTTTTTCAAGTCTCTAGCTATACGGGTGACGGATAGACACCATGACGGACATACTAGGTAGCATTAAATTCGTTACCTTCGGTATCGAGAATAAAAATAAAATAAAGGCTGGGTGCGCCCGAATTTCCGCCACAAAATCATACAAAATTTTTGTGAATCTACACTTCCTTATAGGAGTGTGAATCGGTTTCTAAGAAAATTAGTGCGTACACAAATTAGTTAGCTTTCCGATCTTTATGCAATCGTTGAAACGACGCCAACTGTTTAGCAAACTGTATTGTGAAACATTTTTCTTTTAAACACAGTTTTTCATACATTTCTACGAATTTTTTTGGGTTACAATATGGAAATTTGAAACTTACCACAAACTTTGGAAATCCAAATAACAGTACGAAAAAATTTATAAAGTCGCAGAGAAATAGTAATGTGTAAACATCGGTTGATAAACGAGCCTTGTGAAGTAAAGCTAAAAAAAATTTTTTAATACCTGAACAAAATCCGCCTTCATGCCTATAAGACAAAATATTTATTTAGCATTAAAAGTTTTTATGATCGATTTTTTGTTAAGCTTACTCAAAATTTTTCATTGCATGACGATAGTACTCCGATTCAATCTTATTATACACATATTGGTTCTCCATTCCAGGTCGTAACAAATCGTCAACGTTCCGTTCAAAAGCACTTTCACTACTTGAACTAGGACGAAGAGTTTGTCTTTCAACGGGCACACCGCCTGCTTCTTCCCTTAAAATAGATGTCCGAATTATATTTTATTATACTCGATACCGAAGGTATCCGCCATGCTGTCTATTCCTCACACTTCAAGCTAGAGACTATAAACTTTCCAAAAGAATATCTTTATCTATGGCCGGGACAGTTAAAGTGTCAAAATTGGGTTCTACGATTACTAGGGGGCTGGCAAATCGATAAATTCGATAACTCAAAATCCATAAATCCTTATATTTCCCACACCCTTACAGTTAGAGTTATCGAATTTAGTAGAAAGATAGCTACTAGCGTTCCACAAAAAACTGCATCAAAAATTTGGATGCCAGGCCTACCCGTACCGCCCCAAGCCCCCCTTCCCCAACCTTTTACAAATTTTGAGCTAGAGTCATCAAATTTGGTAGGAATAAAGCAGTTGGCATTCCACAAAGATCTGCATCAACAATTTAATTACCACGCCTACCCGTACCGCCCCCAGCCCCCCTTCCGACCAATTTGTGATATATTTGTGACATATCACATTTATTGTAGCTTCTGAATTAGCTTAGTAGACTTACCTTAGCCGCCTTATGATATCAGTTGGTCTTTCCTTGGTGTATATTTTGCTGTCTAGGGTAGTTGATAGTTAAATATTAATTATTTAAAAAAGCCCAAGCCCACTTAACTTACTTATTTTATTCAATGAAAGCGCCTCCCTTTCCGAACGTGGTATGTTCCAAATTCCCTGCTTCTTCAACATGTAGCGATGCCAGAAGAGAACAACTAATAGCAAAAGGTCGTAAACCGCCTTGCCATGCTTCATAAAATACTCAAAGTCGGTTGTCTTTGCTAATTTGATAAGCTTATAATCAAGTACAATTTTCTGATGTACAATGCATTTCAAAAAAATCATTGCCAATGTGTAGGTAATAAGAGTTATCCAAAAGGATTTTGTTGGACGCGGTAATGTTAGAGCACCCCAGCAAAGAACAAGAAACGGCATTGGTAAGGAAATAATCGAGGAATTTGCAACTTGATTGACAAATACAGCTATATAGCTGAGAGCCTCCGTATTGGCAATTATAGCATACCACAAGGAAATTAACATTTGTATAAAATCACTATGGGCAAGTTTAGTAAAGTCTTCGCTTTGTGTTGCAAGATTAAGTGTCGACGCTCTTGTCGAGTGACTGATAGCATCTAGATGTTTACTACATTAGGCAAAAAATAACAAAAGGTTGAAAAGCCTGTGATTAAGACTGTGAGTCTTAACTTACTTATAGAGAGATTGATTTAAAAAGCTAAACATTGCTGCAGTATTTACGAGTCCCAGACGGTTCATTGTACTTATATCCTGTAACGTCTTTTTCTCTGCAGACAGGACCTTGTGTACGAAACGATAGTTCCGCGATAGCCGGTTTAGCCGCACCGACACAAGAGTTATTAGTTCAATTGTTAATTTAATTGCTGGATGCGTTTCAAAGTCAATCTCCGACTCCGTGCTATAGTCGCTATATTCGCTGTTTCGCTTTAAATCTTGTTGCTTTTTTCTAAACTGAAAACAACGCATTTAAGACTCAATTTAAAATTTTCATTTTTATCATATTATTACTGCGACAAGCGTTTGACGTGCAAGCACATCTTCTTTCTCCAGAAAATCACTTTCTTCCAACAGAAGCTGGTCATCAAGATCTTCTTGTTCCTCAAACATATAGTAGTCTCCGTCACGTACGGCATGTGGATGGAGTCGTAAATCGCGCTTCTTTGATGGCACCCATCGCGCGAAACTTTTTCTTTTTGGTTTTGTCATTTTTGGGGTCGGATGAGATAAGCTAGCTGCCGAGCCCGGTTTAACTGAATGATCATCTAGAAGAAGTGAATTACGTTGAGCCTGCTTATAAGTTTTGATTTGGAACAGTATATGAGGATCTTCCCTTTGGCCCAGACTAACTGGTACCGTAAAAAGTAAGACCCTGTCAATTGTATTTGTCGGTCAAAATGGTTTTTGGTTAGTTAAAGATTTGGCATTTTACAATATGGAGCAATTGAAAACCAATATTCGTGAGGTCATGGTCGAGATACTGCCCGAAATGTGTGGAAAAGTCATCGAAAATTACCTCAAAAGGATTGAGTCCTGAAAAGGTTCCGTGGAGGACACTTGTATTCCACACATAATGGCAAAGTCTAAACTTTAAATTGAATTACAAATTTCAACAAAATCTGAATTATTTGTGTGGTTTTCTTTTAAATTTACATGGCGAAACCCGAATTTGTAACAGACAAGCTGCTTTGATTTAAGCTTCGGGCTCGAATCTCGAAACCTTACAGTTCGAGATCGTACTATTTTCATTGTGCAACCAATCGGACTAGGACTCGCGACATCGGCTAGCAAACAATCGGGAGGGGGGTTCGTTGATCAATTCACACAACAAAACTTGCCTTCGTTGCAGACAAATAAACATAAACAATGAGTCCTGTGCTCTTATATGCCAGAATTTAATTTAAAAACTACCTATCGGAATTAAAGAAGTAAAAAAAAAAGTTTTCATCATTACACCAGGTTGAAGCTACTAGATGTTGTTAGCTTGGGCTCTTTACCCACCCTTCCTATGATTTTCCTTGCCCGAAATATTATAGGAAAATCCCTAAAATAGCTTACGACATCCTGTCCACCTGTTACACCCCAAGGAAAAATGTTTAATTTAGTTATTCATGGCTTAACCGTTTTTATTCATAATAAGAAAAATAAATGAAATGATTTTATAAAATTTGATTTCGATTTCATGTTCATGCTTAAATGCAAGTAGAAAAAAAACAAGATTCTTTCTTAAAGACATAATAATAGATTTTAACAATAATTTTCCTTCAGTTGATATTCATTTGTAAGGTTTCACTATTTGGCATATATATGTATATTTAATTTATAATATTACTAGTACTTGTGATACTTCATCATTTGTTCACAAAACTTTAGCAGTCTTAGGTAGATGGGAAAATAAAATTATCAATATTTGGAATTCGCATTTTGGTTTTTTCTTTTTAATTAACTAAAGTTTAATTGTTATGTAAAAATGTTTTTTTTTTTTTTCTTTATTCTATTTATTTATAAAGAACTATTTTTATTTTATTAAGTTCTGTGCCGATATGAAAAACAAGCAATTTGTTTAGGTGTATATATATATTTAAGTCACAACATACTCAAATGACACACAATAATAAACACAATGTAATTATGTCAACAGTCAAATTGTCTTAGGTCAGAAATACTGCACACATACTACACATACACACAGACAAATACTGCTGACTACACATTACGGGTTACTCGTGGAGCGGTCAGCCAACCCGGCAGTTGCCAACTCGCAATTCTGCATTGGCAAGCAAATGCTGCGTCCACAATAACCCAATTTATAACAATAACCAAATTTATATTGATATTACACATATGACAAGTAAGCTATTTTACCTATAAATATCGTTAAGTTTGAGAATAAAGATCAGTGCTGTACATACTACCAACATAGAAGTATTCATTCATTTCATCAAGGAATTTCCCTCTCCGTAGTCCAATTAGTTACAAGTGCTAATTGCGACGCCCATAAGCAGTCAGTTTGTACTGAATGCTCAAATAACAACCTTACACACAAACATTTTGGTGACCCCGACAAAGGACTCCTAGGAAGGATCCTGTTTACAACATATAACTCGCTACTCCTTCGACCACACCACACGGTTGCGAAAAGAAGCGTAATCCAGCTCAGGCCGAGCGAATAAAACACTTCCACCGGGTCGGGAGTAATCAAAAGTTATATACAACAACAAAATAAACGTGATTCTGGTAGCTTAGTCATTGTCAACAAGGCGACAAAATGAGCACAGAGAAATCACTCATGTTGGAAGATGTCCTATCTGAGCAGGAAACCATAAGCCAAGAGATATCAAGGCTTATCAGGAACTACAAGAAGGACACAGATGAACGCAAGGCGAAACCTGGTTACTATCAAGCCAGGACCTCAATGCTAGAGGAAAGGTGGACGGCGTTCCAAACCAACAACGAGGTAATAACGGACTCTAAGAACTTAGAAGAGTCACATCGCTACTTCAAGTTCTATGAGGAAGTCGCGGCAATGGTAAAGAATCACAGGGCCTGCCTACTGGAACAAGCCGACATCGCGGACCAATCAAAAAGCAAAATGATGGAGCCAAGGAGCGTCGTAAATGCGGGTTCAGTGAGCGGCAGGCCAACCAGAACCAAGATGAATGCATTGTGCCGACGGCAAAAGGCGATGATTGCATCAATCAATCGCGCCCTGCAACACAAGCCTATCAATGCGGACATTATTAAGTCATTATGGGCAAAAACTCAAGAGGTCTATTTCCAAATATACGAGAAATTTGAGGACCCAGAAAAGAGTGGCTACAACGCCACCGAGTATTTAAAGGCAGAAGCTGAGGTTAGGAACGTACTGACAGACAAGTCAAATAGTACGGTGTCCGATGACATTAAGTTACCACCCATCTCCATTCCTAAATTTGATGGAGATATACTCAAGTGGTCTCAGTTTTTTGACACGTTCTCATGTATGATACATGAAACTAGAATGCCAACCATACGCAAGATGTGGTACTTAAAAACCAGCGTAATCGGAGAGGCGGAAAGACTAATCCGTCACATCGATCTCAAGGAGGAAAATTACCTCTACGCATGGGAAATCTTAGTTGATGCGTACAATAATCCTAGAGATGTTGCATCTAGGATATCGGACCGTCTTCTGCTGCAACAAACCTGCAGCGACGATGTGAAGTCTTTAAAGGAGCTGCACATCACAACAGTTGAGTCATTAGCTTCGTTGAAGGGACTCGGGATTGACATCTCAACATGGGATCCAATCGTCATTGCCATCCTAAGGAATAAATTGGATGGCACCAACAAAACCCTGTATGAACAATCATTGGGTAATACAAGGGAAATCCAGCCACTGGACACCATGCTCCAGTTCCTCGAACAGCGAGTTCGAGTCATGGCTACTGGAAAAAAGGCATCTTCAACTTATAAGAAGGAGCCTAAAAACACAACATGTGCCTCGTCTACAAATGCACCCAAAGCATGTCTTTTTTGTAAAAAGACAGGTCATTATTTGTCCAAATGTGACGATTTTCGCGCTAAAACCGTTAGCGAACGTCTTAATTGGGTGCAACGACAAAAATTATGCGTCAACTGTTTTAAAAATGACCATAAGACGAATGCTTGCCCTAGCAAATTCAGTTGCTTTAAATGCAACAAAAAACACCACACGTTGCTACATTTGGAGAACGCTATCGCTTCAGCAGCAGAGCCACACACACAAGTTGTGGCATCCGCTAACAACCGAAATTACAACTTACTTGCAACAGCCAAGGTAGTGGTACAAGCAAATAATGGACAACAGGCAACATTCAAGGCACTCCTGGACTCTGGATCACAGATCAACGTCATCTCCGAAAGGCTAGTAACAATGCTGGCACTAAAACGTCATGACGCAACGCTCCGGATTGAAGGCATCGGAGGAAAAACACGGATCAGCAAAGCTCGTGTAAATGTGACAATTAAATCACTACACAGAAACTTTACAATGCGAATGGAAGTGTTTTTACTGCCAAATATAATATCGGATCAACCTGCCGAATCGATCAATAATTCAAATTGGAGCATGCCGAGTAATCTGCCACTTGCTGACCCGTACTTCAACAATCCAGGCAAAATCGATATGTTGATTGGAGCGGAGCATTATTACTCAATATTGCTCCCTCAACAACACAGAATATCCCATTCTGGTCCAGTTATGCAAAAGACTGAATTCGGTTGGATTATTGCTGGAAAGGTTAAGGCAGCAAATGAGTCATCAGTCATTTGTGCGGCAGCAACTAATGAGGAAACTAATGAACTATTAGAACGATTTTGGACGCTGGACAACATGGAAACAGCAAGAGACATCGAACACCGGTTGAGGCCCATTGCGAAAGGCATTTTTTGGAGAATTTGCAGTTGGCAGTGGACGGCCGACTCATTGTTAAGTTTCCATTTTCTGAACACTATTCAGCCCTGGGAGATTCCATGGAGATTGCGACCAAACGATTTTTATCTTTGAAACGCAGAGCTTCTGCAGAAACGTGGAAACAGTATGCAGCGTTCATGTCGGAATATGAGGATCTGGGACACATGAAAGAAGTGCCACCACAACAGATTCCCAGAAGTCATTACTTCATCCCTCATCATTGTGTGCTAAAACCTGATAGCACCACTACAAAGCTACGAGTAGTTTTTGATGCATCCTGCAAGACGTCGTCAGGAAAGTCACTTAACGACATATTGCAAGTAGGACCCACTGTGCAAAGTGGCCTAATGTCAATCTTGTTAAGATTTAGAACACACAAATATGTGTTCACTGCAGACATTGAAAAGATGTACCGCCAGATTTGGATCAATCCAGAGAACCAATTCCACCAGATGATTGTTTGGAGAAACAATCCCAAGGAGCAGCTAAGGTACTATAGACTCAAAACAGTTACCTACGGCACGGCCTCAGCAACGAAGTGTCTGAACCACTTGGGCGCAACACATATGGACAAATCACCAGTAGAAGCCACTGCATTAGTAAATGACTTCTATGTAGACGATTGCCTCACAGAAGCAGACTCAGGCCAAGAAGCTGTCCAAATTCGAGAAGAGTTGTTAAAGATCCTGCGTCCCTATGGATTTAACTTACGAAAATGGTGCTCGAACAACGAACAACTCTTGCAAGGGATATCCAAGGACGACATTGCAAGCGAAGTAAACTTCGAGGACACAGTGGACAACTACAGGAATACGACATTGGGACTTATATGGATGCCAAAGGGAGACCAACTGTGTGGCCGCGCTCAGAGCAGCACAGCTACGAAAATAACTAAACGTGTCGTTTGCTCTGAGCTGGCACAAATCTTCGACCCCCTAGGCTTGTTCGCTCCCGTCGTTGTGAAAGCCAAAATTTTCATGCAACGACTCTGGGAAGACAAACTCGAGTGGGATGACGAATTACCCACACCTCTTCAGAACGACTGGAAGGACTATCGAGAGGACTTGAAGAGCTTAAATTCGATGCAAATTCCTCGACATATATATGACGGAAAGGTTCCAATCACAAAGAAACTGCATACATTTGTGGACGCTTCGGAACGCGCATACGGCGCAGCAGTATACATTCGCGCAACGTACAAGAATAAACAAATTTCTGTGCGTTTGCTATGCTCAAAATCTCGAGTAGCCCCAACGGCAAAGCAATCACTCCCTCGATTAGAGCTTTGTGCTGCACTATTGGGTGCTGAGCTCGCGGACACGATTCGACGGGACCTGAACTTGAACTCCAATACAGTATCAGGGTACTTTTGGTCAGATTCTACGGTTGTCCTGTCATGGATCAATGCAGCTGCATCTACATTCCATACATTTGTGGCCAACCGAATAGCAAAGATCCAAGCATTGACGAGCCAAATTCAATGGCGCCATGTGTCATCTGCTAACAACGCAGCAGATGTTCTGTCAAGAGGAATATCTGCACGAAGATTACCCGAGCATAATTTATGGCTATACCGACCATTGTTCCTGCATGGGTCTCCAGACAAATGGGCAACCATACCCAACATCATTCCAAGCAACCTGGAAAAGAAAACAAAACATATAAGCCTGGCAATATCCCCATCTACAATAGGTGAAGAATTGTACACTTGCAGACACAGTCATTCGTTCCACAAGTTGCAACGCATTGTGGCTTACATGTTGCGCTTCTGCTACAAAAAATACAGATCAGCAACTTCCACGCTTTGCATCAAGGAACTGGATTACGCTCGCAACTTAATTTTGCGGACAATAGAACAAGTTGAATTCACTGCTGATCTCAAAATGTTGCGACGATACAATACAGTGGACAAAAAGAGTCCTATTTCTTCGCTGTCGCCAATACAAGGTGCAGACGGCCTTATGCGAGTTGGAGGTCGCTTGGAGCAAGCCAAACATCACCCATGTACCTGCGACAAATATCAACATCTCAGAGTACAAGGTGCAAGAAGACAAGGATCTGGACGACTTACAGCAGAAATTGGCAACACTGAACAAGCAAGAGCTGCCTAACCAATCACGTTCAGTCTTACACAATCATATAGCATCATATGTTGCATTAGCTATATCCGTTATCTTGCTATGTGCCTATGCAACGCGAAAGAAACGCCTATGGACTGTGCAACCAACGGTTCCCAGGAATGAAGTCATCAATACACCTACTCCAGCCGCACTACCAAGACGATTCATACTAGACCAAGACGATGGTTGAAAACCGTTTCAACGGCCGGGAGAATGTTTAGGTGTATATATATATTTAAGTCACAACATACACAAATGACACACAATAATAAACACAATGTAATTATGTCAACAGTCAAATTGTCTTAGGTCAGAAATACTGCACACATACTACACATACACACAGACAAATACTGCTGACTACACATTACGGGTTACTCGTGCAGCGGTCAGCCAACCCGGCAGTTGCCAACTCGCAATTCTGCATTGGCAAGCAAATGCTGCGTCCACCATAACCCAATTTATAACAATAACCAAATTTATATTGATACTACACATATGACAAGTAAGCTATTTTTACCTATAAATATCGTTAAGTTTGAGAATAAAGATCAGTGCTGTACATACTACCAACATAGAAGTATTCATTCATTTCATCAAGGAATTTCCGTCTCCGTAGTCCAATTAGTTACAATTGCTAATTGCGAAGCCCATAAGCAGTCAGTTTGTACTGAATGCTCAAATAACAACCTTACACACAAACACAATTCATTAACTTTTTAATATGGTTTCGTACCACGGTACTAAAGGGAGATTACAGTAAGCGCATTCGCACAATCAAAACAAAAGCGGTAATAAATGTTAACGGAATAGGCTTGCCTAATCAGTAAAACGAAGCAATGCATGCGCGCAAAACGAAAATCACAAAGTCTTATACAAACGTATAAGACAAGAACGTGAACTTGATTGCTTTCTCTCTTTTTTTTTTTTTCTTTGATTGGTTCTTCACGCACAAATTTAGCGGAGTTTATTCAACTTTTGTTAAGCTGCCATGCATTGTTTCACTTTTATTTTTACCAAATATTTATGTACATATTAAATATTGTTTTGCACAAATTCACCCATCTGCTGCTGCTCCGAAGGCCTTCGTAGTGCGTCGATGTTGTGTGTACCAATTTGTTTTTATACGATTTTATTTTAAAGCTTAGGCGATATCATTATTTTAACGCATTTAAATTGTTGTTTGATTGGGGCAATTAGTAACTTATTGTTTAATTTGATTTTTTTTGGGGGGTGGATTTAATAATTTTTATAGGGTAGCAAATTGTCATTCATATTTTGCACTTGTTCTTTGTTATGCTTTATGTTATGCTTTATGCTTCAAAAAAAAGGTGAACAAAAAAAAAAAAAAAAATCACTATATGCCAATTGAGAAACACATGCAATCACTTTAACCAAAGACCATTAAAAGAAAAGACGCTGCAATTGGTAACACGAAGAAGAACAGTTATTTCGTCTCAGGCCCCGGGACCTAGGCATAGCGGTACTTTTCTGTGTTCTGCCTGTGCGTGAGCGCGATAGCGGATAGCATGTGCAGCCGTTCTGTTTCAGCACTCAGCGGCCTGCCAAGCGGCGGGCCAGCGGCAACCGAAAAGGGTCAAAATGTGTCGTGTGCGTTGTTTACATTTCTTGCTTTGCCTGCCTGTCGAGATTTTTGCTATTTTTTGATATTTCTGTCGTTGTCTGTCTCTTTCACAAGTGAACTACTGAATACACTTTCGAAATTTGTGTGCATCTTTGCTAAACTGTGTGGCATAATTCTTGGCTAGTGTCATAGAACTAAAAACATGAAAGAGTATGAATGACCAGCAATTTTCAAACAGAAATTTGGCTGTTTGTGTACATACATGCATATCCAAATTCAATGTGTGTGTGTGTGGCAATTGTATATCATTTATTGACTTGCCACAACTTTAATGATTTTCAATTTAGGAAACAGCTAGAGAAATTAATAAAAAATGCATTGCTATTATTTCATTTATTTTATTTTTAAAATATTTTTAAATTATTCAACAATACTTTTTTTGAACTATAAAATTAATGTATATTTGAAAGCACAAAATATTATTACGAACACCAATAATAATATTTTGTGCTTTCAAATATACATTAATTTTATAGTTCAAAAAAAGTATTGTTGAATAATTTAAAAATATTTTAAAAATAAAATAAATGAAATAATAGCAATGCATTTTTTATTAATTTCTCTAGCTGTTTCCTAAATTGAAAATCATTAAAGTTTTGGCATATGGCAAATGATATACAATTGCCACACACACACATTGAATTTGGATATGCATATACGTATGTATGTATGTGTATGTACACAAACAGCCAAATTTCAGTTTGACAATTGCTGGTCATTCATACTCTTTCATGTTTTTAGTTCTATGACACTAGCCAACAATTATGCCACACAGTTTAGCAAAGATGCATACAAATTCCGAAAGTGTATTCAGTAGTTCACTTGTGAAAGAGACAGACAGGCAAAGCAAGAAATGTAAAAAACGCACATTTTGACCCTTTTCGGTTCGCTGGCCCGCCGCTTGGCAGGCCGCTGAGTGCTGAAACAAGAACGGCTGCACATGCTATCCGCTATCGCGCTCACGCACAGGCAGACCATAGAAAAGTACAGCTATGCCTAGCTCGGGGGCCTGGGACTAGGTTTGTCTTACCCATTGCAATATCTATACTTTAAACTGTCTATGCTTTAACTTAATATTTATATATACAAAGGTTTGAGCTCAATTGCTTCAGCGCACTTAATATTATTTTAGATTTAACGAATTTAGTTTTTCTTCTGAACTTATGCTGCTCTCTGACAGTGTAAGTATATGCAGCAATAAATCGATGGTTTTATAGCTTTTCGCTATGCACGCACAATGTTTTTGGTTTTTAAATTTTGTTATATTAATGTTAATAGGCGAATTTGCCTTTCTTTTAGCACTTTCCAATATATTGTATTAGCCGACTCTGGAGTTTTTAGGGCCAGCTGGATCACGCTCAATAAAACTTCTGGTGCCCTTGGACCCGTGCTGATCGCAACTAAAACGTTTCTGCGCTTCGCTGTGCTTCCGCGAGCTCCCATAAAGAACCGCGAGAAGATAGAAAGCACACGAAGCGAAGATCATAAATATGTGCCCTTTAATAAAACCAAAGAAATCGAAACTAATAAGTGTCATGCATATGAACACATTATGGGGTATATGTATAATCACCTTTTTTGATTGGGATATTCTCATAGAATACAATCCACTGGACCAAAGTTATATTTGCTGTTTCTCTTAACAACCAGACGCTGTAAGAATAATTGCAAATTATATAGTAAGTACAGCCATGTGTACCAAGTTACACGATGGGCTTAATACTCACGCAATAATTGCAATATACGTTGAAAAAGTATCCAAAATACTTTTTGGCCTTATCAGCAAGGCTGTAATTGCGCTGATGCCCAATATTTTGGCCGATTATATTTATCTATCCAACACGCTATGTGGGTATAGAAAAAAAGAGGCACACGTCTGACTCCTTTGATGGATCGATTGGAAAGAATCTACCCAGGAAGTTAGAGTACCTATGGGGGTCTCTCTTTTTAATGCTCAGGTTATTTGACATTAGCTTATGTTACTTCAACTAATAAAGGTCACCTTAGACTTAGCTTACGCAGACATTCAAAAGCTGAATCACATAAGCTAGGTTTGGAACTTGACTAAATTAGCCGTAAGTTAGTTCCTCACAAGCACAGGATAATTCTAGGGTCATGACCCGGAGGATTAACCTGGAAAACCATGTTATTGTCGGATATCTTTAGCGTGAAAAGTTCCTTGCAAGCGGCCTTGTAAGTCCTCGAGAATGTAGTAGCTATTGCCTAATTTCTCTTTTACACGCGATTTAATCCACTGTGGATTGAATTTAGCATTTTTGTTTTGTGCAAAACTGCTTTGGCTAAAATTGCGTCTATACACCTCCTGACCAACTTTAAAAGTAACCTCACGGGTTCTCAGGTTATATTGTTTTGCGGATTGTTCCGCTGCTACCGCAATGTTTTTCCTCAATTCTTTTCACAACAATTGAAGTTGATCATCGCGGGCAAGGACATTGTCAAGCTCTTCAAGCTGCCGCAAATTGCTTAGCAACGTGAATTGGGATCCATGTGTCACCATATCTAAGCCGAATAGCGCATGAAATGGAGAACAACCTATGGTTAAATGATACGCATTTCGCAAGGCACAGCTGATTGCATGTATATGCTCATCCCATTCTCGGTGATCATTTTTTAAATACGCTCGAATAGCTGCAATAATAGATCGATTGACCCGCTCAGATGCATTTGCTTGAGGAGAATAAAATGCAGTATACACATGTCTAATTCCAAGCGAAGTTAGCCACGCATTAAATTCCGTTGAATTTAAACTGTGAGCCGTTGTCACTAACAATAGTCTCTGGTATTCCATATTGAAAAAATATGTGATCTTGCAGAAACTCCTTACATACCCCCGCGGTGAACTTTTTTAATGGACATAGCCAGTGGTATTTTGACAAGTGATCGAGCACTATCAACAATCCTATATGACCACGTTTACTGCGTGGATACGGTCCCAAAATATCGATAAATAGTCGCTGGAATGGCCTCAGAGACACTGCTGGCTTTCCCATTGGAGGCTTTAAAGTATGGTTTGGGGCTTTAGTGGTCTTGCATATTTCAAAATCTCTAACATAATCCCGAACCTGTGACACCATCCCCGGCCAATAAAAATACCTACGTATGAGTTCCAAAGTTTTAGCCATTCCACCATGAGCACAAACTATATCTTCATGCGATCTTTTAATGATATCGTTGGTCAAAGATATTGGAATCCAAAGTTTCCAACTGTTTTGACGACTTTGTTCAGTACCATTGTCGTGTTCTCTACGAATATAGACAAATCTATCAATAACTTTTACATCAGGATAGGTGGACTCATTCTCGCGAATGCGAGTCTTTAACTGCTCATATTCGGTTTCGTCAAAGCTAGGTGAGCTTAAATCCATTTCTGGGTTTACACTCTCTAGCACGGCAACTTCATCAGCAAACATTCGCGACAGCGCGTCTGGTACGACATTATCCCTCCCTCGTCTATGACTTACGTGGAATTTATATCCTTGCAGTTTCATTGCCCACCTTGCAAGTCTACCCTTGAGGTTGGATTGCCGCATTAACCACACCAAACTTGCATGGTCAGTTATGACTTCAAACTCCTGCATTTCGACGTAGCATCGAAAACGTTCTATTGCCTCTAAAGCAGCTAGACACTCACGCTCTGTCACACTATAATTCCTCTGCGCGGTGTTTAATTTTTTCGACATGAAAGCAATTGGCATTTCGGCCCCCTCTTCGGACAATTGTACCAGAACTGCTCCAATGCCGTAATCACTAGCATCGCAATGAATATAATATTTCTTTTCAAAGTCTGGATTTTGCAAAACAGGGGCAGAAGTCAAAATTTTTTTAAATTTTTCAAACGCCTCTTGTGCCTGATCTGTCCACTTAAATTTCTTTTTTATTGACAGCAGATTAGTAATAGGAAGAGATATATCTGCAAAGTTTTGTATGAACCTCCTATACCAGCCCACTGCTCCCATAAAACCTCGGGCTTGTTTTAATGTTTTTGGTGCAGGCCAAGCACATACCGCCTCTAACTTTCGCGGATCTGTTGATATGCCCCCGCTACCTATAACGTAGCCTAAATAAGGTACTTCGGTGACGCAAAACTTAGTCTTTGCTATGTTTAAAGTTAGGTTAGAATTCCGAAATTGCTCAGATAACCTTACTAGCGTCGACAAGTGGGTCTCAAAATCTTCCGATACTACGCATTAGTCGTCTAAGTACCCGAATACACAATATTTTAGCTCTGCTGGGATAAGCTCATCTATCAGACGACACATAGTTTGCGAAGCGTTACAAAGGCCGAATGGCATTACAGTAAACTGGTACAAGGGACGACCAGGTACTGTGAATGCGGTAATGGCTTTTGACTCCTCTGTAAGTGCAATTTGCCAGTATGCGTCCTTTAAGTCTATTTTTGATATAATGTTGGCTTTTGGAAGTCGTGCAAAAATACTATCAATGCTTTGCAAAGGGTAAGCATCCTTTTTAGTAAACTCATTTATCTTACGTGCATCTAGGCACAAGCGAACTTTCCCGGGCTTCACAACTAGTCGCATAGGCGAACTCCATGGGCTGCTCGATTTCTCAATAACGCCCAGCTCCAGCATTCTATCAATCTCCTTAAACATAAGTTTCTCGACAGCCGGAGACACTGGATAGAAACACTGCTTAACTGGCGTAGCATTACCTACGTTAATCTCATGTTTAATCAATGCAGTTCTACCTAGACCCTGTTGTTCAAAATCTAGAAACAATTTAACTACTGCTTCAAGCCGCCGTTGCTGACAAGCGTCTAGGGGAAAATTCTTTTCCTCGCTAACTGTATCAGAATTCAACGTTTGTTCGCTTCCTGACTCTATAGCCGAAATTAGACCCGGAGCCAGTGCAAACGTTTTCCAAAAATCTATGCCAAGTATAATTCTTTTCTTTATCGAAGGTATAATATAAAAGGTAATGGATTTCTTTGCTTCTTGGAATTTTACATCTACCTTGAGCAAGCCTACAACCGGATGCTTGCTGCCATCAGCCGTTTTAACATCTGAGGCAACTTTACGAAATTGTGGATAAGCAGACCAATCTTGTTTTGCAAGGTCTGCACCAATACAACTAATATAAGCACCTGTATCTAATAAGCCATGCTCTTTAAAATCCAAAAACGAAATCGGAGTATAAAAACGACCATCCGAAGCCTCATTAATTACCGATGCAATCAGTTATTTCCGAGTCAGCGTAACTCTTTTCCAAAAATGGCGCATACGTTGTGTGGAACGCTTAAATTTAAATTTTATGCTCTCAACGGATGATCCCAAAATTCTAGCTTTAACTGCTAAATAATTTTCATATCTCTCATGTAAAGGTCGAATTGGGTAAAGATTAATTGTAAAATCTGGTTCTTTGTTGTCTATCAATGGTTTTGTATCTGTGTGTGTTAACACAGACACCGGCGCCGTTGGCGTTTCTACCAAAAGCATTTTATGTCTATCTTCAAATTTTAGTTTGGGGCCGTTCGACTGTTTCCAATCGAAGGTCCCTGTTGCAAGTTTCCCGCACGTTGCTGACATTTCGAGCACTGAGGCTTATACACTTTCTTTGTCCCGCAACCATAGCAGAAAATCTTCCTTTCCTCTAGGCACATGTCCCACGCATGTCCTTCTTTATCACAGTTCCAGCAAATCAACTTTCTAGCCTGAACTGCGTTTATTTCGCTATCCGTAATTTCAGTAACAGATGCCGGTGTCTCTGCTTCGACTTCTGCAACAACTCTTTTACCGCCAACTACATTTTTTATTAAAGTTTATTTAAGTGAGGAATCTGTACATACTAAAAAAAAGTACCTTAACATCACATGGGGGGGATATGTAAAAAAACCAAACCAAATAGTAAATTATGAGGATTTATAATAATGGCAGTCTTATTGACGTCCAAGAGTTTTGGCGAAGCCTAGCCGTTTAAGTCGCCTTAAAGGGCGAGCTGGGAGAAGGCGTCTTGCAAGCAGGCTGCGGTGGCTTAGCAATCTGTCGCTGTATCTGCTAGTGTGCCGTCCTATCTGCTCTGCCACTGTATGCAGATTCAGATCCCTATGTAATGTGGAACCACGTACGTACCAGGGAGAGTTTGTAATTTGTCGTAGTACGCGATTCTGCAGCACCTGTATGCGTTTATAGTTCGATTTGGCTGCAATTCCCCAAATCTGTATACCGTAAAGCCATATTGGCATAATACAGCTAGCATACACAGCCCTCTTACATCTCAGCTGTAAGGTGCTCCTTCTGCTAATAAGCCATCGCAGTTGCTGGATTCTGTGGCCACATTTTTTCACCGTGGCCTTAAGATGTGGCCCAAAAGTAAGGCGCTTGTCCAGGATGATGCCAAGATATTTCGCTTGCGACGGTTGTTCTAAGTTTATTCCCTCCAGCTGGATTGCAGGGGTATTCATTAAAAGCCTTTTTAGCGTAAAGCAGGGGTTTGTTGTTTTCAGCGGATTGACCTTGAGGTTCCATCGTTTGCACCAAGCTGCAAGAGTATTAAGATAGCTTTGTAGTCCATTAGCTGCCTCTACGCGACAGCTGAAATTGTAAATGACGGCAATGTCGTCTGCATAGGTCGCAAAAAAAGCCTAAGAGGGGGCTATCATATGTTGAAAGTTGGGCCTGGGTATATCGGCAGTATACAACGAATATAGCAGCGGTCCAAGAACACTGCCCTGTGGAACTCCTGCTCTCAGTTGATAATTCGTCGAGTAAGTGTCCCTCACTTTAACCTTAAACTCTCGTCCTTCGAGATATGTCCTTAGCAGTCCATAGTACGGTGCAGGTAGCAGGTTTTTAATTTTGCACAGTAGGCCAACGTGCCACACTTTATCGAAGGCTTGCTGCATGTCAATGAAGACTGCGTTGGAGTACTCCTGGTCATCAAACGCCTGCAAGATGTGCTTAACCAATCTGTGAACTTGTTCTACAGTGCCGTGTCCTTCTCGAAAGCCAAATTGATGATCCGGCAAAATATTGCATTGGCTTATAATTGCAGTAATCCGATTGGCAACAAGCCTTTCCCATACTTTAGACCAGTGGTGCTCAAAGTCGACGTCGCAATGCTCTGAGTATAGGGCTACCGGCTGCGACGTCGGCGCTCTTGTGCTCTTGCTTTCGTGTACGTATACGCTGATCGCTCTTGCTTGCTCGCTCTGCCAACAGAGTTTTCAGAGAATGTTCACGCACACAACCTTAAAGTGCATACTATTGCGTTGAGCACCACTGCTTTAGACAGGGATGGTAGGAGGCTTATTGGGCGATATGACTCAGGTTCAGCATCTGGCTTGCCTGGTTTGTGAATCATCAGAATCGCTGCTAATTTCCATTGCTTTGGGAACTCTTGTACCCTAATAATGGCATTAAAAATTAGTGCTATATATAATATCGCTTTTGTTGGAAAGGCCTTTAATGTAGCGTGACAAATTTTATCGACACCCGGAGCTTTATTTTTCGGCAAAAGTTGGATGACTTCAGTAATTTCTTCAGTCCTTAACGGCCTAATAGGCAGGGACATCTGCAAAGGGGTCTGCAGGGACTGATGGGTCTCTCTAATCTGCTCTGCCGTAGCAAAATCAAAAGTAGTGAAGCCAACTACATTAGTTTTGTCTAAGCGTCTATATCCGTCTTCTTTAAACAGTTGCTCACGCTTTTGTACTAACTGACGTAAATGCGCCACAGAAGTAACAGAAGTATATAACAGTGCTTCTCGCATATCAGAGACCATATTACGTTGCAATAACTGAACAAGCCTATACTCTTCCATTGCCATAGATAGGCGAGATGCCAGCGTCATGATGTCGTCATAAAAGACATCAAATGACTCTCCTTTTCTCTGCTTCCTAGCTCTCATATCCTCATATATAAGATCATCATCTTTGTTATCGTACTGTAGCGTACTGATTTTTAACAGCTTCGCAGAATTCCTCCCAAACAATATCAAGATTCTCCTTACGATATCTCCAATACCATTCCCTTGCTCTACCCTGTAGCAATATATGCAGATTCCTACAAAGTAATGAAAAATCGTTTTGCAGGCTATCAGCGGTTAGCACGCTAACACGGTATAAAAATTCTTGAACTGTGGGACCTTTTGCTGAGCCATCATACCTAATTCCCCAGCCTTGTATAATCTGTGTAGCCTGTTCTGGACTTATAAAAGATGCTGTATATGATCCTGACCTTGGTGAAGATGCAGTGATATTTGCGTTAACTTGAGGTCTCGTTGTCCGGTGCCGCTCGAGTGCCTCTTGGTTCCTTACTTGTAAACTGTTAAATTTACTCTCAATTAAACTTTCTATTCGCTCGAAAATACTATTCATCTCAAATGGTACCGCTGTAGCGGTTCGTGCCGCAACGTTTCGAGTCTGTTGATACCGAAGTTGTGTTGCTGGTCTATCATTGCTAAACCGAGAATTAGTTTGTCTTCTGGGTCGACCACGCCTTGGTGCAGCAATCTCGTTAACTGCCTCGACCTCTAAATTTGAGTCAGCTGTAGTATTTACACTAGCGGCTTGCTCTATATTTCTACCTCTTAAATCTTGAACACTCTGCGACATTTCCCGTGCTTTACTTCTAGTGTTATGTGTCCCTGGAATTTTTGGTATTGCCCCTCTATTCTCCAACGAAACAGCTCCTGTTGCAATATGAGTTTTCAGATCAGTCAACTCTAATGGTGATTTACAACTGGGACATTCTTTTTTTGTGGTTATATAAGTGGTGACACAATCTCGATGAAATGTAAGCTCGCAAATGCTGATTACTACCTCTTGAGTCTCCTGCAGGGCTTGAGCACATATTCCACAATTATGCGGCTGCCTCACACTCTCTGAGCTACGCGCCAACCGCATGTTAAGAAAAGTGAGTTAAACTACCCCACTCAAAGTTTTGGTATGTAAAAGATAATAATTGAAAATATCGATTTCTTCCCAAATTAGATATCTTTTTTATTTTTAATTTTTATTTTACTCTATTTTTTAATTTTTATTTATTTTAAATTGTTTTCTGATATATTCATAAAGTTTTCCTTGTAATGTAAGTAACGGTGACAGGATGAAGGGTGTAATAATGAATAATGAAAGCGTATCCCAAAGAAAACTCTTAATGCTTTTGCGGTCCTGTTTCTAGGCGGTCGGACAATTGATCCAGTCATTAGTCTCGTAATTCCTGCTCTACATAAAAGTCGCTTAACAATATCGAGCTTTCCTTTGTTATAACTTGTAGGGATTTATTATATCGGAATAAAGCGCTTCTTGCTGAAAACCTATGCTTTGTATTCTCGGTTAAATATGTCGAACTTGCCAACTCATTTCAATTTCCAGTAGAAAAAAAAAAACAATAGACTAAGCAACAGTACTAAACTCCGTTCTAAAAAATCATAAAAATGTTGTTGTAATTTTACGGCAAATCGAAAACAATTGCTTTTGCCTGCCTAGCGGATGAAATCTCGGACTTCGCCAAAACTCATAATTCCATCTAAAGCCTACAGTAGCTGCTGTAACCGAAAAACCTTGGTTTAAATAAAATATTATTGTTAGCAAAAATGGATCTTCTTTTCCCCAAATACCTTACTATATTGTGGTCGTTTTCTTGGTCTCGCCAAGAATCGTAATCCCAATCAAAAAGTTTGTATTCAGCGAAATTTAGTTAGAAAATATAATAACAGAAGAAAGTTCTCATTTTACGATTTAGGGAACCATTCAACCCAGCTTAAAGTGCATTGTTCCAGCCCTATGTTGTGGGAGGCGTATTCTATGTAGGGCTGCCTCTTCGGGTTGCTCGGGCCCCACGTTTTGGGCGGAAAATTACTCTCTAACGGACAAGCTGCTTTGATTTAAGCTTCGGGTTCGAATCTCGAAACCTTACAGTTCGAGATCGTACCTATTTTCATTGTGCAACCAATCGGACTAGGACTCGCGACATCGGCTAGCAAACAATCGGGAGGGGGGTTCGTTGATCAATTCACACAACAAAACTTGCCTTCGTTGCAGACAAATAAACATAAGCAATGAGTCCTGTGCTCTTATATGCCAGAATTTAATTTAAAAACTACCTATCGGAATTAAAGAAGTAAAAAAAAAAGTTTTCATCATTACACCAGGTTGAAGCTACTCGATGTTGTTAGCTTGGGCTCTTTACCCACCCTTCCTATGATTTTCCTTGCCCGAAATATTATAGGAAAATCCCTAAAATAGCTTACGACATCCTGTCCACCTGTTACATTACACCCCAAGGAAAAATGTTTAATTTAGTTATTCATGGCTTAACCGTTTTTATTCATAATAAGAAAAATAAATGAAATGATTTTATAAAATTTGATTTCGATTTCATGTTCATGCTTAAATGCAAGTAGAAAAAAAACAAGATTCTTTCTTAAAGACATAATAATAGATTTTAACAATAATTTTCCTTCAGTTGATATTCATTTGTAAGGTTTCACTATTTGGCATATATATGTATATTTAATTTATAATATTACTAGTACTTGTGATACTTCATCATTTGTTCACAAAATTTTAGCAGTCTTAGGTAGATGGGAAAATAAAATTATCAATATTTGGAATTCGCATTTTGGTTTTTTCTTTTTAATTAACTAAAGTTTAATTGTTATGTAAAAATGTTTTTTTTTTTTTTTTTTATTCTATTTATTTATAAAGAACTATTTTTATTTTATTAAGTTCTGTGCCGATATGAAAGACAAGCAATTCATTAACTTTTAAATATGGTTTCGTACCACGGTACTAAAGGGAGATTACAGTAAGCGCATTCGCACAATCAAAACAAAAGCGGTAATAAATGTTAACGGAATAGGCTTGCCTAATCAGTAAAACGAAGCAATGCATACGCGCAAAACGAAAATCACAAAGTCTTATACAAACGTATAAGACAAGAACGTGAACTTGATTGCTTTCTCTCTTTTTTTTTTTTCTTTGATTGGTTCTTCACGCACAAATTTAGCGGAGTTTATTCAACTTTTGTTAAGCTGCCATGCATTGTTTCACTTTTATTTTTACCAAATATTTATGTACATATTAAATATTGTTTTGCACAAACTCACCCATCTGCTGCTGCTCCGAAGGCCTTCGTAGTGCGTCGATGTTGTGTGTACCAATTTGTTTTTATACGATTTTATTTTAAAGCTTAGGCGATATCATTATTTTAACGCATTTAAATTGTTGTTTGATTGGGGCAATTAGTAACTTATTGTTTTATTTGTTTTTTTTTGGGGGTGGATTTAATAATTTTTATAGGGTAGCAAATTGTCATTCATATTTTGCACTTGTTCTTTATGCTTCAAAAAAAAACGTGAACAACAAAAAAAAATCACTATATGCCAATTGAGAAACCTTACACATGCAATCACTTTAACTTAATATTTATATATACAAAGGTTTGAGCTCAATTGCTTCAGCGCACTTAATATTATTTTAGATTTAACGAATTTAGTTTTTCTTCTGAACTTATGCTGCTCTCTGGCAGTGTAAGTATATGTATTATATAGCTTTTCGCTATGCACGCACAATGTTTTTGGTTTTTAAATTTTATGAAATATATATATATTGTATTAGCCGACTCTGGAGTTTTTAGGGCCAGCTGGATCACGCTCAATAAAACTTCTGGTGCCCTTGGACCCGTGCTGATCGCAACTAAAACGTTTCTGCGCTTCGCTGTGCTTCCGCGAGCTCCCATAAAGAACCGCGAGAAGATAGAAAGCACACGAAGCGAAGATCATAAATATGTGCCCTTTAATAAAACCAAAGAAATCTAAACTAATAAGTGTCATGCATATGAACACATTATGGGGTATATGTATATTCACCTTTTTTGATTGGGATTTTCTCATAGAATACAATCCACTGGACCAAAGTTATTTTTGTTGTTTCTTTTAACAACCAGACGCTGTAAGAATAATTGCAAATTATATAGTAAGTACAGCCATGTGCATCAAGTTACACTATGGGCTTAATACTCACGCAATAATTGCAATATACGTTGGAAAAGTATCCAAAATACTTTTAGGCCTTATCAGCAAGGCTGTAATTGCGCTGATGCCCAATATTTAGGCCGATTATATTTATCTATCCAACACGCTATGTGGGTATAGAAAAAAAAGAGGCACACGTCTGACTCCTTTGATGGTTCGATTGGAAAGAATCTACCCAGGAAGTTAGAGTACCTATTGGGGTCTCTCTTTTTACTGCTCAGGTTATTTGACATTAGCTTATGTTACTTCAACTAATAAAGGTCACCTTAGACTTAGCTTACGCAGACATTCAAAAGCTGAATCACATAAGCTAGGTTTGGAACTTGACTAAATTAGCCGTAAGTTAGTTCCTCACAAATTCGATCATTTTTATAAGTAAAAGCCACAACTAGAACCCAATATATGTTTTCAAGTAGTGAAGAGCTGCACAATAATATCAGCTCGAGCCCAAAACAAAGACTTTTTGGGACAAATCATTTTGCATGAGATTGGGCTGCGTCAAAGTTTAGTATCGGCATAAGGCGATATGTAAGATTTCGTGACTATCGGAAGCGCATTTATACCTTAAACTTATCATGTACTTTGTGTAGCATCTTAGGTATTAAGCTATAAAGAAAATATGCAAAGGGTAGACAAAAACACTTACATTTGTAATTTTTTTTATTAGCAGTCCTTATTTGTTCCATTTTTGCCTTTACTCTTTCAAGCACGTGCTTTTCGGATTCTCTTCGATCATAAATTTGCTTATAGTGCAAGTTCTCAATTATAATGGCACCACTGCGAAGAAAATTTTGTTGTTTTAATAAGTACTTACCATTTTTTAACAAAAGCAATTTTGAAGTCATTAGTCGCCAGCTGCAGAAAGCGTGTCTCTCTCTATTTAGAAAAACCAGATTAGCCGATAAAATTTAAATAAAAACGATAGCTCAAAATTAATAAAAACAATTTCCAAATCTTTACTGCCAGAGTTAGCAAGTTTGGTGTCAAGCTACAAAATCCACAAAGATCAGCAAGAAATTTTTACTGTTGGGATAGAGAAGTCCAATAAGATGGAAACATAACCGATAATGTTTCCTGAAAATATACAACAAAAAATTTGTATTAAATCGGAAATGGGTTTATCAGTTTTAATATTTTTTTCAGCCCTGGTTTTGGCTCTGCGTTGGTAACCTTAAAGCCAGGCGATCAGGCCGAACGAACTCTAATATAAACGATTCCAGACAGTTTTAGTAAATTAAAATCTATACGGGCACTGAAAACTCGTCCTAGCTTATTGGATTTCTGGCATGGAAAAGATCCTACCCGATTCATTTTCGGTGAGCGGAAGGCCTAAATGGTTAAATATTGTTGCGAGTCCGTTGAGAATACGTGTATTACCTGGAGATAAGTATTAAAATAAGGACGAGCTTGGATGAGCTCAATGTACTAAGTTTAAGCTTGCAAAACATCATAAGATAACAGACAGTCAACTGTCTTTGTTGAGTTCCCGGTTTATCTGTCAGTTAATTGTGTTTGGACAAAATATAAATTGCTAAACATAAAATTCAATGGAGATTATTTGCTTTGGCACTACAGAAATATCATGATTTTAATAGAGTAGCATAAGCAGATGCATTTGAAAGAGTGTGATTTTAAAAAAGCGTGAAGCATTAACGTAGGAATAAGTAGAGGAGTAGTATTAAAGACTTACCGCGACGCCAGTGCTGTGTTGGCCTGAGTGTCCATTATAATGTGACAAAAATAGTATGATCGAAATATACGATGTTGAAAGATGACGCACGAAAAAATGATTGCTTGCCAAACCAGAGTATTTTTAAAGATCAGGCTGTTGGGACCGTAGTTGAAGGTGTCAGTAATTACGGATTGCCTACTAAGCGAATTCGGGTGCCTCAGTGATTGATCATAGTCCATAACTGCGAACAAGCTGCGATAATCTTGTTTATCCTTTATATGCAACATATTGCCGAATACAATTATGCTAACTTTAATAACAATGTTGAAAACATTGAATGCTATCAGCAAATTCCAGCGACATATGATGTAGTGAATATTTTGCAGATACACTTCAGAGCCTTGAAGTAGAAACACCAGTGCGAATATTAAATATCCCAACGAGAGCATGTCCATACTGCATATGCCGCCCATAAAAACAATTGCCAGTGTTACCCAAAAAAAGCTACAGAAAACAGCTGTTTTGAAAACATCCGAATAATTACGCACAAAGGAGCAAAAGTCATGCGTTGGATTTCGAAAGTAAACATGTCCGAGCTTAGCGATGTTGTTTACAATATTGCCGTTATCACCGCCGGGGTAGATCAAATTGTTTCCTTGGATTAAGTCTTTTTTAAATGCCCTTCGCTGACGAGATATTAGAAGGAGCACAACAAAATCTATCATCAGTTTCGATGCAAGGGACTCATCTAAAAGTGTCTGAAAGGTATGGTTCTGTCTAGGACGTTGCATCTTAGTTAATAAATCTAAAAAAAATAAAAATAGCTGTTGAGTATTTTACGTACCGTTTGGATTAAATTGTTAAACTTACCAAGGCACAGATTTGGTGGAAAATGTATGATATACAAGTACTGTACGAATATCGAAACTACAAAATAAAGTTGAAAAATATACCATATACGTGCACACTTCATACGAGGTAGCCAGAGTAGCAATATTAGCCATAATAAGTAAGTTACCGCGAGTACATCTCGTCTATGGACAATAGTCGCCGTCAGGGCAATGAGTGTTATTTCCAAACCAAACCTGAAGTATCCATAGTTGAACAGATACTTTAAAAGCCCGGGAAAACTCTGTTCTGCATCCTTGCGTGAGATTTGAGGAAAGAGAATTGAGCGTTCTCTCTGTTCACCTCTAGATAATCGCATTAAATGATCCCGTAGCTTTACTACAGAATGTAGTGTACTAACGATCATATATATAAGGTACGGTGCTATGTAGCGTAATAGTGCACCCCAACGGTGATCAGTTTTCCGCAGACCCATCCAATCGGCAAAATTTACCGTATTGTTTTTCTAAAATCAAAAACTCATTATCACAAAATAAAATAAATATAAATATATGCATTCTTACACATAAATAATCGTATTGGGAGTGGTCCAAATATTTTAATTGGTAGATCATTTTCATCAATATTAAAACGCAAATCCAAAACGTAGCTATCCGAATAATTATGCGTCGAAGAATACGATTTACACAAACGCTTGATAAAGATAATATAACAAGCACGATGTTAAAGCAGCAAACCTCGGAAATGGCACACGTAAACGTCGTCAAAATGACAGCTTTAATCATATGCATTTCAAGAAAACGCCAAGCAACCTGTTTCGAGGGTTGGAACCATCGTCTAATCTTTGACCGCAGTCTTTTATAGCCTGCAGAAAACATTGATTTCCATGACACTTTGCGTACATTGATAGTTTTTCGTTGACTTCCAGCAAAGCTCATTTGCGAGTAGCGGGTTCTTCGATCGATTGGCCTCGGCTGACGTACCGATTCCATGAAACGTCGGTGAAAGTAATGAAGTTGAATGACTGTAAAAATTACTGTCAGTGTTGGTATAAGCAAATGTAAAAAGAGATCTTTTGTTTGGTAGCGACGCAATCCAATGTCATTTTGTCTAGGGATAAGATAAGATTATATGGTATATTGCTGATTGGAAAATCCAAAGCCGGACTTACAATGTAGGATTAACTTGCAAATATGTCTCCCAATAGAAGTCAAAGTGGTCAAATTGATAAGTATATATTATAGTTAATATAGTCATTGCATATAATATAACAAACATCCAATAGCCGTACAAAAACTTTATCCACAGCTGTAATGACATCTGAAAAACCATAAGAAAAAGAAGGAACAGGCACATGTAACAAATTCGAAATCCGTTCATGTCTTCATCAACCATAGCACAAAGAAATATTAAAATTATTAGCATCCACATCCAAATACGGGTTATAAAATTAGAAACACTTTCGAAAAAATCGATAACTACACGAGGTGCCTTTGACTTTTCAAACAACGTGTGTTCCGAACGTGAATGTCGACCGAAAATTTTAAGCAGTATATCACTTTGGAATTTGTCCTGAGCCTTCTCTTTAAAATACTGGTGCGATGTTATCCAGAATATGAAAAGAAATAGGGTCTTAACAGCTAATGGAACAAAGGGCTGCACCCCATTATCCTTTGGATGAAAAAATCCGATTTGTTCAAGATTCACTCCGTAAATCTGTGGGTTAGATCCGTATATTGAATATCAAGAGTTAAACATTTACAATAAAAATTAAAATCGACTATTTCTGCCGACTATTGATCCGTGAATCAAGTTTACAATGATTCACTTTTGATAAGAACAAAAGTAGTGGAATTATTTTTGATGTATATTTATTCAGTTTTTTTGGTCAAGGCGCTCGCCATTATACGGTACATAGCCGTAATCATATGTGGTTAATCTCATGTGGTTGATGACTACCATCAAAAAGGGTCCCCTTCCCCAACTTTTTGATTGGATTCCACACGCAGTAGAACCTATAAGAATTTATATTCATTATAAATAAATTCTTATTGGTAAAAGAATTTCAGTAAGCTTACTTAAGAGACGATGAATATATTATCGATTGAAATGAGCCAGGCATTTTCTGTATTTTTCATCGTACTAACGACTTTTGAAATGTTATGACAAGGAAGGGTCTGCTGTGTCTCCTAGTCGAGCTATCTCGACCAGAGCATTCTGACATGTTTTAAGTTGCGAGTTTTCCGACCTTAAGTCCCGTTAGAGGTTTCAGACACTAATAGGAACACGAAATTGCAAAGACAATACTGCTAGATACCAGGTCTGGACACCCATTTTATACAGGTTATATTTATATTAAAAATATATTTTGTAAAAATAAATTAATACATTACCTTATTGGGAAACTCCGACTCATTTAAATTCAGTCCATAAATATACTGGGCAATAAGAAGGAACTCAGCGTACATTACAACAAAGAAACTCGTACGCATCATTGATCGACGCTGGTTGGGTATCATCCACAAAATATTTGCCCAAATAAGCAACACAAAAGTAAGCCAGCTGTGAAAAATAATAGACCAGATCTGGAAAGAAAAAAATAGCACAGTTACATAAGTTGTTTTGTTTGGCCCATATTAAAGTTTAACTAAAAATGTTTTGTCACAGATTAAAAGGCCGTTTTGGATCGTGTAGAATATTTTATTAAAGGCTCTCCAATGTTAGTTTAGTTCTCTCTCTTATTTGCAAAGAGTTTAGAATCTAAAGAGTTTGCAGCGGTTAAGAGCTTTCAAAAGAGCTTCTTCGTCTCAGGCAGTCGATCCTGGTTAGTCTTTGTTTTGCTTTTGCTAGTTTATTTATTTATTAGTTCTATTTGTATGCATTTTCCTTTGTTTCATATCTTGTTGGCCGGCCGGCTTGTCGAGATTTTTGATATTTTTGAATGATGAATGTTGGATACTCTAATAATATATAATTGCTATAATTTTGTGCTACATCGGTCATTGGCATTTAAGCCAATATCCCTCAACCATTTGCCGATTTCAGCAAAGAGGAAAATTAACAAGATAATGCTCCCTCTACATATTCTGGAAATATGCTTGGAATTTTTTTTTATTTTCAATATCTGTATGTTTATCTCATATATATATGTCATACAGAATTTTTTTTGAGTATCTTCTAAAATATAAGCGTGTTTACCGTTATGTTGCAGGCATTCGAAGTTTCCGAAATTTTGTACCTTAAATTTCGTAATCAGCAACCGAAAAAACATGGAAAATAAGATCTTGAACACAGTAGGAGGTTGCAGCTAAACGAAAGTTTAGTCCTCGTCTCGAATACACCCAAACCGTTTTACAAGTGTTATGTTATACAAAAGCGTTAGATGTTAGTATGTAAAATTAAACTTATATTGTACTTGCCATCATAACAATGTTGAGCAGTATATAGCAATTTTTATAGATGAATGATGTTACATCACAAATCATATAAAACAATTGTTCCAGTGATGATGGCGTTTCATTATCAGCATTTGCATTTTGGACAGACTCCGGCGTAATAAAAGATGATTGCTGATCAGGTTTCGCAATTATTTGTAATCGCATTGTTTTAAAAATTAACTTATAACGGCCATGATGCTTAATATTAAGAGACACAATAAAATAGGACGTCATCAATGCAACTGGACTTAGATATGAGTCCACACTTAGTTCATCATTTAATTTTACTATCATACCATTCGAGTTTTGATCAAAAAGTATAAGTAGAGGTTCCAACCCCATTATGCTAAAATTCCTTTATTATGAGTGTATTCACACGAGTTAATAACAATGAACTTACCGCGCCCATATGGACTGGCTATCCAAAAAGCCCTGGATAATCGGCAGTTGATACGAGACAAAAACAACGGTTTGAACTGTCAAGGCTACACCAAGAAAGATGAGAGGATAGTGCATAGCGCTGAAAAAATATGTGTCCAAAAGAATAACCCACAGTTAACATATTTTTATATCAAAATGAAAAGAAAATATTAGTTAGGCTCAATGAACATCATGGCGTTTGTTCATTTGTCTCTATGTGTGTAACCAACGAGTATGTACATATATAATAGAGCCGACATTGCTTGCGTCGTTTTTGCTCTACAATTGCTTTTAAACTTGCGTCGCAGAACCCACAGCAGCTCGGCTGTCGAGCCGAGAGAGAGCCAGAATTTGACGGTCGAGCCACGCAGCTGTGCTGTTTATCTGAGTATGGGCTTTGTAAGCAAAGGGTTCGTTATCTTACTCGATACCGAAGGTAAAGAGTATATTGAGTTTGAGCAATGTAAATCATGGTTTCTGTCCATCTATATGACACCCGTAAAGCTAGAGACTTAAAACTTTGCAATATTTTTCTATGGACGGCACAGATAAAGTATCAAGATTGGATTTCTATGCCTACTTGGGGCTAGGAAATCGAAAAGAGTCGATAAGTGAAAATCTATAAATCCACATATATACCGCATTCTCACAGCAGGAGTTACCAAATTTGGTATATTGGCCCTACCGTCCCCAGCCACCCCACCACCTCGTTAAAATGGGAAGACAGATGCTAATGACCCCCAAAGATCTGCATAATATTGTTGGATGCTATGCCCAACAATAAATAGGTATCGAGCATATCGCAGTCGGTTGCATCCGACTGCAACTTCTCACTTGTTTCTTGTTATAAATACCAATGTTTTTCTCGATATAGCGCCCAAAATGTGCCCGCCACAATGAATACTATAAAATATAGGCCGCCAGGTAATGATGGTCTTAAAGTAGCAGTAATATAAAGAACTATCAGTGAAAAAATTGGAGCTGTATTAAATAAAATTAATTAGTACTAGTTTGAGTATACAACGAGTAAAGAACAGGCTTACATGTTATTAACACAGATCGAACGTATGCAATTATTAGAAGTCGGTTTATTTCGGAGTATTTTAGGAATGTTGTCTTTTTCTCGTCATTTTCATCAGGCTGTTCGAATTCTTCAACAAAGGACTTTGCGTGAGCTCGTTTCTTAAAGTACATTATTATAAAAATAAGTATAATGAAAGCCACAATCGCTACCACTATATCCGGACTTGTCCAATACCATATTGGATTTGGCCTGTGGGAAAAGTTACGTTACCGCTTTATAAAATATTTTCCGTTTTCCTTACCGTAATCCATTAAAATTTACGAACCCAACTTGACGTAAAATTATTGTTAATGATGGTTCAATGACCAATGTTGGACTAATTATACTTAAAAAGTTCGTAAGAAGATGCCCGATAGAAAATAATAAACTCACTGCACAACACAAAGACAAGAATATTTTCAAAGCACTTCTTTGCGAAAGCCAAGGTGATATAAAAAACATTAATAGATATACCATCGAAATTACGACAGGCCGCGCTAACGTAGCTGCGTATAAGTCTTATTAGTGATATTAATGACTTTTTTGTTAATGTTCTTACCGAATGTTAATGTCATTGGTAGTAACAAACGCACTAGCAAATATAAAACAATTTCAGTCATTTTGTATGTACTATATTATCAATTCCATAGGATTTTAAAAAACGTCCAACTGACAACACCTCTTTTAGATTACTGTGATTTTTAATAAACTGATTTGAGTTGTTTTTAAATGTCTTTAAATGTCAATTCTGATGTATCGGAAGGCCAGGTAGTATCATTTCTTAAAATACAGAATTATCATAGAAATGGGTAAGCAAAAGCTTTACATTAACGACTGACACTCTTTGCTCACGATTCGGTGCGAAGGGAAACCAACTGGACATATTTTAGTGTCCACAGAGAAAGTTTCCACCAGTGGAAAATCGATTATTTAGTTCGTCATTATGCCATTGTTTTACGGAATCCGAAAAATACAGTCGAAATTCCAACGAACTTTAAAATGAAAGTTTGTTGTATAGAAATGCTTGAAAGCTTGTGTTTTTAAGTGGAACTTTATTTAACATAATAAGTAATTTTTGTTTGTAAGCTTTAAGCACGTTAATGAAGCAAATAAATTTTCAGGTTATTTTTTTTTCCTCCACAAAGGAGGTGCGAAGAACTCGGATTGCTGATGAATTTTGCTGCACTGTTGGTGTCTCTTCATCAAGATCCCATAATTACTTATACCGGGTCCAGTCATTTTGACTGGAATGTTTTTCTATGGCAGCGATAGATTTGTGTGTATATTAAATCGCATAGAAGCTAATTTTGTGGTAATACTTCAAGGTTCATGCCAGGCGCACTCCGTTTTGATTTTTATCTCTAGCTTAACGGGTGTCGAGAAAATTTCGTACTGACACAATAACAGACATTGCACAATACCAAGGAAATTATTCTTCTTCCCGTTCCTGTTCTTATTGATCTTTCCAATCTTTCTCAATTCTTTCCGAAACTCATTGTAATTGCTAACTGAATTGATATTCCATTCTCTTAAATTAATCGTTCGTAATTGGATATTTACCATCACCGGTTGCATTTCGCCATTTTTTCTTACCCATTCATATTTTTGCTGTCGGCATTTCTATCGCTCTTGTCGAATTCCTCATAATTCTTGTCAGATGCTTCTCGCTAATATCCTCGTTCTTGAATTGATCGGACTGCATCTCCATGTCTCTTTATACCCTTCATGGTATATTGAGTTGGTCATGAATCTGTAACGCCTTAAAGGAATGATGGGAGACCCCATAAACTGTATATAAAAATGATCAGGACGAGCTCAGGAATTGATTTACGCGTGTCCGTCTGTCTGTCTGTCTGTCCGTTTGTCTGTTTCAACACGATTTCCGGCCAAACTGCTGAACCGATCTTGATGAAACTTTCACATTGCTTAGATCGGGTTTGTTCACTATGAAATTTCATCCCGCTCGGAGCATTAAAATTTCCACAGAAGAAATTGTTGGACTCGACTTAAGTACGACTGTTCTTTTGCAATATAAGAATGGGTTCACAAGGACAGCCAGAAATAATACCTAGAATAGAAGATTAGAATTACTTGAATTATAATAAGATTTTTTTTGGCACTACTTATTTCTTATCATTATTTCAGGTTGGGATATTTGATTATGCTGACGGTTACCGACATTTACAACTGTACTGGTGACGACAATATTTGGGTCGAGTATGACTGCCTTGGATATACTAATAACATAACCCAATTTGAGACCTACCGCGTCTTCCTGACTCAATCTTTCTACGTCAATCACCGTGACCTAAGGAGAAACCTGCGGTGTCTTCCTTTACTCCAGTCGAAGTGACAAGCCACCGATACCACCTAGGCCAACAGATTTTTCATAAGCTCGCCAAAGAACCGTCAACATAGCGGAGACCTAAAGGCTGAGGTTACCACAAAGCCAATTTGGAGCAACAGTCTTTCTCTGCTCTGCTAGTCTATGGGATCATCAAGGGCTTGGGCTGTTAATTGCCCAAGATACTTATATAGAGACGCCAGCTGAACAGCCACGACCGGTTCCCCTTCAATTCCAAGAAGACTCAGACGCAGCGTTTGGTATGCCAACGCAATTAAAAATTTGTTGCTAGCGTAAAATGACACCGGCGTCTATTGGTCATGCTTTGGAGTGCACGAGGCGCTGAGTAAGAATTCTGCTCGGACCAAATTCGGCGTCGCATACTGGGCTTGGTGGCTGTTTAACAACGGTTGCAACGCTCTGATGATCTGATGATTCGCCCTGTGCTATTACTTAATTTAAACATTTATTTAACGGTCATTTTATCTAAATATTAAATATATATTGGCCAAACAGAACCCAAATTCGAGTTCAACTGTTCGAATTATAATATATATAATAATATAATAAATAAAGAAAAATAAGAAGTTATATATTTAATACTTCTGTGTATTCCTTAAAGTATATGCAAAACCCGTCTCTTTTCACAGCAAGTCATGGAAGCTGGCTGGGAGATACTCTGACACCAAGGAATAGATTAGGAAAAAGGTAAAATAATTTCTTGCAAATGTATGTAAAAGGCAAAAGGAAACATCTCAATTACAAAAAAAGTGTGTAAATATTTTTGATGAGCATCCGAGCTCGATGTAGCCATATCCGTGTGACTATAATAGCTATAGTTTGTTTTGACATGCCAGGCAAGTTCGGACATCAAATTCAGCACGGCCAAGACCTTGAGAAGAGTATAGTCTGGTTTCTTAACAGAATATGAATCTGATTGGGCTATCGTATAAAATAAATATAGTTTGAAAAAACTAAGAAAAAAGATTACAGCCTGTGTTAGATAACACGGGCGCATAGGTTAAACGTGGAATACGTCTGTCCTTGTGCAACAAAAATTAGGAAAGTAAACATAGTATTTATATGATTTGAAATTTAAATATATTAAACATATAAAAAATCTGAAATGCATATTTATGCCTTACATAACAAAAAGAGTTAATATAAGAACAATTTGTTATTATTGTTTCATCTAAAAACTACACAGCGCATTTTCAATCAATTAATTCACTTTTAACAATCGTAACTTATTCAAATCCACTAGAATGTCTGTATGCAATATGCAAATCAAACCCAACTGGTCACATGTGACGTCACGCAAAACAGCTGTTTATGCGCATTGCGTTATCGGTCTTTTTTGTATCATGATTTTATATGACAGCCGCTGCTGTATATATATAGTATAAGACCATCGATTGTCAATTAGTATAAACCATCGGTTGTCGGATAGTTCCATGGATTGTTTGCTTAGCTGAGACGCACAGCGCAAGTGAAACAAATCCATATGCACATGCTATCAGCTATCGCACTCGCACACACTTATTGCTCACATCACTAAACTAATATACACATAAAACACACATTTGCAAAAATTGAAATATGACCGAATATCTTAATGAAATTTCAACATTTAGAAGATACCAATCATGACCGCATATACTATATCAAACGAAAGGAAATCAAGTCTATTTTATAAAGAAAAAAAAAATAAAAAATATTCATTGATGAGTTTTTAATCAATTTGCAATTAAAAAAAAGCAGTGATTTTTGCGCTGGTTTTTTGCCTTAAAAAGCTATATATTCGGCAAAAGTATATAAAATTTGAATGTAGGAATGTTTGTTTAACTCATCTCAACTTATTTCTTCAAAAAGCAGATTAATTGATGAATTATTGAGATTGCTAGAACAATTTAAAACCTTCGAAATGAAGCAAAAATATACATATTTTTGGTTTCATTTTTTTAACAGGAAATGTAATCAATACATATATAAGTATTATTTTATTGTAAGTTTGAAGCCTTGGCTTTGAAATGAAATTAATTTAAAGAAAATTGATCCATTAGTTCATGAGCAATAATCGAGTTTGTGAAACTCTCATATTACAAAAACAACTTTTTTAGATTGAGACCTCATTTACGAATGGTAAGAAAGGTATTCTACGTCAAAAAATTCCGCTTTTTTTCACAATAATGTAATAAAATATCACCCAGCCAGGAAATACATCTTTCAAAGTTTTTGAACTAGAGCTATAAAATACGAAAGGTAATTTAATAGTACCGTCCGCTAACGATCGGAAAACTTACCGACCACGCCTACTCTTGCATCCCAAAAATTTCTGAAATCCCCCACAATTTGCAACTATAGTTACCAGAATCAAAAGATGTGTTGAAGACAACCATATTATTAATCTGTCGACTTGCTGCTGCTTTGACTTGTGCCGCTGACCGAAATTAGCAGCAAAGCATAATTAATTACTGGTGATCCCTCGTTGATGGTGTTCCAAGTAAACAACGGATAAACACACAACAACAAGAACAGAGAAAAGTATGAGCGGAGTCCCAGTCAATATTACTTTCAGAAACTTATAATGTATGCTTAGCTCGTCTTATTATTTCAATTATGTAAGTATAAATTATATTTAGATAGTGTGTTAAGATATATCATTTTTTAATTGGTAAGAGTGTGTTACCACAGCACAATTCTTCTACATTTACCGGAAAGAAAAATCTGCATTCATGTTTTACTTGCAGTTTCATGGTCTCTGAATCATGACCACTCTCAACATGCCGCATTCAAAGCGACACGAAACTTACATAGTAGGTTAAGATCGCGGAAACAAGTCAACAACTTCAACAATTTTTTGGAGCATACTCAGTCAACGCTTTTCGCGTCGCAAAATTTCTCCAAACCAGTCAAACAGCTCAAAGAGCCGAAAATTCAACTGAAAACCGCTTACTTGGACTCACGCAGTCAGTATTGTTTTAATGCTGCTGTGAAGTGCACGAAATTTAACTTGTTGAAACTACATTTTTGCCGCTGCGCATGCCTATTAACTAAGTGGAATTGTGAAAGCTTTTTTTTGCCAAATTTGTATTTAACTTTTACCTAAAGAAACGTATTAATTCGCCATCAGGGATATAAATTGCTGTAAAACATTGGAACACCATATTTGTTAATGTAAGATCAATTTTATTTGATTAACTTATTTTTGGGGAGTTACTTCTTCTGTTGTTCTTCCTCAAGTTGTTGCGCCAAGTCGCGTTCCCATGATTATTTATTTATTAACATACATTATCTGTGAATGTTGACATAGCATGAATTTGCATTTATTATTTATTTTCAAATACAAATGAAAGTATTTGAATACGTACAAAGATGTTCGCTATAAGAGCTTTAAGTGGTGCACGCTGGTGAAAGTTAGACAAAAAATGCAGAAAATGATAAATTGTATCTTTATATTTGTGTATTATTCCTATACGTATAGTAAATATCTTCATGATAGTATATTGTATATACAATCCAAATATTTAAAAGCAAAATGATATACGCTTAGGGAAAAAATGACGACTCAAATTAAAACTGTCGAAATTGTTCGTGAGGAAAATGTATTATGTATATATATTCCGACTGGCCCTGTAATAAATAATTATTAAGTAACAGCACATTAACACATAAAAACATTATGATGGTTATACAAATATAAAAAGTGATTTGAATGTTTTGGTCACGATTTAATTAACAGCTTTTGTGTTTCTTCATGATACTTCGACAATAGTTACCTACTTTTGTTCCTGGAGATTTGGAATTGTTACAAAAATATTAAATAATAAAACATTAAGTTAATTTTACCCCACCGAAGATGCCAAAATACTCAATATCTTCCTGGTTACAAAGTAATTAACCTGCCTGCTTAAAGGAACGTCTTCTTTATCAACTTAGACTGGCCCTTGCCGAGAGTTGTTTTTATTGAAAACCAGTTACTTTTTTATCGCATAAAATGTTTTACATGTTGTGCGTCAATTTCCGGTTTCCAGAATTTGCCAAATATTCTGTGGGAGTAACAGTGATAAATTTATTTTCGAAATACTCCCGTTTTAAAATTTCAGGAGTGCTTAAATCATTTTGTTACTTGATGTGAATGATTCAACTTTATTAATTTATTATATTTGGATATTTAACGTCAATACCAAAAATTAGATTGCTATGCTTGACCGGTTGGGCTGGCGTTGATAAAACTCAATCAGTCAATTAGGAACAAAAGTTTAAGATGTTCAGATATTAGATAAAATCGATACCAATGCTATTGATGCCCATTTGGAAGGCTTAAATAAAAAATGTAATTAGCATAAATAAGTGTAATTAATAAAAATTTAACTATTTTAACAGGCTATGCCAGAAGGAAAAGTTACTTATAACTTAGGAACATGTTTTATTTTATACGTAGTGACATTATGCTTAGTTTATTACTGTAATGCACATGGGCGACTTATTGAGCCACCTAGCAGGGCATCAGCCTGGCGCTATGGATTCCAGACAACGCCCGACTATAATGATCATGAGCTTTATTGCGGTGGTTTTACGCGACAATGGAAACGCAATGGCGGCAAATGTGGCGAGTGTGGCGATGCCTGGGACCTGCCCGAGCCACGACCCCATGAAAACGGTGGTCTATGGGGGCAGGGTGTTATTGTACGAAGCTATTTGCCCGGCTCGGAAATGACTATACGTGTAGAGTTGACTGCTAGTCACATGGGGTAAGAGAAATACTATATTTAAACTCCCTATTTAAGATTAACTTATTTTTCGAACAGGTATTTTGAGTTTAGATTGTGCCCAAGGCCAAGCGCCAAACAGTTGTGCCTTGATCAAAATGTGCTTCCTATAATTCGTGGCTTTCCGTCGCTGCGCGATCCAAAAGACTTGCAAACTCGGTTTCATCCTCGTAATGGCAGCCGCATTTATGAAATCACAGCTCGATTGCCGGGTAAGTTTATAAGTTATAATAATTCGTTAATTTTATGTACTTATATATATTTGTATTACAGAACTCTTGTGCAATCAGTGTGTTCTTCAGTGGCGTTATATAGCCGGAAATAATTGGGGGCTATGTGAGGACGGTAATGGTTCAGTTGGTTGTGGTCCTCAGGAGGAGTTCCGCGCATGCGCGGATATAGCAATAACTACGGACGCGCATATTCCTATACGTCCCACTCGACCTTTCCATCGTACTACTACAGCACCTACAACTCCTACAACTAAGAACGACCAAGTCGAGCTCAATAATGAACTCTATACCTCGCTAATCGTTTTTATCAGCATTATTTTTGTACTGATGATCTCTGCATTGGGAATATGTGTTGTGTACATATTATTCAAGCCTGCCAAGTTAACCGAATGGAAGGATTTACTCTGCAAGAAATGCTGCCAAAAATCAAAAAATTCCTCTTTAGTGAACCAAAGCAAAGTATTTAAGTCCATTATGTCTATAGGTGAGATAAAAAAAAATGCTGATGTCAGCAGCGTAAGTCCGTTGCCAAGTCTGCAGATCGCACCGCCTATTCCACCACCCAGAACTAAACGAGATACGCGTATTCGTACAGTTTCCATAATCTCTTGAAATGCAGCTTCAAAAACTGATAGCTATAAATCAAATTTTTACTTTAGAGTTTACATAAATTAGTTAAGTTTGAGTATTTTAGAATCAATTATATTTATATATTTATATAAACTACATAAATAAGATTACAACATTTTATCTTGAAAAAACTTATACATAATTAATGATTTTCGATTCATTTACGACCACAGCATACAAATTTGTAAACAATTCGTTTTTACTCCATTAAGTACATGCAGAGAGTATAAAATTCAAATTCCCCCATACACAAACAATAAAATAATTTATCATCAACATCATATCATATTTAAGCAATGGATTTAAATGTCTTAATAAATTTTGTCAATATCGGTGATTCTCGACCGATTTATGCGAAATATTCTGATTTTGTATAGTTTCTGAAAAACTCTTCACAATTTTTTAACTAAATATTTTACTGTTATCGACATAATAATTTTTTTTCAATAATTTGGAACAAGCTTGTTCCCCTTACGACTTTTGAGGGCTTATATTCAAAATCAGAACTTTTTAGCTTTTATGGTCTCTGCGATCATACAGACAGACAAATATCGTAAAGCGCCCCACCCTAGACTCTTTTTTTTACGCAAACATTGACCAAGACATTTGCAAAGTTTCAATTCTAAACTTAAAGGGTGAGGAGAGTTGCGTTCATCCAAAGGGAGAGACAGTAGCACGGATATTGTAAAAAATGCATATAATTTCTACATTTAGTATCTGAGTATAAAATAATGTTAGAATTTGTCCGTTACAATCAAATGTAATATTTTTAAATTGACATCTCTCCATTGTTTTTACAAAATTCTTGATATAATAAAAATACCAAATTTGAAAAGTTCAGTATTCTTTCGTTAGTCCACTGTCAGTGTTGGTTGCTAGCAGACGTGTGTGCGCCGTTACTCAACGTTATACGTATCAAAATGTACATATAAAGCAAATCTATTTATATGCACTACAGATTGTAAAAATATACAAATTGTACATTTTGAAACAAATTTCAAATGGCCTCGGAGCATGAGATGCCATCTGCTCCATTGAGTGGTATTGTGAAAAGCGCTGAACACAATATGAATTGGGATACGGACGCAGAAAATATTCCATACCACGCTCGTGAGAATGCACTTCCGTTTACATATGGCAATTTGCCTGCGGGCTTTAATACCAGCGAATTGAAACATATTGGTGACAGTGACCAGCTGAAGACCCTAAAAAATAACAATGAAACTAAAAATATCCACCCGGACACTTTTAGCATACAGCGGAAACCTGCTCGACCAACTATATCAGCTTCATGTCCATTGCTTCGAAAGACGCCTTCTAGAAAAGAGTTCGAAGATATGCTTATGGAACGAACTGGGCAAGCAAACAAACACTTTAAAGGAGAGTTGACACAGAATGAAACAAATCAAAGGGACTTGGTTGAGATGCATAGAACGTTGAATACTACACCTGTAATTGGCACAAGGGAGATTACAGAAACACAGATTGAGTCCATTGATCTACCGGATGCAGAGACATGTTGCATAATTGAGCACCAGAAACCTGAATTACTAATGTTAGTGGAAAAAAGTCGGTCGAAAACGCCTGTCTTTCCGCTAAAATCTGAACGCTGTGTCAGCCCCTATCCAACTCAAAATCCATTAGATAACTCAATGTTTGATCAGAACTGCCCAACTCCAAGTGCTAAACAGAATTTGTATCACATTGATAATCCAAAAGAAGTTGATCCGCATCTGGTTAAATTTGCAAAGGATTCGTCAGACTTTTGGTATAAGCCTAACATGTCGCGCAAAGAAGCCGTTGACCTATTACGTGATACTGTTCCCGGAACATTTATTGTTCGCAACTCAACAACCTACCGAGGTGCATTTGGCTTGGTTTTACGTGTTGCTGCGCCACCTGTAGGCGTGGTAACAGGACCGGAATATGGGCATCAACTGGTCCGACATTTCCTCCTGAAGCCAACAACCCGCGGTGTTTGTCTTATGGGATGTACCAACGAACCTGTATTTACGTCATTATCCGCCTTCGTATATGAGCATTCAATCAATCAAATGTCTCTTCCTTGTACACTAATTATACCAGTTCAGGATCCGTTGCTTATCTCTAAAAACGATGAGCTTGTCCTTAGCCAAAAACAGATGCTAGCTCAGGGTGCTGCCTGTAATGTTCTTTACTTGAGGCATTGTTTGAAATGTACGCGGCGCAAACGCGGGCAAGCCCATTAGAGATACACTTTAAGGTATCTAGTCAGGGTATAACCTTAACCGACAATACACGTAAAAGGTTCTTCCGACGCCATTATCCTGCAAAGAATATTTCACACTTTTGTATGGATCCCAACAATCACGTCTGGAGTGTCCCTGCATCAGATGAAGGATTGCAACGCTCAGTCAATAAGTCAATATTTGCGTTTATAGCACGTCCCCTTACGGGCTCAAAGGATAATCAATGTCACATCTTTTGTGACCTCTCCGCTACGCAACCTGCATCTGCAATAGTTTCATTTGCCCACAAGGTTCTACCACTTGATAGATCCAACTGTAAGATATTGTAGGTATTTTTATACCCTAGTAGTCTGCTTTTTATAATCGATACCGAATCGAGCCACGACCACCCATCATAGTTGTATAGGAGCATTCTTTAGTTGGCCTATTCGGACTGCAACGTTTTCACTTGTTTATAATATTATAAAATCGTAATGATTAATGGTTACATAGTTCGCAATTAATTCAAAATTCGCTTGATATAAATTTACTATCATTGTCATCATTTATAAAAGTCAAAATAATATGTAATTGTTTTAATATAAAATAACTATCTTGATTCATTTTATAATTAATAAATTTAAAAAAATTAATTTTGGAAAATAAACTCTGGTTTTTATAAGTACAATTGTGCCAGTAAAAATTACAAAATTTTGATAAAGGTATGCGTTAGCGATATTCTTATAGCAGCTTTTTACTTAAAATAACAAATAGTTTTATAATAAAAAAAAAAATCCAAATAAAACTCATTTGTTTATCGCCCATTTTTCGGAATTTTAATTATTTGAAAACATTAAAATATTTTAAAGGTTGACCTACTTTGTGTGAATAGCATAGTTTCAGAACGAATACTATTTATTAATATGTATTTAAAATTTAATTTTATACTACTTTGTATTTTTCTTAGATTCGGCCGCAGAGCCTGTTATACCAGATATTAGTTGCTTTGTAAATTTACGTAGTTCCAAAGGATCTTCGTTGTTAAAATCATCCATAACCGACTGCATTTGTTCCTTAAGACCATCGGCAATTGATGTTGTAATCCGATCCTTGAACAGGTTTGTAATCGGACTTAAAATAAGTCCTGTAAGTTCACGAATAACACGAGCTTGATCCAATTGTACTTGAATATTGCTGTTATAGAAATAAGGTTGTTATTATATAATTTTACATAGTAACTGTGATAATCTACAGCACCTGAATTCAATTATACGAAAATCATGAAGATGGAGCTTTGAATTTATTACATTCACAGCAAGCTCAGCATAAACGATTGTGTCATCTAATGTCCCAATCACTTTTCCGTATCCCTCGATCGCCATTAACTTGAGCAAAAAGTTATATTCAAACTATAAAAGAAACCACTTTAATGTAATAAAAATAATTTAAAATAATTTTTTTTTTAAATGTAACTCCTAAAAAGTATAAGATAAGCGGCATGAGCTGCTGTAAAAAAAGTTTCACATCTCAAAATATTCAATTTTTATACTCTAATACCATATGAGCTAAAATCAGCAAAGATATATGTTTATGCTCTGAAACGGAAGGTAAAGAGTTTATTGTTGTTGTTTGTGAAATGGATGGAGTATTTCGCAGTCGTTTGGGTCCGACTGCAACGCTTTCACTTGTTTAATACTTTAATCACTGGTTTCGCTTGACAAGTTTACCTTAACGTATTATAGTTTTATGGTTTTATACAATCTTTAATTTCCCAAATTAACAACAAGGATCTTTGACCACTGAATACATTGAATTGTATATCAAGAAAGTATTTTTGATGTGTTAACATCTATAGGCGCGGGTAGCGCAAATATTTCGTTTCAATACATGCAAACCTCACACCGCGTTATATCACACATGATCAGCGTCGACGCTTTCAAAAAACTTTTCGCAGCGTTAGTATAGCAAATAGTATGTGTTTGTTGTAAAAAATTTTTCTCTGCTCAAAATAAGTATGATGGTATTAGTGCTTTGTGCAGCGGCAGAGCGCCCCAGCCCGGGACGGTCGAGCCATGCAGCTGTTAAGCAAAGAGAATGATGACTGTTAAATACCCTAATAAATTATAAGTGTTATTGTGGACGTGTACTTCAATAATATATTTGCTATAAATGCATACTTTTATTAGTATAAGTTGGCGCTTAGCAAACAATTGAGAAATTACTAAAATAGTTTAATAATATTAATTGATTAATTGATAAATATAGCAAATAAGTTAGTAAGGGTATGCAGCAACATCATTCGTCCAAGGCAATTCTGTTTTGCTTCTTCGTGAATGCACAGACACAACACACACACACACTTACAGACAAACATAGTGGACTTCTGTAATAAGAAAATGAACTGACGAATGAAGAATGTTATGTACCCTAATATTATATAAGTGCTACTGTGGATATTATATAATTGCATACTTAATAAGCATAAGTTGGCGCTTAGCAAACAATTGAGAAATTACTAAAAAATAGTTTAATAATATTAATTAATTAATCAATTAATATAGCAAATGAACTAGTTAGGGTATCCCACACCATCATTCACTTATTAAAGAAGTTCGTTATGTTTGTTTGTAAGTGTTTGTGTGTGTCTGTGCGTATTTATGCGTATGCATATGCGCGCTTTGTTGTTCTGCTGGTGGCGGTCAAAAGCAAAACAAAAAGTAAATTTGAATGGTTTTGCAATTGTTAACACATCGTTAGTGAGTTCGAACACTCATTAATTTTTTTTATAATGCTAAGAGTTTCCCCTAAATGTAGAACACAAGTTTTTATCGATACGATAGTTGGAAAATTTTCTATATACATATTTGAGTTTGGGAAAAAGTGCTAAAAACATGCGAAAGTAATAAAAGCACCACTAATGCATAATCGTTATGTTTACCAAATATACCTTAATAAAAGTATGTCTTTATTATATCTTACTTCATATTACTATTGTTTCAACCATTTAATAATAATTATAATTTTCAAACGAAAGAAATTGAAAAAATTTGTCAAAATTGGTTAGTCGATGCATAAAGTTCCAATCATCGTATCAATGAAAACTTATACTCTACGTTAAGTTTATAAGAAACTACTCACTTGAAATTGCAAAATTGGATGTATGATTTTTGGGACTGTAAGAAAAATTAGCTAGGTGTTGCATATTTTCGCAGCAACAACAGCTTAAAAAAATTAAAAGGTAAGGAATCCTTATAATGCCGGGTTTACAATGTCAGCTTGGCTTAGATTGAAAAATGCAATCAGCTGATTCGAAGTTAGCTAAGACATGTGAATTTTTCGAAATTGTATTACAGCTGTCTATGAGCATTGAACAGCTGATGTTTGTTTTACGATGTGTGCAAAATTTAGATAAACTTAATTAAAATAATTAAAAATGGATTAAAACAAAGCCATTATATTGGCATATAATTCAATAATTCCGCAGGCATTTCTTCCTGCTGCTGCTGTAGTAGACGAGGCGCAGCCGCAGAGAAGTACTCGACGGTGTTGGGCGCGGGAGCATTTGCGCGCAATTCGATCAATGCGATCAGCACAAAAATGATCGATTAGTTTTTTTATACAACAATGATTTAATTGTTATATATTCATTAATATGTACTAAATAAATATTAAATAGTGAATTCTATTATCATTTACCTCTGTGTTGAGTAAAAGAAGAAGCTTTCAAGCACATATTACTAATTTCGAAAAAAGACATCTATTGTCAACTTTTAAACCAAAATTATCGAATAGCTTTTCTCAATGCAATCTGTGATACAAGTGAAACCATTTAGAGATTGAAAGTGCGTGAGACGAACTTATGTGAAAAATATGTGTGTCAGACAGGAACATTACATTTTGCAATCTCAAGCTAACATTGTAAACCCGCCTTAAGAGTTGAGTATTATCTGAAGGAATGGGGGTCGTCATGGGTCGTCATGACCTAACTTGACACCAAATTCGGTGCCTAAGTATAGCACAAAAACTGTGAAAGTTATAGGCGTTTCTGAATTCAAACTTCAAAAATTTTGATGGTGGATGGGCACTGAGAAAGTTACAAGTTAGGGCAGTATGGGTGGGTGTGGCATCCAAAGTTGTGAGATATCAAAAATGTTCAATCTAGCTTACTGAATAAAAGGCACTCACATTTAAATTATCGAACCTATGATATGGGAAGAATGCCTTAAACACCGGAGATATCGAAGATTGATATTAAGTCGAGCATTCAGTAGCTCTATATTGAAATCATTTTTTCTAGGGTTCAGGGTATCTCCTTTTCGAGCTTCCCCGACTCTAGAGCCTTCTTACGTGCTTGATTTGCCTTACTTACCTGAAGTTTATTTATTTTTAAATAAAATTTACTTAAGAACGATTTGCCTTCATATGTCATGAATGCATTGTCATATCTCTGTATGCCTGCAAGATTATAGACAATTCCATTTGATAGGTGCAGAGCAGCCTCGTAGGTGATGAAGAAAGGCTTCTAATAAGAATGTTGTTGATTAACAAGCTTTGAAGAAAATCTCATTAATTAAAGTCAAACATACAATAGAAATACTCTCTTTCATATCTGGAAGATCTAAATGCTCTATTCCCAGCTTTTGAAGATGCGAAAGAACCATTGGCGTCACCACATCAACCTCGGCGTTGATGTTCGTCCAACCGACGTCTTCCTTTTCAAAACTGCTCTCAGATTTGGTGCTATTTTGCCAATCTGATCGATCTCTTTAAATAAAGCGAAACAAATTATAAATGAATATTCAGTTTTCAAAGGCAGTGAGATTTTCTGGGCGTGGCATCCAAATTTTTGATGCAGATCATTCGGGGGACGTCCAATGCTATATTGCCACCGAATTTGGACTCCAGCGGATAGGGTGTATAGGGGTCTACAAAACTGTAATGCAGTCTTTTGGAAGACGTCATCACCTATCTTAGCACCAAAGCATCGCAAGCTGAGTTAATATAGCCATGTCTGTCTGTACGTCTGTTTCTGTGCAACTAAGTCGCTACACTTTAAAGAATATGTCTGAAATATGAAATTTAATGATCAAAAGTACTTTGAACACATTTTATCATGTCCTTATCATTTAACTGCTGTTGTATCTGACAAGCTTAATTTATATAAACACATATTACAATTGTACATTTTAAACTATACTTACTAAAAACCTCATTGTTTTTCTTTGTATATTTGCATACTTTGTTTTGTATTGAATACTTTTTAACTGTTATACCTCACGCCTAATTACTAGTTATTACAATTGATTATCATCTATTTTCTGGGTGTGTTTTTCCAAAGTGCGCCTATGACGGAGCAAACACCAAGCCATTTATGAAATACACCAATACCAATGCGTGCAAAGCAGGAATTTATTTCCCAGATACCAAAGGAGGTAAAGAGTAAGTATATTTTGTTTGTGCAATGTCCGTCATGCTGTCTTTTTTGAAACGATTACTAGGGGACTGGCAAATCGATAAATTTGATATTTCAAAATCGATAAATCAACATTTTTCCCACATCCTTACAGCTGGAAGTTCCAAATTTGGTAGGAAGATAGCTTCTAGCATCATCCAAAAAGATGCATTAAAAAATTTGGAGCCACGCCTACCCAAACCGCCCTAGCCGCTCCCAGCAACGCCACCACCTCTTTAAAAAGGGGAATGCATGTTTTTATCTCATTATTGAAGCTTGAGCAATATAGCTAGTGGTCTCCCCGAAAGATCTGCATCAGCCAATCTTCGATCAGGTCTCTATCTACCCGTTTTTAAACATGAATCGAGTATACCGCAGTTGGTTGCGTCGGATTGCAACGTTTGCACTTGTTTTTACTTCAACTCATAAATAAATACTTAGTTGGTTTGACTCAACTATCTGATAGATTGATTCATACAGTTTTGCGCTAAGAAATCTCTTTCAGAACCATCGCACATTTTACCGGAAAATTAAACAGACAAGTGCTAAGTGCTAACTTGAAGCCAAACCAACAACAAACTACACAGACGCTGGCTGTCGCAACAATAAGTTGAACAGTGAAAGTCGGAGCCGCCTTCTAACATGATTTTTCAAATATCAATAAGTTTCGAGTTATACTTTATAAAAAAAGACACAGATTTCTCAAATTGCGTATCATAAAAAGTATTTGTTCTGTGATTTTTACAGTCATATAATAAATATCATAATTACCTTTTTGGTTCCACTTGAGCATCACCATTTGCGGTCAAAACCACAGAGAGTATTGCGGTTAAATAAAAATTCATTTTACTTCCAGTCGCAGACAAAATTAATTGTTGTCAGCGATATGTGAAATGAATTTTATAGTTTTTTGCGGTTAGTTAAAAACGAAAAAATATATCACAAAACGCTAATTTCAGAAATAATTTTTTAAATTTTTTTAGTAAATTTTTTAGTTTACAAACTATATTTATTTCGTTGTACGTCGATATATTAAATTGATGTATTATATTGATATTTTAAAACTTCAATATATCGAATTTCAAGGGGACAAGGGAAAACATTGTTAAATAAAACAAACCAACAACAAATTTCACTGAACAACGAACAACTATTATATAGCCAAGGGCGTCCCCAGACAGGAAGGTAAGGGGGGCAGGCTAAAAAAAAATTATCTAGGGGGAAGGCTAAAAAAAATCCCTAAATAACTTTATAATTTCTTTTGAATAGTGTTGCAAACCAAAGTTTTATCGTGGTTCAGTACTTAATTTAAATAAAAATATTCAAAATATTTTAATTATGATCAAAAAATGTTAATTATTTGATATTTTTACATAAAAAAAGAAATCGTCCGAAATTTTGGGAGGGGCAGCTGCCCCATTTGCCCCTACCTGGGGACGCCCTTCTATATAGCCTTTAAACCCTTTTCTTATTGGTACAGTGAATATTTTCATTTATTTATTTTCATTTTTAACAGCTTAATTTTTAATAGATCTATTTTATATTCGTATACGTATAATTATCATTATAATTAATTATTTTGTACTAAGTTGCACTTTAAGTATTGTCGCTAAAACACTGATTTATTATACCAGAGCATTTCAGTTCTAGTACATGCATAAAGCTTTATTGTTGTACATAGTCTGATACCGACGGTAAAAAGTATATTGGTCTCGCGCAATGTACGTTATGTACGTTCTCTCAAAACTAAAAACTTGAAACTTTGGCACAGTACAACAGCTGAGGACTGGGAAGTCGCCAAATCGATAGCTAAAATTCGATAAAAGCAATCTATTAATGGGATGCGCCTATAACTTTTAAAGTTTTTGAGCTCGTCCTCATTTGGTGGCGAGTTAGATGGTGAAGTGTCGCCGAAGATAAGCATCAAACCATTTTTGAAAGGCCTAACAAAATCACCTTTTTACAAACTTCCATTCTTTACCATCGGATTTTTAACTGTTATCAGTGTATTCCGCAGTCGGTTGCGTCTGAATGCAACGTTTTTGTATTTTTGTTTTTATTTGCATTCTAGACACGCATTAATGGTAGTTATAAATGAAACGACTACCAAATAGTGTGTACATAAATATGTCATATAGAAAAATAAATGACTAGCACTCATATATACGTCCGTTTATTAAAATACAAACATTAAATCGAAGAAAAAAACATATTCCACAAAAATGCATTACTTGTTGAAGTGTTTGTTTTTTCACTATTATAAGCACACTGCGATCATTAACCACAGTCCAATGAAAGTAATTACTTGCTTCCTATATTTTTTATTGCTATAAAACTTTTATAAAAAAGAGATCGAATCTCCACCCGACCCGACGACGTACTTGTGGGAGCGGTTGAAATGAAACTAATAGCTAAGCGTAACAACGGAAAGAATCGAGACTACGACTGAGCCTCATCAAATATTTAAGCACTACAGCCTTGATCTTATTGAGCTTTTGAGGCGTGTGATGTTAAGTAAAGCTTGCCTGCCTATTAGTTTTTGAATATAAGCTTTTGCATCGCAATGCAATAAATTCACCGACCAGGTATAAAAGCTTTGCAATTTTTTTTTTACGACCTAAGAAGCACACAAGCACATGTAGTTAAGTATAAAAACAAAGGATCTTGTCATAATGGCATAAAAGTTCTGATCTGGATTCGCTGAATTCCAAATATTTTTGACTCCCTAAGATCAGGGTTATAACCTCAAACAACAACAGATCATCATATTGGTTTAGTTGATTTTTAATGACATTACAGTTTTACTTAGTGCAAAACTCAATTGACTAATGTTATAGTTGGGGCTCGTTTACTTAAGTCGGTGGTGTTGATAACTGCTCTATACCACGGCGTTGAGCATGTTCTTCCTGCTGTAATGAATTAGCGGGTCTGTAGGCACGCATTAAATGAACGGCTTGTACAGCCATACAATCGAATTTCCATATATCAAATCTCAAGGGGACAAGAAGAAACTTTGATGAAGAGAAAATTCGTAGTATTGATTGAACCGAATTTTGTTGTGCTAGGAATTTAAAAAAATTAAATCCTTAGTTTCGCGGCTCTTAAACAAAGTTTTACTCAGAGTCGTTAAATAACGATTACGATTAGAAATCAATTTGTATTATATAATTGATTAAATAATATTTTTGGAAAAATAAGCTGTGATTACGGTTAATATCGATTGCAAAAAATCAGAATGTGTTCATGATTATTGAGGATTAAAATATTATTTTATTTTTTATATTATTATAGTATTATATATCAAACCACTGGGCGTACCCGCTTTTATACAGGTATTGCATACACCTCTGTCGCTTGCGTTAAAATAATAATTTTAAAAAAAATTAAATATTATAAATATTTAATTGAAAGTTGAAAAGAAAGAAATTCTTAGAAATATTACTTAATATGAAATGAAAAATTGTTATTGAAGAGTAAAGTAAGGAAAGTCTTTAATATATAATAAACTTGTAAGCTTTAAATTATTTTTCTTCGGATGCCAGAAAACATTGCAGAACGCTGTTCCACTTCCCTTTCATTAGTTTCTGTAAAGTATATTTGCAGAATCTCTGCATCTTCTCTGGCACAGGGAGCAATTAACCGATTTTGTTGTATATTTGACCTTGTACTTTAAATGTTGGCATGTAACCGGCGTTACTTACCATATTCGTTGCATCAAAAGACGTATTTTGAAAGGAGTTGTATTTTCGTGTTTTTTTTGAAGTGCTTTGAAATTGGAGATGTTCCATTAAAAGCGGATTAGGTGGTTAAGTCAACTGGGGCAAAACTACTGTACCGTTCAAACGAGACATTCCTGGTGATTAATTTGCTTCACAATGCAAACAAACTTTATTCATCGTTCCAATGGCTACATCGTCGTGATTTCTGTAGTCATATGTACTATATGCCGCCAAAGTTCAGTTTTTTCGCTTGAATTAACCAATCTTACTCGATTGGTGTCAAGTCGTTCTAAACGTTGCTCGGTTGTCTCTGCATCTCTTAAAGCTGATGTTTTAACGCGATATGTTTGAAAGCGATATTCTCGTTGTTCATATTTTATACCTCTCAAACGTTTCCTTGTTTTTCATTTCTTTCGTTGTTGTTATTCGTAGTTCATGATTAATTTTTGGAGGCATTTCGAACAATTTACACAAATCACTTTTTTAAAAGTGAAAGTAGAATTTCTTTACTGTTTGAGTATTTGTGAGGTAATGATGACAGATGAGGCAAAGTGGGCGTGTAAATTTTAAGTTAGATTTAAATTTATATTAAAAGTACAAATTTGAAAAGTTAATGTTCGTATTATGCGATATTAGCATATGTATAGCTATTGTACAATTACTCTCCGATCTACCCTTTTATACGGCACCTCTACAATCCGACACTTTATTAAATTTTTGGCTAATCCGGCAACAGCTCTACAATCTGACAATTTTTTCCGACTACTGGCTGATCCAGCAACCGCTCTATAGTCCGACATTTTTCACCGCTTTTTTATTCATTCATTTTCTCATTCTATGTCTGTTCTTGCATTAAATTTGCGGAAGAACGAGGTTTTACGAACGCAGAAATTTTATTGTTAAAGCGAATGCAAGATAAAGCATTGAAAATGAAAAATGAAGCAATGGGTACAAAAAAAAGTATTATATGATTATCTTTTATGAATTAATAACATTTCGTAACACACACATGTGCATTCACGTTTGTTTTTCTTTTAATTTTTGTCGGATTAAAGATGTTTTTTTTCAAATTGTCGGACTGTAGAGGTTATTCATTTCGCCTCTATAATCCGGAAAACTGGTAAATCCGACAAGCTTGTGCAAAACAATTGTCGGATTAGCCAGATTGGAGTGTACTTACCTAGTATAACTGTTGTTTAATTGATCGATACTATTGAATAACATCCGAAGTCGCAAGTCTTTAAATGTATGTATGTATGTGTCAAGACAGCAAGACAGTACGGGCGCTGTACGGGCATCTGCGTACCAAAGACTATTCATAACAAGATACGAAAACAGAGCTGGTATGTTATGTTAACTAACATTGTGCCAAAGACTATTCATAACACCGCCGCTGCCTGACCTTGAATCGACGGGCCGCTCAACGCAAAGGGAAACTGAAACAAAACAACACCGTGCTGGCTTGTCGTAGCTGAGACACACAAACTGCACAATTTAAAATACCCTTTATACCAATATTCGAGTAAAGTCAATAATAACTCAAATATATATTTTTAACCCTTCGATGCGTGAACATTTTTTTACCCTTCAATGCGTGAACAGGTCCTGGGGACCTTATTTTATTTTTAAGTTTTTTACTATAAAAAAAATCGCAAATTTTTTTTTTTTTTTTTTTTAATATATGGATAGTTTATTTTAAGTATATACAAAATACGTTTATTTTAGTGTTAGTTAATTAAATAATGTGAAACTTGTTTTATTAAAAATGAATGCCCTTCATTATTGATATCATATAAATAAACATACATATAACATGAAATAATATTCAACTATCTCATGTTTACCTATTCAATTGTGCAAAGTTCATATAAAGTCTATACTCTTATATATATATACTATATCCAAGTTGGACTGCATTAAGCAGATTCAAGCAAAGGTCTTAAATTGCCGATATCAAATTTTGTGACGGCAAGTCGTTTTGCTTCTTTTGTGAATACACAAACACACACACTAACAGATTGCATAGCGAACTTCTTAAATGAGAAAATGAACTGACGAATGTTGAACGATGGATACCCTAATAATATATAAGTGCTATAGTGGATATGTAGTTTAATAATATATTTGTAATAATAGTACATATTTGATTAGCAAAAGTTGGCGCTTGGCTTACAATTGAGAAATTGCTTAAAATAGTTTCATTACATAACAATGTTATTAACGCGTCGAGCGGCAAATATGATAGTGTAGCAAATGAGCCGGCTCGAATATAATTTTTTTGTGTTGCTGTTTGTGGGCATAAAAATATGCGTTCATAGATTTCTGGGTGATGTCAAATTATTGTTGCTGCTTGTTAGAAATATTTTATATGGATTGTAATGACATGACTTGATTATAATTATAAAATATTTGGCGCTATCAGATAAACATGTCTTAGTTTGATTAATTAGTTCTAAGATATTTAAATATTTTTATAAAAATAAAAATAAATATAGCAATAATAAATAAACATATACATATATATATATATATGTATGCGTAATAAATGGTTAGCCTTGAATAATTTTTATAATATTATTTTTTAAAATTAAATTGACCACAAATTTCCAAAATCATAAAATCATAGTTGAGGCAGGTCAATAACTGCCCAAACAATTACCACTAATACAAACGTGCTGCAAATGCATGCATAAACACACACATGTAAATGCCGGGCATAGAGAAAAAATCAAAAATCAAAAATCTCGGCAAAGCTAGCCCAAGCAAGAAATGGAACAATTTTTGCCGTTTCTTAAGGCATAAAAAGAAAAAAAAAAAAACGACAACCAAACAATGACATACCAACGAAACAAATAAAACAGAAAATGTGCAAAAACGAAAACAACCTCTACGTTGTCAAAACATTCATTTCGGTTTTGTTGGCTCATTAGTTGCTACAATAATATTAATAATAAGTAAAAAACATAAATAAAGACCAAGTTAAACCCAGTAAAACCTCTTTTACAAAAAAAAATTGCCTATTTCCTCCATTTCCATATCCATTTTGGAAAAATAAAATATAAATAGATCCAAATAAATCGTTCACTCAATTCTTCCTTGTTCGCTTTCTTTAATGCACACGTTTACGTCTTACGTTCAGAGTAATAAAAAATTACGTCTACGTCTCCGTTTTATGTTTCTCGTTTTACGTCTTATCGCTGGATAATAAGCCTTTACTTGCCGCTCGCGCGCCCCCTCTCTTATCATAGTGCAGCTGCATACGCACACATTCAAACATGTGAGCTCACACCGGCTGGCATTGTAGCGAGTAAACTGAGGAAGCATGGGACATGGGATGAGAAATACTGGTTCGTTTGCTTCCATTTGCACAATGTAAGTTAACATAACATACCAGTTCTGTTTTTGTATCTTGTTATGAATAGTCTTTGCTGTTTTCGTATCTTGTTATGAATAGTCTTTGAGTTTACAGGGGACTTCTCGATTCTGTTATAGCCTATTTCCACTGTTCAGTTATTTATTTAACAGTGAGTTAACAGTAACTGAGGTTCAGTTTGCATGTATTCTCCCATAAGGCATTAACTGAAGTAAAACTGACCGTAAATATTAACTGAAGCATAACTGAAGAGAAACCAATTCATTTGAACACTTGTTCGATAAAACATCGCGATGTTTCATCGAAAAAGTCACAAAACAGCTGATTGAACGTTGAAAAGGAGAGTGCAATTTTTAATTATATTTTAAAAATAATTAATATACTTCTATTTTAGATGTATTTACGAAAAAAAAATACGTAATTTGGGAGCAAGGCATGGAGAACTTGTTTCAGGGCAATGCAGAGAAACTCCCACGGCGGGAATGCGGGACGTGGATGAAAATTCTCCTTGAAAAACGCATCACTATTTTGTGGCACATTCAGCTCCCAAAACTTTCCATGACTTGGCTATTTTTAACTTAAATATAGAGATATTATACTGTTTTCAAATATGCTTGCAATTTAATTTTAACTTACAAATGATAGATAGATCAGATAGACGCTTCCATTTTCTGCTTTTGCAATGTTCGTGGCCAATGTTTTTATAAAATTACATTGCTCTTTCATAACAAGCAAATCAGCTTGTAGAAATAGCATGTATGTCAATCAAACTGACAATAATGCACTAACAATTTGCAATAATAAATTTCGCTTCATGATTAATTCGTAGTTTTAGCTATAACAAACCAAAACAAAACAAACCGAACAGCTGATTCATTAACTGAGGTTCAGTTACAGTGCAATGGAAACAACTTTCGTAACTGACTGTTAAGTTAACAGTAACTGAGCAATGGAAATAGGCTATTTGTTTACAGCCATTAAAAAAGGCATATCGAGTTGGTAGTTGGTACTCCACAACAGAAAGCTGGCTGATATGGTCTGATTCAGCAAACTCCAAATCTGCAATATTATATTGAAAATTATATTTCCAAACGCTATAAGAATCGTGTTGATAATATTATTGGCGGCGTTAAGTAGTTATTTAAATTAAGTAACTAAATTTTAAGGGCAAGAAAAATGTTGGAAAATTTTCGCTGTTAATAAATTATTGCAAATCTTAAGTAATAATGTTTGAGTTTTGAAATCGTTGGACAAATAATATAAAATATTTAAGACTGTATTTTTGTCCCCTAGAGATGGGCGTCTGATAGCCAATTCATTCATTAAACTCATAACAAACACATCATTAGGAGTTGGCTGCCTTGTGTATGTGTACATTTCTTGGAATAACAGATCTTTACCGTCACTTTTATTCAGCTGCTAATGCAAGATCCGCAACAACGTATTTTATTATTAACCAATTAATTTAATAAACTAACATAAAATAGCTCCCGGGTAATCAAAAAGTTATGCCAAATACATATGTATGTGTATGTTGGTATTGAAACGGGTTGAAAACACCATAGAATTGACTAATGATGTTTTGTGATTCTGCAGTAGTGCACACATAACATATGTATACACAATAGCTGCACTCGCAATGTCTTAAGTTTCTCTCTTGGTCGACCTACATATGTACATATTTTTCAGTAGCAATTTAAAGTATATAAGGGTGTCATTGAGGATGACATAGCGATGAATAGCCGGATCTTAATTCAGAATAGAAAAATCGTCCTCAAAAGTTTTAAGCGAGTAAGTGTACTAATAGTTAAGAAATTTGAACTTAGAAATAAACAATATTAGTGATATATACTAATACTATCTCTGGTTCAAAACCTATCAATGTTGGTAGTAATATAATTAGTGATATACTATATCTAACATAGACACTAATAATATTTCTGTGGACAATAAAATTATTGATGCAAACTATGTTGAAGGGATATTGGAATGTTCTAGGAAAAAGTTGGCAAGCAACATTTTCAAATTGAAAGAGTATTCCTGAATTTAAAATCACTTTTAATGAATTATGTGCAATTTTATTCAAAAAAAAAACATTATCCGAACAACCGGATTCATTTTGTGTTTTACGAATCCCAATTTAAGATTTATTTGTTGTGGTTGTTAAGTTGCTAAGTTGATACAAAATCATGCAAGCAGCTTTCTGTTTCTGGAAATAACTTAAAACAATTTAACGAAATCATACGAAACGTTTAGTTGGCGCTTTGTGAAATGGGATCAATCTTGACATCGGGAAACTTAAATTCGGGGAATTTAAGCATATCGGTTTTTCCATCGCTGCCAAACTGCTTGGCAACGCGTTCCAGCTCGTTTTTCATCTCCCGCTCGATTTCAGGATTAGAGTCGACCATTTTTCCACCGCTGCAAAGCATTTGATAAACATTACTACATGAATAATATTATTTATTGTTTTTTGACAACTTACGCGCTCTTTTGCTTATATTCGCGAACTTTGTCCAGAAACAGCTGCTGAATGGGATCGGATGCCTTGTTTAGAGCGGGTGCGGCAATGGCAATGTTGCGACGCATTTCCGTTTGCAGCACACGGACGCCGGATAAAATTGATTGCGCCAACATTGCTAAAATTATAAATTATGCTAAAGCATCTACAGCGTAACAATTTGGTAACCTTAAAAGGTTATGTAACAAATTTTGTTCTTGCAGTTCTTCTAGTTACCAAAACTTATTTATACTTTTATCAATTCTAAGCGGAACACCCTTAAATCTTTAAAATTAAATACAACATTTTGCTAATAATTTTACCTTATTTTCCTTTACAATTTGTTTCTTGACTGTAAAATCAGTAAAATTATCAAGTGCACAACAAAGTAGGGATGCAAAAATCGAGGGACTATCGATACTGTCGAAAGTAGCTTAAAAATGTTACTATCGATATCTTACGACTACTCGTAGCGGCTAAAACTGCTGCTTAAGGTGGGTACGCAGCACAGCGAAAAAAAAAAATGTTACATACAAAAGCATCGGAGCTGGAATTTTTTTTTGATTGCAGCGTATATTTTAGGTTCACAGCAACGTAGCAAAAAATACTAAACTGCTGTCGATAGTATTGATATTTTACAAAATGTTCACACTGGCGCTGAGCAACGGAAATAGCTAAAAGTATATATTTGTGAGCCGACAGCTGAAGAAGAAGACAAGCAATGGAAAGGAAAACTAAAAAACGTGTTGAAAATTTATATATTTTCTTTTTTATTTTGTGTTTGTGGGCTTGTTTACTTTTGCATATGATGCCTCAGTGTGACCATGTATCTCCTAAGCTATATAAGGCAAAATGCCATATTTTTACCACAAATTAGTTGACTATGGTCACACAATAACACACGCTTCCAAAATATTTCACACATTCCTGCCAAGAATTTTTTATTGTGCTGGAGCCGCACCTTCATCCGGCATTTACACTAAACTCGCTAAGCAGATACTGATAAATGATAAAAGCGTAGGCGCCTTGTGATGTATTTTTCGTATTTCGATCGCCAGACGCTAGTCTATCAATAATACTAGAATTTTTCGATCATTATTGTTTTAAGCATATTTAACAAATTATTTATAAAATTTTAAGTGCATTGTTTTTAAAACGAGTATTTTTTTTTTTTTTTTTATGTTAAATATATTTATGATATACGGTAGATGGGATGACATCGTTCTGTTCAAAGCAGAAAAGTGTAGAACAACAAAACAGCTGTTTTGTTTAAATTAACGGTTTTGAGCTCTTTAAATCAGTTGAAAATTGCAAGTTTTATAATTTTATAATATTTTTAAGACTGCCCACCACTCACGTTAAACAACACCGCCATGCCGATAGCAAAAGACAGAAGACTTACATGGCGCCGACACATTGAAGCTAAAAGAAATCACCTCAAACTGAAAGCCAATAGCCTCCATTGGCTCATCAATGCTCGCTCTTCCCTTAGTTTGGACTACAAGGTCCTCCTCTACAACTCTGTGCTCAAACCAATCTGGACCTATGGCTCCGAGTTATGGGGGAACGCTTGCAACAGCAGCATCGACATTGTCCAGAGAGCCCAGACAAAAATCCTGAGAACCATCACCGGGGCACCGTGGTATGTTCGGAACGAAAACATTCACAAAGACTTAAACATCCTAACAGTCAAGGAGGAAATAGCAGAACAAAAAATAAAATACATAAGCAAGCTCTCATCGCACACTAATCTTCTCGCGAGCGGTCTTACAAGGCTGCGCAGTCGATCCCGTCTTCGACGTAAAGACTTACCAACCCAGCGTTGAACTTTAGGGAAGCTTAACCAGATTACAGTAAAATTATGCACTGTTAGCTAAGATTTATTAATAAGATTTGTATACTTATTGTTAGTTTTCTTATTCACTAGAAAATATTCAATAAAAAAGCCCAGCAAAACTAAAAAAAAAAATAATATTTTTATAATACAAAATGTCAAATGAGGATGATTATTACATGGAAAAGGAGTATTTGCAGTTTTCAATTGAAGGTTGTATTCAATAAATTTGTTATTTTTATAACTTTTTATTCTTCATTCTTCATCGTCACTTGGATCAGTGGAGCTTGCAATAATTTCATCAACACCGTCGTCATAAATTAACTCACAAGTGAAATTTTCATTGTTATTGAAACTCATGTTAGTCATGTCAGTCAGCTGTTTGCTTCATTTGCTCTAACTTACACCTTTTTTGTTCGATAGTAGTTCAACATTATTTTTAGTGTTTTTCAGGGCCGTATTTTTCGTGTCCAGCACTACCCTATACCCTATACCCTATACTTTTTACCATCAAACAGACCTATAAAAAAATGCAAAAATACTAAGTTTGTACTGCGAGAAAACATCGATAGCTTAGTGATATCGATAGTGTACTTTGTTAAATCGCTTATCGAAAGTGGCTCGTTTACCACGTCAAACGCTTGCCAACCGGAGAAATTTAATTTATTTGTAAATAATAATACTGACAAATTAGAGTTGACATGGTCAGTTTGCTGCAGGAAATCGACACTGAACATGAGGACATGGTCCATCATGCCGCGCTGGACTTCTATGGACTGCTGCTGGCCACCTGTTCTTCCGATGGTAGCGTCCGTATCTTTCACTCGCGTAAAAACAATAAGGCACTTGCTGAACTGAAAGGACACCAAGGACCCGTGTGGCAGGTAGCATGGGCACATCCAAAATTTGGCAACATTTTGGCATCGTGCTCATATGATCGTAAAGTAATTATATGGAAATCGACAACACCCAAAGAGTGGACAAAACTGTGAGTGTTTGTGTGTAGGGTATCGTCAATTTAATAATAACAGTAAAACGCATTGGTGTTGTATTGACGGGCTACTAGTACTTGTTAATGAATTCATCACTTTGTTATTGTTAACATCAGAGAATGAAGTCATCAGCATTCAACATAATATTTTTTATAATTTTTTTTTGATTGCCTTACTTTAGATACGAGTACATCAATCACGATTCATCTGTTAACTCGGTAGACTTTGCGCCGGTTGAATACGGTCTGGTACTTGCATGCGCCAGTTCAGACGGCTCCATATCGGTGTTGACTTGCAACACAGAGTACGGTGTTTGGGATGGTAAAAAATTACCCAATGCACATACAATTGGAGTGAATGCGATCTCATGGTGTTCGGCTCAGGCCCCGGATCCGGCCTTTGATCAGCGTGTGACATCGCGTAATCCAGCTATTAAACGTTTGGTGAGCGGCGGGTGCGATAATCTCATCAAAATTTGGCGCGAGGATAATGATCGCTGGGTTGAGGAGCACCGCCTTGAAGCACATTCGGACTGGGTGCGCGATGTGGCATGGGCCCCATCAATTGGCTTGCCACGCATGCAAATAGCGTCGGCCTCACAAGATCGCCATGTCATCATATGGAGCAGTAATGCCGATTTGTCGCAGTGGACATCAAATATATTACATACTTTTGATGATGCTGTGTGGAGCATTTCTTGGTCTACGACGGGCAATGTACTCGCCGTTACTGGTGGCGACAACAATGTGTCGCTGTGGAAGGAAAACAGTGAAGGTCAATGGATACGCATTAATTATGAATCGGGCACAGCAATTCAATCGAAACAGACCCATCAATTACACAATGCCCATCAGCAGTCGCAGCAGCCATTAAATCTGCCACAGTCTTCGGACTCCGAGCATAGCTCCAACTTGTCAAACTCGCAGCTGTCAAACTAAAACTATTATATTCTAAGTTTGTAAACTTTTATCCAACCGAACAGATGTGTTCAATTTATCTTACAAATTAAATAAACAAATAAAGAAAATAACATGTTATTATATTGAGGGTACACCAGTTACCCAAAACTTATAACCTGAACCCATAGAGGGATGGTTATCTGCAAATGTTCGTTACAGGTATGCCCTTGATGGAATCATCATCATGTATCTGGGCCAAAGCAACTCCAGATCTGACCGGAATTACAATCCGGGGCTTCATTCGTTTTATTAAGTGATACTTTCGACTGAACTCTAACATATGGCATGGTGGAGTTAATTTGTGACAGCATGGTACCAACTGATTAAACGTTTAAGTGCCAAAGGAAAAATGCGTAAGCGATAGCACCGAGAAGATATGTAAGTTGAATAGAGGCCTCAAGTTGAGGCCCTCAACACGAACGTCGAACTTCATTAGCAAGTTCCATTTACTTTGGCACCATGGAGACCTACTATGAGCGCGGAAAACGGTTAGCTGTTGTTTGCGAAATGGTGAGGTACGTTTCAGATAATAAAAAATTCATTAAAAACTAGTACCGCTAAAATACAACGGTGAAGTAAACTTGCATATGATTGCCGGAAAAACTCATTATTGCCAAAACAAATTTGGTATGCTTCAAATTTCTGGTATGTAATTAAAGTTGCAAGATGGGACTGTGCATCTCCGGACAAAAATGAGAAATAATACTAGCATTAGATATTTTATGAAAAATGCCTTTCGAACTGGTAGTTTCCCCAAGACAATAAATTGCTGAGCATCAGAAAGCTGGCTGATATGGCGCGTATATTTTAATTTTTATTTCGATTGTACCACACTGACTGACGCACAGAGCGTCTTATAGCAGAGAACTAGGTTGTATATTAAAAAACTACTACTAAGTCCTTTTTTACACTGTGCAGCTTATTGCATGCAACTTTCTTGATATTCCTTTTACACGGTGCAATTAGTTGCTTGCTACTTTTTGAAAAGATATTCATGTTGCTGGTATTGCGGCTACAGCATTTTCACGGTTCTTTGCACTTCTCGGTCATCGCCCCATCTTCCCTTGCCAACGAACCACAGTTGCATGCAATTATTATGTGCACCCCGCCAAAAAAGGGTCTTAGACGAAACAATGCTGGCAGGGAAAGTTAACGACATCACGAATCCTCAATATGAAAAACATAATCTAGGTTTATGGATTGTAATTGCACACAAAAAAAACAAGTGGAAAAGTTGTAGTCGGATGCAACCGTCTGCGGTATACTCGATAGCTGTTTAAAAAGGGGTAACAAGAGCCTGATTGCAGGGAGGTACGGATGCGGTAGGGGTGTATTCTGCGTTCATAGATTGGCTGTTTCAGATCTTTCGGTAGCTATATTGCCACCAAATTTTGTGACTCTAACTTTAAAACTGAGAAAGATGCACGCATTCCCGTTTTTAATGAGGCGGTGGGGCGTGGGGCATAGGTGCAACCAGTGGGTCATTTAACTTTCTCATGAAACACTTAAAACTTGACCTTTTATCTATTTTCTAATAATTCCAATAAACTAAGGAACGTTAAAAATCAATTTGTCCCCTGTTGCTAGCGACATGGCAGGGCACATTCATCCGGTCAAGAGTTTCCTTGAACGATAACGTCTACTCCTACCTCCTTCGATCCCTCCCTTTTCAAACAGATTCAGTTTTTATACCGTTATCAAGGTATTCTCTGGTCGGTAGGATTCGACTTAAACGTTTTCACTGCGTTATCGTTCTGCAAAATATTATATTTGTAAATTAAATCATTTAATGTAATTTACAAATTTTTTCCATCTTGTGGTGCGATGTGGTAGCGTAGGAATTCCAAATTATGGAAACACCACAGTCTCGGTCTAAGATTTAAATTGGTACCTTTTTAATTTGAATGAAATTGAAACAAAATTATTGATACTTTCAATTAAACTAGTTTGGGTTTACTTGAATCCAATTAAAAATGGGACCTGTGGGTAATTGTGAGGCAATCAAGTTCATGCAATGCATGCAACCGTCAAACATTCAATTTAAATTTGACCAAAAAATAATTGAGGTACAGAGTATATGGAGGGATACCTAGAATATTTATTGGTATAAGATTAAGGGTCAAATAGTAACCCTTTTGAAATTTTCAAGTAACCTATACCAAAGTGTAAAGACATGTATTACTGGAGTTAAGACAAAATCAAATTGTTGCTTTAATTTGTGGCATAACAAAGACTTAGCGAGTCATATATGAATGTGCCTAATTCATACCTAACGTACTTACCTAAATACTATAAGCATGTGTGTACATGAGTAAGTAATTGTGCTTGGTTTAATATGCGTCTTAGGGAGAATTTGTATTAATTGTTGGCTAGAGTAGTGCTCGTGCAACAGACCTTTGTGGACTCAAGCTGATGTCATAGATTGCGTGCACCTAAGCCGTCACCAATATTACAAAGTCAACAACCAAGGACCAACGCTCACAGCCCACAGCCCACAATGGGGTCCGCTCATGATACTGCATAAAAGTCTCATTCTTGTTTTCGTACTCGTTCTTGGTCGAAAACTTCTGACTTCTAAATGAACTGGTAACCCGCAATCAACGAGGTTTAATCGCGCTTCTTTCCTACCACCATTACTCACGCGGTGTTGCTGGAGCCGACAACTGACCTGACCGCATTGTTTGAAATTGCTGCAAAAGTTCTAAGCACAGCGGCGGCGGCATTGATTTTTTTCTTTATAATTTTTGGGTTTCTGGGCGGTTTTTGTTTTGGCTCTTCCAGTAGCACTTTTACTCTTCTTGTACGCACGAACCCATTTGCATATTTCATGACTTACAGGGTGCTTGATCTGAAACTTTTGTTAACGTTAATATGACAGCAGGATTTATCAGTTATATCATTAAAAAATATGTATTTTATTAATCGAGTGAATTAATAATCTATTAAGCTAACATTGTTTATCAATGGCCTATGTGAGTGGGGGTTTTTCGAACCTCTTACTACCCTTTTAACCTAACCTAACCTACATTGTTTATACGCTTTACATCAAACTAGATTTATGGAATATATTTTACTTATTTTTTATTTAATTGCTTTATTTCACTTAGAATTATAATAAAGCACCAATAAAATAATAATAAATTGTTTTGCCCTATATTATTTTAATGAGTTTGCTTATACTATGATGCATGTTGATTAGAGTCCCGCAAATATGCAATTAAACAGCAAACGGGACACTCTTTTCCTCAGTACTGTGAACTAGCTTAGAAACAGCTCAGATTTTATTTTTGTTTCCCGCTCAATTGCTTTATAATGCTTAAAACTGTTTACATTTACACGGCTATGTTTTACGAGCAAGGAAGAAGGTCAAAACTTAATACAGTCAAAATTAAAATCGGGTGCAAAAATGACTCCTTGAATTGCAAATACAGTCGAACTTCTACACAACGAACTTTCGTATAACGAAGTTTTCTATATTTCGAATTATTTCTAGAACCCTGCAATTTGGTAAAATTCAAATTTACGATTTTTTTGGATTCAAAATTACGATCAAAAAATTTAGTTTTTGTTGCTTTCAAGTCTGCAGACAGGGCCTAAACTGCATTTCATAATTTAATTCATCATCTGTTAATGAAATAAAAATTAAATCGATATTAACAGGTATTACCATTACAGACGAACACAAAAAATTGTACTGGAGCTTATAAATTTTTTTTGTTTTAATATGTTGGTTGGAATATACATCGATTATTTAGTTGTTGACATTATTTGTTTTTTCAATTTTTTCAAGTAATTATTTTGCTATACGCTCTCATTTAGTCTTAGCAAAGTGAGAGGGAGAGAGCGCGCGCTTCAGCTGCAATGGCAGAATGCGCTGAAATTCATGGCGCCGCGATTGAGCCCTAAACTTAAAGAGAGTTAAATTTTAAAATTTTAAATATTTCAAAAAAAAAAGATTTTAAGAGTACTTATAGCAGCTTGCATATATGAAGCCGCACCTGTAACAACTATTTATTTTATTTACTTATTTAGACCTAACCTGTCATTAAACATTTTATGCTAGCGTGTGCTTTGTTCTTATTGGCTATGGCAAAGATGGCCTTCAACTCGGTCTAATCTAATCTGTAACAACTATGTATTTAGTAAGACCTTTTTGTACTGAATACCTGCTTTGAATTAAAATAGACATTTGACTTTTTGAATTTTAGTCTACAGTTTAACCAATGAGCAGAGAATTAAATAGAGGGATCACGCCGTACAGCGAATCTTATCATTCAGTACCAGTGCTTTGGATCCAGTCAAAAGAGCTGTGAGAGCGGCTTGCAGAACTCACCACGCATAAACCGCAAGTCATTCTGGATCATATATAATCATCATATCATATCATAAGCGAGCACTTAGTCCTTATTCCATCATGGTCCTGAATTCACTGCAGTGTGAGCTCACAAGTATGTGTGTGTGCGTTTGCGGTCGTACTTCTAAGAGGAGAGAGAGGGCGCTCAAGCGGCCAGCAAGAAACGGTAAAAATGCATTGGTATTTGTATGCTTGTGCGTTTGTTTCATTTCTTGGTTGGGCGAGCTTTGCCGAAATATTTGATAGTTTTCTATGCCCTCCATTTGCATGTGTGTGTTATCATGAATGCATATGCAGCACGTTTGTATTAGTGGGAATTGTCATGATTTTGGCAATTTATGGTCAATTCGATGAAAACAAATACAGTACGACCTCGCTCAACTCAACCTATTTCCAAAAAAAATGGCTTTGCTAACGATTAAAGTTTAAGTAAATCGAATAGATCTGTGTTCAAAACAAAGATTTCATTTTATTTTATTTATTTTTTGAAAAATTTAGATATTTAATTCTCACCATTAGAAGCATCAAATGTTGCACCGTTATGTACAGTGGCTCAAAAAAGATTAGGTACACCATTAAAATATGAAGTATAGCTCAAAAAATTTCTGTAAATGCCACATTGAAGGCAAACATCTTATCAGTAAATACACAAAAAATCAGTCACGTAACTCCAACCAATCAAAAATTGTAAGCTAAAGAACAAAAAAGAAGTCAATAAAAAAACATCAAACAAGTTAACATACAGCCTACTTTTACATGCAATTCTTACATTTGGGCCAGCACATTTATCAATAACGTCAGAAAAAAATGTCTGCATAATTATAGTTAAATGAATAAATATAAATATAATACAACAAATAATTCGTTGAAATTTAATTAGGTATGCCATGCAAGAATTTATATTTTCGCATTTTGGCCTGTCGTCCGAGGGTTTACGTAGCAGTTGCACATTGTCACAAATATGTGAATCAACAAAATTTGATTTAAATTAATTTTCTTTAACATACTTAGTTGGAATATTGACAACATTTATGTTTTAAAATTTTTCGTTTAATTATTTATTTCCTTTTCAAAATTTATGGAACTTAAAAAAATAAATATCGCCTCACTGTAGTAATTTTTGGTAAATTATTACGTTTAGCGTGCGTGTAAAATTAATTTCTTCTGCTTGGGTTGGAAAAAACTAAAATAGATTTAAGAAGTACAAAGAAAATGCCAATGCTGCCAGATCGATCAAAACAAAATTTGCGACTCTAAATGAAAAAATAAAAAAATAAATTTACTACGTTTCTAAATCCAACTTATTATTTGTTTGCTAACTTTTGGAGAAAGTTTGGCTCGACAAAAGCAACAAACACCCTGTCAACATTAATGGTAGTGAAAGTTAAATGTAATTAGAATCTCTGGACAATCAGCAAGCAAGTCCAAGTCAAGCAATCAAGGAACCTGAACAAAAATAAACAAACAACGTTTGTCGCTGTTTTAGGAAAAATGTTTGGCTGTTGTTTTTGATGTTGAAGTATGTGTACTAGCTGTTGTGCGTGTTAATTCTACACGTTAAAATTGTATTTATATGTGGCTCGTGCATGTTCTGTTTGGTTCTTAGGCTCCGAAAACAAAGGCTCTAATGACTTTGCCGTTATTATAACCCCACGACGAGGCCGCCACAACTTTAACGCAACAACTTTAAAAATGGCACGAAGGCAAAACTAAAAAAAAATAAGAAAAACAAGCATCTTCGTAGCCATAAAAAAAGTACGTACAAAAATGCATACACTGAAGATTTGAGGTTTGTTTTAAGACGAAATTCAAGAGTTGCTTCTAAATTTAGTACTCCCCCTTAGCAAGGCTATTGGCTTAGAGATTAAAATAGTAATAAAAATATAAATATATTTTTACATAAAACAATGCAATAAAGAAATTTGTAAAAGTTTGAATATCAGGTTTTTGTTCTATTAAATTGTTGTCTTTTAAATTGTTTCTTTATTTCTGTTTAGTTACCAAGTGTGGTGGGACAGTCATTTCGTTGCAGCACGACGAGAGTATGCAAAATTCGATTTAAGGTCGTAGCTAATTTTGGTGCCACTTGACATTGGATAAGGCTCGGAGTAGGCTGGGCTGGCATATAAGCGGCCCGTAAATAACCCTCGGAGTCCTCGGTCGAGTCGAGTCGGTAAAAAACAAAACTTAAGCTAGTGTGCGCGAGAAATTTCATCACTTCAATTTCGAACGCGCTAGCGACTGGATCGTTGTTGGGTTCGACTCAGAACCCGGACAGTTAAACAAGAACCAAGTTAAACACAAGATAATTTGCATAAAAAATCTAATAAGCAACAAAACACAAAAGTTCTTAAACATTTAATTCTTAGTTGTGTGCAAACAAATACTAAGTTGACTTTTTATACATCGATTGTGAGAGAAATCACTGTTTACATAACAGTTAATTTTTGGCGCCTTTAACTTGTGTGTTTAGAAAAAGCTTTGACCTTTATTATGCAGCCTTTAAAGCGCTTCACACAATGCGGTAGCCTCACGATGCTTTTCGGCATCTTCATCATACTCTTTGGAGTCAGCTCTACGGCATTGACAACATTCGGCAAGACCAATAATCAACCACCACCCACACAGGGTCCCATTAGTAAGTTGTTCTTTTCTTGTATCAATATTATTATAATTATTTTTATTATAATATATATTAATTATATAATAAAATTTTAAATATTTTCAATAAATTTTACCATTGCAAAAGTGATACAAACAGAATTATTTAAAACTCCATCTGAAAAAATATAAAAATAAAAAATAATAATATTTTCTAGTATAAAAGATAGTAATATAATACATATATGTAAAAAAGAGTCGAATGTGATAAGGCTAGTATTTCTGCATTATTTTTGAGTTATGCCAGTGTGTAAGTGAGTGAAATTTATGTATTAATAATGTACAAATTATACGAGATAGTGATCAACTAGAAACTATGCAATAGATCAAAGTTCCTTATATACAAATTTCTTATCAGATCATGCTAAATGTCACTAGCAATTTATATTTTGTCATCTTTTCATCTATTCATAAAATACGAAAAAATTATTATTGTTCAAAATTTGGGGCAGTAAATCTAGAACTAACTGGTATAATTCAGATTTTCTAAATATGTACACTCGAGTTGACCGTAATTTATTTATTGGTAAAAATAAGATTTATGTTCAAGCATCCTGAAAACTGACTTATTGCTTTGAATGAAATGAAAAAAATAAGCTAATCTAAGCTATTTACCAAGCAATTTAGTCACACTGTTGTCAATTGTCACATCCAGAAATAAGCTATATTCGGATGATCCTATGTGATTTTTTCAAATTTTATAGGCTTTTCTATTTTGAAACATACTAGATCTAGCCGGAAATAAGCTAATACTGGTCTGAATATTGGTGCTTCTTCCAAGGCTCTTGGCTTTAAATTATCTCTAAGACATAAGCCAACTTTTTCGCCCTATAACAGTAAAAGTACAGTGTTTTCTTAGCTTAGTTGCATTCCTGAAAGAACTGCAAAAGGTTAAGGGGTTACGCAGACTGTAAACTTTCAACTAATCGATTTGATTTTCTTTTGCATATTTGTTAAAATAACTATTTGAGAATGCGTCCTCCAAATTTCAAGTCGATTCGATCAAAACTTTCTGACGTATGAGAAGAATTCGTTGCGTAGACGAATATTATTGATACTTTAAAAGTGTTTTTTTTTCAAAATGGCATTTTGACATCAGTGATCCAAAAACATCCAAAGCGATCTTTTAAAGTTTTTGCAGGCTTATTCAGAGCATTAAAACCTAGCCTTCGATAGTTTATTTTGTTATTGAACTTAATCCATTAGCACTCTTTGTTTAAGGTGATTAGCTCTCCAAACTTTTGCTCACCGCGAACCTCCAAAATAATAACACTAAATACTTATTTTATGGCCATTTATAACAAAAGTATACAAGGGCGTAGCCAGAATCCGAGGAAGGAAAAAAAAAACGAAGGCTTGTAAGGTATTGGTAGTGTGGTTTTGTGTTTATTTACGTTTTTTTTACCAACCTTTTTTTTTTACATTAACAAAAGTAGTACGTTTATTTTGAATAATGAATTTTCACAAAAAAAAATTTAATTTGATTTTTGTCAAGGGGGGCAGCTGCCCCCCCCTGCCCCCCCTGGCTACGCCCTTGAAAGTATAAGTATTTATTATTATGTATTAGTCTTATCTTTATAGTTTTAAGTGTTTCGCATCGATTTAACGAAAAGCTAAGAATCGAACCGCTAATATATCGACCATTTTATAGCCTGAAAACATGTAATGGGTAAATTGATGTTTAATGTACCTGACCGAGTCGCCTGATAACATGCCATGTTTGCCATCTTCCCCACCTTAAATATAAAGCAAATATAACAAAACCATTTCTAGCTCTAGCCCTCCAGCATAAATCAAAAATTGATCAAACAAGTCAGTCAAATAAATGCTACAGACGCTCCATGGCAAGTCGAAACGGTGAATTGTTGCCCCATTATGAGCATTGTCACCTCAAACTAGAAAAGTGTGGGCGGTAGAACATAAAATGAGCCTTGCGCTTACCCTAAATTGTACATTGAATTGTATATATTTTTCTAATAATAAATATTGGCTTGTTAGGACCATGTTTCTCAATCTGAATTATATTTTTCCAGTCAAAGGACGTGAGTGTAGCACAAACGATGAATGTTCCACGATAGAACGTACCAGCTGTGTCAAGGACTCGAATGACTACAAGCTGCGTTGCCTGTGCGGAGACGATTCACCGCCCTCAAATGGACTCTGCCCTGATGTGCTCAAAGGTAAGTTAAAGCAGCTAAGTGAATTCGGGGCACCCAGAAATAGAATAGAATACTTAAGTTAGTCGTCGCGTACCTAATTGGTAGACACTTGCATATTACATATATAATTCAAGAGCCCACCTTCTTGTGCTTCCTTTTTAATTTTTGCCTGTAGCTCTCAAGTACCAAGTACCCCAAGCAAGTGACAGCTTTAAATAATAACTAAACAAGGCTTTTTATTATTAAGACAGTCGCTCACTTGTGACAATGTTTTTCAAGCACGTGCACTAAATGACATTAGTTTTTGTTTTTTCCCCGTATAATTTATTTAATATACAATAGTACAGTCGAACTTCTATATATCAAACTTTCGTATAACGAGGCTTTTTATATTAAGAATTAATTTTCAGAACAATGCAATTTGGTTCAATGCAAAACCCATTCAAAATTACGCATTTTCTCTACAACGAAGTTATTTCTTGCCCCTTTGAGATTAGTTAGACTGTAATTAATAACAAAACAACAACTTAAATCAGAATATAACAACCAAAAGTCTTTAATCAAAATAGCTCGAATAGATGATGTCCCTTATTCCAGGCACGAAGCAAAATGTCAATCCTTGATATCTTCGGTGTTTTTTGACTGATTTCGCTGAATTTAAAATTAAAAATGATTAAAATGATATTGAATATTATTATATGTCAAAGTATCTAAACCAAGTCCCTTTTTTGAAATATTCAAGAAAAGGATTTTTTTTTTTAAAAATGGCACTTAAACCATCATTGAAGCAATATTTGGCATGCCGAATTTTATATACAAGTGCAAAGCCTACTTGTTTTTTGCAGTAAAATCTTTTTGACAAATAATCTAGCTGCATCAAGGAAGTTTCTGAAACACTTTTAATTTTAGTATAACACTAACCCGGACGAGCTATCGATAATTAAAACAAATTTCCCCACGAACTTAAATGCCAAATCTCAATATACAACATTTCGGATGAATTTTCAGTGAATTTTGTTCTTTGTATATACCGAATTTCCCTTTAGGAAATATTTCTCTACTGAGGATTCTTAGGCCGTATATCAAACTAACGAAAAATAGTGTTCATTACTACGTTAATGCTTGCTGTATCATAATTTTGTAAAATCACGCTTTGTAAAATACGACTGTTTATGCTATTTTATAAATATCATGATTTTGCTTCAATTATTTTTATTATAAAAAATTTTAAATTTCACTTTATAAATTTAATTTTATTTAATTTAAACCAATTCAAATTTTACTAAAAAAAATTATTTTGTTTAATTGGTATAACCAGACTGTTTTCCACAAAAATCATGATTTTTCCAAATAATCATAGTCAAAATACTTGTGTAGAAAAAATCATGATTTTGTGTTTATGAATGTAATTTAAAAAAAAAATCAGAATCTGAAATCATGAATTTTTGCAAACATAAACGTAGTATATATGCTTCTAAGCGATTTAGTGCCTTCGCAAATTAGTTAATAATGCAATCTTGTCCAATCGTTGAGGAGACTCCAACAGTTCAGCAAACTTAATCAGCAGTTGGAACAAGTACTTCACACCTTTGCGAAGAAGAGAAGTGCAAAAACCTTATATAAACAAAACTAACTCATTAAATTTAAATACTATTTGACTTAAAAATTTCTATAAAACGAATTTTTTATGTATCAAACTTGTTCTTGATTAATTGTTAATTTGTGACTTTTATTGCAGGGCTTCGGCATAGGTGCAACAGCAACCACGAGTGCGAAGATGGAATGGTATGTCAATTTGAAAACAACAATCGAACCATTGGGGTATCCAAATTCATTACGAGTAAAACCAAGCTATGTCTCTGTGATAATGATAATGGCTATGTGGAGGATATACTGCATGATATTTGCAGTGGCGGTAAGTTCAACTTATCAACTTTAATAATCTACATATTTAAGTATTCAATTTTTCAATTATAGCAAATCATCGATTTCTGTCCAATATTTTTGTATCATTTTGCTCATTGATGGCGCCGTTCATCTTTTCTGCTCACATGAGCATGAGAAAGCATTTTTAGAAGAATTACTAAGCCAAGGCAAACGAATCCCAGTTTCGTTATGTACAATTTTTTTAAATTTAGTTTTTGTTCTCTTTAAGTGATCTATGTGCCTCAAAATAATTAAAAATAGTCTTAAATATCGGCTGCAATATTGCTCTCTCAGTAGGCTTCTAAATTTGGTTATTTAAATCGTTAAATGTCCGTTTCGGCGGTTGTCATTAGCCTAAATGTCGTTCTAATAAATAAGTTTCATAAGAACCACCGTCAATTTTATTCGCTTCTTACACGAGTCGCGTTACACCAAAGAGTATAAAAAAATCTATTATCGAATAAAACTTTTATATATAGTAAATCCAGTTCACGAAATGTTTGTTAGTAAATAGCGAATGTATGAACATTTAAGTCAATTTATTACATATAAAAAAAACTTACTCTCTTGTTCTATTTAACAATTTAAAATAGTATTTATATGCACCCATTTTAAAAAATAAATGTACTTTGTAGGTTGCACATGAAACCAAAGTTATTCGCAATTCTCGGCTTCGCTTTACATTGTCGTCCTCAAATGAATTTTGTACTTTAAAGTTTATTAAATAAAATTCTAAAAAAAAGTTGTTTTATTACCTGGCTCGAGAGAATTAAATTAATTATTGTAAATATTAGAAATATCCTGAAACGGACGTGAATCAGATCTGAACGGCTCATGACCGTAAGGGTGTCATTATATAGTATAACCGAAAACCTTGTTTTCGAATTTAGTTTCGTCTACTCCACAGTTTTTTTTACAGCTACCATGACGTAATCACATGCGTGATTTCATTGCCCTACGATGATTTTACCACGTGCCTTTTCAAAGTTGCAGCGTGAAAAGGAAATGGATAAAGATAATATTTAAACAAGTGGAAACGTTGCAGTCGGATGCAACCGACTGCGTTTTACTCGATACCTGTATAAAAACTGTAAAAAAAAAGTGTCGATGGCAAAGGGGTAAGGATGCGTCAGTGGTATACGATGCCAAAGCACATCTTTCGGGGATGCCACTAGCTTTATTGCCACCAAATTTGGTGATCCAAGCTCAAAAACTGTGAAAGGTACAATAGACAATAATCGGTAGCCGTAAAATGTTCCTGGAGAAATATTCATAGTGAACGCATCCAATGTACGCCTATTTTATAATTGGCAGCCGTGAAAGTAACATAACTTTTTGATTGAAATCTTTCTTTTAAAAAAGTCGTTACTTAAACCAATAAAGTTATCGTTATCGACATTAGTGTTGAACATTCTTTAAAGTGCTTCACTATAAAGCACTGAAATTGAAACGTGCGCTGTGGTATTTTTTAGTACAATTTTATAAAAACACATTTTTATTTTGCGCCGCGTTAGTTTTTGCGCATCAAGTAAATATAATGAAACGTTTAACTGACGAACGTACAAAAATTCTTTTCGAGAAGCTAGCCAAATAGTAAGAAATCTATATAATAACCAAATATTTTGCAAAAATAGTCCTGCTCCTTACAGTATTGGAACAAATGTGCAACAACTAATTGATCGACCCGACGGAGCATACTGCTTCCGTGAACATCGAGAGCGCGTTTATTATGTTTCTGAGCGCATATTAAAGCTGAGCGAGTGTTTTGGTTACAAGCAGATTGTCTGCGTTGGCACTTGCTTCGGCAAGTTCTCTAAGACCAACAAACTGAAGTTCCACATTACGGCGCTCTACTATTTGGCTCCCTATGCGCAGTACAAGATTTGGCTGAAGCCTTCCTTCGAACAGCAGTTCCTGTATGGAAATCACATACCAAAATCGGGGCTGGGACGCATTACTGAAAACGCCGGACAGTACCAAGGCGTCGTTGTGTTTTCCATGAATGACTTGGCTCTTGGCTTTGGTGTACTTGCTCGCTCCACCACTGAATGTAAAACAGCTGATCCATTGACAACCGTTTGCTTCCATCAAAATGATATAGGCGAATATATTCGAGCCGAGGATACGCTCTTTTAAGTTACGTTTTATATATAAATAATAAAATAGAAACCCTTTACCGAAAACAAGGAGATGTAAACTGAAACAATATTATGCATAAATCGTTGTATATATGTATCTATAAAGAACGTCAGATTGAATCAAAGAATATCGCTACTACCCGTAAGAACTGTGACAGAAAGTCGTGACAAGTAACGCGTACGTAAATGCCGCAAACAAATACCATACGTTTGTACATATGTATGGCATTTTGTTGTTTAATAAAGTTTTCGCACACAGTTCAATGGCACGGCAAATAAAAGTGGCTGATATATGGCTATTGCTCATTTTGCAAGGAGCTCTCTTTGGTAAGCATTTAATAAGGAAATAAATACTTGTTTGGTTTCCGATGCGCCCACACAATTAAAACACAAGCTGACTCACTTTACACATATGTACATATGTATGTACGTTCTGTTTGGATAAATTACAGTTATAGTTCACAGCGAACGAACTCGCGATAAAATGTACCAGCCAATTGTAGGAGCAAGCTGCTTTCGGCGACTAAACGGCACACATCAGACAGGCTGCTCATGTAAGTGAAAGAGGGGAACGAGGGAAAAACAAAGAAATAATCGTTTGCTTTGGTTTTGGACCAACAACAGCAACATATTCAGGCTCCGTTGGCGTGCTGCATTTAATAAACGATGATGCAGACTTGGATTTTTTGCTCAAGAGTCCACCGTCGCCGCCGTATGCGCCGCTTATACCGCCGCATTTGTTTACACGCGCCAATCTGTTGCGCCTCAAGGAAGCCGGACCGCAAACAATATCCGTTGTGCTGCTGATCAACAAAACGGAGAAAATGAAACAGTTTTCGCACGAACTCAATTGTCCCAATCAGTACAGCGGCCTTAAGTTGAACGACAGCAGCGAAACTGCCACGTGCGATGCCAGCAACGTGGCCAACACCTGGAACCGTTGGGGCACCGGGCTATTGCACGAGGACTTCCCATTTCCCATCTACTATATAGCCGACTTGGAAGAGATCGAAAAGCTGGAGCAATGCTTCAAAACCTACAACAACTTTGACTATGAGACACATGCTTTGCGCAGCCTTTGTGCTGTCGAAGTGAAGTCGTTTATGTCGGCAGCTGTCAACTCTGAGGTTTGCATGCGGCGAACGAACTTCATAAACAATCTTGGCGGCAGCAAATACTGTGATCCCATGGAGGGTCGTAATGTCTATGCAACATTGTATCCACGAAATACATCTGATGCCAATGAGAAGTTTATAATTGTGACATGTCGTCTGGACACGACAAGCATGTTTGATGGGCTGGGTAAGTGAAGTTTAATCAAATACTATAATACTTTACTAATCCTCTTTTCTTAGGAATGGGTGCTATGAGTTCGCTTGTTAGTTTGGCTACTCTCACACAGGTGGCGCACATGCTGCGACTGCTCCTACAGAGCGCACCGACTGATCGAAAAAGGAATGTTCTCTTTGTTGCCTTTGATGGCGAATCCTATGACTACATTGGTTCTCAACGGCTCGTCTATGACATGGAAAATCAAGCATTTCCCACCACGACAACGGACAGCACGCCAATTCGATTTGAGAACATCGAGTTCATTCTCGATATTGGCACACTAGATGATATTGAAAACATTAAGTTGCATACATTAACCTCAACCCCGCTGGCTAAGCAGCTGGTGCAGCAGCTCAATCGATACGCAAAGTCGCCACGCTATCGTTTCAAAGTGAACATTGAATCGAATGTGGGCTATCATATACCGCCGACATCGGCGCAATCATTCCTACGTCGCGATCCAAAGCTGCCTGTATTAATCCTAAACTCATTGCCTGCCAATCGATACTATCACTCCATATACGACGATCTGGACAATGTGGCCTTTGTCTATGCCAATACCAGCGAAGATTATATAACTTTGGTCGATTTAGGCATCACAAAGAAATTCAACGACGATTCGCTACAAATGAAGGTCCGCAATATTTCCTCAATCGTTGCGATGGCGCTCTTTGAGGTCCTGACCGGAAACCAATACCAAGGCAGTTTGGTAGCCAATCCCGTGTTGGCCGATGAATTCTTCTATTGTTTTCTGCAGTCCTCGGACTGTCCGCTGTTCAAAGCTGCTTCCCATCCCGAAAGTCCAGCCGGTCTACCGCTGCCACCAATGCGGTAAGTAATAATAATGTAATATTTAAAATTGATTAAATCAATTTCTTTTCGTATAGATATATAAGTGTGCTTGGTGGCTCACAGGAGTCTTCAGGCTGGACATACCGGCTGTTGGGCTATTTGCTGTCGCAGCCAGAGCCCCTGGTTTCAAAAGCAGACTGCAAGCAATTGCCATTGTTCTATTTTGCCGGCGTCAATGGTCTTGGCGAATGTCGTCTTACAACGCAAAACTATACTCACGCTCTAAGTCCGGCATTTATTATTGAAAGTAAGATAAAAGCTGGAAAATGTTTAAGTGTAATTTGCTCATTTTGTTAATCAACAGATTACGATTGGAGCTCGGGCCATTACTCGACATGGACTGAATCGACTTGGTCACAGTTCAGCGCACGCATCTTCCTACGTCCATCCAGCGTGCATGAAATAACCACTCTAAGCATTGGCATTGTCGTGTTTGTAATATCATTTTGTTTAATCTATATTATCAGTTCACGTTGGGAGGTGCTATTCGAGGATGTTCCTGCCAGCAATGCGGCGTAAGTCCTATCTTATTCTTTATTTATTCCTTGTTTTGATCTACCTTCTTTTTTTCTATTATTATTTTTAGATTATTTAATTGAAGTTTTTTGAAGATGGCCCTTTGCAAATCTCTCCTTTAAAAATAGAAAGAGTAGCTTAGGTTTTCTATATTAACTTTATGTGACTTGCAATTCTAGCTTGCCAACGCCAACACTTTGTTAGTGGCAGGACGATCGGAAAGTTTCATACACAGGATAATGGAAATGAATCGTTGCAAGATAAAGATTTATTGTCGACTGGGAGTTTCCACAGAAAACAAAAACAATTACAAAAGATAACGGCTGTTAGATTAGAGCGAAACATTTTAAATAACTTTTAAAAAACATTGGAGATTATATAAAAATCCAAATCTTATCTAATGGCCACAATATCTTAAAATACTTTAACCAAAAGACACAAAATGATATTCCAACTGCTTAATTTAAGTATTTTCTCGTTAATTAAGATTTATTTATATATAAGTACTTATGTATTTATGTCTCTTTTAACCGCAATAATAAATAAACACAAAAATTGTCTAGTAATTTAGATAACATCTTTTAAACATTAAATTGTCATAATCTATTAAACAAATAATATAATTAAAATATTTTTTCTTTTTTTATACTCGATACCGAAGGTAAAGAGTATATTGGCTTTGTGCAATGTCCGTCATAGTGTCTGTCCGTCCGTCTGTATGAACGCAACTTTTTTCCACACCCTTCAAGCTAGAGACTTGAAACTTTGCAAATGTCTTTATCTATGGCCGAGTAAATTAAAGTGCCGTTCTACGATAACTGGGGGGCTGGCAAATCGATAAATTCGATAGCTCAAAATCGATAAATCCACCTATTTCGCACACTCTTACAATTAGAGTTACCAAATTTGGTAGGAAGGTAGCTACTAGCAACCCCCAAAAAACTGCATCAATAATTTTGGAGCCACGCCCTCCCATTCCGCCCCCAGCCGCCCCGCATTTTAAAATCAGAAATGGCTATATCTCCCACAGTTTTTGAGCTAGAGCCACCAAATTTGGTAGGTAAGATAGGTGATGACGACCGCAAAAAATGTGCATCAAAACTTTAGATGCCACGCTCACCCATACCGCCCTTGTCCACCCCAGCCTCCCCAACTTTTCGTTAAAAACGGGAATGCGTGTATCTTTCATAGTGTTTGAGCAAGAGTCTCAAAATTTGGTAGGAAGATAACTGGTAGCGACCCCCAAAGACATTTTGGAGCCAGGCTTACCCATACCGAACCCAGCCCCCTCCCCAACTTTTTAAAAACTTTGGGCTAGAGTCACTAAATTAGGTAGGAAGATAGAAATTGACATCCAAAAAATATCTGCATCAAAATTTTGGATGCCACGCCCACCCATAACGCCCCCAGCCCCCCTTCCCCAACCTCTAACAAACTTTGAGCTAGTGTCACCAAATTTGGTTGGAAGATAGCTGGTGGCATCCCCATCTGTATCAGAAAATTTTTGACCTAGCTTACACCCCTGCCGCATCCGTACCCCTTTGCAGTCAGGCCTCTTTTTACCGGTTTTATTACTGGTGTCGAGTAAATCGCAGTCGGTTGCGTCCGACTGCAACGTTTCCACATGTTTCTTAATTATTTTTAAAATATATTTCGTTCTAACAATGTTTATAGTATATTATATAGTTGTATATATTTTATTAATATTAACAAAATTAATATTTTTAAGAATGTATTCGTAGACAGCCGTTACGCTGAAGATTAACAATGGAATCGGCAATAAGGCGCTTGGAGGATTTCATATAGCCGCCGCTAAGGAGCATTACAACGGGGATGCCCAATGAACGAAATGTACTAAACACAATTAGATCGCGCTCAATGACGCCCTCGGGGGTAAGGGCTAAATTTCCCAAGGGATCGCCCTTGAGGACATCAGTGCCGGCATTATAAACAACAACATCAGGTTTGAATTCGGATAACGCTTGCATCAGGCAACGTTTCAATTGCCTCAAGTAGTAAGGATCTTGCGTTAGATGTTTCAATTCTACGCCGCAGCGTATGCCAAGCTTGGCTTCGTGATCCATGGGGTAGACAAAGGCGTTGTACATGTCAAGTATGTACACAGAGCTAACATCCATGAAATCCCGTTCGTGACCATTGCCCTGGTGGGCATCCAGGTCCACAATCATTGCTTTGCGCACTCTCGTCGGTTCCAAATCGAGCAAACGTACAATCAGCAATGTGATGTCGGCATATGGACAAAAGCCGCCGCCACGCTGCGCGCAACAGTGATGAAATCCGCCGCCCAAGTTGATTGCCCAGCCGTATTCCAAGGCAAGTTTTCCAGCCAATATTGAGCCGGCCGCTTGGTATCGCATTGGACGCAAGTATCCGTTTTGCACCGAGAAGTTCGGCATAAATATCATAACCGGCACCTCTGCAATACACGCCACCTTTGCACTCCATTTAAGCGACTTTAGATACTTGCGGGTGTGAACTCGCAACAGTTGCTCCTTGGTAATTTCAGCGGTGTCATAAAAATTACCCTGATCCAGCGACAGCTCATCGCAAAGCAGCTGAAAGTAATAAATAAATTTGTTTATAAGTTAAAACAAAATGGTGGCAAGGTGACGTCCTCTGCAAATTTTAGAGTTGGAGTTACCAAAATTAAACGGCAAGTTACTGAAAGGTAGGTTTAGCCGCACACCCCGCTACTTCTGCCCACATCAGAATACTCATTAGAACTTGTTTTAATAGTTGTACAACGTTTGAACTTCTTTTGTTTACCTTTTGTATATGTTTTCCCTTGGCGGCATCGAAAGGATGAAGCTTCTCAAGACCAGCAAATCGCACAGCATAATTCTTTGAGTAAACAATAGGAAGCTTATTATGTTGCCTAACCTCCTCCTCCTCGCGCTTCATCTTAAAAGCGAATGCACTTAATGTTCACAAAATATTTATGCATTAAGCACTATAGTGAGATGACACCTTACACATTTTGCGCAAGTTACATTAGTAACAGTTTTTGGTTGCACGGGGGGGGGGCTGCCAGACAGTTAATGGGATTATTATACACATATATCACAAGTCTTAGTACATCTAATTTAGTTTATCCTATTAATAAAATAACGATTTTTGTTCTCAACTTAATATTAGATTTTAGACTCATTTGATACTTAAATGCAATTATCACTATAATTTAAATAAAGTATCATCGCACTCTAAAAAAGCGACAGCACTGTATGATATCGATAGTTATCGATGCAACTGTTTCGCGCAGGACGTCATTAGAGATGCTCTTTTTGAATTTAAACTGTTAACTAACATTTTCGTTTTTATAATAGACTTTACGATTGTTTAGGCTCTGTAAAGCACGATAATTATAATTCTCAAACTTATAACATATTATATTATACATATAACTATTATTTTGAACAAATGAAATAAATTCTAACAAATTGAACAGTGTCATAGTATCAAAAATAGTTCAATTGCAAGAAAATCAAAATATCGCTTGCGGTAATATCGCCAGTGTTGTAGATGTATCTTATTTTCAAATAACGATATATCGATACGATATCCCTTATACAAAACTTGTAAAGTTCTTGCCATAATTCTGCTGCAGAGCAGCTTTGTAGTTAATTAAATAGTCCAACTGTTGGTTTCATTGGGAAAATGGATGACGTCGCCAGCGCGCAAAGAGAAAATGAAAATTTGCGTAAAATTCGTTATCGCCTGATGCATAATACAATTACAGAAGGTAGTCTCGTCGTGGGCAGAGGGTAGCTTAACGTATGCTTGCAATAAGTGCGAGTGAAAAGGAACTTTGTAGAGTGTGTTCGAATGGAACGGCAGTATAGCGTGTTGATTAACCCTCTAAAGGCCCGTGGTTTCTAAAATAGCTCATTATAAAACAAAGAGGTAAATAGATTCATTTTTAATTATTTTGAGTTAGCAACTAGTTTAGTCAGACTGTTTAATAAGTCCGCCAAGTATTAATAAATGAAGATGCTACAAGAAAATCATAAAACATAAGAAAATCTGCAAATTTTGCAGTAACACAATTTTATGTGTCCGCTTAGGGTTAATCGTTTAGAAAAAATTCGTGCGCACACAACCTTTCGCGTCAACAGGCAAGCATGCACTGTCGATAAGCTACAAAAACGACGAGCCTCTGCCCACGACGAGACTACCTTCTGTAATTGTATCATGGCCTGATGCAATGGTAATCCAAAACAGATCCACTTGCAGCGCTAAGCGTTCAGCAAGAAGAGCATCTGGATGTGCTGACAAATTTATGGCACGACGACGAATTAACGGTAAGCCGAACAACGTCAACATTGAAAATCAAATTGACACGCAATCCAAACAAAACAAATAATATTTAAAACGCACTTCATTTGTCCACAGTTAACGGTGCCCACAACGCCTTCCAACTCTATAAAACCCGCAGAGAGTAGCGGCAATGAGACAGTTGCAGACATTCAGCTGCCCGCTGGAGGTACATATACAAAATACAAACGATTTTCTTTTGTGGTTTCTAAATGTCAGTACGGAGATTGAACAACGTGGCGATGCCAACTACCAAAAGTATCTGCAGCAGCTGGAGCAACGCAAAGCGGAATGTGCACACATGCTGACGCAAATCTCGGTGGCCATGGAACGTCTGGGTTCGCTAAGCGCCGAATACGAGTTTGTCTCCCAAAAGACCAGTGCTCTCAATACGGCCAGTGAGCAGCTGATCGATGAGCAGCAAAAGCTCCAAGAGCTAAGCAACGAAATCCAGCAACTTCTGCACTATTTCAGTCAAGTTGAGCTATTAAATCAGCGAATGCAGAGTCCAACTCTATCCGTGGCCAGCGAAGCATTCCGCGAGTGCTTAAACAAAATTGACGAGTGCTTAAACTATTTAGCGGAACATGTAAATAAATCTATTACAGCGAACATCAAAATAAACACTTATTAATTGATTTCTTTATTTTTAGCCAAACTTTAAAGATACAGCTGCCTACAATGTGAAGTACAAGCAGTGTCTGTCCAAAGCAACTAGCCTGGTACGCAACTTCATTGTTAACATCAACAATCAAGCGACAGAAGCAACACTCCATCCTCGAAGTGGGGCCACCGGGGATGCTTCATTACAAGCACCGGATGCCGCATTTGCCTTGTACTATGGCAAATATCAAACTTCGGCGGCTAAAGTGAAACGCGTTGCCCAGCTAATTGAATCCCGACTGGAAAACAGCAGCAGCAACGAATATGGCCAGCTAATGACAGATCTGCAGCAGCATTATTTGGCGCAGAGAGCAAGTGTCATGTCATCCGCTGTCAATCAGTCCATACAGAACGTAAAGAACGCACACAAAGGCGATCATTGTACGCTGACGCGCAGTGCATGCGCATTTTTGGTTCATGTGTGCCAGGATGAGCAGCGTTTGTATTACCAATTCTTTGGCACTGGAGCAGCGCATTTGGAAACCCTTGCAGAGATCTGTTCCATACTACGCATCGAAATGCTTGAGGAGCATGTACAACAAAATCGTATGTTTATAGCATTAAATTTTAATTTGAGGTTCTGTTGATATACATATTTTAAACAATTTGTTACGGCTAGTGGACTGGAGGCATTTGCGACCATAGCGAATCAGCTGCTGCAATATGTTCAGGAGCGTTTGGTGTTTCGTGCTCATTTGTATCTGCAGTCCGATATACAAAACTATAATCCATCAACGGGAGACTTGGCATATCCAGAGAAGCTAGAAATGATGGAGGTAAAATTTTAATTTTAAACCAGAGCTGCAAACCGGTCCGGAACCGAACCCTGTGGAACCGGTTCTCTTCGGGTTCCTTGCTATGTAGAACCCAAACCTGAACCGAACCCAAGCAATGTATTGGAACCGTGAACCGAACCGGTTCCATTTGTGTTTACCGGTTTCATGCGAGCACGCAAATACAAAGTATATACATACATGCATTTTGCATACAGGCTGTGCGCGCCCGGCATGAAGATCGAAGCTCGGCCACAATTTCGTGAAAAAAGGTTATGAATTTACATATGTACATTTGTAACAAAATGTGACGATCTGTTTCAGCTTGTGCGTCAGCCAGACGCCATAAAAAATAAGCCCGGCACGCTGTACAGAACTGAGTTAGCTATGAGTGCATACATAGAATACTTATGCTTACTTTTCCAATGCGTTTTGATCTTATACTTATATGTTGTTGTGGTTTGCTTGCAACCAATAACTAAATAAGACATTCCAAATCCTGATTCAATTACAAATTACTAACAATTTTATTTTGTGTTTTTGGATGCAACCCACTGTGCACTTCATTGTGTTCTTTTTAGGGTTGCCAAAAATCGTAAAATTAACTTGTTTTCTGTATCATTTGTATGGCTCAAATTTGTATAAGAAAAACGTCATACGGGGGCAACTCTGAATACTTTAGTGCTAAATAGGCTAACAATAATTTAATGAAAATGTTTTCTCAAAAGTCAACCAATGTCTTTTCATTTCTTTTACTCGATGAACCCGGGTTTGGAACCGAACCCGAGGTTCCAAAATATTCAGAACCCGGTTTTGGAACCTCTGCGAATTGTCAACCTAGGGTTCAGAACCCGAACCGAACCCTTGCCGTTTTTTCGGGGGTTTGCAGCTCTGTTTTAAACACATTTTAAATTTTCCATTTGTTGACAGAGCATTGCGCTATCGCTGCAAGAGCCAGTCCAGATGCGTCGTTCGGACTCGCGTGCCTCCGTCATGTCCAGTGAAGCAGAGAGCGTGGATAAATGTTTGCGTTACGACATTTGCGCCTACACAGTAGGCTTAAATTGCATTTGCCAACGGCAACAGCAGCAACAACAACAACAGCAAGAGCAAAACACATGCCAGCTGTGCCGGCGCGTGTCATAATTGCGATGCATACACATGCTAGCAGTGGTCGCAAACAGAGGCTACTGATGCTACAGCAGCATATGACAAGTTGTGCGATGCACCAACGAATGACGACAACAACGCTGTCTGGATCATCAAACGAGGAGAGCAAGGCACCGCGTAGATCGTCGCTTCTACAGGAATTGGCGGAGGCAACTAAACCGTACGCACAGCTAATGCGTATCGATCGACCCATTGGAACGTACCTGCTCTTCTGGCCCTGTGGCTAAAGCATTGCCCTAAGCGCCGAGGCCGGCTGCTGGCCCGACGTAACCATGTTGGGATTGTTTGCCACCGGGGCGTTAATTATGCGCGGCGCCGGCTGCACCATCAACGTTTTTATAATAGACTTTACGATTGTTTAGGCTCTGTAAAGCACGATAATTGTTAATCAAAGGCATGCCGCGCTCATCGGTCAACAGCCACAGATTCTGGAACTAAAATATTATTTGTATTAAAATTATTGTTTTTAAAATTTTTTACGCGTACATATTTTCTAGATACTTCTATAGGTTTAGGGAATACAAACCAATTGACAGATTCAGCGCATGGTGGTGTTGTCAGCGATCCTAAAGTGAATAAAAAAAAATTAAAGCATTTGCACTGGGACAAGTAACTTTTCAGTCATACATACCCCTATAGGTAAAGAACTCTGTGCTTTCCAAGCCAGTCAATATATCCATTAATGCAAATTGTTCTTCGATTGTTGAAGTCTTGTTATAATCCCTGACCTGAATTGCCTTTTTACAAACTTCGTTAAGGACACGCGTCTTTATTTTGGGACACTTAATAGGAAATGTGTTAAAATTTACCATATCAATACGATGTTATCAGTTTATTTTATTTAGTATATTTTTGATAATTAATCTTACCTGAACTATATTAAACATAACTGCCAATACAACAAAGCCATTTGGAAAGCATAGAGCATCCTTTTGAAGAGCGTATGCACTATTTTGATGAAGAATATGCAATTCGCCATCAAATTGCGAACTGTTAATGGCATGTTCTGAGCCCTTCCTTTCCGGCGAGCCCCAATGAAAGTGAAGCTGCACAGCCTTGTAGACACACTTGAGCTGGCATCCGCAAACAGCTGGCTGAGTGCCATCAAAGGTGCAAGGAATTGCCATTTTCAAGGTGTGCCCATTGTTGGTTACCTTAAGGGGGTGGGACAATCTCTTGTTGTAGTTGATAAAGCTAAGGCCCGGCGCATTTGATTTGAATGCCTTGTAAAAAGGAGCTTTATTTGTATATGGTATAAAAATATATGTAGAAACCCTTAGTACCTTTTCGTTGGCTAGCGAAACCGGCGATTGGAGTCTGCCGGCGCTAACGTTCCAGTCCTTTCCTTGTTGATCATAATTGTAGCGGCTCAATTTAGAAAAATTTCTAATAACGTAATGCATTTTGATATCTGAACTGTTAAAATTTGTTATATGATACAATCAATTTCAAAGTTTAAGCTGCATATGTCAAATTTATTTATTTGAATTATATATATAAGTTTGTTTTTTTTTACACTCGAAGTGTTGATTTTTTTTGGATATAAGTTGAGATCCGCTTTACCGTTTATCTCAACGATCTATAGTATATTGGTCGTTCATTTAAATCTTGAATTTTTCGATAGTTGTTAATCAAAGGACGCATGCGTGAGTCCATTAAGTTCCAAAACTTCATAACTTGTCGTCTCGGTAGTTTAACGGTATCCTTGAAGACCGTCCAAGTAACACCTTCAGCGCAGTCAGGTGTAGTAAGTGAGCCTGCAATGTATACAACAAAATGTTAAATGGTGTGAGTGAGATGCCCACCACTATCTGCATCTATGTATGTGTGACAGATGCCCATACATCTATCGATTTCTATCGAATGCTTACCGTTATATGAGTAAAACTGTCCAGTCACAATGCCGCCCAGCAAATCGTTCACAGTTAATCGACCAGACACAATCGTAGTTGATTGGTAATCGATTATACGAGGCAGTTGATCGATAACTCGGTTGAGTCCGAATTGTTGCGAGACCAGCAAAGGTACTGCCTGAAACATGACGCCCAAGACGGCAAGACCATCGGGATACATACTGGCTTCACCGACACTTTGATCGGCATAGCGAATATTCTTATGAACAATGTGCATTTCGACGTCAAAGCGTTCACCATTAATGAGATGCTCGGATCCTTTGCTGTTCGTCGAACCCCAATGAAAGTGCACGCTTTGTGCATCAAAAGTGCCGGGCAACAAGCCTCCATTGATGTAAGCACGCTGTCCGTTCCTTGTCGCCGGTAGAACCATGTTTGCTAAAGTAAAGTTGGTTTTCTTTTCGGCACTTAATCAAAAGCAACTGATCGTACGTACCACTGTGACCGTTATTTTTTATAACAAGTGGTGTCTCCAAAGCCTGATCGTAGTTGTAAAAACGGATTCGCGGTATCAAGTCTGAAGCAGGCTTTAAGATACGAAAAATTTTGTGATTAAATCGAATCTTGTATGGGTTTATGGGTACACTACTCACATTGCTGTCTACTAAATTGATGGGCGATTGTCGTTGCCCATCTTGGCACGTTCCCTCCCAATCATTGCCTTGTTGGTCATAGTTGTATTCTTGGGAACATCCCAAAAGTCCCAGAGAGGCCAGCAATAAGAACTGAAACGAGAGCCAAAATCCACTTAAATCACACATCTTTTTCACTTTTGTGCCTTTACTGCACTGAATAACGATTCCAAGAAGACTGCAAGAATCGTTTGGTCAAACGAGACAATTTATAGTTGCAGACTCCACGTCCACCCAACCCAACGGGGTCTTCTTCTTAAAAGTGTCGTTAGTTTGCTAATTTGCATAGTAATTGCAACGTGTTTGACAATTTGCATGGTGATCATCCGATCCTCATCAGTAGCTGAAACAGGTACACACACGATTGCCTTACACTGGCACATCAAACATTTTTCTAATCAATTGGAGCTGTAAAATCTGGTTCTGGCTCAGATCACTTGCCAAGGAAGTTAACATTTTAATAGCCAATGGCCATCATTATTTTTTTTATTTTTCTAGAATATATTTATAAAAGATTAATAGTAAAAACAATGCTAGAAAACATATTTTTAGCCTGTTAACCTCTCAAGCAAAAAACCCTCTTGATGAGGTAAAAATTCCAAATTTATTTTACCAATATAAAACTTTATGATGAAGAATATTTAAAGAAAGTATTTTTATACCCTTCAGGGTATAAAGGAATGATGGGAGACCCCATAAACCATGTATCAAAATGATCAGGACGAGCTAAGGAATTGATTTCCGCGTGTCAGTCCGTCTGTCTGTTTCAACACGATTTCCGGCCAAACTGCTGAACCGATCTTGATGAAACTTTCACAGATTGCTTTGTTCATGTTGCTCCGAGCGGGACAAATTAACGAAAAAAAAAAATTAATCCATATCTGAAGGGTATCATAGTCTTGGCATAGCCAAAATTAACTAGGCGTCACTTGTTTTTAATTCATTTTTATCTATAGGTTATACTTAATTGTTGCAAAAGAAAGTTCATTAATTTTTGGGTTTAAACAAAGATTAGTAGTAATTTATTATCACATTTACAATCTCGGAAAGAATTACACTTGATTGGAAAGTAACTAGGTTTCACATTAAATATTATTTATTTAAATAGGTACTTTAAAAGTCGTTAAATGTAATTAACAAACGCTTACATAACTTGGAGCCTATATTCAAGCCAGCTAGGCGATAGAGAAAAAACAATTTTAAGGTACTCTTTTGCAGACTAGCGGTCATAGCGTTACTGAAAGATCTACGGTTAGTTTCAATGCCCAAAGGTTAAATTATTTATCAACAAAAACCTTAGAAAAGAATAAAACTTGATATTTCAACGCGGGAGGTCCAGTGGGTGGAATTTTCTCAGTCTCCTCCGCTATTGACAAAAGTTCAATTGCCAGTACGTTTTCATAGTTCTCCAACTGCTTGGGGTATTCTCTTGAGTTACCGGTGAAGAACCTTGATTCTCACATAGAATGGTGCATCCACTAAAGTATGTAAATTAATCGCTTCTGGTCTTTGGCCTTTATCGGTGTTGGGTTTGTCGATTTGACGATCTTCGTTCAAACGTCCTTTTTTTAAAACTGATGTCAAGCGCTTGTTGAATGCCATTTGTCATCATCTTAGGCTATTTAGAAGGACAATAAAGCGGATGGTTTTTGATTGTTTTTGTTAAAAATTGGTTTTAAAACTAACGTGTAGCTTTAATATAATGAAGGGACAATGTAGGCTGAGCCAACTTTTCAACTGCAGTAATAATGTTTCATGATGGTTTGTCCACCACTTCTTAATGAGCTGATTGTCGGAGTGTTAAAAATTGGGTTTGCTGTAAGGACAATATATATTTTATAACTGAACCACAGCTAATGAGCGATCTTAATAACTTTGGTATGTCTCCGGTGTTCATTAACCAATATCAGTAAATAAAGAATATCAATATAATTTAACATTTATTAAATCATGTTTAAAATGTTTTAAATTCTGGATTTTATTGTCATCGATTGTATGTTCAAATCTAAATCAGAAAAGCTTTAGGTTAAGAAGTTAGAAGGATCTGGTCAAAAACGCTCAGCTATGAGAATCCTAGAACTTTAAACTTCAACTAAGCATTCATTGTTCGAAAAATAGCAACATTTTCTTGCGGACCAATAAAACCAACGGCATAGTGACATATCTCGGCCCGGTACTAGTATTTTCGAATGGAATTATATTGCCTTTTTTTTTGGCGGAGCTATATCGTTTTCGAAACGTCATCTCCATGCGGAGTTATATTCTATTCTAGTATTTATTTATTTGTTCAAATTAATTATATGTAAAGTTGTTAAAATATGAAATGTACACACCGCTTATGTCTATTCCCTGTTTTGTTTTACGCATACGTCCGTTCACTGAAATATAACGGACATTCTTCTGTTCTTCTTTATGCTTAAGTCTGGCTGCCTGCGACGCAGCACATATTATGATTTTCTGTTTTTAGTCTCTAATAAACACTGAACCCAATAAAAGTAAGTGGAATAAATATTTTAAATTTAGTTCAAATGCAATTGTCTGTAAATTAACTTTTAAAATAGAGTGGGGTTTTTTAAAGTACATATGCTTGCTTATAATGTTTACACAGTGGCGTATCTAGGGGGGGGCCAGAGGGGCAGTCGCCCCGGGCGCAACGACTAGGGGGCGGCAAAATGAGCTCCACTGTTCCTCAAAATTAATAAATTATACATAACAATTTTTTTTTTTTGTATTCTAACCTTAAATTAGCAATATTACTTTAAGGCTCATATTATTTTATTTATTTATTTTTATTTTATTTTATTTTATTTTTTTGTTTGCATCATTTATTCAAACAACCATCTAAAATAATAAAAAAATTAATTTTTCTCGATTTACCTGCTGCAAATTCGCGTATTATATCCTCGTAAACTAACATTGCAGAGGTTTCAACTTCGATTGACAGAATTGCGAGGTTTGAATCTACTTTGACTCATATTTGATCTCAAGTAAGATTTGATCAATTTTAGTTTGCTGAATGATCGCTCACAGGAAGCAACTGAAACGGGTATGGTTAGAAGTATTTGCAAAGCTGTCGCTAATGTTTTATAAGCTTCTCAGCCCATTGAAGAAATATACAACAGAAGTTGTTCAGGCGAAAATCCTATTTCCTCTTCGTTTTTCTTCGCTCTTTTTAATAGTAGTAAGACGTCTTGGATATCGTGGAACAAGTCTTCATTGTCTAAGTCATCTGGATAAAACTCGGCAAGTTTCTTGCATTTTACTTCGATTTTGAGAAGCTCATCTTTGTAAAATTCACTGGGTAGTTGCATTATGTTTCAATCATGTAGACATGTGTAAACCGATTCTCACAAACACTTTTTTTTAGTGCAGTCCCGTCTTTAAAGCAACAAAAAAATCCCTTGAAATTTCGTAGCGCAACTACAAAAATAGGGAAGCCCCGTTACTTTGCTGCTGAGCATAGGCATCGAAGAGGTGAACATATGTAGTTGGAGGAATTCCCTTGATCTAGTTGTTAAGAGCAATACTGTATTACTCAGCTATACAATCGATCTTAATTGTTGAGTACAACACGGCATGATGCGATAACATTAACAGGTACTTTAAAATTAAGCGATGCATGTGAGTTAGTTGGTTTTCGGCATGTAAGACGAACGGTTGTAGTAAATATGTCAGATTAAATAAAGAACATTGTGTGTATACCGGCATTCTACACATAAAAGAATATGCTAAATTGTTCTTGTATTTCGCATTGCTTATGTGATCTGGAAAATTATAGCAGGACTTGTATGAGGATTATTGCTTCCTCCAAACTTACAGTTTTAGCTGCACATGTATTTTTGTTATTAACTCTTAAAATGTGGCAACACTGATGCGTACATACATAGTACTTATAGAAAAGAAACGCTACAAATTGCACGATTTTTATGTATTCCTTCACTTGCAACTGATTTAGGTACACTTTTAACAACTTCAGAGATATAACAAACTTTAAATTTTTAACCAAAAAAATATGAAAGAATCGATCTGAACAATTTTCTTTGAAAAATTAGGACGAACTATGTTCTGTGTTTAAAATAATCCATTGACATTCATTTTTGACCTCAGGATCTCGCTCAACAAATTATGAATGCCATTGGTTTATTTGACATGGGATACATATACATATCGTAGATATAAAGGGATGTTTGATACGCTCTGTCTCTAAATATCAGTTTTATAAGACAGGACTTATTCGACAGTTTGCATATAGCATTTCATTTGTCGGGAATGTCGTCCGAAAGGAAGTCCTCCACATCTTCGCTATCCTCGAGTGGTTCGAACATAAGTCAACTGTAGCATTAGGTAAAATAAAATCTTAAATGCTGAATGCACTGCTCTATCACCAGTAAGCATTAATGCAGCTTGTGGTAATGCAATATTGCGATTGAAATTGAAATGGGTAAAGAGGCTATAATGATTTTTGTAAAAGACAGATGAGTCGATAAAGCTATGTTTGCTGTCCGTCTGTCTATATGTCAGAGATGCCCCAAGGGTACTTATGATAATGGAAAGTACACCACAAATAGAGAAAAACACAAAAACATACTAGCAATTCTTTTAATTTTTTTCAGTACACTAAAAAAAAAGATGCAGTTTTATATAATCTACAGCAAGTTCTTTTTTTTTTTTTATTTTTTTATTTAATTATTGTCAGCTAAGAACAGATGACATTAAAATGAAATCAAAATTAATTTAAATTAAAATTAAAAAATAGGTAAAATAGTTAATTATATTATTATATAAAAATCTGAAAATAAAGTTAAGTAAAAAATTAATTAAGAAGTTAACGTTAAGGCTCTGGGAAATTCAATAAAAAACTTAGTAGTCCAACATTTGTTGCGTGGATTGGGAAAAACCCAGAAAAAAACCCAATCAAACCAGCGTTAGATTAGTAATTAGTGGTTACGATTAGATAAAGCAAAAAGGATCGATCTTTTTAGTACCTCAAGGGAGACAGGAGAATAAAGTTTGTTATAGTCAGAACATATAATGATTGATTGATGCAGATACAAATACTTTTCAATGACCTAGTTTGGTTAACTCAACTATCTAATAGCAAAGTATGATGCCCTTGATTCAAATAGTTTTGCGTAAAAAACAATCATGGCAAAAGGAATCATCTCCGACCTCATAAGGAATATGTATTTTTGATCAGCATCAATAGGAAAGTCGAGAAAAAGAAATTGCTATGAAATTTTCATAGAAATCGGACCAGATACACCCAAGATGTAGATGATTGAAGTTTAATCAATTTTAAGTAGCACAAACATAGAAACAATGACTGTACGGGTGTCGTATTTGGAGTTAAATACATTGCTTTTAACAAAGTTCACACTTCACGCCAAAATTAAAATAGGGCACTAAATTTAACAAGCGTATCCAAAAGAAATTGACAATTTTAGAATTGATTAACCAGACGATGAAAATTTGCATACCAGCTTGAAAAGAGCGTGGAAGAACTGGGCGTCATAATATAAGACAACATAAAAGCTGAAAAGGTAACACAAAAATAATTGTTTTTATAAGTTTAATATAATTCTTATATACGGAAATCTCAAAATCAAATGTTATTTGACCCGTCGACACGCGATGTTGGTACTGTGACGCTGCTCTTTGCGGCTGCGCGTAACAATATCTTGGTATAAAAGGTTTGGTGCGGTTTTGTGCCCACTCAGTTGAGGTTGAGCGGTAGCCGCAGCAGCCATTTTTGAAGTAGTTACACAAAAACCGAAAAAATCTTTTATGAAGATTTATTACAAGTATTAAACTGCTGTGAAACATTTTGTAAAATACCTATTTAAAGAAAATAATAATTAAATACTTAACAAGCATTTATAATGCATACAAATCTGTTTCAAAAACTTTTCATACTGCTGCCACTTGCCACATATCAAACACACTTATCAGGTACCAAAAATATTTTGTGATGCTATTTTACATATTATTAAAATATTCACACATTTCGGATACAAATGTATATAATTTATGCATTATAACATAAATATAAAATCGTTTAGAATTTGTTTTTAAATTTTGGTCTTTCTTTAAGATGAGAGTGGCGAGAACAATGCCCACTGGAACTATGAAGAGAATGGAGCTGATTGGGAGGGCCTTTGTGCGATGGGTCTAACCCAGACCCCCATTAAATTGTCTGTTGATAGTGTAAGAAATTTGATAGTTAAGTCTTAAGTTTTGACTAATCTAATCTTGTATCTTGTTTGGACTTGGCTTTGTATGTTGAGTGGTTATTCTTCTTGTAATAGTTGTTACTGAGAGCTTCAATGAGTTTACCACACGCCTCAGCAAACAATTACACGCTGTTTCGGTTACAAACGATGACAGCTTATTTTAAGCATAAGTATTTATGGAAATTGCTGCCGAATGGCCCAATTTTCTTAGCTGCACACAAATTGCATTTGATCGAGTGAAATGCGGTAGTCGTTTGGAAAAAGCTTAAAAATATCTTATTTTATTTCATGCTTTTTACAGTCTTTTATTAAGCCTTTGCCACGAATTATTTTTGTAAATTATGATGTAAGGCTTGACATACCGCCGACATTGGTCAACACAGGAAAAACGGGTAAGTGTCAGTTTAATATATATGTATGTATGTATATTAGTGAATTCCCATTCTTTTAGTTGGCATAAGAATATCGGAAACGCGCAATGGTAACAAACCATTTATAACAGGAGGACTGCTTAAGGAAAACTATGTAGCCGAAGGTGTACATTTACATTGGGGATCCCCCGTCTCACGGGGCTCCGAGCATTTAGTGAACAACCGGCGCTACGATGTCGAAATGCATCTTGTGCATCGTAATGTGCGCTATCCCAATATTGCTGAAGCTTTAAATCACCCCGATGGCCTCGCCGTACTCAGCATTATGTTCAACATGTCCAATGTAAGCTAAAATACAATAATTAAACTTAGCTTAAATTAGCACATTTATGGTTAATCAAACTATTTTCATTTCGAAAATAATTACTATCAAATTGAAGTCCACGAATTCACATTCAAAATTGGTTTAAATATTAGCACATACAATTTAACTATTAGAACTAAATAATTAATTTTAATAATAAGTATTTTGTTCTATGTTTTTAGAGAGTCGATCGCATTTATCCGGGCCATAAAAAGATTTTCAATGTGCTGCCGGACTTAGTTGAATTTCGCAGCGAAGTTGAACTACCATGTTCGATAGCACTTGGCCAATTGTTGGGCGATCTAAATACACGGGAGTTTTTCACGTACAAGGGATCGCTAACTACGCCCAGCTGCAGCGAGGCTGTTATTTGGACCGTCTTTGCTCAGCCCCTGCCAATATCGTACTCGGATGTGTCCAAGCTGTGGCAACTTGAGGACTCAAATGGCGATCTTATACAAAATAACTTTCGCGAGCTTCAATCGCGAAACAATCGCAAAGTGTTCTACCGCTCAAGTTACCTGGGCAAAAGTGACGAATTTGATTCTGTTATTTAAATAAGCTTTGCTAACTTCACATAAAATACTATAATCATTTATTCTAAGCGCTCAGTTATGTTCAAATCCAAAGTCTCTTTCCAATACGAAGTCGACTCGACTGTTGATGCTACCGGACGCAACCGACTGCGATATACTCGATACCTGTATTAAAACCGGTAAAAAGAGTCCTGATTGCGGATGCGGCAGGGGTGTACGCTGCCTTAAAGATTGTCTGATGCAGATGGGGATGCCACCAGATTTCTTCCTTCCAAATTTGGTGACTCAAGCTCAAAGTTTGTAAGAGATTATGGAAGGGAAGCTGGGGGCAGAATGGGTAGGCATGGTATCCAAAATTATTGATGCAGTTTTTTGGGGGATGCCAGTAGCTATCTTCCTGCCAAATTTGGTAACTCTCACTGTAAGGGTGTGGGAAATATAAGGATTTATCTATTTTGAGCTTTCGAATTAATCGATTTGTCAGCCCACCAGTTATTGTACTCTTGATACTTTATCTGTCCAGGCAATAGAAAATATATTTGCAAAAATTACGGACGGACACTGCACGAACCCAATATACTCCTTCGGTATCGAGTGTAAATATGGTTTTTGGCCTTTTGTACGAATATTCAAAGACTTAACAATCTCAATCTTTAGAAATTTTACATTTTATTGCAATCGATAATAATTAATATAAATCGAATCTGGATAAGCTATGGCTCAGAGATCAGACGGAATTGGCTTAATCGTTTAGGCTGTTGATGCTGATCAAGAACTTATATACAAAGAATATATATCACCCAATATTGTTAGGTTAAGGGTATAAAAACAACACTAGACTTGCACAAGTCATATAACAATATTTATATTTTTTGGCCAAATAAAAATCTAATGTATTCGTATTCAATTAATTATGACTTGATGTAACATGTCTTCTAGTTTGTAAATATCACGTTTTTTCACATTTTTGATTAGAAAAATCTGAGAACCTGACGTGCTGACTGGCCATTGTGACTGAAGCACGATGTTTCTGATTGAATGTATTTATATTGTCTTGTCTTGACTGACTTATGGCTATCTTACGTATAACCCAAAGTAGTTAATTGTTGTGGCTTAAGAAGTTTAAGAAATTTAATGAATCATCAAAAATCCATGTATATTGAAGCATTCTGCAAAATAAAGTACCATTGCATTGTTGGAAAATTATGGCTTCCAAAAATCATTATAAATACAGATAAATCAAATCTTTTTAATTTATCCGCAATATGTAACGTTACGTTTTTTTTCTAAAAGGTGGCGCTGCAGGCAAATTGTTAAATTTCCTATGTGGTACTAGTTGTAAAATTTCCTTCGTGGTACGAATTGCCTTAAATCAAGGAATTGTTTTAAAATGTATATAGTTATGTTGAGTTCTGATAGATGGCGCTTATCTTTAATTTTTTTGTAAGTCTAAAATAGAAAATACGGGTATCCCTCGTATAACTCGGTACTGCTAAAATGCGTTTCCGATATAATGCAATTTTAAAAAAATCATTAAGGTATAAACTGTATTTTAACGACTTTAAAAAACGCTACGTGAAACATATTAAAGAACAATTTAATCCAGATGATTTTTAATTAATATTTTGATATTTGATGTCTTAGACTATAACAAGACAGTGTTTAAAAATCGTAAGCCAAGAAGGCTAAAAACGCTATCACATTACCAATCGCATCGAATTTAAATAAAACAAAAATGTATATAGTATGTCGCCCGCTAGAGTTGCGTGGCAAAGTAAATAAGTTTTTGATGTCAAAAGTCGCCAACGGCATGCGATATGAACTCAAAATGCCGCTCCATGCTACCACTGTCCACTTCGAGGGTATCGTCAATGAAGTGCATTTCCACATGCTCCTGGAACGCCTTAAATGAAACTTGATCCGAGTACAATTTGCCGCACATGGGGCATGTTTTGTCAATGCTATCGGCGTTAAGTTTTTCTTGGATGATGTTGAGGCGGCCGGAAGCGGGCACTAGCGCTACTTCAGTATGCTCGATTGTATGTTCGTTGCTGTATTGTTTGGGCTCGCTGCTTTCTTCAGTCTCCAAACTCTTATCGGCCATTTCCGGCTTGCTTGCCGCTTTCTTGGCACAGTCCGGGCACGGATGAAGCGCTGCAAAGCAAAGTTGTTATGCAATTTTGAAAATGTAACAACATTTTACTTACCTGTACGCGTCTCTAGATGTGTTAGTGCAGTATTGAGCTGTTGCTGCTGTTTCATTGCCTCACGACGCAAGTTCTGAAGTCCTTCCATGCAGTGCTTGGCATCAATATTGCCATCTAGCTCACTAAACGTACTTGCGTCCACATCCAAACATGGATAGCCCAATTTGGCATCATTAGCATCGTATTCGTCAAGTACAATATCATCGAGGGTCACTTCGCTGATCATCTTCTGGCGCAAGTGCGGATTTGGCGAGTGCTGGGTGAACGTTTTGGATCGAATGAGGCTCTGGTTGGTGCCAATTGAAGTTACTCCCGCGCAACGTATGTACGACGTTTTTGGCGATTCGTCTTCTTTAGTTAGTTGCGTTTGATCTTTCGATATTTTTGAGAGACGTGTCCATAATTTCCTATTTTCATTTGATACCATATTTATTTGATCCTGCAGCTGCTCCTTTTGCCGTTGCAAATCATCCACCTGTGAGCGAAGCGATAAATTGTCCACGTTTGCTTGTCCCTGATTATTACCATTGTTAATGGACGTTGTGCCTTCCCGCAGGCGTTGGTTTTCTTCTTCCATGTTTGACACACGGCGCTGCAACTGTATGCATCTCTCTTTTAATGTCTGCAGCGCTACTTGCAAGGCGTAATTCATTTTGTCACTGGGAGTCGAGCCGGAGCTAGCAAGCGATGTTAGCATTTGGTTGGCAGCATTGGTTTCCATGGTCTGCTTATGATTTTCTTTTTTAATTTGTTTGAGAATTTAAATAATTCTTTTTTGTGGCGTAGCTGTTTTCATCTTTCTTACTTACAATAACGAATGCTTTTCATCGATATGTTTTTGTAACTTATCGATTATTTACTGGTGCTGTCCACTTAATGCTGTGGCTACCATCTGTTTAGACTTCTCTTGCGATTTTCTCAAACAGTTCTAATTTTATCCGCCTAATATACGCGCATTTTAATTTTAATATTTGCCTTTATATCGGTAGAAATGCACTGAAATATCGCAAATGAAAACATCGCAAAAGTGAACAAGAGAAAAACAATATGTTCACTCGCTCAGTTTAATAAACATTGTTCATGTGAAAAACTTTTTTATGTTCATTCTCTAAATTATCCAACACTAGTCAACAGCTGTTTACATATGTAACTATGTTATGCGGCCAAAGTTTTAATAGTTTTTTGTTTAAATATAGGAGAAAAGTATTTCCAAACCTATGGCAGATTTGCCAGCGGCGTCAACTACCTAAGACATTGTTTTTTGGCACTGACAACTTTTCTTTGCCAAGCCTCAAAAAGTTGTATCAAAACAATTTGGATGTCGCCGTCGTCACTTCGTTTAAAAGCCCGGCCAACTGTGTGCGCAGCTTTGCCGATCAACAAAACCTTCCCTTATACCGTTGGCCCATTACTGTGGAACAGTGTTCTGGCTTCGAGCTAGGAGTTGTCGTGTCCTTTGGGCATATGATACCATTAGAAATCATAAACGCTTTTCCCCGCGGCATTATCAATGTACACGCCAGCTTATTGCCCAGGTGGCGCGGAGCTGCTCCAATAATATATGCAATCATGAATGGCGATGCCAAAACCGGCATTTCAATTATGAAGATTCAGCCACATCAATTTGACTTTGGTCCCGTAAGTACATCAACATTCGCATTTGAACTGTCTAACTAGAAGCTTTGTCAGATTTTAGATCAGCGTGAAATGCCCATTGAAGGCGATATATATATGCCAGGGCTGCACACTGCCTTATCGCAACTGGGTGCTGAATTGCTTTTAGATACAGTTTATAATTTAGAGGAGCGACTTTTGAGAGCGCAGCCACAAGACGAAAACCTTGCCTGCTATGGTAGGTAATTTAGGAGTTTTGACTTATCCCATTAAATTACCAATTTCACATTTTAGCACCGAAAATAACGCCTCAGGTTGCCGAGATCGTTTGGTCGGATCAAACTGCAGTGCAGATTTTTGCACGGCATCGTGCACTTTATGGTTTCAAAAACCTAACAACCACATTTTTGGAGCGACAAGTGCAGCTACTTGAGCTACATGATTACACGGAACGGAAGCCAAATGATTTAATTGCTCTAGGTCCAGGTTTCTTTAGCTACAATCGCGTACACAATTCCCTGATCGTTGGATGTGCACAAGGAACGCAGCTGGAGGTTAAGCAGTTACGCATCGAAGGCAAAAAGACAATGAGCGCACGTGATTTTAACAATGGATTTTTGAAACGAGCACAAGCGCTACAATTTGCGAAAAATAAACATGTTTCGCATTGTTAACAAATCATTTCGTTTATTGATGATGTAATATTGGCAACGCTCATCCCAAGTTTGTTGGTTTAATCTCATTCGAGGATTGCTGGGTGGATTTTTGCAACAGGTTTTTGGTGAACCACATGGGACGTGGCTTCTTCATTTCCACTATGCATTTGGAACTTTTTCCATCTTGTTCAGATGCCGGTTCTTTTGTCTCGCCCTCGTAGAGCACGATAACTTCCTTATCCATGGGCTCAGTACCAAGCTGCTCTTGTATTTTGTCCTGCATTAATTGCGTTTCCTGTCGCACTTTATCATAGCAGTGCTCTAAATATAGAAGTTTCATATTAATATGTTTAAAAATATCGCATTTTTTAGATACTTACGACACAGCACACCCATTTCGTGATCGTGGCCGCATTGATCGCAAGAACGCAGATTTTTCTTTTCTCTAATGGGTTTCCAAACGTACTCTGGGTAGCCAAATTTTCGATTTAATCGCTTTTCTACACTACGCCGGTGTTTTGGCACAGCCCAGAGCATGCCATCGCCAATTAGGTCCTTTAGACTAAAGCTCTTTGGTTCTGTGTTGCTTCTTAGGCTGCTGTGTTGCTCAACAATATAGGCCAGCGCAGGTGTCGGTGCTGCATTTGGAACAAAAAGGCGTTCCAAATGATTTATAAAGTTTGTAATTGATAAAAACAAAAGCCGAGGCATTGCAGATTTACAATTATTGTGGAAGTTTATATAAACGTATCGATACGCGTTCGAGTCAACGATGATTTTTAGCGATCCATCGATGTTTTGCAAAACATCGGTTGTCCAACTTCATAATAAACTGTCGACAGTTGTCGCATTTTCAATGCGTTTTTTTATTCACCCTGAAAGTGCATTTATAGTATTTTTGCAATGACAAAGTGAGCTAATTTATTAAAATTGGTCAAAGTTATTAAAGCAACAATCGATTAATACTTATACCGAATAAAATTCCATGCAATAGTGAAACGCACACAGTCAAGTCAGCTGGACATTGTTATCGATATGTTAACGGTTAGCAGCTGTTTTGCTAGGAAACGTAAGTTGTCAGGTCCGATAATTTCCAGTCGGCGGCCTGCACAGCTGTTGTACCTTATTACGTGAAACAAATAAATTGTATGGCACGACGTTTTAAAATGTGTTTACCGATAAGCCGGTCAAGTCTTTATAATCATATAACCAACATAATATAATAATTTTCTGTTCACTGTTCGAATAACCTGAGTTCATGGTTGCGCTAGTTGTGCAACAAATGGAATGCAACTAGAGGACGTTAAATCAAGACTCAGCCGAAGGCAGTCCATCCCAAACTGCGCAACGGATATGCAATTTTTGTTGTTGTACAGCCAGAGCAGCCCACCAACGTCAAGTTCAAATTCAATACACGTCGGCCAACGTCTGGCTTGCTTTCGCATTTCAACACACCTGTTAACCACAAATTCACCACTGTAAGCGCGACGTCCGCGCCGGCTTAGAGAGGGCTTGGTGCACAAACATCGGTAAATCGCGAAACACTTTGCTGAAGCTCCTACAGTCGGACGCAAGCAACGCGCTCAACTCGAATTTTAAACTTGGTTCCGTTTTCGTACGATACTATAAATTATTTGGCGCGCGAGTGCAGTCTTATTTTATAACAAATATTTATAAATCTGTGACAACAACAATAATGCTGTAAATTGTAATTTTGAAACTAAAAATCCATTGGTTCATTCAACGCTAGGCAGAACAGCAAAACCAAACCAACAAACAAGTCAAATCTAACCAAATCAAACCGAGCGAACTTGAAATAATTTATAATAATGGCCTGCTTAAATACTTCGGGTCGTGCGGTCGCGTGCGGTTCGGGTCGCCAACGAGCACATAAGTTCATCTGTCGATTGTTCCTAAATCACAGCTTGCGACGGCAAAGCAGCCAGCTGGCAGGTGCCCAGACGCAGCCAACGCAGCAAGGATATGCCAACAAATACATAATTAATAATCAGCAAATGATTCGTAACTTTCAAGGATTAGGCTTCAACATCGACAAGGACTACCTCAGCCTGCTGGTAAGTAAAACATCGAAACATCGACCGCCGCACCAACTTTGTCAACAAAAGTTGTTGAATCAACCATTTAAACAAACTGCAATGCGCAAGGCGAGACTTAAGTCTTGTTTTGTTGGTTGGTTGGCCTTGCCGCGTTCGCTTTTCATTTTGCTGTAAAGTCAAGTAAAAAAATGAAATGAAATCGAAAGTGAAATTGCTTGCTTCTTTCGTCTTCGTCTTCGGCTACAGCTTTGGTTTTGGCTTCGTTGTATTTGGTTTTTTTTTGTGCAGCTAGCGTAGAAAGACAACAACAACCAAAACAACATAAAAAACAACTACAACATTGAAGTAGTGGGAGCTGCTCCTGTAGGCGGAAGCTGCTATTTAATATATTTAGGTTGCTCTTTTTTTTCGCCATGCAATTTTTATCACCACACATTTTTTGAAAGCTGAAACATTTTAACGTTTTTGTTTGATTACAATATTTTTTATTTATTTTTTACCCAATTAATACACTCAATACAATTGAGTTAATTAATTTTCTCATGAAATGTGGAATGCAAATGGGTCAATAAAAAAAAAATAGACTAACAATATATTTATGTACAAAAAGCAGTTTTACTTATTTAAACGTGGTAAAGGGCAAGGGACGGAAGCTTGCTGCGAAATCAAATTTGTGAAGAATATTAGATTAAATATAAACCATCTTAAAATACAAAATTAGTAAGGCTTATTTGTACCTTGTATTAAAAATATTCGTTGCATCGAGTGCCAACCTTTTTTACAAAAAAAAAATTAACAAAAAGATTGCCAATTACAATATTTTTTAAATGAAAATGACCAGCACGTACAATACGGGTTTTCACCTCGAACATTTTACCAGAGTGCAATACCACCAAAAATTTAAAAATGTCTTAAATGCTTTAATATAAACGTACAACTTCATAAAAGTATTTTCCCAAAATCTCAGTTTATTCGAAGTTAAACTCGTTGCGATTTTTGAGTATTTTGAATAAATAGCTATCTTTATTAACCAATTTGATGATTTTTAGTAAAGCTTCGCGGTGTTCTTGGAAATCTCTTTTATCATCTGCACAGCATTTGCTTCTTCGGCCTAGCCATCATTTGTGGTTGAAGTAAGGGGAGAACAATTAAATGTCCGCCCCATTTGAGCGGGTGTTGCTCAGGGTAGTGTCAATGGCCAATTCTAATACACGTAAAAGGAAATACATTACTTGTCACTTAAGCAGATGACACTGTGTTGTTTCTTGCCAACTGCCAACTCAAGTACTGCAACGGGGGAACATTTGTGTCAATGTAAACAAATCTCTTGAGAACTTGAATGATTGAACTTAACAAATTGGTAATTCCCCAATAAAACCACGTACACTACTTGGGTATAAACCTAGATAGAGGAAGCAAACACATCAGATTATGACTCAAAACTCAACTGGATGCGAAAGAAATCAAGCTCATCAAACTCAGCATGAGCAACAAGTCTATTGTTATACAAAAGCATAATCATGCCAACTTGGACATATACGAGTAGGACAAAATTTTGGTCAATAGAATGTTCCAAAATAAATCTTTGGTGATCTTAATTTGCCAACAGCTAAGGAGCAAAAATAAAGGACTTACTAGACGGTTCACTGACTACGTTGGGTTAGGTTAGGGCGGTAGTGGGAGGTTCCAAAAACCCACCACTCACATAGGCCATGTATTGGCCCGTTGTGATGCCGCGGTAGACTGACTAACTTTACAATCATGTCACTCTCGCCTCGGGCTAACCGCATGGGTTCAAATGCAAGATATTGTTTAAAATGTATTATGTTATATTATTAAAAAACCAAACCATAAAACCCGTCCATAGTGCAATTGCACATTCGTTAAAAGCATTCGCAACGAAATGCTTTATATTCCATTGCCTTGCATTGCCTTGAATATGTGCAGGCTTTTATTTTATATTGTTCAAGGTGTGTGGATAATTAAGGCTATTTGCGGCTGATTTTTTGTTAAACGCAATTTTTATTTGCCCGTATGACGGCGGCCCTGGATAACAACCGCTGCTAGCAATCAGTCCAATCCATTTATGCATTACCATTAAATTTGTTGTAAATAATGTGTTAATAATGCCAATTTAAAACAAGTGGAAACGTTGCAGTCGGACGCAACCGACTGCGATATACTCGATACCAGTATTAAAACCGGTAAAAAGAGGCCTGATTGCAAAGAAGAAGAAAAAAATTTCTGATACAGATGGGGATGCCACCAGCTATCGTCCTTACAAATTTGGTGACACTAGCTCAAAGGGGGAAGGGGGGCTGGGGGCGTTATGGGTGGGCGTTGCAGCCAAATTTTTGATGCAGATCTTTGTGGAATGCTAAATGCTATCTTCGTACCGATTTTGGTGATTTTAGCTCTATTTCTGCAGATCTTTTTGGGATGTCAACTGCTATCTTCCTACCCAATTTGGTGACTCTAGCTCAAAGTTTGTATAAGGTTGGGGATGGGAGGCAAGGGGCAGTATGGGTGGGCCTGGCTCCAAAATATATTTGGGGGTCGCTACCAGTTATCTTTCTACCAAATTTGGAGACTCTAGCTCAAACACTATGAAATTTACACGCATTCCCGTTTTTAACGAAAAGTTGGGGCGGCTGGGGTGGGCAAGGGCAGTAGGGCGTGGCATCCAAAGTTTTGATGCACATTTTTGGGGGTCGTCATCACCTATTTGGTAACTCTAACTGTAAAGGTGTGCGGAATAGGTGGATTTATCGATTTTGAGTTATCGAATTTATCGATTTGCCAGCCTCCCAGTTATCATAGAATCTCAATCTTTACACTTTATCTGTCCCGGCCATAGATGAAGACATTTGCAAAGTTGCAAGTCTCTAGCTTAAAGGGTGTGGAAATAAATTGCAAACATACAGACAGACGGACACCATGACGGACATTGCACATTGATGTCGAATGCGACATTTGTACTCACTCAAAACAAAAAAAAACATGTGCCAAGAATTAATTTTATTTTTACAAAATATGAAACTTATAGCTCTTGGTTAGCACTATAATTGGTGCTAAGATCGATTTTGGCAATTTTTTTTTTTCAAGATAATCAAAAAAATGTTATGCATTCGCACGCGACACAGACGGAAGTCACTTTTTCGAAGACCAGTTCAAGCACTGATTTCAGCGAAACGCGCTGGAAGATTTTTATGCAATTATATTTAAAATGTTATGTATTGATTGCTCTTAAAAATGTATTTGGTTTGACTTAAAAATATTAAGCATTTTTTTTTTAAATTGAATTTTAATCACTGTTGCGACATGTCGCACGCGACAGTTTTAGCAACTGATGATAAGAAATTTGCCGTTATAAGCTATCGCATCGTTTCTTTTACATTTGTATTATATTCTTAGAATATAAACCGAGATTTAAAAGAGTGAATATCAACGCTAAGTGACTCTCTTTAAGAAAATGAATCAAAACAAAACGTGCATTTGAAAAGTTCAAAACAGAACTTTCACACCTCTTCGACTTTGCATTGCAATTTTTCAATATGTGTTATGAGTAAATGTAAAATATGCTTATACATACATATACATATATGTACATAAGTTAAATAAGATAGATTCACTATAAAATTATGTGAAAAAAACATACTATTTTAGACTTTGAATTTTCTGGTTGCGGTTGACCTTTCTGGAGAATTACCCATATACTCTTTACCTTCGGTATCGAGTATAATCAGGGCCACACAAAACTCATCAACGCTTCATCAACAAAAAAGGAAAAGTAGAATGCGGCCTCATTCTGGTAGATGAGAGAGCAGAAAAAGGCAAGGCCGATATACTATACATGATGTTGATTTTTAAGCCCCTCAGGGGCGTAGTGCTTCTGTATTGCCACTTTGTCTGAGGCAAAAATGGACAAGCTACTTGAAAAGTATCAAGTCTCTAGGGTGTCTAAAAAAAGCGTATTCATACGGACGGGTAGACGAATAGATAGACAGACGGACAAAGCCGTTATAAACTTGGACTTATAATTATTATTTTTGTTGCCTCTTATTTCATTTAAAATATTTAATCTTTAAATTTTAAATTTTAATATTTTTAGCACAAGTGTTTTAATAATGGTTGGTTAAAAGGGATATTTTTCATAAATAAAAATATAAATTTTAAATGTATTAAAAATATATCGCCCCATTTGTAAGCTCAATTAATTAATTTTTTATTTAGTTATTGACATAAAACAAAATCAATTCAAATAAAATACAATTAAAATAATCAAATTAAAATTAAAGTATTAAATTATATTTAAATCTAAAAGTAAATATGAGTGAAAAAAAAATATAAAAGTTAACGTTAACGCTCTGGGAAGTTCAACAAGAAAATTAGTGGTCCAACATTTGTGGCGTGGCTTGGGAAAAACCCAATCGGACCAGCATTAGATTTGTTATTAGTGGTTACAATTAGAAAGAAGAAAATAGGATCGATCTTTTAAGTACTGAAACTGCGGTCTCCAAGGATTCCGATGACGAAATTCAACTTGTATTGCCCTCATAGTAAAGGGAGTAAACAGACGATTCTTTGCCGCGTTGGGTATTCGACGGTAACGTTAAAGGTAAGAAGAAATACAAATGGTTTTTGTTGGGGTTTTAGATCGGTCAAGTGTCAACAAAATAAAGTTGAAAAGGCCAAGCACTCATTGAACACTCATAAGCATTCCTAAGATAATACTACTAAACATATATATTTTAAATCAAATTTTATGAGCTATTGGAAAACGAAATGAAAATCAAAATATCAAATCCATTTAACCCAAACCAAACTTTGTATGCAATTGACGTTGTCGAACCATTTATGCATTTTTTGCGGCTTCAAATTGTGTAAACCGAATAACAATTTATTTAGCGTCAATTGGTTAAACGCCAATAACACTAACACACACACACACGAACCACCTGAGCACCTGAACACGCCTGAGACAATGATACGCTCTATCTATACGCTATGTATTGTATTGTATATATTTTTAGCTCTATCATAGGTACATATTAAACAAAACGAAAAAAGAAAGCGCATTTCGCAGCGGCAGCGAGGTAAGCAGCGAGCCAAGCAGCGACTACTTCCAACGACAATACTAGCCCAAAAAAGCAAGTAAGATTGCACCAGTCGAGATTGCTCGACTGCGGGGACGGGGTCAAGTTACAGCCAAAGGAAAAAAATGTGTGAAAGAATTTGACAAATTTGTTTGGTATTTTGCTTATGTGGGATTTTTATGATTGTCCAGATTCCAGAGCAATAATGGTATAACAGCCAGGTAGCTTAATATACTTATGTACATATTTGTATATCTATTTGAGACTTGACTTTTTTCTTCATTTCATTTAACAAATACGGCTACAGCTTGAACATTGGAGTTACCTTCTCTTAGCCATGTTTTCAATTAATATCTAACAGACGATGGCCTGGCATTAGCGTCAAGTTGTCGTTATCATGATTGATATCGGCTTAATCACAATTATATTGAGTATACCCATGGCCTGGCCCGCCTTTTGGTGGCTTTCGACTCTTTTGTTGTTCGTATTTAAGTTTATACATTTATTTGCACTTTCATTTGCGAACGCGTGAAATTTGCTCTGCGTGAAGTTGATAGAACGTTTTGATCATCATTTAAAGCCAAGGCCTGCTGAGAGATTTTTTTGTTTTGTCTGACTCAAATCAAGTCTTAATAATTTCTACAAAAGTGAAACCGATTCGAGTTTCTCGGTTTGAGCCAAGCATCAATAGCCGAATCGAACAAATTTCACAAATTGTCTTAATTTGAGAAGAACATTGCTAAAAGAGATTTGGTTTGAGTTTGTTACTAAGACTATTGTAAAAAGCTTATGTAGCTTACATACATATATTAAAAATCGTTGGCTCTGTTACCGTCGATTCAATTTGCGTGCTTTTGTATTACATTTTTATACTCGATACCGAAGGCAAAGAGTATATTGGGTTTGTGTAATATCCGTCAAAGTGTCTGTCTTTTTCTATAGCCGGGACAGATAAAGTGTCGAGATTGGGGTACAACGCCTGCAAATCGATAAATTCTATAACTGAATATCGATAAATCTTTATATTTCCTACATCCTTACAGATAGAGTTACCAAATTTGGCAAGAATATAGCTACTGGCGGCCTCCGAAAAACTGCATCACAATTTTTAGGGCCACGTCCAACCATTCCGTGCCAGCCCTAACCCCCCCCCACCCCACCACATTTTGAAAGCAGAAACGCTTATATCTTCCACAGCTTTTGAGCTAAAGCCACCAAATTTGATAGGATTTGTATCAGGGGCCTTTTGTTATTCCGTTTTTAAACAGGTATCGAGTATACCGCAGTCGGTTGCGTCCGACTCCAACGTTTCCACTTGTTTTTTTTGTTTTGTTGCTGAGCTAAACACTTTCACCGGCGAAATGGGATTTGAAGTCGAGTGGATTAGCCAAAAAGGTATTCAAGGAATGCAGTCAACGTTCTGCCTATTCAATGATAATGATACTCTTACATGCAAATTAAATTTAAAATTATGTGTGGCAAACCGACGATTGGCATATTCGATATAATTTTTACGATATTACGAGGCATTTGCCTAAGTGACGCGTCGTGAGCCCAACTTTCATTCACCTGCCTTCATACACATTGTTTGCTTGTTGTGATTGTTGGTTCGCTTGTGGTTTTTGATGAATTTTTCTTAAGTTGTTGATGGCAGGTTGTTTGGTTGGTTAGGGCCTGCCTGGTCTTCATAGCCGTTTGGCTATTTCGCTTCATTTCTTTGGTGACCCAATTCAAAAGACGCATGTTTTTCTTGTTGTTTGCTGCCGCTGCTGTTGTTGTCCTAAACTGGTTTTGTGGTTTCGGCAGCATTGATTGTCGGCTTTTGCGGCCAACAACAACAACAACTGTTAACTGTTATCTTCGGCGCTGTTTTTCTTTTCAGCAACATTTTCGATTTTTGATTTGAAAGCCAAAGAGAAGCGACCGACGCCATCGTGTAACTGTAAAAAAGCAAGTTTGCAGCATTTTTGGGCAGCGCAGTAACAGTTGCATAATCAACACTCAAAGACCCAGCCCAAGCAAGTCGGGAGGCTGGCTGGCTGGATGGTCGGTTGGCGACTTATTTGATCTGTCGATTTAGTACATTCCATCAACGTTTAATGCAATCGTTAAACATGTTAAGCATATGCATAAACACATACATATGCATACTATATAGGCTAATTAATCTTCTTGTTGGTTGTCTCTTTGACGCTTGACCCTGACGCGACACCAACAACAAGTTTGTTTTCGTTTTTTATACCCTGAACCTATAAAATGGGTAAAAAGGGTACAATGGTTTTGTTCAAAGTATGTAACAGGCAGAAGGAAGCATCACCGACCCCATAAAGTATATAAATTCTTGATCAGCATCAACAACCGTCCGTTTGTCCGTCTGTATGAACGCGTCAATCTCAGAGACTACAAGAGCTAGAGACTTCAGATTTTGAATATAAGTTCTCCTATACCGTGAGCAGAACAAGTTTGTTTCAAATTATCGATAACTATTCTGGTTTCCGATATACACGATTACAAAAAAATATCGAATTTGGAAAATGTAAAAATGGGGGTTGAAATAATGGCTATGATAGAACTTTTCCAAAAATTCCATATCGGTTAAGAAACACCAGAGATATCGAATTAAATCGATTGAAGTTAAGTCAATTTTTTGTTTTGTTTATTGTACATCGATTATTATTTAAAATAGCTAAGCATACTTTTAGGGCGCAAGAAGATTTAATATATTTATTGCAACTGGGTTCAGGGTATCTTCTAGTCGGGCTCTCAATTTCAATTTTGCAAGACAAGAATGAGAATTTAACTAAATTTCCCTTACATAAAGCACTTACCTGCCTTAGTTAAATATACATACTCGACATTATAAAAAGGCCATTTATGCTGTAACAAAGCCGTGATGCATGGCAATTCCATTAGCATCTTTGAGCATATTGCCAATATGTTATTAGTTACGGTGACTAAAGAAGCGTTCCCAATGCGATTGGCAGGCAGGGAGTATTACCCAATAATGAAAAACGCAAAGAATAATGTTTGAGTTTAAATGTCCAATTCAAATTTAAATAGTAACCAACCCAAGTCACTCACAAGCACTTAGCTACGTATATGTTATGTTAACATGCGTGCGGTTGTTGTTGTTGTTGCTAGCGCTAATTCAAAACTCAAAACCAATGGAAGAATTTATCACTATCGCCATGCGAAGAGCGATTTACGCAGCCAATTTTCGCCCGCTCTTCCTCTACACCTTAATAAGTTAAGTGGCATCTTGATTACGTCAGCCGAGACCGCTGCACAGTGGTTCCTCCCATAGGCCAAAAATAAAAAGTCAAAGTTCAAATTTTGACTTTAAATTCATCAACACTTTTTCATAATTGGTATAGCTATTAAACTGTATACTTGTTTTTGGTTTTGTTTTAACTGTCCTCTTCAAGAATAGCATCAAAAGAGACAGCATAAAATTATTTACGTATTGCAGCGTGAGCAACTTGCAAGTAGAGCTCTCAATAAAAAAGTTTAAAAAAACATTTAAAACATAGTTATTGTGCGATGGAAGGGATTATTATTATTAATAAAGGTATTAACAATATTTGTACAACAAAAAATATATGTACTTCCCGCTGTGTGTTGTGTAAATCGTTATTGTGGACGTTCTGTGTTTGTCTTTGCTGTGTTTCGTTAGAGTTTTAGTTATGACCGCCACCTCGCGTCGCAATAATTCTTTTTGTATATTGTTTATTAACATTTTAAGATTATGTGGTGTTGATATCAAGTGCCCGTAGGTGCCTGTGCTCTTGCTTTATTCAAAAAGGTAACCTAACCTCAACTTTAAAAAAGCACATGTGGCTTGCGAAAAAAATTCAAGAAGCGTGCTAGACAAACACGAAAGATAGAGAACGACTAATTTTTGAGAATTTGCTCCATAGATTAGACCAAAAAATTTGGCAAATACGCTCTGAAACAGCTAAAGAGAAATTTTTTATTCGAAAACAAAATATTCAGTCAGAGCTCGCCCTGGTTAAATAAAGTAGTTTTTAATGAAGAATTATAAAGTTGCGTTGCAATATAATGGAAAACAAAATAGTTTTCCATACAAACACTTGATTTCAGACCGATCGTTCATTTGACAGTTATATGATATGGTGGTCCGGTCTGGCTGATTTTTACACATCATCTTACCATAAATTTATAAAAATTTTGTGTTAAGTTTCAAACCTCTACCTCTACTAGAAGTATTTTTGGCCGCCCTCCCCATACAACACGAACCACTGTGCGCTGCTACGACGCAGTCGACGCACAGTGACATCCATTCAAAAAACTGCAAAAATCAAAAACTTCATGTGCGCCTACGAAATTTTAAATAAACCTATATAGGACTTTTTTATAGAGATAAGATTACATCTATGCTGCTCTTAATAAAATCAGATTTTTAGCTTAGAAGATATAAATGATTTTCGGTGTTCAAACAAGCACACAATTTCCAGGTAGTTTGGTTTCGTATTTCTTATTATATATACATAGTATTGATTGATGCATTTATAAAGTTTATAATTTAATAAAAATTACTATCGATAATTTCAAAATTGTTCAACTTTGATACGTTGTGTAGGGTACATTACCAGATATTCTCCCACCAAATTTTGTAGTTCTAGCATAAACAAAATTAAATGTTATTGAACAAATTTAAAAGTATTGTTAAAAAAAATTTCATTGATAAATATTGAAAAACAAGCTAGTGACGGCTATTAACGTACATAAAGTAGCAAGACCGGTCGCTGTAGCTCGGATTGACTTAAAATTGTATCACAATATTCTCGACATATTGAAAAGAAGTTTAAAAATTTTAACGATTCTGCAAACGAAGACAATTATGAATATGGAATCTCACCATTACCCGCAAAACTAGGATGTCTGGAGTTCTTGTTAAAATTGGCGTATAGCCTTCCACATAAGGATGATAGGAAAAGTATCAGATTAGAATACAGAATGCGTTTCCAAACAATTGGGCCAAAATAGATAGTCCCAAGTACGGATTCCGAAACTCAAAATATGGCAACACTTCACGGAGGTTTTTTGAAAATGTTGAGGCAGTCTTCGAATCCTTGAAATCAACAATTTAATAATTGTATGCAACAAAATATGGAAAAATCTGCTTCGAAAACTGAAAACTGCTGGATGTGAAGTCGCGATAAGAGTTAGAAAATAATATTAGTTCAGAAATGATTATACTTTTGGACATCTTATTTTTTTTTTTTAATATATGTAAAAAACATACTATTTTATTAAAATCTTTTCTGAAAAGAAAGAAACATGATAAAGCCTTTAAGGCTGTTAAGAATAATTGCCGTTTACCAGAAAATTGATTCTTTACAAATTTTAGCATAACTTACCCACAAGTAAGCATTTAGAAGGCGTAGCTCCACTTCCAAACTCTCATTTCATAGGTTGAACAACTATCTATCAAATGCGAATTATTCGATTATCTCATTTGATTCAAAAGTTGAAATTTTTGCAACGAAAAACTCGAAATGACCCCAATGTGCGATGCGACGGTCGATGACTACATAAAGGGAAAGTCCAAAGTTTTGGCTCCCTCCTCGCCTGGGTCTTTAGCGGCCCTCAAATTGTTTACTTTCTTGGCTGTTGTCGTTTTTTTTTTTGTGTAGCTTCCGTTTTGTGAGACCGTTGCTTGCTATTTGTTTTAACTGCCTTGTTGCTCATATTATACTTACATATGAATATCATTTATTTATTTTCTTGCATTTAAAATCAGCAGATATTTAAGTTTGCTGAAAATGAAAATACAATATTTTGTACTAATAATAAATACTTATTTTTCGGCGATTAATAATGCACTGGAAGCATTTGAATTTATATTAAAACGCATTCAGAAATTAAATAAGATTATAACTAAAAGCAATTAATCAACCAATATCAAATGCAAAACGTTGTCGATTGTCTTGCTATCAAACGGTGGAAATTACAGCAATCAGCGCATTTGTCAGCTACTTGAAAATCGTATTTTTGTATTTATTAAGCTTTGAATAAAAGTGTATAGGCGTCAATGTGTGTCATTTACAAGTTTTTAAACAATTTAATTGTTTAGTGTCAATTTGGCACCATATTCAATTGTAATTGAGCACAGGCCGCCGGTCCAAAATACTCAAGATTATGTTGTGGGAGCGCCCTGCAGCTCGAAGCCGAAATTTCAAATGCGAATACATCTGTGTGTACTTTTGGGCCGTTTTCTTTGCTTTTAACTAACATGTGCTTTTTTTCTCTCCGCTAAGGTTTCACGCATCGCAGTACTGCAAAAGTTTTCAAACGTTACGCAAATTTTTCAAACAAATGTTTTTAGTAGTAATTTAAAAAAAATTACTTAAATTCCATGCGTCTGCGTTCCAATTGTACAATTATGTTCATCAATTTGAAAAATTTGCAAGGAACTCATACGACTATCTCTTAAACTAGAGATCACGCCATATTATCAAACAACAAAGCTGAAACAAAAATTAACCCATTTAACAAGATTCGAAAATAGAGTAGGGAGTGGGGGTACTTCCAGGCGATCTCCCCCTGATGAGCAAATATTGTGAGTGGACGTAAAACAGAGGATAGAAATATCCTTAGGATACTTACCAGATTAGGACACTGTAGACAAACAGTTTACTTAAACCCTCCATCCATCTAAACTACTTGATTCTGCTGGCTCTGGTGAATGAACTATCCCCCTGATAACAATAAACTATTAAAGTATGCCATTTCTGAAATTCGACTATAACCTTAAATGAAAAATCAATGTTTCAAGTCTCCAGCTTGAAAACAGCTTGAAAGTCGAACTGATAGACGGACAGACACCATGAAAAACATTGCACAAACCCAATATACTCTTTACCTTTGGTAGTTAATTTGCTTTTGATTTTTATATGGTATGTCAGTATTTTCAGGTCTCAAACGCACTGTCACAACTCTTTTACCACGTGTTTCCAGTGTTTCCAAACGTGGCACGTACTCGTGCTCTTCTTTATTTCAAATGAAAAATGCCTGTCATTAAACATGACAACGGTGTACATTCGTTTGCCATAAGCTTTAAGCGAGCAATATTGTATAAAAAGATAAATATTTACTTGGAATGTCCATTGGTTTTGGAGTCCATTAGCCTTGAACAAGCCAAAAATCAAACTTATTCCACCACAATGCTCAAATCTCACCCGTACAATAGTTTTCAAACTGTGGTCTAGCTATAAGACAAAAATGTATTTGTTTACTGCTGCGAAGTGTTGCGCCGTGTTCAAAAAACTGTTTCGTGCTCGTGCGTGTCTTCTCTACTTCAAATCTTTCTCAGTTTATTTATTGTATGTAGTATATGAAAGCGCATAAACTTTAAAAATTGGTCAAAGTCCTCTGCTCGCCAGCGGCAGCCAAGTGCAACGAAAATGATTTCTTCCTATTTGTGCATCACGCAATGCCAGCAGACTACTAAAGCAACCATGTTTTGATCAAAACTGTAAGGAATCCAAATGTTTAACTTTTGTGGTTGTGGGCAAGCAAGTTGGAGAGATGATATTTGCCAGCTTTTAAGTGGTGGTCAGTCTGTCTGTCTGGTTGGCTGCCTGGACAGTGGCCATTAAAACGATTTACAAACTTATAAACCATTCAGCGTTGTTTGCGAATAAAAATAGCCACAATTAAATGAATTTTTGCAAGTTTTTGAACCTGCGAAAACCAAGTCACACAGAAAGACGAAAAAAAATGAAATGAAATGAAATTAACGTTGATTTTGGTTTGTACAAAGGTATGCATTAAAGCATCCAACATTTCTTTATGCAAATGTTATTTTTATTGTTAAAAACATATAGAAAAAACAATTTTTCACTAGTTTAATTATCTTGAATTTAGCACTACCGCCCACTTTCTATATCAAAGCCTCTAAACGTTAAATATACTTGTGTTTATGACAAATATCTTTGTTTACTCTTACTCAATTTAAAAGTGGGTCATTACAATCACATTGTAAACGAGATCTCTTCAATGAACACTAAACGCAAGTGATGGTCAAAATATACATATATTTCGGGTTTCTTCTCTTTATTATACGAACACAATCAATAAAAAGTCATCATATTGAACCAGTTGTGGCAACGCATTGATCCACGCCCTTGCAACAAAGATTATTAATTATGACAACTTTTTTATGACTCTGAATTCTCAGGCACATCTAAGGTGTTGCCAAGGGCATAAAACTTTATGGCCTCTTGATAAGAGCTATTTGGCTGCCAGGATCTGTATGCATCTGGGTCAACATGCATGTATGTGTATGTAGGTTAGTTGTATGTATGCATATTGCATAGGTAACAGCTACGCCCAACCCCATTGCATCTCATCACATCACATCGCATCGCATCACATAACCAAACACAAATATTTGCTCAATTAGCTTTGGTTGTAAAAGTTAAATCTGTTTGGCAGCAGCTAGGCGCGATCTTTGTTGACAGCCGGTAACATAAAATTTACACCATGTTTACATGAGCACCGCTTTTATTGACTGGCGTTCGTACTGACAAATACAGTAGGTTAACATATGTTTGTGCATAAAGGCAATGCATAAAGCTGCGGAAAAAATAATAGCATCACCTGGAAACTTTTTCTTACCGTCCAAAAGACAAACATTTGGAGTACGAAATTTTTCAAATAAAGGTGGGTACGCAGCACAGCGAAAAAAAAATTGTACATACAAAAGAATCGCAGCGGGAATTTTTTTTTGTTGGCAGCGTGTATTTTAGGCAGGGTGACCGCGCCGGCAATAACGAAATATACTATTTTGGGACCGAAATAATACCGAAATATACTATTTGAATATTCATTTAATACCACGAAATTACCAAAAAGAATTGCAGCTAAAACCCTTTAAAATTTGAATTTATTTTTGCTATTTATAAAAGAATAAATAAATAAATGCAATTGATCAGTGTCTTATATCCTTTTTATACAAGTTTATTTAACTTTTTATTGACTTAAAACTAACAATTTTTATTATAATATATAATGAGAATCAAGTGGAGACATTTCGATAAATCAACTTAAAACTATTTCAGGAACATATCATCATTAACATCAGTAATATAATATTTACATTGAGTTTAAGATAACAAGTCTTTTAGTTATACATATATGTACATATATATACTTAAATCATTTTAGTGATATAATATGTTATTTAATTTCAGATAACAAGTCTTTTAGTAACACATACATTTATCAACTTAAAGCATTTCAGTAATAGTCTCTTAAATTTAAGATATGTAAGTCTAGAAGGCGTCTTCTTTATTTGCGCTCCTCCCAAGCCACTTGCTGTTTTCGGGCAGCGTCTCCCACTCCTCCCTATATTTTTGTTAGCAATTTTTGCTGCTCATATTAATTTAAATATTTTTTACACAACTTCTCTGTCGCTAGCTTAAGAAAAGTGTGACCGAAAACAATGTACTATTAAATACCAAATTTTTTCCCAAAAATACTTCAATATACCAATATACCACAAATATACAATTGGGCAAAATCTGAGCTAATTAAATACCAAAAAGTATTTAAAATACCATATTCGGTCACCCTGATTTTAGGTACACAGCAACGTAGCAAAAACTACTAAACTGCTATCGATAGTATCGATATTATACAATATGTACACACTGGCGCTGGGCACAGGAAATACCAAAACGTATGTACATCATTTTGTGCCGACTACAGGAAAACGAATAGCAAAATGGAAAAGAAAAGTAAAAAACGTGCGGAAAATTTTAGCCACGAGGGCAAGATTATGTTGATTAAATCTGTGGAGTCGCGACCATGCCTGTGGAAGTTGACTGATAAAACTTGTTTACTTTTTGCATAGTGTGACCATGTATCTCCTAAGCTATATAGACAAAATGCCATATTTTTACCACAAATTAGTTGACTATGGTCACACAATAACACACGCTTATAATTTTTTTAATATATAAAGGAGAGTCACCAGTAGTGGACACATAAAACCGTCAAAAATCAACGTAAAGCTTAACTGTTGGTATCGTACGAAAGCTAGTTCAATTGCGCATCGATCTAAGGCATTATGCACATTCCATTCATGCTTTGAGAGATATATAACATTTAATGAAAAAAGTCAAAAACACGATTTTCCAAAAATAGCACCAGTAGTGGACACCCCCTTTTATCTTGTGAAAATAGAGCCAATAAAATAAAATAAAATGAAAAATCATGGTTTTTTTAAGCTTTTGTATTTAATGCAATTAAACAATCAAAAACAACCGAATTTATTAATTTATTAAAATTTATTACTCGTAATAAACAGTATCGCAAGCGATGCAGCGATGTATCGATTGATGTATCGCACGCTCAACATTGCTCACATAACTTATTAAAATGGCGCTAGATTTAAAAAAATTTAAGTAGTTTCTTTTTTTTAGTTTTTTTTCCACCAAAACCATCTTATTTTTTTGGTTCTTTCTCAAATAAAACCAATTAAATCGCGGCCAACAAATTTTGTTGCGAATGCACGTCTTTTCTAAGCGGGCTCATTTTGAAATATGAAGATGACACAATTGAATGAAAATATCGGTTACAATTAGTCGTGTTCAATAGGGGGTGTCCAGATTAGGGAAAAGTACGGTTTTCACATATATTAATGTAAAACCCAAAATATTGAACACAAAAAATGTTTGATTACAGTTTATGAAAGAGCATGAAACGCTTAAGAAAAAAATTATTTCCCTTTGCTGAAACTTGAAAAAATACAATTCCAAACGCGTTGAAAAGTTACAAAGTTTAGATCGAAATATCGGTACCACAGAAATTAGAGCGCGCTAGCATCAAAACTCGCCAAAATAGAGGGGGTGTCCGAATTAGGCACAGTGTCCACTACTGGCGACTCTCCCTTAATATATAATATAAATAATTATTTTTTATTAATTTGATTAATAGCTGAATGTCTTCCCTTAACAAAAAGTATCGTTATGTCTCGAAATTGCTAGTAAAGACCACCCAAAAAATATTAAAATCATTTATTACTATTAGTTGTAAGCAAAAAAAAAAGCTTAAAGCAACAATAATGTCATATTTTTCTTGTTTTGATAAAAAAATTCACTTTTGAAAGGTGATGCTATTATTTCCTTAAGTAACTTTTAGACCTTTTTTTAAAAAAAATAAATATGACCTGGAGCCTAAAACAAAAGGGTGTCGAGCCTTTATAAAAAGTATCTTGACATGGGAAATGTTTTTAGACATCTGGCCGAAGTATGGGCCTGCGCAATACAGAAGGTAACTTGGATAGACCTGCAGTGGTCAGGTACACTAGCTATCGCATTTCGATATGTCATTGTATCATACAATACAAATGAGATATTCATTTTTTCGGGAATTTTCTTAAAGTGTCTCGATTATATAAAAACGTCTTATTTGTTCGAACTTTGAAGTAACTAATTAAATAACAAATTCCATAAACAAAATTGCTCTTAAAAAAATAAAATATAATGTATATAAATATTTTTAAGGGAACATAGAACATAACAGTCAACTACGACGACATGGTACTAACTCCACTTAAAACCATTATTATAAGACTTATCCAATTTTGTTTGCCTGCTGAATAACATATGTCCCAACGCGACCTTACTTGGCAGTTTAGGCGTCAGTATAAAAAAAATTATGACAATTTCAAACTATGAAGGCGCTAAATAATATTCTTTAGTTCGTTGGCAATTTGCCGCTGCAATTTTAGAGTATTTTACCTTTAATATTTTTTTTTTTTTTTTTATCAAATTTAAGTATTAAACAAGTGGATACGTTGCAGTCGGACGCAACCGACTACGATATACTCGATACCAGTATTAAAACCGGTAAAAAGAGGCCCGATTGCAAAGCAGTACGAATGCGGGGGTGTAAGCTGCCTCAAAAATTGTCTGATACAGATGGGGATGCCACCAGCTATCTTCCTGCCAAATTTGGTGACTCTAGCTCAAAGTTTGTTAAGTGAAGGGGAAGGGGGCTGGGGGCGTTTTGGGTGGGCGTGGCATCCAAAATTTTGATGCAGATCTTTGTGGAATGCCAATTGCAATCTTCCTACCAAATTTGGTGACTCTAGCTCAAAGTTTGTAAAAGATTCGGGAAGGGGGGCTGGAGCAGTATGGGTGGGCGTGGCTCCAAAATATCTTTGGGGGTCGCTACCAGCTATCTTCGCACCAAATTTGGCGACTGTAGCTCAAACACCACGAAAGATACACGCATTCCCGTTTTTAGCGAAGCGTTAGGTTGGTTGGCGGTGGCATCCAAAGTTTTAATTCAAATTTTTGGAGGTCGTTATCACTTATCTTGGCACAAAATTTGGTGGCTCTAGCTCATAAACTGAGTTAGATATAGGCATTTCTGATTTCCAAATGCAGGGGGCTGGGGGCGGAATGGGTTAGCGTGGCTCCAAAACTTGATGCAGATCTTCGGGGATCATTACCAGCTATCTTCGCACCAAATTTGGCGACTCTAGCTCAAACACCACGAAAGATACACGCATTCCCGTTTTTAGCGAAGCGTTAGGTTGGTTGGCGGCGGCTAGGGCAGTATGGGTGGGTGTGGCATCCAAAAATTTGATGCATTTTTTTAGGGATCGTCTTCACCTATCTTGGCGCAAAATTTGGTGGCTCCCGCTCAAAAACTGAGGTAGATATAGGCGTTTCTGATTTCAAACTGCTGGGGGCGGAATGGGTGGGCGTGGCCCCAAAATTTTTGATGCAATTTTTTCGGGGATGCCAGTAGCTATCTTCCTACCAAATTTGGTAGCTCTAACTGTAACCGGAAACGGTGGATTTATCGATTTTGAGTTATCGAATTTATCGATTTGCCAGCCTCCCAGTTATCGTATAACCCCAATCTTGACACTTTATCTGTCCCGGCCATAGATAAAGACATTTGCAAAGTTTCAAGTCTTTGGTGTGGAAAAAAGGTGCGTTCATACAGACGGACAGACACCATGACGGACATTGCACAAACCCAATATACTCTTTACCTTCGGTATCGAGTATAAAAATGTTGGCTCTTGTGGCATCAAACACAAAAACGAGCCAGCAATTGAAAGTTGTTAAGTGACTCAAGACGCGTTTATTTTTACGTTTATGTTTATATTTTGCTAGGTGCTATAACCGTTTATCCAATCGCTTCAATTTTCACACTTAATTATTAATGACCCAGCTTACAGAAAATTCGCTAATTTCAGTCAAAATTCTCCTGTTCTTTTCAACTCGTAGCAAAAGTCACACAGCTGCAGTGACTACAACTCGCAGTACTCATCGTGCTCTTTGACGAGTAGACGCAATCACAGCTTCGTTCACACACAGCAGCCCGCTGGACCTGTGAGAGAAATTGATCAAATTGATCCTTATATAATACTGGATGATGAACTTAAGTACTTCTACGATGATGTGAGGGATGTAAGTATAGTTGTCATTATACATATGTATGAGATTATATAGCATGTCTTATTTATTTTTGAATTGTTTACTTTAATTAAGTAATTTTTTAAAATTTTCAAACTAAATAAATTTTTCTCAAAGAACATTGGCACATTTTGCATATGCAATTAAGTTTATATTAATGATGCTTTTAATAATTATTGTTTTGTAAACTACAGCTGAAAACTTTGCTGTGCAGGTGAATGTCTCAAATAAAGTTAGTTTAAAAACAGAACAAACAAGTGGAAACGTTGCATTCGGACGCAACCGACTGCGGTATACTCGATACCTGTTTAAAAACGAATAACAAGGGGCCTGATTGCAAAGATGAACGGATGGAGGGTGTGCGTAGCGTTCCAATATTGACTGACGCGGATCTTTCGGGGATGTCACTAGTTACATTACCATCAAATTTGGTGACTCTAACTCAAAAAATGGAAGATACACGCAAAATAGTTTTTATATGTTGGGCTGGGGGCGGAATTGGAGGGAGTGGTATCCAAAGTTTTGATGCAGTTTTTTGGGGGATGCCAGTCCGGAATATCAAGTCGATCCGATCAAAGTTGAAAGCGGAAAATCCGTTGCGTAGACGACACAAGTGAATCTTTGAATATAACTTTTGATATGTTTACACCCTTTGATCAAAGACAAGTTTATATTGTTATATCAACCTAACCTATTAACACTTTTTGTTTCGGATGATTAAGTTCGCCACACTTTTGATCACCTCCAAAATAATAACACAACTTAATTGACGGCCGTTTGTTAAAAACAATAAACAATATTATGAATAAATTGCATAGAAAACTGGTATATTGATCGTTAAATACAGTTTTAGGGGATGAAAGGGATGGTGGGGGGGAGGGTTGTAACTCTTAATATTAAATCAAGATACTCCTTTTAAAATAAAATTGTCACCTTTTTTTGTTTTTGAAGGTAAAAAATCGGACTAAAGCGAAAAAATATAATTATGATCGGACCAGCCGATTGTTGTTAATGTGTTTTGTAAATAAATAAAAATAATAACCCATTTTTCAAAGTGGTTTAATTGGTACATTATAAGTTAAGCACAATAGACAGGCATATTCCGTATGAATTGTTTTTGGCTCGGTTTTTGTATAAAGCTAGAATAAAAATCTCAACCCTAATTTATTGTCCACAGCTGTTGCAGTCAGGAACATCACAGCCAGAACTTGATACAATTGCATGCTACTACTTTGATGGCCAGGGCAAGGCCCTACGTCCCATGGTAACAATGCTGATGGCCAAGGCATTGAACTATCATCTGAACAACGAATCACAGTAAGTAATCATCAGTATGTGCCTGGCATCACGATGGCTATATTCATAAATGGCACACATTTGTTTACAAATTATTGCCGAATTTTAACTCCGTACCAGCATATTGACATTAAATATTTTTACACATTGCCTATCGCCTTGATAGTCAATTAGTACACAAACAACGACAGATAGCACTCTTTTCGGAGATGGTACACTCGGCCAGCTTAGTCCATGACGATGTTATCGATCAGTCGGACTTTCGACGTGGCAAGCCCAGCGTTAATGCATTATGGAACCACAAAAAGGTAAGCCATGAATATTTAATGCATGTGTATTTGTTGGGCAGCTACTATACGACCATCCGGATCTCAACTGCCAAAAATTACACAAACTTAATTTTACGCTTGTTCGACTTGGTCAGTAATGGATTGTGTTTTAAAAAAATACCTTCTTAGACAGTTATAAACTCATTTTGATAATCTTGAGATGCCGATGCATGAATTTGTAAGCTGAATTTATAGAAAACTTACAGTTTTCTTAACCTTATGAATTATGCACCTATTTCCAGTTACTATCCCGATATTTAAGCGATATTAAAGAAAAATACGAAAAAAAATTATCCCTCTTCTGGGTTCGTTGGAGTTATATCATTTTATACACTACACTAACGACATGCTGTTAAAAATAAAATGAATAGCACACATTTTGTGCTGACTCATAATTTATCCATTTCTTTAGTTTCCACTTTTAACATCTAATAAATTTTGTTTGCGTTTACAGGTCACAATGGCTGGCGATTACATTTTGTCGATTGCCTCGATCATGATAGCGCGCTTGCGAAGCGATGATGTGACCATCGTACTAAGTCAGGTAAGGTTTACTTTTATTTAATTTTCATACTCTGATCGCATGTAATGGGTAAAAAGGGATTATTGGTTATGTGCAAAGTTGTGTAACAGGCAAAACTAAGCAATTGTGATCCCATTTATTTCACATATATGTATATTATTGACTTGTACCATAAGCTAAGTCCGTGTAGTCTGGATGTACTAACACGTCGATGTCGCAAAATATAAGAAATGGATTTGGAATATGAATAAAACTTTCCAAGCTCACGCAGACATCGCAGAATAAAGTTGTCTTGACCTCTTCGAAGCATTATACGATACGCACAAGAATCCAAAGAGCTCTATTTATTGTTTGATTCGGCTTCTGCAATAACAATTGATTTAAAATCTGTAATGGTGCTCACAATGAAAAAAGAATCATCATTGGCCCTTTCAGAAAATTAATGGATATTGTAGAGTTTGGTTGGAACTATGTGTGTGATGAACAAACGAAGATGAACACCAAATTATTGTTTTTTCAAATCATGTTTAACCAAATCTACCATTATAAAAGCATGTGTTTATTATGTTTTACTTCTTATTACTATTATTTTCATAATAGAGGAGTAAATAGGCTGAAATTATATTGTGTTTGGTCGTAGAAAGCACAGTAGAGTTGAAAAAGGACTAATCATTAAAAAAATTAATACAAACTTCCGTATAACGAAGTTTTTTATTATAGCGAATTCATTTCCAGAACTGCAATTTGGTTCGATCAAACATTAATTTTTTATTACAAATTTTCTCTAGAACGAAGTTATTTCTTGTCTCTTTAAGATTCGATGTATTTAAGACTGTATTTTATTGAAAATTTCACAGACAAGTTGGTAGATTGTTAAGTTTTTGATTCAAATAATAAAATGCACATAAAACTATATAGGTAAGGCTAGTAGACATCTCCAGTCAGGCGGAGGCTAAATCGAATCGGCTGTTGTTGCTGATCGAAAATATATATACTTCGTGGGATCGAAGATACTTCCTTTTCGTCTGTTACATTTTTGCACGAAACCTATATACCCTTTTTCTGATCTTTCAAGTCTAATTATATAATTATGTTTTATATCCGTTTCACATTTTTCAAATGGTGTTAGTTATGGCTTGGGAACATTACTCAAACTTAGAAACTTGCTGCTAATTTTATTTGCATTAAAATGTTGGCGCGCCCTTCGCATATGTTTGATTTTGTTCACGGTTTGTGTAACTCGAATAAGTATTTTCATTCATTCATTCATATATTCTACTAAATTCGCAGTTAGTTGTCAAATAGTAAAGCAAACAAATTGCAGAGAAATATTTTGTAGTTTATAGCACAATATAAAAGTACAGTAGCATGTATGTATGGGTGTGTAGTTATCGTTTATCGCTAAAACTGTAAGGAGCTCAAGGTGAGAGCTAGAGTCACAGCTCAATCACCGGTACGGTCACCTATACATTTTTAAATCAGAATCCCAGCGAGTTTTCTGGTTGGGTGCGCGTCAACCAAATAATTTTCAATGGCAACTTATTGCGTTCGACAATACAAAAGCAACATCAATATCAAAGAAAATAATTTTAAAAAATTTGTGGTCGGATGCAAACGACAGATAAACACCCTAATACCATAAAATCGCATGCATGCGATACCACCAGTTTTGGTATCAGATTTTGCCGCAGTCGGTCTGTCGACTGCAACGTTTTTACTTGTGGTTTGGAAACGGTGGCGGTTAAAAATTTGGTAGTCATTTCTGCTTAAATGCAGAAACAAAAATTCCAACTTTTCATCTTATATTTTTATTTTAATGTTTTCAGATCTTGACCGATTTAGTTCAAGGCGAGTTTATGCAGCTCGGGTCCAGAGAAACGGAAAACGAACGTTTTGCACACTATTTAACTAAGACATACAGAAAGACCGCATCACTAATTGCTAATGCGCTAAAGGCGGTAAGCCCATCGACTACCAATTGAAATGCTATTGGAATAGTAGTTGCATTATTAAATGAAATTATTAATTGCATAAGACTTGCACGAATGCGTTTGTCGCTGTGCCCAGTTAAGAAATGGCCTGCAATTGACTTTGAAATTTTTGTTTTTCCAGACCGCCGTTATTGCGCATTCCGATGATAATGTCGCTGAAGTGGCCTTTCAATATGGACGAAACATTGGACTGGCCTTTCAACTGGTTGACGACATGCTTGATTTTGTGTCATCCACAGAGCAAATGGGCAAGCCAACGGCAGCCGATCTAAAGCTTGGTCTGGCCACAGCACCAGTTCTCTTTGCATGCGAAAAGGTAACCCTAAGTATGGGTGTGATATTAATAATAATAAAAATGAATGTTTGTCTGTATGTGCGTTATAGAACCGTTAACTATACACTCGATCATGTGATGATCTTTAGCAAAATTGTGCATAAGCCCACTAAGGTTTCTGAGTTGGTACGACCTTTTTATACTCGATACCGAAGGTAAAGAGTATATTGGGTTTGTGCAATGTCCGTCATGGTGTCTGTCCGTCTGTCCGTCTGTATGAACGCAACTTTTTTCCACACCCTTCAAGCTAGAGACTTGAAACTTTGCAAATGTCTTTATCTATGGCCGGGACAGATAAAGTGTCAAGATTGGGGTTATACGATAACTGGGAGGCTGGCAAATCGATAAATTCGATAACTCAAAATCGATAAATCCACCGTTTCCGCACACCCTTACAGTTAGAGCTACCAAATTTGGTAGGAAGATAGCTACTGGCATCCCCGAAAAAAAAAAATTGAAAAAAATTTTGGGGCCACGCCCACCCATTCCGCCTCCAGCCCCCCGCAGTTTGAAATCAGAAACGCCTATATCTACCTCAGTTTTTGAGCGGGAGCCACCAAATTTTACGCCAAGATAGGTGATGACGATCCCCAAAAAACTGCATCAAAACTTTGGATGCCACGCCCAGCCATACCGCCCTTGCCAACCCCAGCCGTCCCAACTTTTCGTTAAAAACGGGAATGCGTGTATCTTTCATGGTGTTTGAGCTACAGTCTCCAAAATCGGTAAGAAAATAACTGGTCACGATCCCCAAAGATCTGCATTAAAAATTTTGGGGCCACGCCCACCCATTCCGCCCCAGCCCCCCCGCAGTTTGAAATCAAAAAAGCCTATATCTACCTCAGTTTTTGAGCTACAGCCACCAAATCTTACGCCAAGATAGGTGATGACGATCCTCAAAAACTGCATACAAATTTTGGATGCCGCACCCACCCATACCGCCCTTGCCCACCTCAGCCGCCCCAACTTTTCGTTAAAAGCGGGAATGCGTGTATCTTTCATAGTGTTTGAGCTAGAGTCTCCAAACTTGGTAGGAAGATAACTGGTAGTGACCCCCAAAGATATCTTGGCGCCACGCCTACCCCAAGCCCCCCTTCCCCAACTTTTAAAAACTTTGAGCTAGAGTCACCAAATTTGGTAGGAAGATTGCAATTGGCATTCCACAAAGATCTGCATCAAAATTTTGGATGCCACGCCCACCCAAAACGCCCCCAGCCCCCTTCCCCTTCACTTAACAAACTTTGAGCTAGAGCCACCAAATTTAGCAGGAAGATAGCTGGTGGTATCCCCATCTGTATCAGACAATCTTTGATGCAGCGTACACCCCTGCCGCATCCGTACCCCTTTGCAATCAGGCCTCTTTTTACCGGTTTTAATACTGGTATCGAGTATATCGCAGTCGGTTGCGTCCGACTGCAACGGTTCCACTTGTTTTACCGTGACATTTGTGCATTTCATTGTGAGTTGAATTAATTTAGATATGGCAGTAGGCAATTTAAAAAATCAACTTGCTATGAAAAGTGTAGCTAGAAATTCTCCCAATCAGTCTAGCCAGTTGCTCGTGAGTGGAATCACAATAGATTTAAACAATTCTCGAATAATGAATTTTTTTCACTTCAAATTTTCAATCTGTGTTTGAACAGCCGGTTCAATTAGATTGGATACATTGTGATATTCGGATTGTTAATTGACATCTAATAAATTCAAACGCATATTCCACGTCGATCCCGTTCTATTGTGCCGCCAAAGCGACAGTTATTTGGCTGATCTACCCCTCAAGCACGTAAGAAAAGAGCATTACTACATGCCGCATAGACCCAGTCATCTGAATCATCGGAACAAAGAATGGTGAGGTTAGAAACTCATTGAATTCGTACTACTCAGGCTCGGTTGTCTGAGACAACTGAACAGCGGAAAAGATGGCGCCAAAATGTTTGAATGAGCACCGCTTGATCAACAAAATAACTCAGTAATGTGTATTGTCTTTCCATCAAATTTAGTTTAGTTGGTAGCGTAGCAAGGCGCGTTATCAAATATTATTGAAACCAATTACAGCTTTTGCTTTTTGTTGTTCAGATTAGCCTGTTGCATTTCCTACTTTGCTGTCACATGTGATACTGAGTAATGATCATAAAATCGATGATATAATGCTGCCGCTTGAATGTATGCAACGCGTGCCTTCAAATTCGTTTATATGACATTTTTAGTTTTACATTTTGTTTACTATGCACGCTGTGATGAACGGGCACCTGTAATGCGTTTTAATTAGGCTCTTTATTCTAACGTTCACATTAACAACTGCAGGAGTAGGGGATAAGTGCACATGATGCCAATATAAAAATATTTAATTCGAATGCTTTTTATTTATATTCCATAGTATCCCGAGCTGAATCCTATGGTGATGCGTCGCTTTAGCGAGCCAGGCGATGTGGAGCGTGCCTTTGAGCTAGTCCATAAATCACATGGACTCGAGCAGACACGTTTTCTGGCTAGGAAACATTGTAATGAGGCGATACGGCTAGCTCAAGAGCTGACTGATTCTCCCTATCAGAAGGGACTGCAGGTTGTTGCCGATTTAGTCATCAATAGAATGAAGTAGAAGGAACAAAAAAAAAGAACAAAAACAATATACTATTAAGATAAACGCGGGCAACAGTTAATGATAATTAAGTCAGCAAGCAAAGAGTAACATGCTGGAAAATATGTAGCAATTTATTATTTAGTTTTTAAGCTTTGTTTTTGACATGTAAATAACAACGTAAATACAAAGATATTTTTATACAGATAATAAATACAAGTTTGAGAGATTTTTTGAATAAACCTTTTAAAACATGTTGTAAATACAATATCTTATTTGCAAAGCCCATGTCGAGATCTCCGTACCTCCTTGCAATCAGGCCTCTTTTTACTCGTTTTTAAACAGGACTGCAACGTTTCCAATTATTTTTATACTCGATACCGAAGGTAAAGAGTATATTGGGTTTGTGCAATGTCCGTCATGGTGTCTGTCCGTATGTTCGCAACTTTTTTCCACACCTTTTAAGCTAGAGACTTGAAACTTTGCAAATGTCTTTATCTATGGCCGGGACAGATCAAGTTCTAAGATTGGGGTTCTACGATACCTGGGGGCTGGCAAATAAGTTCGATAACTTAAAATCGATAAATCCACCTATTCCGCACACCCTTACAGTTAGAGTTACCAAATTTGGTAGGAAGATAGCTACTAGCATTGCCGAAAAAAATTGCATAAAAAATTTTGGTGCCATGCCCACCCACTCCGCCCCCAACCCCCCCGCAGTGTTAAATCAGAAACGCCTATATCTTCCTCAGTTTTTGAGCTACAGCCACCTAATTTTGCGCCAGGATAGGTGATGACGATCCCAAAAAAAGCTGCATCAAAACTTTGGATGCCATGCCCACCCATACCGCCCTTGTCCACCCCAGTCGCCCCCACTTTTCTTTAAAAACAGGAATGCGTCTATTTTTCATACTATTTGAGCTTAAGTTTGCAAATTTGGTAGGAAGATAGCAATTGACATCAATAAAAGATCTGCATCTGCATTGGATGCCATGCCCACCCATAACTCCCCCAGCCCCCCCCCCCAACCTTTTGCAAACTTTGAGCTAGAATCACCAAAATCGGTACGAAGATAGCAATTGGCATTCCACAAAGACCTGCATCAAAAACTTGGATGCCACGCCCACCCATAACTCCCCCAGCCCCCCTCCCACCCTTTTTACAAACTTTGAGCTAAAGTCACCCAATTTGGAAGGAAGATAGCTGGTGGCATTCCCATCTGTATTAGAAAATTTTTGAGGCAGCTAACACCCCTGCCGCATCCATACCCCTTTGCAATCAGGCCTCTTTTTACCGGTTTTAATACTGGTATCGAGTATATCGCAGTCGGTTGCGTCCGACTGCAACGTTTCCACTTGTTTTGTTTGAACTAATGCATAATTCCTTCTCTTTACTTAATTAGAATGGGTCAAAAAAATCTACTATTTTTCCGCTGTGCGTCGGTGTTTAACCAGATTTTACCACCGAGCTCATATTTTTCACATAAGAAGCGAGTCAGAAATTCGAGAGCCTTAAATAATTGAAGTTAATTTATGGGGTAATCCATGTTACCATGTTGTGAGTTTGGTAGGGCAACCAAGTTGTGTGTTATAACTAGAACTAGAAGAATATTTGGTGTGTGCAATGTAGATAGGAGCTTCATGCTTGCTTCTTCGATATGATTCATAATGCTTGGAATTCGGACTCAGCTGGTATGCAGACGGTGTGAGAGGTGGAAACGGCATTTATACATATATATCTTGGCGCACCAAGCAAAGATCGGGAGGCCGCATTTAATTTTTAAAAGCATTAGAGCCGGGGTGATTTTTTCGAAGGTTTAAACATGTATGCTAATTTAAAATTTATTTTTAAATGACAGTTTGAAGTCGAAGGTTAAATTTCTAACATTTTGTATACATTTGTTTTAGAATTTCAAGACTGAGTAAGCACTTTAGTGCTTGCGGCAAATGTGGAGCATTGTTGACTCGGGCTATGAAGGTGCGAGTTGTCATAAAAGCTTTTATAGGATTATAAAGCACTGCAAGTAACCCCAAGTGATTCAAGCCCATTTGAAATCAGTCGCCAAGATGGTTTGTTCAAAGAGCGTTCGACACGAAGTGTTGGATTCACAACAAAGCGTCCATTCAATCTTTTGATGTTAATTTTTTTGGGAAGTTGCCAGCTTCCTTCCACTTCGCGGTGTATCAACATGTTTTCCTAGGCCCGCAGTGGGCTTTATTAATATAAATTAATTTAAATGAATTTTTTATGAATTTCTCTAACTTGTTCATTTATTGTCAAATCAAAAATGTTTAGGCAGGTGAATAAATGACACATGCTATCCATTATCGCGCTTGCTCGCGCTTATTGCAAAGTAGGTTCGTGACAGCGTCTGTCTGAGACGAAGACGCTATTTTGAACGCTCTTACCAATTGCACACTCTTTAGATTCTCTACTCTGTGCTTGAGCTGAATGTGATCAAAAGTTCACAGATTGCTTAACATCATCATGTTTGTGAGGGGGCTGTTTAACTAGGTTAATGCTTGACTACAATATTGCAGTCACCCAAAACAATATTGATAGTTGTGGAAACTCTTCATTGTTATGCAAACACACAAAAATCAGGTCAAACTGGAGAACCTAGGCGCCACTCCAAGCCAACCCCAAAAGCACGCGCCTATAAATAAAGTCAATATATATTTTATGTCCAAGTCCCGTTCAAAAGCACTTCAGCTCAATTGCAGTGTGCGCAAACATTGGCAGCGGCAGTGTGCTAATCAGGGGAAATATTTAAATAGACAGAAAGCTTGTTTCGCAAATGAGCTGCAATCCTGGCCTGACTTAACAAACAACTTCAAGGACAGAAGCGCGAGGCTTACGTGCAGCTTGTGCACCGTCCTAACCTAAACTATCAATTATTTGCTGGCTAGCGACGCTGCCTAGACAACCAAAGTGAAGAGGTAGGCCAAAAGTTAAACCCATTAGCCGTGCCAGGCACGGACCAGCTCGACCAACTAGACTAAGATATCGAAGGTTTGGGTTTTGTACGGAACTGTTTCAGTAGCGCGATATTTGCTGAACGTAACGCTACTTCCGCTTTCGAGGCGCTCTTTCTCTCTCTCCGAAGGATGACGACCAGCGATGAAATGGGCGCCTTTTGCCACGACCACACACAAAATCCGTTGTTGTGGTGCGATGAGAAGAAGCGGCTTGTTGAGCGTAAGAACGCCGAGGAGAGTCTACGTATGTGGAGACGACGCAAAGCTGAGGAATGTGCTCGCAAGGAAAAGGATAAACAGGAGGTAAATATCTTATTATACAACCAATTTAATCAATCGATCCTAGATTATTTAGTTCATTACATTCCATTATAACAAGAAAAAAATTCGTTAAAGAGAAAATTCGTATATAATGGGTTGATTGAATCAAATAGCAGGGTTCTGGAAATGAATTCATCATATAAAAAGTTCGACTGTACAAACTATGCTGCCACTTACTACACATTAAAAGATTATTGTAACTAGTGCTTATGTAGAGCCAATGAAAATTTATTAAAAGAACATCAACAATCTAAATATGTAAGAAATTAAGGTAACGCTGAACAACATATAACCGTAACGTAATCGATACAGTGGTAGCTATTAACTTTGGATTTTGCCAAAAAACGTTTGCAACAGCGCAAATGTACATAGATTTCTCAGGTGCAGAGTGCAAACGGTGTTACCAGTATTAAAACATCTGGTAGTTGTCTAGTTTGCAAAGGGGTCACGCCCACCCATACTTGCCCTAGTAGCCCCCAGCTGCTTTGGTAAAACCGTGTACGCGTGTATATTTATCAGCTTTTGAGCTAGAGTCAGCAAATTTGGTAGGAAGATAGCTGGTAACGACCTTCAAAGATCTGCATGAAAAAAAGGTTGATGACACGCCCACCGTAACCGCCCCCAGCCCTCTACCCCCACATTTTTAAAACTGGTATGCGTATATCTTTTGAGCTGAACCAAATCCACCAAATTCGGTCGGAAGATAGCTGGTGACATCCCACAAAAAACTGTAGCAAAAATTTTGATGTCACGTTTATCTATCAAAATTGTTGAGCTACATCAGTACATTTTTAAAGGCAGTGTACACCCCTTCCGGTTCCATATCCCTTTGCAATCCAGCCTCTTGTTACCTGTTTTTAACCAGGTATCGAGTATACCGCAGTCGGTTGCGTCCAACTACAACTTGTTTTTAGCTGGTATAATCAGTGTATTTCACCCCTCAGCCTACCTCAACCTCTATAAAACACGAACATTTACATATGGTAAGACACGTAGTCCAAGTGATGTGCGGTGGGCTGCTGCAGATCTATGACAACAGCTGAATAATAGATATAGAAATTTCATCAGCTTTTTAAACTGGCATCACCTATCCAGGTACAAGAAACTGAAGCATTTTTAAATACAGATCTCAATAAAACACAACCTTTCGTATATATAGCCCCTATGGAAGTCCGCTAGCAGATTCACAAACTTAGAATCAATAAAGCCCTTGGCTACGATGGTATGGCCGGCAGAGTTGCAACTTCGTTGAAAAATGCTGTCAACACAATGTTTCATAAACCTGGACAACCAGAACATCTTGTTGAGTCAACGACCAATACGTTTGCTTCCCACTTTCGCAAATTTTCTTGAAAGAATATTTCTCGAAATGTTATCGAAGATTGATGCTGTCCAGAGAGTGAAGAACAAGATAATCAGGTGATACAACATGTCCTTTAAGCATTGGAAACAACAGTATAGCTCTGCGGTGTAGTTGGATGTTCAGCAAGCGTTTTATTGCGTTTGGCATAATGTTTTATTATTTAAACTGAAATCTCTTTTACCATATACACAGTATAAAATTTGCTTTCTAAGTCTTACCTGATTGACTGCTTATTTAGTTCCTATATGGAAAATAACTAAATTCCGTGATAATTTGCAGTAGCTATGACATTATACTTTTGTATGTGTGGCAGAATAAGTCATTAGTCCTATATACATATGTATATAATTTGGTTGATCAAATTGGAATGAGAGGTCTAGTGGTTGACTGTTGTCCCAAAGATCAGTTGATAATGGGCTTTTAAGGTATTCCTTCGTCTACTAACTTCTATAATTTTGTTTTTATCAGTCGATTCCCAAGATCCCGGTGAAGGACCTTGTTTCGCACATAGAATGGGGCACCTACAAAATTGCGGAGAAGTTTGTTCTGGAATGTTCGTATTGTTCCTATATTAGACTCAGCAGACGTACCCCGAATTTGAATTTCATACAGCCAAACAAAATAATGAATATCTTTTTGTATGTTTTGACTGTTCTTATTTCTAATAGTATTGATTTTAGGGATATTAACTTAGTTTTTGAGTCGCTAGCTTTTGAAGGTGAGTTGAATGACCTTTACGCAAATTTTGTGACTTGGCCAGAAGTTGGTTCAACAAACAATTCAAAAAGTTTGCCTTTGCCAATACGTTGTTAAGACCAGAAGCAAACCAATTGCATGGGAATTCTTAGGAGTTCGCGTGTTAACGATGTTGAAGCCAAATTTAACTTGACTGAGTTCGAGCAAAATATAAAGTGGGTAAATAAAAAGCAAGCGCGCTCTACATTGCAACTATAACAGCAACCTACAAACAATGACGAAAAGAAAATTGACATGGCTCGACATAGGGCTGTGGATTAAAATGGAATGAGGGAACAAGCCAAACGCCATGTAACTAATTATCTTTTGATTATTTGCAGTATTACGATTTGTTTCTGCAACACTGCCCGTGGGGAAGGCCCGGTGGGGGTGCTCCAAACGTGGAGGTGCGAAGGAAGGATATTACCGCAGTTGGACTACATTCCACACCAACAGTTGTAAGCTATGTGCTATGATGCAATAAATATCTGAATCATATTGGATTATTTTTATAATGTGTACCACACAACCATCTTTTTTTTCAACATCATTTCAATTACTGCTGACTACTGCGCATCGCATCAACTCACTGCAGCCTTGTCGATACAATGAATACTTTACCATGCAAAAAAACTGTCACAAAAATCCACTGGCGACGTACCACCATCATCATCACCATCCGCCTGGTCCGGGCGGTCGTTTGACACATGCCCATTCTATTCATCATCTGCAGGAGAGTGGACCACGGAGCAGCACTGTAACCATCTGTGAGCGAGAGCACCCGCCAAGGGGAGGTGTCAGCCAGGCCTACAATGTGAACAGTGATGGTCTGCAAATCGATGTTAAAGAGCACCCATCAATGTCATACCGCAGTAAAAGACACTTGGACATTGAACTGAGCTATAAACCCTCTCCGCTGTGCAAGGGTAAGCCAGTGCTCGAAAAGATTGCTGTCAATAATGAAAGCCAACACCCGGTGCAGGAGAAATTCGCCTGCCAAAAGAAAAAACTACAGGCCAAGTGTGAAAAGCCAGTGAGCGACAGTTACTTTTCACAAGGGGCGAAGCTTTTTTAATCATATTATCATTTGACACTTTCAGCCTTGTAAAGAGCCCTGGGGCAAGGCCGGTCCGGGAGGCAAGCCCTGGCGTAGCCCCAAAGAAGTAGGCAGCACTTTTATGAAATCGCTGGTAGGAATAATTTCAATAAGTATTGTAATTGTATTCACATTAAATTAATAATGTAAAGGGCTGGACAAATAAGGAAATGCTAAAAGATTTGGACCAGGATAATCCCGTTACTCCCGCTGAAAAAAACACATTTCGCAAATCAAAAGGCATTAAGACGATCAAGCTTCAACGCTGTTGCGAGGCTTGCACTTGCACTTGCCCCGCCATGAACAGTTCCAGTCCATTGAAACCCTCTAGAAAGATTGCTGCAGTAGTTCCACCTGCTTCCGAATGTGACAAACGATCGTCACCTAAAGAGTGCAAGCCTTTAAAGCTTTGTACACAACTGCTGCGTGGTCAGTGTACAGGCAGCACCGGCCACAGCACTGGCACTCCGGATGTGATCTTGGAGAGCGGCGGAGATGGCGTTGAGCTGGTGCCATTGCTGGCCCGTAGGCGTGGCTTACACCGCCCTATAAGCCTATCGAGTACGGATGTGACAAAGAGGACGCCATCGCATGATAGGTACGCCCACCCACAACCCAAGCACAAGTCAAAGCCCAAACAAGAGCAGAACATCAACAACATCATCAAGAACATTATTCACATGAAGCGGCATTCGAAAAACTTAAATTGCAAGCTGCAATGCTGCGGTTGCGGGTGCCTCGCAGCCACGCCACCCCCCCATGCGCCCACCTGCTGCCTTAAGCGGCTCACCCTGCACATACGTTAGTCCAACTCAAATTCGATCTATCAATCTGTTTGTGTGTGTGTCTCTTTTATTTTGTATGATTGTGTCAACCAAATCTGTATCTGTTTCTGTTAATGTATATTTGTCTTGGATTCGATATTTTCGTTTGCACCTAGTACATCAATATTACTGTTACCTTTTCTCATTTGCTTGCTCTGCGAGGTCAGCTTACAAAATTCATAGCAGTTCAATACAATTTGATATCATCGCGTCTTTATCTTTGTGTTTTTGAATGGTTTCCAATTTTTTTTTTTTTTTTTGACTCATTCAGCAACAATATATCAATTGTAATACAAGTAAAAGTATAGCAACCAAAAGAGAAAACCCAAAACACACCCAACTAAAAACTAACTAAACAAACCATAATCTAAATCTTCTATGTATATTTCCGTGAAAATCGAATCCAAAAAATCTAACGAAATGAAATAAAACGAATTTGAAACTCGTATAAAACAAAAAAATGACTAACCAAACCAACAAAATAATGCTGCTGCTGTTGCTGCTGCCCACATCACCCCTACTGTTACCACGTTGACAAACATCAACCTCAAATCTAAAATCAACACATCCCACTGTGGCCATTTAATGCAGAATACAAACGGCCGCCGATATGCGCTACCTGCACGATTTAAATATGCAAATAGCACAGAAACGGCGCTCGGTCAGTGTCTTCAGGCAGATGGACCGCGACTTGTGTAATCAACATTTCAACACATTCGAAACATTTTGGGGTCGGCCCGGACATGGCGCACCCTTTGGCAATAAGATAAACAAATTGAAGTTGGACGAGTTGCTTTACGGCGCCGCCTCTGAAATATCGTAAACTGTAATTTGTTCAATGCAAATCGTTTGCTTGAATTTAAGTTTTTGGCGCCAAGGGCAAGCTCAAGTTCTTTGCTTCTATGCAGGAAAGGTTGAATTCAAAATTTTGTCAACTTGCTTTGTTGGCAAGTTGTCCAAAGTTTCGCATCAATCACCACGGTTCGATTTACACAAAAGATTTTAAATATTCTAAGAACTAAATAAGACATTAATACTTTCTAATACGTGACTATTAATAATAATAATTTACTATACTAAAAATAAAATATTGTGGAAATAAAATATATGGATGTGTATACCATTAAAATTTCTAGCATTGAACAGTGCCTCTCCAAACGTTTTATAGGAACTTTAAACAGAAGTCGCAAACAATCGATAGTCGTTGCCATCGATTTCTTCCACAGCAATCGATATCTATCGCTCGTTTTCGATACCTATAATAAATAAACATAATTAATCCTGCAATACCCAATTAATTAGTATTTTTGATGGTTATCAACTCCTTTCGTTAGTAATGCAGGTTTACTTTACTCATGTAAGTCATATCGTTCCCGCCTTACGTACTGTTGCCTTACACTGAAGCTGGTGCCCTAGAACTGGGTAGCCATCTCCATCTCACGGCCATTAGTATGGGTGGAGATTTTAACACGAATTTGTTATTTGTTATTTGATGTTGTTAAATTATTCCACTACAATGGACACAGTTTTTTCATAGATTTTTAAATAGATTAGACTCCAAAATTTATATTATATTGAGACGCCTAACGAAAGTGGGTGTAAGTACGTTTCTCCACACTTCCTTATACGCCTGTTGGACCAAAGTGCTGATAAGTGCTTCGGGAACACACAGCTTCTACAAGACCTCCGCGCTATCCTCACAAGGGAAATACGACCTCTTAAAAAGCAATCCGTCCTCGAACTTCAGATCTTGGGAAACGGTTAGCTTCTGCTCTAAACTACTTTATGCATTCGAGGTACTTGTCAAATTCCATCTCTAACTCGAATTTTGTAAGCTCTTCCACATGAAACGGCTGAGAGAGCATATCAGCTACTACTTTGTCATTGCCTTCGCGATGTTTGATTCAAATGACCATCTTGCCAGCTTTCCGCTCAGATCGTTGAGCGACATTAACCACTAAACGGAACGTTGCGACTGCGTCGTCTGACATCTCAAACTTCTTCCCGATTTTTAAACAGTAAGTTAGCGGTGCTGAACGGCTACTAAAATCGCTGATGAACCGTCTGTACCAGGGAGCAATTCCCATGAAGCTCGTCAACTGATTCGTGGTCCTCAGGAGGGGAATCTGAACATTCGCATCAAACTTGCTCGGATGCGATCGGAGAGCTCCGTAACCAGCACTGTAACCTAAGTACCTCAGAATCCGAAGACAGAACTTACACTTTTCCAGACCGATGGTAAGATTTGTCCACTTAAAAATCTGAGCTACCTGATCTAACAGCTCCATATGTTGCTGAAAAGTCCTGGACGTTATCAGCAGATCGTCCAAATACACGAACAAGCCGTTCCGCAGACGTAGGAGAATCACCTAGTCCATCAGACGCCACAGTTGCTGTGCGAAATTACTCAGTCCAAAAGACATCATATGGAACTGGTAAAGTGAACGTCCATGAATTGTGAAGACGTATATATTTTGTTGTTGTCTTGAAGAAGTATTTATTATATTAAGTTTACACTTTTTAGGGCATCGGTCTTATTTAGCAAGGTTGCATATGTTGCAGCTGTTAATTTAATTCATTCTCCCTGCACCCATGAAATGGGTAAAATGGGTAGAAAAGTTTTGTGCGATAGAATGTAACAGGAAGAAGGAAGCATCTTCGACCTCACAAAATATATATATTCTTGATCAGCATCAACAGCCAAGTCAATGTAGACACGTTCCAATTTTATATTCTCATCTCATGTAATGAGCGAAAATGTATAATGGTTTTGTGCAAATGTCCGTCTCCATGAACGTGTCGATCTCGGAGACTTTAAGAGCTAGACACAGAAATAACTGCATTGCTGGCAATTAAAAACAAATGGAAACGTTGCAGTCGGACGCAACCGACTGCGATATACTCGATACCAGTATTAAAACCGGTTAAAAGAGGCCTAATTGCAAAGGGGTACGGATGCGGCAGGGTTGTAAGCTGCCTCTGATACAGATGCGGATGCCCACAGCTATCTTCCTTCCAAATTTGGTGAAACTAGCTTAAAGTTTGTTAAAGGTGGGGGAAGGGGGTCTGGGGCGTTATGGGTGGGCGTGGCACCCAAATTATTCCTGCAGATTTTTTGGGATGTCAGTTTCGATCTTCCCACCTAATTTGGTGACTCTAGCTCAATGTTTGTAAAAGGTTGGGGAAGGGTGGGTCGCCACCAGTTATCTTCCTACCAAATTTGGAGATTCTAGCTCAAACACTATGAAAGATACACGCATTCCCGTTTTTAACGAAAAGTTGGGGCGGCTGGGGTGGGCAAGGGCGGTATGGGTGGGCGTGGCATCCAAAGTGATGCAAATTTTTGGGGATCATCACCTATCTTGACGCAAAATTTGGTGGCTCCAGCTCAAAAGCTGAGGAAGATATAGGCGTTTCTGATTGAAAACTGCGGGGAGCTGGGGACCGAATGGGTGGGCGTGGCACCAATACTTTTAGATGACATTTTTTCGGGGATGCCAGTAGCTATCTTCCTACCAACTTTGGTAGCTCTAACTGTAAGGGTGTGCGGAATAGGTAGATTTATCGATTTTGAGTTATCGAATTTATCGATTTGTTATCGTAGAGCCCCAATCATAGAACTCGATCTGTCCCTTCCATAGATAAAGACATTTGCAAAGTTTCAAGTCTGTAGCTTAAAGGGTGTGGAATAAAGTTGCGAACATAACGACAGACAGACGGACAGACTGACAGACGGACAGACACCATGACGGACATTGCACAAACCCAATATACTCTTTACCTTCGGTATCGAGTATAAATATAGCAATTTATAGCATAAGTTTAAAAACTGCTAAGGTGAACCTCACCAGTGGCACTTCCTCTAATTGGGGCTAGTGTCCTTCATGTTTTAAACACAGTATAGGTAATGCATTAAGTAAAAACAAGCTGATATTTTTGTAATAAACAATATTTTTTCAGAATTATGGCAGATCAAACTGCAAATTTAAATCGATAAATGCCAATACTCAATATCGATAAATCCTTATTGAAGATTCCGGCATTTCCGGTCTCAAAATGCAAGGGGGTTGGGGTCGGAACGGCTCCCAAATAAATAATTTTTGACACGTGTATGTATGTTTGTATTTTAAGGCTGACTAATTAAAAAAGCCATTGCAACAAAACAAAAAAAAACAGTTGGAGCATACCAATTTAAAAAAAACAAGGGTAATGGTACAAAAGACTGTATTAAAATATTTTTCTGCATCTGACAGAGCTAGTAGTTTTAATACTCACAGCAACATTTGGCGCATTTAAAACTCATACATTACCACACAATAGAGTGTCATATATTGTATCGCATTCCTTTGAATGTTGTTGGCCCTAAGGCACAAGGCTGCCGTACTAATAATTCCGCAGTGCTTAAACACCAAAAAAATGTCAGACTGAACAAGCTACAATTCATCATAGAGAGGGAACTGACCCATCCGGTTAGGTTATTATACGTTTAATGCCATGCATCAATGGCTGGTGTTTGGATAATTAAAGAACAATATAGAGACCAGAGAGCTGTTAGAAGTATGTTTGAAGTTCCAACTCTGATCACCCTTGCCAAACGTTTGTCAAACGACATCGGGTTATCCGTGAAGAAACGTAGCGTAGCTTTTATCAACCGCAATACTCGAAGTGTAAGTAGCGGAACAAAAATACTCTCTGCCTGAGTTTGATGTCGTAAAAGACGAACACGATGTGTCTGTTTCTTTGCATTCGATTTGGTTTGTTTGTGCGTAGATGCCGATGTTTATGTTATCCCTAAAAAACAACAACGCAAGAAAATACTTGATCCATGGACTCTCGCTTGGCTCGATGACTCCGAGTCACAACATCTAGTCTACCTCAGCAGGTAAGAGTTGTTAAACCGCTGGCGACTCTGGGTAGACGACGAGCTAGCTGAAACGTTTTCCAGTCACCTAACTAAGCTGACATAGAAAATCTCGATAAGACCCATGAGCAGAGGGGCCTGCCAATCCGTGCGCATCTTTTTATAATGTTGACCTTCAACGCTATACCAACGACCCAGCATTTCCCCGGGCCTGCGGAAGTTAGCGAGGATTCGTATGATCTATAAGTTTGGCAAGATTGAGGATAGCCCACAGTCATATCGGCCGTTCAGTCTCCTGCCTTCATTATCGAAGGTATGGGAGCGACTGATTGTTGCTAAACTTGTGAGAATTATGTACAATTTTGTCATTTTTCCGTATGACTACTGCTATGGTATTTTTATCGATTTCAAGCAGGCCCACGTCTGCTTCAAAAAAAAGTGTTGAAACGTTGCAGTTGGACGCTACCGACTGCAGTATACCTATTCAAAAACGGATAAAAATAAGCATGATTGCAAAAGGATTCAGATGCGGCAGGGCTGTAAGCTGCGTTCAAATATTGGCTGATGCAGATCTATCGGGGATGCCACCAGCTATCTTCCTAATAACTTTCGTGACTTTAGCTCAAAAGCTGATAGAAATACATACACGCATTCCCGGTTTTAGGGAAGTGGCTGGACTAGGGCGATATGGGTGGGCGTGGCATTCAAAGTTCTGATGCATACCTTTAAAGGCGTAGAAACCACAATCTTCTTATCGTACTGGGCCCCTTCCTGTATAATCTCTGCATGGTGGAAAAACCCACTCCCGCCGTTCTTGAGGACCTCACTGCACCGGGCAAGTTTCTCATTGCCACATTGACAGTATTCCACGCTGTCTCTTGCATGATGGGAGTCCCCTGCAGCCTTGATATCATGCCAAGTACCTGAGGATCACCATGGACGGGATACTCTGATTCTGGCCTGAAGCCGACCAAGCTTGTAGAAATATTCCACGCTATGAATGTTGTGTTGTAATAAAAATATTTGAATTTTTTCCCTTCACTTTAAAAAGATAACGAAAAACAGACTGTGACTTCACTAATTTCCCTTCATTTAGGAGCCATTTGTTATAATCCGACCTACTCTTCCCAACACTGTATTGATAGCCAGCTGGCTAATCGGCTGCCCAGGGATGGATACGACCTCGACACAGATAACATTTTCGCAATCGGACAATTTTAAAATAAACAAGGTATTATTTACCCCCATCCCTACCTATGAATTGGCTTTTAACTAAAGCCCGCTTCACACGACCGCTTTTTCTGTATCTTTTTTTTTTAAAAAGCCAGCGCTCTCGTGTGAATACACAAAAATTTTAGGTCCGGCAAAAACCGTCGAATTAGAAAATAGAACGTGTTCTATTTCAGCACTTTTTTGCGTCGGTCAAATTTGTGCCACTATTATGTTAATATAAAAAAGGCGTGGTTTTGGTGTTTTTTAGTAATTGTTAGCAATAAATAATGTAAACAAACTTAAAAATATGTCGCCAAAGGTAAATAATATAAACATGTTTGATATTTAATATTATACAACGAATTTATTTTTTTTCGTCCGTATACATTTTGATGTTGTTTACGTTTTTCATATATGTTTGTGTTGAATTAAATAGAGAAGTGTGACCAGGTTGTGTAACAACAAAAAGTGATGGGATTTTGGATTTAACCGATGCGAATAATGTGAATGCCAACATTTTTGGTCGGTTAAAAAAAGCTACAGAAAAAGCGGTAGTGTGAAGCGGGCTTAAACACATTACAACTTACCTCGGCATCAACATATTATCGACCCACCCACACACAACAAAATTAATTAAATTTAATTATAATAAGTAAATAATTGGGGCAGAAATGAATATTTTGGTGCGGGTGTGAACAAATACTAAATTTGTTCATACACTCCGTTCCAATTAAATAGCACATATTTATTTTATTTAACCAAATAAAAAACATTATGGTTTTAAGTGTATATTTATAATGTGATTAATATTATTTATTAGAAAAATAAAAAACTTAAATAAGTTCAACCATTAAGCCCGCTTCATACGACCGCTTTTTCTGTAGCTTTTTTTTAAAACAAGCCAGCGCTCTCGTGTGAACACACAAAATTTTTAGGTCCGGCCAAAAACCGACGAAAAAATGAGAAAATAGAACGTGTTCTATTTCAGCACTTTTTGGCGTCGGTCACATTTGTGCCACTAACATGTTAACGTAAGAAATGCGTTTTTGGTGTTTTTTAGTAATTGTTTTCAAAAAGTAATGTAAACAAACTGAAAAATATGTCGCCAAAGGTAAATAATATAAACATGTTTGATATTTAATATTATACAACGTATTTATTTGTTTTCGTCCGTATTAGAGATGGGATCGGGAAAGAAATTGCTTCCCATCCCGTCCCGAAATCAAATTCAAATCAAAATTTTGGGTCTATCCCACGGGTCCCGACATTTTCCCGAAATTTTTTTTTTCAAATAAGTGTGTATATATTTTTTTTTAAAATATAGTCTTACTTTAAATTTCAATTTTTGTTTAAAAAAAATATTTTCTCAAAATTTGTTTGCAATTAATCGAGTTCTTCTCTCTTCCAAAATTCTACTGGCAGTAGAAAAAACCCATTCGCTGGTGGCAGAAGACGTTGGAACGTTGAGCACTTGCCTGGAGAGCATTTGCAACAATGGCAAATCATTTCGTAATAGTGAAAATACATCTAAATGCTCCCATTTATTGCACTCGCGATATATCGTGTCACTTAAAATGCAATCGGTGGGTAATTTCGATAAATACAGAACATTTATCGAGTACATTTTGTTTGGGTCCCGACTGATTTTTGAGTCCCGACAGGTTTACCGGGACCCGTGGGAATTTCGGGATCGACCACTTATCCCGACTTTCCCGGATTTTTTTAAAATCGTTCCCATCCAGCCCGATCCCGATAATTTTTTCGGGACCCGCGGGATTCCCGAAAATCCCTATCCCGACGCCCATCTCTAGTCCGTATACATTTTGATGTTGCTTACGTTTTTTATATATGTATGTATGTTTGTGTTGACTTAAATAAAGAAGTGTGACCAGATTGTGTAACAACAAAAAAGTGATGGGATTTTGGATTTAACCGATGCGAATAATGTGAATGCTAACATTTTTGGTCGGTTAAAATAAAGCTACAGAAAAAGCGGTCGTGTGAAGCGGGCTTAACCCTATGAGCAAATGAAAAACTTTAAAAGAATAAAAATAGCACTTTAAAAATTATATATTGTATTTTACAACTTTAAACATTAATTAAGAATTCATCTGTAAATAGTTATTAATGTTGCAATGGGTTGAGCCTCCCTTCTTGAATATAACCTCTTATAGACATGTGAAATTGAAGCCACGCTCTCTGTATGGCTTCAATTAGTTCACTTATGGCTGAAAGTTGTTTTCCAGACTTATAAACTTTTCTAGCCAGCTATACCCAAAAATTTTCTTTTCTATCAAGGTCCGGCGAGAGTGTTGGCCAGTTGAGAATGGCAAAACTTTGAGCTTCAATGAACGTGTTTAGACACGTTCAGTGTGTATTGGAGCATTGTCGCTTTTTGCAAGAGTCCTAGGTACGATTTTGCATTCATATTGAGGTTTTTCAACTATTTGAGAATACGTGTTTGACGTTTTTGAAGGCGATCCGAACCGAATTGACTGTGATATGAGCATCAGAATGACACGTTGCGTAGACGACTGGAATTGGTCCTTCAAACGCGATGTTCTCGAAAAGCGCTAAACATTTTCAAAATGTATAGCCAATTGAAAAATTGTATCTGAACTGGTATAAGCCGGAAACCAAATGAGCGGTGAGCCAAACAGACTGAATGGCAGACGATTAACAAAACCAATTTACTCTTGTACCTAGGATGAAACCAAATTATATCACTGCAAAATAACAAAACTGTTTTCGATTTATTAATAACCATTTAATATTTTTTAAATGTTTTGATCTTTATTTGAAGAAAATCTACAATTTAATAACATTATTGATTTAGATAATTCAAAATTTGTTATGCCTGCTAAGCACATTTACTTAATTATTTTTAAAATAATCTCCCAAATAATATAAAAAAGAAATGCAACAGTGCGCTAACATAACGTTATAATTTTTGGAAAAAAGTCAGGTTTCTATACTAGTACTTACTACAATAATAAATTTTAATGTTTTGCTTACATGTCTTACAAAGTGTGCTTCTATTTTGGTTGAAAATTTAGCTTATTTTTATATAGTATATTTAATTATAATTTAGATCTTCATGTGCAGTGGGTGAAATATATTTCAGATTTTCTAAAATTATTGGATTTCGTTAACTGATAATGTTCGCATCATTAACAAAGTTTTCTTAAGTTCGTGTTAACTTTATTTTTTGTTCATATAACTGCAATTTAAAATACATACATATATATTTTTTAAGTTAAATTTGAATCTCTGCTATTGCCTTATACTAATGAATATCATTAATGCAAGAACATCACAGACTCCAAAGTATACGCACTGTCATCCTTAAATTACTTAATAAGTTCAAAAATTTTAAAACATTAGTATTTGAAAACATGAAACTATTAAACAGTTTTTTTTTTTCAAAAGCGGAGCTTTCAAAACTGGTAAGCCAAACATTTGGGTATTTCTAACAACTAAAAGCATTTTATTTGGTGCCTTGCTCTTGGTTACAATTGTTTTCTATAGTTAGAATTGGAATGTTTCTTTAATAAGCCATTGCAATAAAAGGCTGTTCGCTTAAAGATCTTTTTTTTACGTTTACATATTTTTTGCATCGCTTCGTAAACATTTCTATTTTTATGTTTCACTGAACATCTCAATATTATTTTCTATTTAATAGTTTTAAATTTCAACATACTTTTTGCCTCGCTTCATAAACATTTTTAAACTCGATACCGAAGGTAAAGAGTATATTGGGTTTGTGCAATGTCCGTCATGGTGTCTGTCCGTCTGTCAGTCTGTCCGTCTGTCTGTCGTTATGTTCGCAACTTTATTCCACACCCTTTAAGCTACAGACTTGAAACTTTGCAAATGTCTTTATCTATGGCATAGACAGATCAAGTTCGAAGAATGGGATTCTACGATAACTGAGAGGCTTTCAAATCGATATATTCGATAACTAAAAATCGATAAATCCACCTCTTACGCACGTCCTTACAGCTAGAAATACCAAATTTGGTAGGAAGATAGCTACTGGCATCCCCGAAAAAAAGTGCATTAACAATTTTGGGGCCACGCCCACCCATTCCGCCCCCAGCCTCCCCTATATAACTATAACTTCCTCAGTTTTTAAGCTAAGCCCACCAAATTTTGAGCCAAGATAAGTAAAGACGATCCCCAAAAAAACTGCATCAAAACTTTGGATGGCACGCACATCCATTCCGCCCTTACCAACCCCAACCAACCCAAAGCTTCATTTAAAAACGAAATGCGTGTATCTTTCATAGTGTTTGAGCTAGAGTCTCCAAATTTAGTAGGAAGATAACTGGTAGCAACCCCCAAAGACATTTTGGAGCCACGCCCACCCATAACGCCCCCAGTCCCCCTTCCTCGACTTTAACAAACTTTGAGCTAGTTTCATCAAATTTGGGAGGAAGATAGCTGGTGGCATCCCATATGCATCAGAAAATTTTTGAGGCAACTTACACCCCTGCCACATCCGTACCCCATTGCAATCAGACCTCTTTTTACCGGTTTTAATACTGGTATCGAGTATATCAGAGTCGGTTGCGTCCGACTGAAACTTTTCCACTTGTTGTTTTTATGTTTCATTGAACATCTTTATATACTTTTCTATTTCATGGTATGGGCAAATTCTTAGTAAATATCCTTATCATCCCTGTAGATAAAGTTTATCGTTGTTTTGTTTGATTATTGCTTTTAATTAAAATTAAAATTTTGTGTACAACCTACAATGTACATTGTACATGCATGAACTGTTGATGGTATATTTAATTTAATTTTAAGGTGCTCTTTATAACTGGATAACTTTGCTCTTTGGGGGATTTGAAAATTATTCTATAACAATCGTTTTAAGCAGTCGTTGCAGTATATTTTCTTTGAGAAATCTTTCCAAAACTATCTGTTTCAATTTGTATAAATTGTGGCTTAATCTATTTTCTATAGGAAGACTATTAATTTTTATAATTAGAATTTAAATTTTTTAATACTATGATAACCTTTTCTACGCAAATACATAAAGAATTACCAGCTGAAAAAAAAAAAACTAAAAAAAAAAATTGTCCTATCAGTTATTTGAATTTTCCACATGACATGCATAAATGTAAAGGCCCCAATTTTTAAATAAGTATTCGAAATTCAAAACTTCTTACACAGATGACTAAGTACTCTACATTCTTTTCATATATGTAGTTGTCGTTCGCCTGTTGCGCGCGTTGGTATAAATTTTCGTTTAACATCTGCGTTCGTTCTCCGTTAATTTAAGAAAAACTGTTAAATTTGCCATCGTCACTGACTAAACCGACCGGCTTCAAAATGGAAATCAAACTAACTGTCGATCGTGGACCATGCGATTCGGAATTACGTAGCTGGTGTCTGGGCATAGCCATCTATACGCTTATTTCCATAGCATTAAATACGCTATTTGCACCATCGCTTCTGACTTTCATCGGATTCACCATTGCGGTCGTTGCAAATGTTTGCTTGCTTATCGGCTGTCTGAGGTATAACAATGTGCTGGTTGCCGTCTGGTTGATATATGCCCTGTTGATAGCCATTAACTTTCCGTTTGCAATATTCGGAACCATCTTCCATTTTGGTGGCTATCGCGAATCGACGGGTTTCCACAATGTCATCTTAGCACTGCTCTTTCACATCGTGGTCATGCTTGTTTGCTTATTCTGCGCTCGCCTCTACTCTTACCATTTGGCGCTGAAGAACCGTTTGTCGAGTCCGCAACATTCGGTCGTTGTTTGAATCTCATCGCTCTCTTTTTTTTTTGCATTTCGTGTTAATTCTCTCAGTGCATTTGCAGGCACTTTTGTTAATTTAAGATTTGTAACCATGTGCCTACTAATATATAATTACATATACTTATTTGATGATGCTAACATTTTTGGTCGGTTAAAATAAAGCTACAGAAAAAGCGGTCGTGTGAAGCGGGCTTAACCCTATGAGCAAATGAAAAACTTTAAAAGAATAAAAATAGCACTTTAAACATTAATTAAGAATTCATCTGTAAATAGTTATTAATGTTGCAATGGGTTGAGCCTCCCTTCTTGAATATAACCTCTTATAGACATGTGAAATTGAAGCCACGCTCTCTGTATGGCTTCAATTAGTTCACTTATGGCTGAAAGTTGTTTTCCAGACTTATAAACTTTTCTAGCCAGCTATACCCAAAAATTTTCTTTTCTATCAAGGTCCGGCGAGAGTGTTGGCCAGTTGAGAATGGCAAAACTTTGAGCTTCAATGAACGTGTTTAGACACGTTCAGTGTGTATTGGAGCATTGTCGCTTTTTGCAAGAGTCCTAGGTACGATTTTGCATTCATATTGAGGTTTTTCAACTATTTGAGAATACGTGTTTGACGTTTTTGAAGGCGATCCGAACCGAATTGACTGTGATATGAGCATCAGAATGACACGTTGCGTAGACGACTGGAATTGGTCCTTCAAACGCGATGTTCTCGAAAAGCGCTAAACATTTTCAAAATGTATAGCCAATTGAAAAATTGTATCTGAACTGGTATAAGCCGGAAACCAAATGAGCGGTGAGCCAAACAGACTGAATGGCAGACGATTAACAAAACCAATTTACTCTTGTACCTAGGATGAAACCAAATTATATCACTGCAAAATAACAAAACTGTTTTCGATTTATTAATAACCATTTAATATTTTTTAAATGTTTTGATCTTTATTTGAAGAAAATCTACAATTTAATAACATTATTGATTTAGATAATTCAAAATTTGTTATGCCTGCTAAGCACATTTACTTAATTATTTTTAAAATAATCTCCCAAATAATATAAAAAAGAAATGCAACAGTGCGCTAACATAACGTTATAATTTTTGGAAAAAAGTCAGGTTTCTATACTAGTACTACAATAATAAATTTTAATGTTTTGCTTACATGTCTTACAAAGTGTGCTTCTATTTTGGTTGAAAATTTAGCTTATTTTTATATAGTATATTTAATTATAATTTAGATCTTCATGTGCAGTGGGTGAAATATATTTCAGATTTTCTAAAATTATTGGATTTCGTTAACTGATAATGTTCGCATCATTAACAAAGTTTTCTTAAGTTCGTGTTAAGTTTATTTTTTGTTCATATAACTGCAATTTAAAATACATACATATATCTTTTTTAAGTTAAATTTGAATCTCTGCTATTGCCTTATACTAATGAATATCATTAATGCAAGAACATCACAGACTCCAAAGTATACGCACTGTCATCCTTAAATTACTTAATAAGTTCAAAAATTTTAAAACATTAGTATTTGAAAACATGAAACTATTAAACAGTTTTTTTTTTCAAAAGCGGAGCTTTCAAAACTGGTAAGCCAAACATTTGGGTATTTCTAACAACTAAAAGCATTTTATTTGGTGCCTTGCTCTTGGTTACAATTGTTTTCTATAGTTAGAATTGGAATGTTTCTTTAATAAGCCATTGCAATAAAAGGCTGTTCGCTTAAAGATCTTTTTTTTACGTTTACATATTTTTTGCATCGCTTCGTAAACATTTCTATTTTTATGTTTCACTGAACATCTCAATATTATTTTCTATTTAATAGTTTTAAATTTCAACATACTTTTTGCCTCGCTTCATAAACATTTTTAAACTCGATACCGAAGGTAAAGAGTATATTGGGTTTGTGCAATGTCCGTCATGGTGTCTGTCCGTCTGTCAGTCTGTCCGTCTGTCTGTCGTTATGTTCGCAACTTTATTCCACACCCTTTAAGCTACAGACTTGAAACTTTGCAAATGTCTTTATCTATGGCATAGACAGATCAAGTTCGAAGAATGGGATTCTACGATAACTGAGAGGCTTTCAAATCGATATATTCGATAACTAAAAATCGATAAATCCACCTCTTACGCACGTCCTTACAGCTAGAAATACCAAATTTGGTAGGAAGATAGCTACTGGCATCCCCGAAAAAAGTGCATTAACAATTTTGGGGCCACGCCCACCCATTCCGCCCCCAGCCTCCCCTATATAACTATAACTTCCTCAGTTTTTAAGCTAAGCCCACCAAATTTTGAGCCAAGATAAGTAAAGACGATCCCCAAAAAAACTGCATCAAAACTTTGGATGGCACGCACATCCATTCCGCCCTTACCAACCCCAACCAACCCAAAGCTTCATTTAAAAACGAAATGCGTGTATCTTTCATAGTGTTTGAGCTAGAGTCTCCAAATTTAGTAGGAAGATAACTGGTAGCAACCCCCAAAGACATTTTGGAGCCACGCCCACCCATAACGCCCCCAGTCCCCCTTCCTCGACTTTAACAAACTTTGAGCTAGTTTCATCAAATTTGGGAGGAAGATAGCTGGTGGCATCCCATATGCATCAGAAAATTTTTGAGGCAACTTACACCCCTGCCACATCCGTACCCCATTGCAATCAGACCTCTTTTTACCGGTTTTAATACTGGTATCGAGTATATCAGAGTCGGTTGCGTCCGACTGAAACTTTTCCACTTGTTGTTTTTATGTTTCATTGAACATCTTTATATACTTTTCTATTTCATGGTATGGGCAAATTCTTAGTAAATATCCTTATCATCCCTGTAGATAAAGTTTATCGTTGTTTTGTTTGATTATTGCTTTTAATTAAAATTAAAATTTTGTGTACAACCTACAATGTACATTGTACATGCATGAACTGTTGATGGTATATTTAATTTAATTTTAAGGTGCTCTTTATAACTGGATAACTTTGCTCTTTGGGGGATTTGAAAATTATTCTATAACAATCGTTTTAAGCAGTCGTTGCAGTATATTTTCTTTGAGAAATCTTCCCAAAACTATCTGTTTCAATTTGTATAAATTGTGGCTTAATCTATTTTCTATAGGAAGACTATTAATTTTTATAATTAGAATTTAAATTTTTTAATACTATGATAACCTTTTCTACGCAAATACATAAAGAATTACCAGCTGCAAAAAAAAAACTAAAAAAAAAATATTGTCCTATCAGTTATTTGAATTTTCCACATGACATGCATAAATGTAAAGGCCCCAATTTTTAAATAAGTATTCGAAATTCAAAACTTCTTACACAGATGACTAAGTACTCTACATTCTTTTCATATAGTTGTCGTTCGCCTGTTGCGCGCGTTGGTATAAATTTTCGTTTAACATCTGCGTTCGTTCTCCGTTAATTTAAGAAAAACTGTTAAATTTGCCATCGTCACTGACTAAACCGCCAGGCTTCAAAATGGAAATCAAACTAACTGTCGATCGTGGACCATGCGATTCGGAATTACGTAGCTGGTGTCTGGGCATAGCCATCTATACGCTTATTTCCATAGCATTAAATACGCTATTTGCACCATCGCTTCTGACTTTCATCGGATTCACCATTGCGGTCGTTGCAAATGTTTGCTTGCTTATCGGCTGTCTGAGGTATAACAATGTGCTGGTTGCCGTCTGGTTGATATATGCCCTGTTGATAGCCATTAACTTTCCGTTTGCAATATTCGGAACCATCTTCCATTTTGGTGGCTATCGCGAATCGACGGGTTTCCACAATGTCATCTTAGCACTGCTCTTTCACATCGTGGTCATGCTTGTTTGCTTATTCTGCGCTCGCCTCGTCTACTCTTACCATTTGGCGCTGAAGAACCGTTTGTCGAGTCCGCAACATTCGGTCGTTGTTTGAATCTCATCGCTCTCTTTTTTTTTTGCATTTCGTGTTAATTCTCTCAGTGCATTTGCAGGCACTTTTGTTAATTTAAGATTTGTAACCATGTGCCTACTAATATA